>JADKLZ010000003.1:14724250-14745530 GCA_021533235.1 Biomphalaria straminea | reverse complement strand
TACCAAATTTATGACCTTAACTATTTCGGCCTAAAATGTTTGGGCACAAAGCGCTTCTTGGTGTATTATGCAGTGAAACGTAACAATTTCACTGTTATTTTGCTCCGAAGAATCATTGTTGCCCCTTTATTTTTTCCTTTCATACACCTGGCTCCATAAGTTGCTATTGGAACGATTTTTTTTATCGATCTTAATGTCTTCAAAGTATTTTTGCACGGCATGTGCCATGTCTTCTTTTCTAGTTTGTCACGAAAGCGTTAGAGTTCTTCTTTTGGACCTTTGGGAAGACATATACCTGATAATATGAACAACTTTTGCCGTATCTTTATATTGCCAAACTCATCTATAGCAAGTGGTAAGACTAAAGAAAGTTGGAATATGTTCACCTGCAAATATGTTACATTTGAAGACAATTGAGCTATCTATATAATATTCCTCAAAGTAATAGAAAAAAGTATCTAGGTCAAACGAGCAACAACACACAAGTCTATTTTTAGCTCCATTAATCATTTTTTAACACAATCGCTTTACTTATTTTATATAATGCGAAAAATTAGAACCATATTTAAAACTCGAATTATTTATGTATTTAATAGTCGAAGAGAAAAGTTTTTCTGGAGCGCAAATACTCTATAATTCTTTAGAAAAAAATCCATTGACTTGCAAAAGACCTTTAATACGAGTATTTGTGAACAATTGTGGTGGCAAAAAAAAGCATTAGCAAGGTTAGAGAGACAAAATGACTATATTTTAAAATGTTAAAAATGTGTTTGATTTCTTTTAAAGCAATAGCTTAACAGACAAATAATTATAGGGATGTTAAATCGACAGGATGGCGCAGGGAATCTGTTGTAAGTAATAAAATGGCTTAATTTAATAATTTTTTACACTTTAAATTAGAGCGGGTCCTATACAATTGCGGGTCCTATGAAATGCGGGCCCCACTGCGGTCGTTATAAATGACTATATTTTGTTAAAAATGTGTTTGATTTCTTTTAAAGCAATAGCTTAACAGACAAATAATTGTAGGGATGTTAAATCGACAGGATGGCGCGGGGAATCTGTTGTAAGTAATAAAATGGCTTAATTTAATAATTTTTACACTTTAAATTAGAGCGGGTCCTATAAAATTGCGGGTCCTATGAAATGCGGGCCCCACTGCGGTCGCCGGCCCTGGTAAATAGCGGCGTATGCTATGCCGCCGGTCAACTAGTTCTATCTTATTACGTTTTAGCGAACAGGGCAAATCTTTTTTTTTTCAAAATTTCTGGTTTTCTTCAGATGCATGTATGAAGCAGTCTTTGACATACTCACCATCTATATATTATTTCTCAAAGTAAGAGGTCAAACGTGCAACAACATGCAACAAGTAAAGAGGTCATTTCTATTTTTAGCTCCATTAATAATTTTTTAACGCATTCGCTCTACTTATTTTATAATTCGAAAAATTAGAACCATATTTAAAACTCAAATTATTTATGTATTTAATAGTCAAAGAGAAAGTTTTCTAGAGCGCAAATACTCCATATTTCTTTAGAAAAAAAAATCCATTGACTTGCTAAAGACCTTTAATACGAGTATTTGTGAACAATTGTGGTGGAAAAAAAAAAGCATTAGCAAGGTTAGAGAGACAAGTGGAGTTTTGTTCTTCGACTTTTTAAAAATTATATTTTATCTTTTCAGTTTGTAATTGCAGATTGTATTCAACCATATGCCAAAGACCTATTTCCCTTACAGCTTGATGGTTAACAGCGTTATAAATGACTATATTTTGTTAAAAATGTGTTTGATTTCTTTTAAAGCAATAGCTTAACAGACAAATAATTATAGGGATGTTAAATCGACAGGATGGCGCGGGGAATTTGTTGTAAGTAATAAAATGGCTTAATTTAATAATTTTTACACTTTAAATTAGAGCGGGTCCTATAAAATTGCGGGTCCTATGAAATGCGGGCCCCACTGCGGTCGCCGGCCCTGGTAAATAGCTGCGTATGCTATGCCGCCGGTCAACTAGTCTATAAATAATTTGCATATTTGCGCAATTTCTAGTGGTATAACAAAGCTCGCCATATTTTAGATTACTTGTAGATTGCTTCTAACTTTGAGAAGATAATCGTTTCTAACTCATTTACTTGAAATAACAAACTATTCATCACAGCCAAAGCACGTGGTGAAGATGCTAACATCCGACTACTGCAGTGAGCTTCCGACGGACTGACAACAGTGAGGACCTGTGTAATGGGGTAGGGGTGTAGTGAAAAGCGAGTACAAGTGGCTATTTGAAAAAAAAAATTCGATAAAATAAATAATATTAACTTTTGGAACTAATAAGAGCGGCAGCTTCACATCCAAAGAGCCGCATGTGGCTCGCGAGATGCAGGTTGCCGACCCCGGTTCTAGTGGGGGACTTCCGGACAGAAAGGTTGGCAAAAGAGTCAATCCTATTTTTAGTCTTGCGCGTAATCTACTCTGTGCAATGAGCGCTTGAAGATTTGCACTAACAAAGTTACGGTGAACTGATTGTACGTAGATCTAGTGAGCTGACGTGTGGTAAATCGATCAAGTGACAAGGTTCTTTTATCTTAACTTTGAAAGCGAACTGTGGACTATTTCGCAATAATTTACTGATCTGATGCCTACAATCTTTCCTGGTTTTATAGGATACTTTTTTGTTCCAAACAATTAATCTCCCAGCAGTAGCGGTCTTAGGGGGTGGCAACTGGGGCAACCGCCCCAGGCCCCGCGCCTGAGGGGGGCCCCGCGCTGGGAGATTTCATTGTCACCAACTTCGAAAACTAAATGAGTGGTCATAAACAAGGACTTGTTACTCAATATTTTCCCAGTATACCAAATATACCAATTGCTATTTAAGATTACATTTTTTATTTCGAAATACCGTTTTGTTTCGGTAAAGACAGCCGAGTCTTAGAGGCTATCATCGTTTAACGTTCACAATAAAAACACATAAGTAGAAGCAACCATTCCTAATCGTTTCGACGTCTAATCGGATTTTATTTGGAAAATGCGTAGTGATAAAGTTTGAACTACTATTTGCATTATGAAAAATTGTATATGAAAAATACATTTGTAGTAACAATAATGGAACTTTTGACCAATTGATTATTTAATGAAAATAATCAGTGCTTTTTTTACCGTCACGTCGTACGGCGTACATCCCTTTTTTCAATGTGGGGAAAAAATATTAATTTTCTTGAATTTTAGCGTTTATTATTAATTTATTAATAGTTAAAAAATTAGGCAATCCATTAATTTTTTTTAAATAAAAAAGCACTGAAAATAACTAAATAATTGTTCGGTGTATTCTCGACTGTCGCTGGTGATACGTTCTAAGACCGCACGAAAAGGTCAGCTTTTCGCAGTAAGCTGTTTAATTTCATAAACGTATAATATTTTTCGGATATAAACAGTATCACCAGTTGGTGTGCTTATAGCCTACAGTTATTTCGGCAAATCAGATTCCAGCATGACATATTAAGTTTTCTTTTTCCAATTGGCTACTGTGTGAACGTGTTAAAAAAAAAAAACAAAAAAAAAAAGAAACGCGGGAGTATTTTTAGCGGTCCCAGAAAGGGGAAAAGACGCTATTAGTTTTGTGTGGAATGTCTGTCCGTCCATCCGTTGCGTTTAGATCTTGTAAACTAGAAAAGTTAGTGAAAATCCGACATCATAATATTTAAGACCATTTAAAGTTCTGATGCAACGGCTACTTTTTTTTTCTAAAACTGAAAAATCTAATTTTTAAATCACTTATGCAAGCAGTTTCTTTCAGAAAAATACATCACTTTTACAACTATTTATTATTTATGTTAACAAACACCGAAAGCTCTGCTATGAAAGAGATTACCAATTACCCTTTTTAAACAGGTTTATATGAAAACGGTTTTGTTTTTCATTTATTTTAGACATTAGTATTGCTAAGTTAAGTAAGTTTTGTTATACTAACTACTACATTTACACAGAAAAACAATCTATTTAGTATGCATATAAGTTGGGCATAATTTAAAACAACAATTAATAAGTAGTTTTTCATATCACGTGTCATAATGTGGTAAAGTAATTAATAAACTTCACTGGGGCACTACAGAAGATCTGTCAACCTTCTTTCTCCATTCTACTCTGTCATTTATTTGTCATTGATAGAATTTCATTCTGATGTTCTTTCTGAAAATATTGAAACCTCCTTTTTTACCTGTCTGGGTGGACCACTTCAGGGGCAGATTTTGAGTTTGTGTTTATACACAAACTGTCCTTGTAACCTTGTTTTTATAAATTATTAAAAAAAAAACGTGATACAGCCTTTCCGAAAAAGTCGGGTATTCGAAAGTGAATGGACCACTGTAAATCTTATAGAACACTTTATTCTTAAAGAACATCCTATTGGCTTCAATTAACAGAGTGAGAGAGGTGACATACTATTAGTAGTGGCGAGTGTTTTTTTATTTGCATCTGTTGATGCAGAACAATTAAAATACAGTATGTAATGTACTTCAGCGGCCATAAGTAAACCAGCAGTACCCTACGTAATGTTCTATGTTTTGTTACAAAAATAAGGCCCACAGCTTTGAGGCGAACATACTGTATTGTTATTGTTGCAGCATTAGAGAAGGATTAGCCCGTTAGCGAGATGTGGTACGATATATATATATATAGTCTACCTTTACGGCTAGGGGCCCCGCACATGACGCTCGCCCAGGGCCCCGCGCACTGCTAGGGCCGCCCCTGTCTCCCAGAGAGTGGCTCTGATGCAACGTGCTGGTGCATTTACACTTAACAGAGTCACGTGTTATATTCGTCACGCGAAAAGAATTTGACCAAACGATATTACTTCTTTATCCATTACTTCTTTATTCTTTCTAATGGCTTTAATGTCAGTGACGTCACAAATACTAGAAAGTATCGATGTAGATGATGTTATAGATGTCTTTGCTGCACAGAATGCATGACGATATTAATTGAGCTGTCTCACTTGTGTATTATTTAGGTAATAAACAACGGTATTATTCATTAAAAGAGTCTTAATGATTATTTTTTTGTAAAGTTTACTGATATACTGAACCAATTTGATTTTGGGCTTATATATTTTTTGCGTACATTATGTCATGTCATCTGTCGAATGTCTAAATGTAAGGGGCCTCTAAAGAGGTCAATCCCCACGGGCCCCCAAATCCTTAGCTACGCCCCTGCTAAAGTGTCATTCTCTATTTCTTTCTTTCTTCTTCCGGAAAAGTTGAAAGTAAACATGTCTGAAGTCTGTCAACTATATTAGTCAATCAAGTAAGCTAGTCAGCAATGTACCCATCAACAGGTAATTCGGGCCAAACAGGATGTGCACACCTGGAAGTCTGTCATTAAAGTCTTAGTAAGATACTTTGGTCATGATTTATTCCCCTTGTTTCTCTTCCTTTCATGTTCTAGATCAGGGCTGGCCAACCAATGGGCATGAGCCTAAAGTGACTTATTGCACAATTACAAGGAACGCATTTCACCACGAGAAAACAAATGATCATGATTTTTCTAAAGAATAATGATAATAACAGATTTCTATTAAAAAAAAATAAAAAAAAACACCACAGGAATTTAATATACATTATAAACGCACCTGGATGACTGTCATTTAGTTTGTATAGTTCCACGAGTTTAGTCATGGAACTATACTACATACAATGAAATACTTTAGTCTTGATTTATCCCTCTTGTTTCTGTTTCTAGTTCTGGATGAAATACTTTCTCAATGTTACTCTAGGCCATGCTGACCAGTGACCAAAGATTTTTTTTTTTGTTGGAAATACATATTATTGTACTTTAAGTAATATCAGATTGATATGTAAAACAGTGTATATCACGAGCAACAATTATATAAGTCACAATATATAAGTTAATATAATGTGTTTTATAACCATACTTAATATTTTTATGTACAAGAAATCAGACACAAATGTCTATAGTTCACCAAAAATTGTCAGAAACAATCATTCCCCTACGCCTTACTAAAACCAATTATTGATTTGTTCTGATCGAACGAAGTAGCAACATGAACCTCTAGCACACAGCACGAGACCATTGTTTGCAAGACTTTTTAAGAATATCGATATTAGCAATATTTATTGACATGAACGCAGCTACAGGTTAAATATTCAATTATGCAGGCCATCGTGGTCACCTTAATGTTGAAATATATTCACAGAAATAGTGTTATAACTTTAACTTTCACAGAAATAGTGCTATAACTCTAGTTTTCACAGAAATAGTGTTTATAATTTTAGCTTTGCAAGTTTTTGTCTATGTATTTCTGAACTTCTTTTTATTTCTGATTGAAATGATTTATTGCACGTAATAAATTGCTAGAAGTACAAATATATAGAAAAGCCAAACATGATTAAAGTATAGCATTTTCTAACGTGTCCAGACTAAAGGATGTTGTTGAGTGTTTCTTTAATGCTCGGATTTGATAAGCTACGACCCTTCTTCATTGATACAATCCTCTTATATTCGTTACGCCCTAACTAGTGGCAGTCTTAGTTTGATAAAATATTGTTCTGATTTTTCTTTAAAATCAATAAAACTGGAAGTTGGGTGACATAATCCTGCGCATACACACACACATACAAGTATGTCCACACACACACCTGGAGTCAATCAATATCGTCAAGATCAACCTATTATGTACACATTCATTCACGGGTCATACCTTTTTTACAGTCACTGTTGTATTTTTAGACATCAGGTAGAAGGTAAGAAACGTCATACACTTTGTTGCTGCGTTAGTTTTGTGTTTGTTTCATTTCACACAAGGAACTGACTGACTTGTTTGAATTTACAACTTTTTCTGTTTGTGTTTATTGTGAGGGAAATGTTAAAACTGAAATCAACAACAAAATTACCTTGAGATTATCCAGCTATGGCTGTAACACAGCTACTGGTGTCAGCTGTGTTCTTTGTAACTGCTCTAGGTGAGTAGCTTTATATTCACGTGTAGTATGTGTTGTATAAGCTGATGTTTTATCTGACAGGTTTACTTTTAAGGCAACCTTTTAACAAATGAAGATAAGGTTTTGGTTGTTGATAGTTTGTAGTTCATAGCTTGTGATAGTCATGCTAAAACTATTGGCACCTGCCTATGTACCTTGTTGAGTGGACCACTTAAGTGAACGTTGATGAGCTTGTCTGTAACCTTCTTTTTAACTTAGTTATATGTTTAAAAGTTACAAGTAGAAAGTAAAAGTAGTACCATGAACAAATGAAACCTGCAGATCATGCAGCACTTTTCGATCAATGCTTTACCAGTGTCTATTTAGTGTTCGTCAGTCATATACACTACGATATAATGACTAATTCAATGTTTTATTTAATGAACCATGTTGAGACAGTATATTGCATTAAGATTCCGTCCGATGCTACTATTGAATGAACACTGTCTACTTTCAGAGTGTGTTATCGGTGAGTACTGCACCAAGACATCTTCTTACTCATCCTACTCGTCCTTTTTCTACCAGCCGACTACTACTACATTTTACTGCTCTTTCGGCTGCTGTGGAGCCTTGCTGAATGAGTACTGCTGTATTACAAAGTAAGCATCAGGCGCTGTAAATTAACTCTTTCTCTCCTAATTGACAATGCCAACGTTGATTTGACCACCTTAAACTAAATTGATTTTTTGATGTTTTAAAAAATTTTAATTTGTGTTGTGCAGAAAGAGCATTCATTCTCCTATAACTCGATATCAAATATGACATTTTTTTTTATAACAAACAAGAAGTTATTGGTTTTTAATCATAAAAATTATAGTGAAATAAACAAAATGAATAATTCTATCGGAACGAGGAAAATAATTACTGAAAGAAGGAGTTAATAGACACGTGTATGAGAATACTACTTTCAGCCTCTGCGATCTATGGGGGAGTTGATACAAATTTGACCTGTTTCAATGGCCGACGCCAGGGACGGTCTTAGGCCACTGCAACCTATACGGTCGCAGTGGGCCCCGCGCTTTCAAAGCCCCGCGCTCATTCTATGTCGTGTAATTATTTAATTGCACAATATATACGAAAAATTCGTGGAAATCTCCCGAATTTATTTTTTTTTTAATCTCCAGAAATTTCATAAAAATCTCCTGAAAAAAATAGATAGACAAAATTGTCATTTGTGGGTGTCATTCATTGTGGAAAACGCCATTCCGCGATAAAATAAAAAAGGCATTGTCAGCTTTCAAGTAATAAAATGTAATAATCGGTCGAATATTCACCTCTAAGTTCCAAACCTTATTTACTTATATAGTCACTGGCATATAAATGTGTCATGGGCTGCAAGGTTCATTATGTCAAGTAAAATTGATCACAATTTTGTACTTTGAATAAAATTCTAAGTCAAATTTATTTTCTAATACAAAATCTTTATTTTCGCGTATTATCCTTATTCCCACCCAGACTAGGCCCCGCGCAATCAGTTTCGCATAGGGCCCCGCAATTGCTAGGACCGGTCCTGGCCGACGGTTCACGAGGGTGCCGGTGTCTCCAAACGTATTTCAGGTATTACAGTTGGGTGAAATCAGCGGCGTCCTAAAAATTCCCATGTTATGAATCCCAGTTTTTACCCCCCGATCCGAAAGGAGAAGTGCCCCACTTGTAGAACTATATTATTGGATGCTCATATTTTGTATTCCATAAAGTACTGCGTACTAATATCCAAATGTGCTTTTATTTCATGAATATTTGTCACATAACTGCTGTAACCGATAGTGTTGTATGAAGCACAATAAATAAAGTAACTTAAATGTTCTGTTCTGCTATCTCTAGTAACATTCTAGAAATATCTGACTTTAGGTTATTGCAAATTGGAAGTTTATCCTTAGCTCCCTTGATTTGTATGAATTACTTGTATATCTTTCACTAGCAGTACGCATCGGCTACAACTGTTGATTTGTTTCTAGGCGTTTAATTGTTTATTATGACTGGATTTGTACTAGGCTTTATATTGATTATTATGACCGGAACAGCTCGTTCTTTTTCTTGTCTTTAAATTTTAATAAATGGGCCACATTTGAACGATCAACCTAACATACATTTGTAGCTAGTTAATTAGTGTCTCCGTTACTGGCCAGACGGTTATCAACCTCCCTTGAAAGTGAGGCGTCATTTGACACTATGCTACCAAGATATGTGAAGTGGTCTACCACGTTAAGGGGCTGTCCGTTTACTGCGAATGCCGGTATGGACAGTATAGAGGGACTTCTTATGGTCCGACAGCTACGCTGGGCAGGGCACGTATCCCGTATGGGAGAAGAACGTATGCCAAAGCCAGTCTTTTTTTGGTGAGCTAAAGGGTGGTCGACGTAACAGAGGCGCCCCACGAAAACGCTTCAAAGACCAGCTTAGGCGTCAACTTTTCTTGGCTGACATAGAAGAGAGCACCACTGGCTGCATGCGGCGTCGGAACGAGACAGCTGGAGGTCACTCACGAAGGCCGCAGAATACACATTTGAGACCAAAAGAAAATCTGCCGCCGAGGACAAACGCAGACAACGAAAAGAAAATCTAAACCGACCACCTGCGGACAATGGTTTTGCTTGCCCTGGATGTGGCAAAATATGTAGGTCACAGCTGGGACTGCACAGCCACGGGAAACACTGTATTCCTCACTAATCTTCGGATTCGAAGACAAGCCTATTATTATTATTATTATTATTAGTGTCCCCGTTACATTTTTCACATCACAGCCCGCTCTCTCTCTCTCTCCCTCTCTCTCTCTCTCTCTCTCTATCTCTCCCTCTCTCTCTCCCTCGCTCTCTCTCTCCCTCTCTATCTCACTCCCTCTCTCTCTCTCTCCCTCTCTCTCTCTCTCTCTCTCTCTCTGGAACCTCATTCTTTTTTTTCTCCTGCAAATCGTAATTTCTCCCACACAGACTCCTATTTTGGGCCCATTAATTTTACTAGTACTCTTTCTTTCCTCCTCTCACGCCAAAATTAAAAACCTAGTCCTTCGTACACATTCCAGGCCGTTCCAGTTTCTTGATTTATCTTGGTATTTTTTTTCTCTAAATAAAAAGAAATATCAATTCGATTTTATTAATTGCAATCTTTATTTGAACCTTAAGATTGCTCTAAATCACAATTGATCTATTTTTAAAAGAATTAGAATGATGTAAGACATATTGAAAATAAGGTCTCTAAGGCAGGAGTGGGCAACCTTTTTGTATCAGGGGCCGCATTATAAAAAAGTTTGGCAACGCCGGGCCGCATAAAGTTACGCTAGCTAACTGTGTAGAATGTCTTTTAATTCTTGTTTACACTGTATTATATTCACATTTCTTTCTTCTTTTTTCACACTCCACGTAGAAAAATTACAAATAATTTTTACAACCAATTTTGCTCTTGTCAATATTCCCACAAATATACAGTTGTGCAGTATTTTATTTTTTACACTCGTGCATAATGTTCCGGAACTGTGAAACTATCTTACCCCTGTCAAATTACAGTCAGTCATCATTGACCAGTGATTATACTTTTTTAGTTTCCATACAAAAAAATGCTTGCTCACTGAATGAGACAATGTATGTTCCGGAAGTTAAATGGAAGCATCACCAGAAAATGTTGACCATGTCTTCAATGTTGCATACTTAATCAAGATACTCAAATAAGACTCTCGAAAGACTATTCTGAGAATTGCCTGAAATCTGTTTACTAGTAAAACCACTGCGTGGTTCATCTCAGATATAAAATTACTGATCTGAACCCTCCAACATGTAAAATAGAACGAAGAAGAAGGAGAACTGATGTATGAGTGCCCAAATATTGTGAACAGCAGCAAAGTTTTCATAGTTTTTTTTTTTAAGTGTGGCTTCTGGCACTCATAAGACTCCTGTGGAAGTATTGACTGGAACTTCTCTTTGATGTCCTCTGGAGCTGAATCAGCTTCTGCGATGAATGGTGAGCTGATGGTATTGAACGCTGGTTCTTGACATCTTAAAATTTGCTTTTATAAATTGCACAATTAAGGAATCTTAATAAGTTTTGTACTTTAAATCATTTCACTAACAATAGTTTCACCAATCAGCAAAGGAAAATGACAAAAACTATTTTTCTTTTGCTTTCCTGTAGAAATTAGATTCTTGTTTGAAAAAAAACAACAATTATTTCCATTTCATATGTAAACAACCAATTGCAATTTTAAAAAAAACATGAAATCTGTCTTCCACTCTTCATTAGAAATATTGATAACGTCACAGTCAATGTCCGCAAGTAACATAATTTCTTCCTTGAGATTTTATTTTCTTCTCATTTGCATTGCCCATGCTAAGCTAGCGGATACATTGGATTATTTTGTTCATAAATCGGAACTACCCGTAATCAAAACCCCTAATTCCAATAAGTTTGATTTCATTGTATGGTACATATATTAATGTTGAAATTTTTAAGCAGCTTTGTGCAAACTTTCCTGTTAAGAGTTTATAGTAGGGAATTTTTTTTTATTTAATTTTTTTTTTCTCAGTCAAAGATCGAGCTCCATCAGTTGTTGCACTTGCCATCTCGTTCCAAGCCCACCCAACACTAAGAGGTTTCGTCTTGAATTGAGTGTATTGACACATATCCAATAAGCATAATCTTCGTTTAGTTAAAACTTTTTATAATGAGACAGTTTCAATAATTTATATATAGATATTATTTTAATATTTGCATTTTAATATCTTATACTGTTGGCACTCCTGATTTCTGTAGGTGTCAGCGGGCCGCATAAAACTTTTTGGCGGTCGCATGTGGCCCGCGGGTCGTATTTGCCCACCGCTGCTCTACGGAGAAAAGAAACTAGAGGCGGTTAGTCGTTGTGCTGGCCACATGAAACCCTGCTCGTTAACCCTTGGCAACAGAAACGAATGACCATGACATCATCTGCCCTATAGGTCACATGGTCTGAAATTGGAGCTTTACTCTTTTAACTTCTAGTATCAGCTTTGGTTACATCATTGTAGGACTTCACAAAATGATCTTGTATCAGTTTTAAAATACAAGTTTGAGTTTGTGGGGCACTTCATCAGCAATACATATTAGCAGGTCGCATATTGTAACATTCCTATAAAGACATTCTCGATCGTTAGTTTTGAAAACAAACATTAAACTAGTAATACAAAAAAAAAATAAAATCTACTTTATAAAAGCGATAGCAATATAGAAGATTTCTTGCTCAGTATCAAGAAGAATACAATAGAAGAGTTGGTTCCACCATGTACTATAGACGGAACGCTGTACCCTAATGGTAGTTATTTTTAATTCTATAAGTAATTAAATAATCTTTCTTATATTTTAATAAAATATTTTGTCAATTTTCCTTTCGGAAAAAAAATGACCAGAATGGAGCATGGGCCTACGACTTTCGCGTAATGAGATAACCATTGAAATGTGTGCGGAATTTCAGATTAAAATAAGTTATTCATTTTTTTACAAATAGCAATTACAATCTAAACTTGTGATTGGGTTTCAAGCATCGTTTGACAGTTTGTGATAATAGTATGAATTTAACACAAACAAAAGTTTTTCAAAGTTTATCAAAAGTATTGTCACTGGTCAGAGTCAAGTAAAACTACTGGTCACTGAGTCTATGTTTAGTAAAACTACTGGTCACTGAGTCTGTTACCTGTTACCTGTTACCTATCCCTTAGTCTGGTGGACCGTTGGGGCGCCAGGCAAGACCTGTGGACCATCTTTCTCCATTCCTCTCTATCCTTTGCCCTGTTTAAAACCTCTTTCAATGGTAGGCCTGTCCATTCTTTGATGTTGTCTTCCCACCGCTTTTTCTGTCTGCCTCTTCTTCTTTTTCCTGGTACTGTTCCCTGGAGGATGGTCTTTGCGAGTCCCGAAGATCTTGTTACATGGCCATACATTTTGAGCTTTCGTTTCTTCACAGTATTTAGCAGGTCATCATGGGGTCCGATCGCTGCAGTAACCCTGTCTCTAATCTCTTGATTTGTGATGCGGTCTTTAAATGTGATGCCTAGGATCCTTCTGTAGCATCTCATTTCCATTGCTAGGATCCTCCTCTCTAGCTCTGCAGTCAGTGTCCAAGACTCACAAGCATATAGAAATGTGGCCATGACCAGGGAGCGCATCAGTCTGATTTTGGTGCCGAGGGATAAGCCTTTGTCTTTCCATATCAACTTGAGTTTAGAAAGGGCCGCTGTGGACTGTGCTATACGAACCATTAGTTCGGGCTTTGTTCCCTCATCCGAGACAATAGCTCCGAGGTATTTAAAGCTGTTAACGCTAGTTAGCTTTTCGCCTCCAATACTGATGGCCTTTGTAAAGCCCTGTTGACTATTGGTCATAATTTGGGTTTTTTCTGCATTAATTTGCATGCCATAAGCTGTTGAAGTCTTGTCAATGCGCATCACTAGGTCGGCTAGTTCCTCTTCTGTCCCTGCTAGGCCATCAATGTCATCTGCGAAGCGCAAGTTTGTAACTTTTCTTCCTCCAATGCTTACAGTACCTTCAAATCCTTCGAGAGCATCTTCCATTATTCTTTCAAGGAAGATATTGAAGAGTGTTGGTGAAAGGAGGCAGCCCTGTCTTACTCCAACTGTGGTTTTGAACCATTCCCCAATATTGTTGTTGAAGTACACCGCACTGGTGGCATCCTTGTATAGGTTCTGGATAACTTTGGTTATGTTTGTGTTAATGTTATATTTTTCCATTGTCGCCCAGAGTGCCCCGTGCCATACTCGATCAAAAGCTTTCTTGAAATCAATAAAGACATGAAAAAGATTCTCTTGGTGTTGGAGATATTTTTCGCAGAGTATTCTGAGGTTTAGGATTTGCTCTGTTGTGCTGCGACCATGTCTAAAACCCGCCTGTTCTTCAGATATGATTTTGTCTGCTATCGGTTTTAGTCGATTTAATATAATTTTTAACAGCACTTTGCTGGGATGGCTTATGAGGCTGATGGTGCGATAGTTTTGACATAGTTGTAAATTGCCTTTCTTTGGAAGAGTGATGATGAGTGACTGGGTCCAGGGTTTGGGCCATTCTCCTGATTGCCAGATCTTGTTGCAAATTGTATAGAGTGCGTTTATCATGGTTTCTCCTCCCGCTTGTAGAAGTTCACCAGGAATGTTGTCAACTCCGGCCGATTTTCCCTTTTTCAGGGCTTTTACTGCTGCTGCTACTTCCGAGCGAAGAATCGGATAGTCGTCCATGTTGGAAACTGCCGGGACATTTAGTATCTCTGTATCTCCTGAGATTTCGAAGTTATACAGTTCTGAACAGTATTCTGTCCATCTTTTTAACACATCTTTTTCCTCAGTTAGGCACCTATTGTTTTTGTCTTGTATTGTGTTGGTTCTTCCATGCTTTGAGGTAGTGAGGTCCTTCACTAGTTGGTATGCTTTTTTACTGTCATTCCTGTTAAGTCCCAGTTCAATTTCTTTGCATTTGTTCTCTATCCACTTTTCCTTCGCTTCTTTCATACCCTTTCTAATCCGTTTGTTGACGCTTTTGTATTCGAGGTCATATTTTGGGTCAGACAACTTTTTCCCTTTAAGCTCCCGTCTTTCGTCACAGAGTTGGAGTATATCCTCTGTTACCCAGGGTTTTTTGGGCGGGCGGAGCTTCCCTAATATTTCCCGGGCTGTTTCTGTGACTGCTGTGTTTAGCATATCAACTTGTGTGTTGATATCCTGGTCATTGTCCAGGATATTGAGGGCTGCAAAGCGTCCTCCTATTTGTGCCTCGAATATGGCGGCTACTTTGGGGTCTTTCAGCTTGTCCAGGTCAAATTTTATCCTGGTAGGTCCTTGTTTTATTAACTTTTTTAGGTGTAGTTTGAAGGTCATCATAACAAGGTCATGGTCGCTTCCAATGTCAGCTCCAGGAAAACTTCTTGTTTTGGCTGTATGGATGCTTGTCTTAAAACGCTGTTGCACCATGATATAGTCGATCTGGTTGTGGTGTTCTCCATTAGGACTGTGCCATGTGGATATACGTGATTTTTTGTGGCATCCTAGTGTGTTAGCCAGTACGAGATTGTTGTATTCCGCAAATTCTAGCAAGAGCTGACCTCGTTCGTTAGTTGTGTGGTTACTGTATCTTCCACATGTGCCTTTCCAAGTTTGGTAGGAGTCGCTTCCTACTTTGGCATTCCAGTCTCCTTGTACCACAAGGATGTCCTTTTTCGGGACCTTATTGACCATTTCCTGTAATTGCTCATAAAACTCTTCTACTGCCTCATCGTCGTATGTTGATGTAGGAGCGTATACTTGAATGATGGTGATATTAAAGGGTGATGCCTTTAAGCGTATGGAAATAAGTCGACTGGAAATAGGGTAACAGCTCACAACGCAGTTGCTGTAGTTCCTGTGTACAAGGAATCCTACTCCTTGTTCATGAACATCTTGTAGTCCACTGTAGTACAATTTGTGGCCCTCTTCTGTTGTTGTTTCACCTATGTTTTTCCAGCGCATTTCCGAGAGTCCTACGATGTTGAAATGGAGTCGATTTAGTTCGTGTGTGAGCTCTTCAACTTTTCCATCGTCTCTTAGTGATCTCACATTCCATGTTCCTATCGTGATTTTATTTCTGGTGTTTATTTTGTTTTTGAGTGGACCAGTAGTATACTTCTCACCTCCGCCCTGGTCTGTGACGGTAGGCGCGGCCCTTGTTAACCCGGGCGACGGCCGAGCCGGTATGGATTTATTTTTGGTCATTGTCTCATTTGGCGTATCGAGGGCTAGATAATTGCATGGCGGCGCCCAACCCTCTCCATGCTTGACCACAGCCGAGTACCTCCATTTTGGTGGTTCGCCTTGGTCCTGAACATGAGGCCGTTGTAGTCCATCCTGGGACTCTTCCGCCCTGGCCGGTAACCTTATCTAGAAGGCCTTTCGCCCAGTGGTGCCATGTTATCACCACCCCCTCACATGGTTTAGTCCGCCAGCTGAAGCGGTTTTCCAGGGCATGGCGCTTGGAGCCACATGTGAGAGAGTCTGACTATAGACTGAGTCTATGTTTAGTAAAACTACTGGTCACTGAGTCTATGTTTAGTAAAACTACTGGTCACTGAGTCTATGTTTAGTAAAACTACTGGTCACTGAGTCTATGTTTAGTAAAACTATTGGTCACTGAGTCTATGTTTAGTAAAACTACTGGTCACTGAGTCTATGTTTAGTAAAAGTACTGGTCACTGGTGAGGCGCGGTGGCTGAGTGGTTAGGCGCTCGGCTTCCGAACCAATGGTTCTGGGTTAGAATCTGGGATTTTGAACTTCAGGATTTTTAGGGCGCCTTTGGGGAAAGTAAAGGCGGTTGGTCGTTGTGCTGACAACATAACACCCTTCTTTTTAACCGTTGGCCATAGAAACATCATCTGCCCCATAAATCGCAAGGTCTGAAAGGGAAACTTTACTTACTTACTTTTACAGGTCACTGGTTAGAGTCAAGGTTTAGTAAAAGTACTGCTCACTGGTCAGAGTCAGATTTAAATAAAAGTACTGGTCATTGGCGACTCATTGGTTAGAGTCAAAGTTTACTAAGAGTACTTGTCAGTAGCCAGAGTCAAAGTTTAGTAAAAGTAATGGTCAAAGTGTAGGTTTAGGAGTCAATAAAATGTAGCCTAATCGTTTATCTAATTGTTCAACCTATCTCTTTTATCTCAGTGTTGGAATCATCATAGGGATCGTCATAGGGTGCATCGCCGGGGTCGCCATCATCGTTTCTATTATTTGCTGTTGTATCAAGAAGAGTCAGTATAAGGGCCGAGTTGTACAGCCAACTATTGTCGGTGGGCAACCAGCAATGATCAGTGTCCAGAATCAGAATCAGATGTCCTCGTCTAACGGTCAGTTCCTTTAAATCAACAAAGTAAACTAACTTATATAGATACAAACTGGATAGTTTTTTAAGAGACTAGGGTTTCTATTTTAATTTTGAGAATACATTTGTAAACTCTAGATTGTTGGTTTAACATCCTTCAAATAATTGCATGTTAGATTTTACAACAGTTGTAAGGGAGTTAAATCCTCTCCAATTCAGTATTTAATCAGATAGCTCCCCTAAATAGATCTGCTTAGTTGCTGTAAGTCGAACTTTTTTGCGTATACATAATACAAGTACAATTGTTTTTATGTTTAATGTTCGAAAAATGCCTAATGCGATCATCGCAAACAGTTTTCATTGCCTAGGACTAAACGTTTTCCCGAAGCAGACATGGGCTTATGATCTCTATCTCATAAGGAACTGGAAAGCCACAATTTCTTGACTTGTATACATGTATAACTCATAACAGCAGGACTTTTGCAGGACAGGATTTTAACCTTTGAGACCTTAACTCAATTGGAATTAGATGATGAAGATGATAAAGATGATGATGATGATAATGATGATGATGCGGTTAAGTTTCAGACGATCACGATATAATCATGATGACTTTGGGTTTCCCTTCACCTTGACAAGTTACAAGATGCAACATTGCGAAAGTCGCAGATACATTTGCGAAATTATCTTTATTTTGTACAGCGATGGCTAAACAAAAGAGCATCATTAGACTTTGTAAGATCAAACGGAGTTGTTAAAATATTAAAGGGAACAAAAACAAGGATACAGTTTGAGAGCAATAAAAAAAGGGAAAACAAAATAAAAATAAAAGAGAAAAATAATGAAGGACATCCACGTGGTGTTTTCACCCTCTTAGTGGTAGCCTCTAACTCCTCCTGACTCCTCTTGACATGACTCTGGACGCTCGAATGGTGAAGAGCTCTGATAGTGAGTGTTGGGATGAAGCGCTATGGGTGACACAAGTCTTGCCTGCACTTCTGGTATAGAGACTGTGTCTGTGAGGGTTTAGAAATCATGAAATTGATCAGCCTCCGCCATGGAGGTAAGCGAAGGGTCGAACCTTTCTAAACTCTGCAGCTCTAAACTGATGGTATCAAGAAAGGTCTCCTGCCACACTCCAGGATTATACATTTCCCAGACAATAGTGTTGCTGAACTCACTGACCATTGACCGTTTCATGCTATAGAAAAAGTTTGGACAGTTTTCACCTCTTGCTCAACCCAACCTCTCCTCCCACTGGAGAACCCATACTATGCCAAATAAACAAACAATGAGCTTCGCCAACCAGATGAAGAACCATAAGCCTTGCATCCAACAAAAACTAAACAAAGGATGAACAAGACCAAGTCATTACAATGCTACAAGATTCTTCTTTAACTTTTTCTAATAAAAATGTATACAAATAATAAGTTCTATTACTAGAAAATAAATTCTTTTCCTAACAATATAGAAAAAGTGGTTGATCATCGGATTACTATAAAATTACGTAAGTGCTTTTTAAAAAATAAATGTATCCAATAAAGCCAAAATACAATTCTAGCATTTAAATTTTTTAAAAAGTTGCATCAAATTGAAGGAAGTTTTTACAGTTGAGATGCACAAAGTATCTTGTTAACAAATAAGATTTTCCTGGTGTACTGGTTTTAAAACGACGAATGTTTTAAGAATTAAAAAAAAATCTATGATAACGAATTAGTAGGCCTATTGTTAAATTTATAAAAATCAAAACTAAATAGAACATTTATAATCATAACTTGTGTTTTTCCTTTCTGTTGCAGGGGCCTATCCATCCATGACATACGGCAATACCTACAGTGTTTATCCGCCACAGACATACGGAAATCCCTATGACGGATACAATATGCCTCCACCATACCCACCTCAACCACCTTTAGACGTGCAAGCGCCTCCGCCTCCATTCAATGGCTACCCCCCAGCCTACGATACAGCTCAAGCCAAACAACCTTTCATGGAAGGAGCGCCCTACAGTCACCCAGCATCCAACACTCACAACTAAAAGGAACTGTGCAAAGTGGGAACACGTCTAAAGGAACACGACAAATCGTTAACATTTCGTTTAGCCGACATTCCCTTCACACGACAATTCTCGTTCAACCGACATTTTGTTCACTCGACTGTTCGTTCACCCATCCGAACGATTTCTCGTGAACCAATTGTCGGTGAACACGTCAGTGAACCAGTAGTTGGTGAAGGATATGTTGACATTGTCGGGTGAACAAATAGTCGAGTTAACGAATAGTCCGGTGATGAAATGTCAGGTAAACGAAATGTCTGTGAACGATTTGTCGTGGTACCTACATCTAGTGGGCCTTGTTCTAAGAATTGTATGGCCCATTCTACTATCGCTGATGTTCCATGGTAACATCAATCTTCCTATACTGCTGTCTCTTTCTTTCAAATGTCATATTTTATTGTTTTTGTATAAACATGTTTCACTTTTGATAATTATGACTTTAACAAAGAAACTTTGTAATTGCATATGTCTACTTGTGACGAATGCATTCTCTTCTATTTACTCATAATGTACAGTTGTTATTCCTCTCGTATTGTTTCAATAAAGATAAGTTTACAATGATAATAGGTCTTGCAATGATAAAAGATTTAGTTGAAAAGCTCTGTATATCCAATTAAATGATGTTTGTTAAAGTAACATCAACATATGAGGAGAACAACATATCCCTTATTGAAAGTGTGTAGCTTCGGGAGCAAGATCTTTTGCATATGTTTTACCTGTTAAACTCTTTCTGTGAAACATTAAACTAGATCCAGCCATGAATTAATGGACCTCATTCACCAAAACAAACAACATTTAGTCTACTGATAATATTGATAAAACAACGAAAAAAAAATTGTCATGTGATAACCGTAATGTATTAGGAATAAGATCGTAATGTGTACAAAAGAGAATCACGTAGCCAAATATTATTTGCTTACGATTGGTGAATGAGGTCCATTCTAATTTTTAATTTTAAACATAAACAACAAACAAAAAAAAACCCAGTTAAAACAGGACGTAAGTTATTAGTGATTCTATTAAATCTACTTTTTAAATATTTGTTATTTATTATGTTATTATTATTAAATATTAGTTATTTGTTATTTATCATGACAAAGCTTAAGTGGGCAATTACGCACGTGAGAGCACACATCGTGTTGGAAGTGAGCTGAAGGACATGTTCTATGGCGACCTGCAAAGTTTGCTGCGAGCAGAGAAGTGGACTGACTTATTGCTTCCTCAAACTGCACAGAAGGCTTAGTAGAACTAAGTAAACATGTAAACATTTAGTCAAGTTGAGGTTCAGGCGTATACCTACTTTTTGTTTTGTCAAATAAATATTTATGAGATTATTATTATTATAATACACTTTAGTCCATACAAAAAGTTGAGTTTTTTTTTTTTTTTCAAACTCAAATGGATTGTGCACATATATATATATATATATTTCACCCTCCTTTTTCCATCCCCCCCAATAGACGATGATGTATACTATTAAGCACATAAGTCAAACTGAGGTAACACTCAAAAAATGAAATCAACACAGGCCAACACTATAAGTTAGTCGACGCTGATAGCGAATATCGAACAAGAAGTTTAATAATTTTAACAAAGGGAACAGTCAAATTTCATCAAGGTAAATCTTTACTTCAATTACTAAAGCTGACCTTACTCTAGGGATGCCAAAAGTCTTTTGTGTTTACTTCCTAAATCATAAGTCATCAATTCGTCGCGTCAATAACAATAACACTATTCATAACATATTTATTCATCAAATATGTATTTATAGATAGATCTTATAAAATACAGACATCACTTCGAAAACAAAGATGATTACGTTCCATACCCTACATGTGTCCCTAGGTCAATAAAGTCATGCCTGTTAATTAACAACTTAAACTCTGCCTATTGGTTTAAAATTGTTAAACTGACCTCGATGGCCCAGATATTTCCGAGTCAAATGTTTTATTCGAATAATAATATAAGAAAAAATATATAAACATTCTAATCACTTTATTTTATAATTATTTTATTAAAATATGTTTACATTTAAATATTTAGTTTTTTTTTGTTTTCTTCAGTCTATTTGTTGATGTTTTACTTCAATCAATATGTTGATATTTTTCTTCAATACATGCAAGACTTTAAGACAAACTTTTTTTTTCATAAAAAGTCAATTTTATTGAAAAATTAGATCATATAGAACATATAAAACATATATAGAACATATAAAACTAAAAGGATGTTAGAATTGTCAGATGTTCTATGATACTCTAAAGAGTATGTGATTATGAAAAAGAGTGATTAAGACAGATTCCAGACTCCAACAAAATGTCATCAAAATAACCGGCGCTGTATCATTGAAAATAAATTTGCTATATATAATTGTTGTGACACGGTTACTATGTGTGGTCAACCGTGACACACGGTCAA
>JADKLZ010000003.1:14660055-14675753 GCA_021533235.1 Biomphalaria straminea | reverse complement strand
AATTGATGTGAAGCCATTTTCCGACGCCTAAAAACAAAGATCGACTTCAAATATCCTTTTAAGAGAGCCATCGGTTTCTAATATTAGTTCAGGTGAATTTTATTTCGTTTTTTGTACTCTTTCGGTCATGTGGCCCGCGACACGAGTGTCGGAATCGAAAATGGCCCGCCGGTCGAATTAGGTTGGGCATCACTGGTTTAACCCATCGTTCAAAGAGGAAAACAAAATCGAAGAAAAAAACCTTCATTGAAGTACTATTGAGTTGAGTGCCATCGTTTTTTAGGAAATTGTAATAATTCTTTTTTGGAAAATAATAAGTGAAACTTTAATAGGTTATGCAACTATTAAAACCTAAGTGCTGGGTCAATTAAAAAATGACCATTTAAGCCACACATGTGATGTATTTATATGTTGTTGTTTTTTAAGAAAAGTGGAGAAAATATTGTCATTATCATAGTTCTATTTATAATCATAATTGTCTAACTACCAATCATTGTTATCCCCACTATTCATAACACCATCATTAAAATGAAAATTAAATATCATGATTATTTTCATCATATTATTATTTCTAATTTTCATCAATACTATCATCAGCATTATCATTATAATTTTCCTACATCTTATAATAAGCATTAACCGTTGGCATAAAAAAAAGATCATTCCCCATCAGTAAGGGGCATCAAATTTGTATGCCCCAAAACACATTATCAATTACTCAGGACCAGAAGGTGTAATCATTTGTGTATTAACAGACAGATGGGACAGCTCTAAGCGCTATACATCCCGTAACCTAAACATAAGTTACACCATGTGGTTTAGACTGGAATATACCAGTATCCCAGGGGAATTGTTGTTTGCTTTTCAGCTGTTAACTGAGGGTGGTTTGGCGATGGTGATAGCAATGGTTCTTTGATAACTTACTTACATAAGTAGGTAATAATATTAACATTTCTAGCATAAAGATAACGGTGTACATAAACATTAAATTAAACAAGGTTACAAAGACAGTTTTGGAACACAAACTCAAAATAGGCTTCCGAAGTGGTCGCCCTAGACCCTTCACCAGTTTTGGATCATGGGACTTTCAGTTCCAAGTGCTCTGCCCTCAACCACATCATATCAATATTGTTACGAATCTTAGATTCCTATTTCAGGCTTTCCGTAAACACTGCTAAACACATAACACAACATATCAAAGAACCTGACAACAAGAGGTCCAAAAATAATCTGGTACTTTAATAAATGGATAGATAAAAGCCATTACTAGACATTTGGCAACACATCAACAACTACAAATACTACCACTGTACATCACAGAACTAAACTCTACTGTCACTATCTCTTTCTTGACACGCACATTCACTTGAGGACTCGACCAGGACCGACTTCATAGCCAGACTCCGTGTCCTGTCTTGAACTGCCCTACCTAAACACTCTGTCTCTGGTCTCTCGTACACGCAGGCTTATGATCAGATGACCATAACAGTGGTCACATTTGCGTGCAAAGTTCATGCCAGTACTGTTCTTTCCCCTTCTATATAGCACGCTAACTGTACTACTGGCCTGTGTCACAAATGTCAGTTGACTACAAACAGTTAACCCTTTTGCGCCGCCAATAGGGTTATAACAATATATTCACTTATATTTTTTAAAATAATAATTATTAACCTTATCGATACATTCTAAATTAATAACATGTTACATTGTAATAAAAAGAAACTAAAAAAAAATATTTATTCTTATAACAAAATTAGATAAATTGGCAACACGAAAAAAAATTCTTGAACTTCTTTTAGCTATAATTGTGTTCAGATGACAAGACTTTCCCCTCGCAAATAGAAATTAATATTTCCATTGCCATTTATCATACACTCTAGACATGGATCTATCTAGCTCTAAACCTAGTTTTAGATCTAAATCTATATTCAAGATCTAAGTCTAAGCCTAGATCTAGAAATAGATGTAAGTCTCTGTCCAGATCTTGAGTTAAGTGTACGTCTAAGTCTAGATCTAGATATATAGTCTTGATAAAGAATTTACTATTTCTAGACTAGAACACGTATTAAATATATGTAGATCTAGGCTCTATTTAGTCTTACTTGGAATCTCAGAGTGTAAAAGTAAAGTGTCCCCTTCAGACCTTTCGATCTATGGGGCAGATGATGTTAAGGTCATCTGTTTCTTTGGCGAACGGTTAACGAGCAGGGTGTTATCTGGCCAGCACAACGACCAACCGCCTTTACTTTCCCCAACTAAGTCATTAGAGTTGGGTGGACTCAGTGGCGCCCTAAAAATCCCGAAATTCAAAATCCCAGTCTTCACCGGGATTTGAACCCAGGACCTCAAGCACTTAACCATTCGACCACCGCGCACCCAATCTCAGACTGTAGTCCCCTATAATGAGGATGTCAAAACTGCGCGTTATAAAAGTAGTTTGTTATTTTTTAAACTTTTAACTATAACGAAGTCATGGATGCAACGCTACTGGTAAAAGAATCTGTAATACAACATCCTGCACGAAAACATCTGTTATTAAAAGATCCTTTATTTAAATATCTTCTACAAATATAAAAGTTTCTAAATATTTTAAGCATACAGTTTTTAGAGAACAATTAATTATTTTACACAAGGCTAATTTCCCCTAAAGCTTGATAAATTTTATGTTAAAAGAAAACAAAATAACAACTAATTGATCAATTAATTGGTATTTTTTTTATGCATGTGTTGTCATCGGATTTCTTAATTTGATACCCAATCTTAGTAACTGACTAAAACCGGTCTTGGCCACTTATGTTGAACCATATTTAGTCTTGTCCTTATATTACCTGATGTCCATGTCTCGCGTGCATATGTTGATATAGGGATGGCGATAGTTTTATTGTAGGCGGATATTTGTCTCTAGTCCAATAGCTTGGGTTGTCCAAAGCGGACGCAGACTCGACCACTTAATGAGGTTGTGACTTAACGTCGCGTTAGGTTTACAAACATATCAAAGGATAGAATGAACTACGCATACCAAGAGTTGCAATGACATGGAGACCAATAATAACAAGATTACAAAGAGAGTTTGTGTGATACACAAACTCAGAGGCGGCCCCCGTCGGAGTCGGATCCCTGTCAGATCCGCTTTGATCTCTCAACGGACGGACAGACAGACAGACAGACGGACAGACAGGCCACACAAAACTAATATACATCTTCCGTGCTTTGATCTCTCAACGTTAGCCTTGTAAAGCCGATGTTCAAGGCAACTGCCACACTTGTTTTATGAGTTGATTACTTTACGAGTAAATACTGGTATGTTACTCGTATGTTGGAACAAAAAAAATGTGATACCATGTGCAGTATATTAGATTATTAATTGTCTTAAAGTAGGTTTCATTTATATTGCATACTAATTAGGTTTTTTCTCTTTAAATACTGTTTGCATAAAATATTTTTAAAAATTAGATTTTGAGCTTTTAGAAAAAAAAAAGTAGCCGTTGCATCAGAACTTTGAATGCTCTATATTATCGTGATGTCAGATTTTCATATTCTCTTCTACTTTCTGAGCACTAAACGGGACGGACGGACGGACAGACAGACAGACAGACAGACAGACAGACAGACAGACAGACAGACGGACAGACAGGCCACACAAAACTAATAGCGTCTTTTCCCCTTTCGGGGGCCGCTAAAAACAAAACAAATAGGATTACAGAAATGTTACTGAAAAGAAACATATCAAGTCCTAGGATTGTTCTGTAACAAATATTTTGATGTTCATTCTATTTAAAAAAATGCAGTGGGGCCTTATGGCGAGCTCTATATTTTAAAACCTACAATACCGCCACTACCAGTAGGGCTACATTTTTATTTTGTGGTAATACTGTTTGGTACGTAGAGTCCTTTACTTAGTGATATAAATATGTATGTTAAAACAATGTTCAGTGTAGAGGATGTAATGTATTGTACTATAATTTAGTTATGCAGAATGTAGTTTCGTTTCTGATTGAATTGTAGAATTCATAGTGGCAACCGAATGATTAATTTTTTCTTTAATTTGCAGAAAACTTGTATAGCTTTTCTTTATTTTTTTTATTTAGACAGCAAAAAAAAAAAAAAAAAAAAAAATCCCAACCTAGCTTTATCTATTCAATGTCAACGTCTAAGATTGTTTCGTCTTTAGAACTCTTACACCCCAAGTAGTTGCTCTTTATTTGCATTTGTTGTCTCCTTTGAAAAAAAAACAAACTTCTCGTCCACTTGTGGCGGATGTCTGCCGTTCTATTTATTTTACAAATCCATTAAAAAGTAATTTCATTAATTCTATTTTACATTGGCCTGTTCTTGCGTTTGAAAATGATTTTTCTTTTTCAGTGTGTTGACAAACAAACAGGTTAGCCCAATAAGCCTAGTCTAAAAATGTAGCCAATTGCACTATAGTATAATTTTATTGGTCCAAGAAAATGGAAATTCAGCTTGACTACAACTGTCCACCTCAACATAACTACCGTAACAATAACAAAATAGATGCAAACACGTACATCATTTACATACGTAACACGTGCGCACACACAAAACCAAATAATAAAATCGTAGTTTATCAGTGAACTGGTAGTAGCTTATACAACGATATTCTAAAGTTCTAAAGCATACAATATTTTTTTTTTCCCCAAGACTATGAAACTGCTAAAGAAATTTTCATAATTCAGAAAGTTAAAACTAAAAAAATCCGGGATTGGTAGGTAAATAAAAGTGGATTAGATTTTGAAATTTTATTTTTATTATTACATGTAACCCTATTTGATATCTATATAAATAGCAACAATAACTACTAGGCTACTTTTCTTCATAACTTGGGCAGTCCTTTATAACACCTTATCATCAAGCGTAATCAGTGGCGCAGCTAGGAGTTCGCCATATGGGGGGTGGGCTTGACCTCTTTTGGGGCCCCTGCATTTTGCGTAGTAGGGCCTACTTAATATTTAATTTAAGAAAAAAACACTCATTTGCCCCCCCCCGACCCACCCTAGCTACGCTTTTGAGAGTAATTCTTTCTCTCCGTAATTATTTTCCACGCTCTGACGCGGATTTCTTCATTTTGTTCAGTAGCATTTCACTACCCTTTGTTGATTAAGCTTCAATAAAGTTTTTGTTTGTTATCAAAAAATGTTTTATTTTGGTAAAGAATTAAAGGGGAGTGCATGTTGTTGTTTTTTTATATAAGACAAAACAAAGTTTACATAATCAAACGTTGGTATGGTCAATTAGGAGAGAAAGAGTTAATTTTCTTGACTTTTTATTTAAAAAAAAAAGAAGAAACAAGACTTTTGTGCCCCTTGCAATCGAGGTTTGTAAGTTTTTTTTTACAGAACTTATAATAACTCACTTTGTATGTCTGGTCAAAAAATGTGTACATTATTTCTTCCATCCCCATTTTCGGATCAAGTTGAATTAACTTGGCACAATCATTCAGGCGCATAGACAAGACATGAAAAAGAAAATTGACCAATTAGTCAATAAATAACTAGTAATTATTTTATGATACCAACAAGGGAATATAATCCTTCAATAGTGACAGATACAGCTAAATATGTAGAATTTCATTTCCTTAGATAATTGAACATATTTCTCCCATGCCCATTTTTGTATAAGTTGAAACGTGGCACAGTTATTCATTGGCATAGGCAAGACATGAATCAATTATAAAAAAAATTAACTAATTAGTCGATCAGTAATTGGTAAATATTTATTATGTTTGAAATTAAAAAATGGAAATTATTTCAACATTATTGAGAGATAAAGTTGTAGGTGCTGTGCAATTTCTTTAGATAGGCTAAGACTTTTAAAAAAAAAAGGATTTTTTTTTTAATTTGCTAATTGTTATTGGTGAATTAACTAACCATATATTTTTAGATGTAAAGAAAATGTTATCATTACTTTTCCACTTTTTATGTTATAATTAAACTAATCAATGTATTTAAATTTTGATACACATGAATTATATTTTCCGAACAAATTTAATGTAGTCAAATTTATTTTTACACAAGTTATCATAATTTTAGCTTCAATTTGTTTGTTTGCATGTTCCTTCATTATCAAATTTTATTAAATGCTTGCCCACATCTCCTGTAGAATAGCAATGTTGGCAGCAGGGTTCAAACCTGGTACCAGTGAGGTGACAGAACAGATACTACATGACCAGGCAGCCATCCAATTTGTGAAGTTTCTTGCAGAGAAATTATAACATTTGCCAATCTCTCTGAACTTGCTACTTGGTATGGAATTATTTCAGTATATGCTTACAAAAAAAAACTTTAAAAAAGCAATCACTTAGTGGAATATTCTAATAAAGGGTCAACAAGCTAAACTTTTTTTTGTTAAAAAAAAAATAGAAATATGAAATTTTTATGAAATTTCCTGATTGTCAAGAAGAAACAAAAGTCTTAACAAAATTAAATCTAATGGACAATTTTATTGCATTTTCCCGTCAATATAAAATTCATTGATTGAGGTGTTAAAGCTGGAAGTCAAATATTTTGACATAAAATACTTTTTTTAAAGAGTTTTTATAAAGAGAGAAAAATTTGCATATGTAATACAAATACAAAGGGAAGTAAGGTTGTATAATACCACCTATTAAGGCTTTAAGTCAATGAACAACTCAACAATGGAAGCAAAACAACAAATAAAGATACAAAATACTTGACATAAAAATGTACATGTTTTGTAAATACAGAGATTACTTCATATGCATCTTTAAGAAAGCCCACATTCTCATCAGTTGTAACAGATTGATGGATACTTTGTAAACATCCTAGTTATGAAGTTCATATTGTCATTGGTTATACATCAGATATATTCATACAAAGATTACCTTGTCATCTGTCTCACAGTCCTGAACACAATAAATTGCATCACTTTGAATATCACTTTTCTTTTTATCAAAAGAATGAGTTGTAGTAATTTTGGCATCAGATTCATCTCTCTCTATATCAGATATCACACTGTTAGAGGAAAGATGATCTGACGTGACACAATCTATTTCAGATAATTGATGATTTGAAGCTTTTGAGACAGGGTTATTGATTGGTGCCAGATAGCTTTGTGCATCATTTATATTTTTTGATGTATCACCTTCAAAATCATCTTCAAATGATTTATTGTGATTATAATTAGAGATTGAGGATTTAATATCATTTTCTAAATGTTGCAAATTTTCTGAAAAATCATTTTTAGAAGCAGTAAAACACTTGTCTTCATACAGAGGGTCATTATTAGTATCAACAGTTGCATTGCAATTATCTGTGATATCATTTTTATCACTACTCATGGAGTTTCCATCAGGAGGCGAACTGTTTTCCCTATCCCATAAAGGACTCTCAAAATTAGAATTGCTAAACTCTAAATTAAAAGAGCGGTTGAGACAAGGTTTGTCACCAGGACACAGGCAGTTGTCTGTAAGAGCTGGTAAAGATCTTGACCTTTGTCTGCTAATGAGCATTCTTCCACTTTTTGTTTGCTTCATGAAGGATGTATCATCATCATCCAGGGATACAGTAAGAATCATCTCACGAAACAGTTTTTCATTTTCCATATCATTCACATCATCTTCAACACCTTCATCATTTTTAAAGACATCATCGTCGTAGTTATAATAATATTCTTGGCCATCAGCATCCAAAGGTGTATACAATGAAGGCAACTGGTGTTCTGTGAATTAAAAAATACATATCTCTTTATTTTTAATATTTCTTTAAAATTAACAAACAGATTGGATCAGTTTTGAATTTTCAATGATTTGAAAATTCTTTATATAAGTCTACATAGAAGTCTGATTCATAATGCATGCAAGATAAAACATACATTTGGTTTTGATTCCTGATTTTCTAAATTCTGATATGCAAACTTACAATGTTGTACAAGCATTATTTAATGTTTTCCAATTAATATACAGAGATAAATGGTAGTATAATAGTAAAGAAATATTTTATATAATTTTATAATCCCCTGCCATATGCCAAGATGATATAGAAGATATTGATCTATCAGGTATTATATAATAAAATATAAGCATAGCATATATTTATAAATCAGGTGTTTGCAAAATTGCATTGGGATATAGATTCATCACCTGTCATTGCATTTGATTCTTCTGCTCCAACTCCTGGCTCTCTGGGATACATCAAAATATATTTTAATTTTCTTCTTTCATGAATACTGTCTGAAATTTGCTCTAGTCGTTTCAAGGCTCCTGCATATTTTTGTTTAGCACTCTTCAGAGCTTGTTGTAGATCTTCAACAGTCTGTTTTAATTGCTGAAAAAACAATGAACATGTTTACTAATTATACATGTTTTGTGTAGCACATTCATAATAGAAATTTAAAAAAAAAAAACAGACTACAATGGAGTTATGTTAACCTTGACACTTGCTATGAGATAACTATATATGACATAATATCATAGCTATAAATCTATATTTGTCTCAAATGAATATATATTATCTTACCTTATCTTATATATTACAGACATTACTTTAAAAAAAAAAAAAGAAAGATAATTACATCCTATGCATTTCATGAGTCAAACTAGTTACATAAGATCTGAACGAGTGGTCGCCTCCTTTCCATTAAGACTAAAACTGAGAGATTTAAAACTCCTTTGTCCCACTTTCGATCAGAGTGTTACGAGATCAGATGTCATCGAGAAGTACATAGAAGTCAAATTCATAAAGCGCTGGTTGTGAATATGTATGTGTGTTTGTATGTGAATGTTGTTCAAATTTTTCATTAACATTGTTTTTGTACAGTTGTTACGCTGAGGTTGTCAATTGTAATCAAACTGAATTTCCATTAGATTGGGTCAATAAAATTATCTTATCTTATGCATATTAATCAATGGCTTAAACTCTGCTAAATCATTGGTTTTCCTTGCTGATACAGGCAACCCATTCCATTTTTTTATGGCACTAGGGAAGAAGGAACAATTGTACAAATGTGTTTCAGCACAAGGAATAAGAAATGTGCTTCTATCTTTGAGTCTTTCATTAGATTTTGTTTTTCCATTTGTAAATTACAGTTTGGTGCTCTATGTGTAATCGCTACATTACTTTTAAGTCTTCTATCTAAATTAGTGATTTTACTAAAGGTCTTCTGTCATCAAATGTCTCTAATTTTTTTAACTTTACTATCAAATTGGAATATTTGATTGTTATAAATCCCACTTCTTTTTTTTTCGTATTTGTACTGTATGTTTTCTTGAGTTGAGGGATCCCATACAGAGGATACATATTATAATATTGGCCTAACTAAAGTTAAATGTTTATGTTTTTGTTTGATTGTAAAAATGTCTTTTAATAAACCTTTATATTTTGCTTGATTATTTGATAATTTCATCAATATTGGGATTCCATGATAGTTTGACATGAATGAAGTAAGTAGTAGTTGTTTTTTTTACTTAATAACTGGCATTTTTCTAGGTGGAAAGACATGCTCCAATTTGATTTCGATTTCTGTAATTCTTCTAATTCTCTTTGTAAAATTCAGTATCTTGTGTTGCTTTTATTGTTCTATATATTATGCAATCATCTGCAAATAGTCTAACTTTTGTTCCTGAACTAATACAATTTGGTAGATCATTTATGTAAATTATTAGAAACAGTTGTGGGCCTTGAGGAAGACATGAGTTTACTATTATTCTGTTGATTTTGGAGCCATTTATTATTACAGTTTGTTCTATTAGAAAATCCTAAATTCATTGATGTAATGAATTATTAATGCCAAAGTATTTTAGTTTTTTAAGTAGGGAATTTTGTAAGTTATATTGAGCAAAAAAGTTAGAGAATCTAAGACTTTGGGTTTAATAATAATAATAAATAATAATTTTTAACTGTAGAAATACCTCCTTTAATTTTTTAAATTATTTAATCAATAGAAGGCAAGCAAGTTATCCAATGAGACTTATTGTGCTACTTACTAGCAACTTTACCTCCAGTTCCTTCTTCACATCAAAATAAGCCCTAAGACAAAACAAGAAACTGTGTGAATTCAAAATATTAAAAATAGGATGTCTACATTTAGAGAAGAAAAATGTAAAACACCTAAAACGTGAATAAAATATCTAACCATTATTGATCTTTTGTATCAGAAATAATTTTTTACTGAAATTGTTAAACATTTCAACAGAGAAAAGAAAAAACGCTGATGTTTCAAAGATGTTTAAAATATAAAAGCTTACTTAAATATTAATATTTTTTTTTTAAGTTTAATTTAAAACCAAAAGAAAACGTTTATAATGCATAAACTTATCAATTATATATTTTTGTATTACTTACCGAGCCTTGCTTATAGATCTTTTATTTTTCTTTTCCAATGCACTTAGTTTTTGCTCCATTTCAGAGAAAACTGCAGCCTTTTTGCAATGATCTTTTTCACTTAATGACTTTTCTGCTTCAGCTTCCATTACCTGTAAATTAAATGTTAAAATATATTTAAAAAAGGATCATCAGAAGGAAGCAGGATGTTTAATCATGATCATCATACCAGTAGGATAGAATAATCAGTGTATTTACAACAAAAAAGTTACAATAAAAACTAAAGACAAAGAAATAAAGGAGGAAGAATCCCATCACTGTGACTGATCATAACATAAAATTCAAATCAATCACTGTGTTTAATCATAACATAATAATCAAATCAATCACTGTGTTTAATATAACATAATATTCAAATCAATCACAACTATGAAATATAAATAGATAACACAGTGTATAACTACAATGCCCATTACATAAAATGATGATCAACAATCATTCACCCCCTAAAATGTAATTACATTCATAAACTCTTTAAAAAGTGCATTTCTTTTTCCATATTCTAGAACTAGATCACAAAAGTGCTCCTTCTTCCCTAGTGCCATTGAAGCATGAAATGGGTTGCCTGAATTTACAAAGAAATGCAAAGCCAATGACCTAGCAGAGTTTAACCCTCTAAAATGCTTGACTAAAACAACACATGGATATGTGAAGAGATGTCTATAAGATATATTATAAGATCATTCAAATTTGGTCAGCTTTATTTAACCAAAGGAAATGATTTGTAACTTAAGGGTGAAACTCATGTATAATGTCACAATTAAATAAACACCAAAATGACATTTACAAACTTTCCTTTCCTAGTTTCTCCTTTCACTTTCATAATACAAACTACCACCCAAATCATAAAAACTAATTTTGACATAAAACTAATAAAGACTAAATCTATTTACCCTAATTACTGCATGGTTTAACATTTCCTGCCAGGCTTTGGACAAGCTGACAGTTTTGTCATCCAACAGCCGTAACTCTGCCAAGGAAATGGTTTCTTTAGCAGCCAAGTAAACACTGTTGGCAGACTGAAACTTTCTTGCACTTCTAACAGCCTCGCTCTGAGCCTAAGAAAAATGTAAAATGAAAAGGTGATATCACATTGTGCCATACCATTTGGAATGAACATAAAGAATTCTATGTGTTATTGTGGGTCATACTTGTCTTGCTGCTTCTTTTAATTCAAAATATGGACGTGCTCTTTTGATGCTGGCACCATCTTTCTTCTTGAGAGCCTCTAGAGCCTGGGAACACTCTGAGAATGTTGTTTGATACTTGGCCCTTGCCTCCTAAAGACAAAAGGATTTAAAAACATTGATAAGCCTAGTCAAATAAAAAACATAAGATATTTGGCCAGTTAAACATACGATTTTTGGCTACATAAACATAAGATCTTTGACTGCATAAACATAAGATCTCTGGCTACTTAAAAATAATATTTTAGGCTACAAGAACATAATATCTTTGGCTACATAAACATATTATCTTTGGCTAAGTAAACATAAGATCTTTGGCTACATAAACATAAGGTTTTCGGCTACATGAACATAAGATCTTTGGCTAAATAAACATAATATCTTTGGCTAAGTAAACATACAATATTTGGCAACATAAACATAAGATCTTTGGCTACATAAACATAAGATCTTTGGCTACATAAACATAAGATCTTTGGCTACATAAACATAAGATTTTTTTGACTAAAGCTAACAAAAATTTGCTAAAGTTTAAGGTAATTATATTCTTTTATAGCAAAAAGTAAAAGAGGGTTTAAAGTATTTTTTTAATTATGCATATGGAAATGTGACTATTAACGTGACTAGTTGTATTTAGATCTTACATCTATTTCTTTCTCCAGTCTGTTCACATCTCCACCAGCTTGGTTTAGTATTTCTAGCTCTTGCTGAAAACAAATAAACGAGTTTTTTTTAATGTGAAGAGTAGGCCTAAAGAAGTTCACTTTAGGTAGGGCTATAATAGGTGGAAATTTCAAGATTAGGACTTTGGCTTAACTTTAATGTATAAACTATCAAAAGCATAAAATGTTAAAGTTACCTTGAAAGTTTAAAAACGTATGATTTTAATTTTAATTTTTTTGTGTCAAAGATATTTTGTATTTCATGTTTCACTGACCAAGTATAAGGTAATAATGTTACACTATATGGCATGTTAAATCCCCTTTCTCTATTCTAATGTATCTTTAGATTAAGTTATCTGTAATTAATGCATTCAGGGCAGAAAATAAATACATTCATTACTATTAAGCATCCAAATAGATTACGCAATGGAAAAAAGGACAGAGCATGACAGTCTACAAGTAAATGTTTGCCTAGTGGCCTTTTTTATTGACAAACTAAAGAGCAAAATAAGTTCCTAGCAAGCTGAAGAAAACACGTTGGATGTAAGTAAAATGATGTAACAGTTCAATTATCTGGTTCCAACACGTTGGATGTAAGTAAAATGATGTAACAGTTCAATCATCTGGTTCCAACACGTTGGATGTAAGTAAAATGATGTAACAGTTCTATCATCTGGTTTCAACACGTTAGATGTAAGTAAAATGATGTAACAGTTCTATCATCTGGTTCCAACACGTTTGATGTAAGTAAAATGATGTAATAGTTCAAACATCTAGTTCCAACACGTTGGATGTAAGTAAAATGATGTAATAGCTCTATCATCTGGTTCCCATGAAGTTGAACGTCTATTTATAACTACGTACAAATAAAATACTAGAATTCAAAACTCGATATAGCTCAGGAGCAGAAAATTGACTTAATTAAAAGAGAGCACATACAATTCTGTTTCTCCAGAAAAACAAGAATATATGCTGTTTTATGGAATATATATAGTTGAGATGCTGCTGTTTTTTTTTTAAATTAGCCTATTATTTGTGTTTCTCTTATACAGTTTAGTAAGCTCAGTTCAACAATACAAGAATTTCTTATTAAAGAAAACTATGAAAATAATAATATTAGACGATGTAGCTCTCTCTCTCCACTATCTATTGTATAATCACTTGCTCTCCCGCACATCAAAGATTCCTTGTTCAAAATAATATATAGGCCTATATATTGCTTAATGTGTAGTTTAAGTGCTGAAGATAATCAGGCTTTAATCTGAAGAGTTAGGAGTTCTCCCAGCGTGGCGTCTTACCAATGAATAACTTTGCAGACCTTTAATGTGTGTGCTAACTTCCGAAATTAAACTCAGCTCAATAAAATCAACCATTCTTGAATTGTCAAAGTATTGACTAGACCTACTAGCTTGTACACACGCCTACACATTGGTTGTGAGGATAATCTTCGAGGCTACGCAGAGTGTGTGTGTGCGTGCGTGCGTACGTGTGTGCGTGTGCGTGCGTGCGTACGTGTGTGTGTTACTGTAAACATTGCTAGAGTACATTTTTGTTTTTACTTAAAGTACATAGCGTTCACAAACAACGAGACACGAACTTCCTTTTAAAACTTTTTTAAAAAGATTCTAATTTCACAATATTCAACATTGTGTTTTTGGCCAACATCAATGTTTTTGGCCAACATCAATGTAAACAAAAGCAACGCCAGCACCAGGTCGGTCTCGACTACCGCCCATTTTTTTTTTACCCTCTCGCCTGTGGCTACGCCCGGTATTTCGATCCACCTAACTAGAGGTACTTTGCATGATCAAATTGTGGAAACAAGCATAATAAAACAAATACTTTAAAAAACCAAAAACAAAACTTATCTAAGGTAAAGAACAACTATATCTCTCAATCATGTAGAATTTATCTCTCTTATTCGATGTCAAAGAAATTAATTAATTACCAATAATTAATTGACTGCCTGGTTATTTTTTTTTAAATTCATTATTGTTTTGTTAGGTACAAAAAAAATAATTGTTGAAAGTTTGAACTTGATCCGAGAATGGGAGTGAGAGAAATAACGTGTTCAATTATCTAAAGGGACGAAACCCTACATATATATAGCCATACCTGTGAATAATTAACGATAATTTCCCTTTTTTTTTGGTATCAAACAATATAATTAATTACCAGTAATTAATTGACAAGTTATTTTTTTTTTATTCGTATCTTGCCAATAAATAATTGTGCAAAGTTTCAACTTGATCAAAGAAAGAAAAAACTATAGAACCAACATCTGGCAATGTGGGGTGTAAACAAATCTCTATAGATTTGATATCGTCTTATAAAATGAAAACCTAAACTCATTATTACTCTTTCTTGTAGAATCTGTGGGTCATAGGCAGGTAGTAAATAGCTCTACGTTGGTGCAGTGAATGGGCCGTGTATATGTGTTCGTCGTCGGGGATCACCAACCTTGAGTCCCTTGACATTTGAGCATATAACCCTACCGAACAAACAAGACTAGCTAGATAATACGCTGTCAAACTAGGTACCCAAGTCAATTACTGTACGTAGGCCTTGACAGGGGTTAACGTTCGTTGGCTGCAGCAGAAGAGATTGGTTGTCTAAATAAGTTTCTAATCAGTGTCAACAGTTTATGAAGGTCACAGGCTACTGTCTAAAGATACGTGACCGGACAACACCGAAGACACTTAATTCTCTGTCAATCCATTAAATCTTCTTTACTTGGTGCTGCAGTGGTTGTCCACCATACCCTAAAAAAGATTGTTTTTAAACAAGCAGCAGGCTGAACTAGATTGCGTAAAATGTGGTTCGAGTTAAGGACAGAGGTCTAAATTGTAAAGTATCATTAATATACAAAACACTGAACCATAATTTACAAATATACAACCAAAACACAACTTTAAAAAATAATCAGAAAGACATAAATTCACATTTCTTATGCCAGACAAGAATATATACTTATAATTTCTTAGTGCCTTTCTAAACATGGAACACCTTGCCTAAATCAGCAGAGAATACCAATAACTTAGCAGAGTTCAGTAAACATGCACGACTCGACGGGCACACATATAGGCGTAGGGTGCAATCTTCTGTTAAAAAGTAACGTCTGTAATTTATAAGATAAGATAATATAAGAGTTCTGTTCAATTGTGCAAGCACTAAATCTGCATGTCTCCAAACAGTCATGCCTGGTGTGTCATTGACAAACTGTTGATGGTGTACATTCTGACACAAATCGTGTGGTCCACGTAATTAAGTGTCAGCTATAATTAAAACAGGGCTGTCGAGGTCACGATAAAGAATTAGCCTGTAAGATCTAGAATTTTATTTAGTATAGTAAGTCATTGTACTGATTACACTATGCACAGGTCAACAGAGACACTTTTTATATGATTGATGAGCTATGCCTTACCAGCCAAAGTATGGTGTTCAAATCTCTTACCGAGAAGGGAATAATGGGAGCTAGAGAGAGGGGGGGG
>JADKLZ010000003.1:14600169-14636428 GCA_021533235.1 Biomphalaria straminea | reverse complement strand
TTACGTAAGCTGAAATAAGCCTATCCAGAGCCCCTGACAAGCTTACAAAGACATCTCTGGGTATTATGATACTGACGAAGACAATGAACAGCAAACTGTTAGAACAACCGAAACAGACAGTTATAGACCAACGTCTAGAGAACTTGTCGTGCCAGTCAAAACAACCAGAAGTGGCCGAGTTGTTAAGATTTCTTTTAGATATCAGTAGGCCCAATTAAGAACTTTAAAAGGAAGGATGTGCTAATATATTATATTACGTCATTGTTTATTGTCTATGTTTTTGGGTGAAAGCAAAAGATTGAGCGGAAATAAAATAGTTCTCTATGTCTACCTTTATAAAGAAAGTATCGTTATTATTTATTGTTATTTTGTAAAGTCTACAGTAGTTTATTAATCTGTGACAACAGAACACCGAGGGCAGTGTTTCACGTAACTGTTTTCTGATGGCGGTCTATTTAAGTTTTATTCTCGTCTTTTGCGCATTGAGACGATTACGTAACAAGGGTTTCGTCCGATACATCACTGAAAAGGTTTGTCCTCACAAATAAGGGATTGTAATTAATGTGAGCATCATTAACGCTTGTTTACGGAAATTCATAAAAGTTTCTTCAAGCAACACGGAGTACAAATCAATTTTATGAATCACTTGAAATTTGTCAAGAAGGATATCAAGCTTGTTGCTCTGTCTGGGCATTGGTCACTTTGGCCGCAGATGGATTTTTGAAACGACTAACCTTATTCAATCTGAACACAATCATCTTTATATGGTCCAGACTGAACACCTCACCACACAGATTTTGTTGGTGAATAATTTCATTTGATTCAACAAATTTCTCACATGGAAGAGAAAGATCCTCTGTGATGGTTCAACCTTGAGGATTTCGCCAGCAGTGGTGTCACTTTACTTATTCCAAAACTGATGTTTATAACGCGTTAAATACCATGGTTTTTAGCATTTTTTTTCAGGACACATTTCTTCCATCTTTGCCAGCAAGTAGGCCTGCCTATGTATGCATTCGCCGTCGGAAATGGCTTCATGTCTCTACTTACAATGTGAGCTTACAGCCGACTCATTTCCTTGTCTCCTTTTGGCAAATATTCTTATCAATCCTCCACTCTAGACGTTATATAGCAATCGCGTCTCAAACCAAGAATGCCGCCTTATTTATTTATGGGCTTAATGTTTAATTCTTTTTAATACTTTAAAAAGAGCCATTCTTTCTTTATATAAAAAAGCGGCGAGCGGGATGGACGGACGACACGGGTCGAATGTAGCCCGCGGGTCGTATTTTGGGCATCACTTCTCTACTAGATCGGTTCTATTAATATCTGGTTAACCGGAACACGAACCTAGAATTATGACACACCCCCAATTTTAATTGGACGTTAAAGAGGTGAAGGTTAAAAAATAAAAAAAATATGTTCCTGTGACATAAAAGAGCTACACCACAGTAGTTCTGTCAACAGCCTTGCACTCTGTAATACATTATAGATCTACTGTATCAAATCAAGTGTATCATCAGATCAAGATTTGCACGATTAATCAAGAACTTCTTTGCAACAGAATCTTATAGCTCAAGATATTAGAAATGAAGATCGACTTACACACACATATTTTACCCGAAAATTGGCCTGATTTAAAAGAGGTGACTTGATCATTTATCATTTTTAATCATTTTATGATGAAATTGAAACGTAATTCCGTCGTAATCTAAATTATAAATTAATATTTTTTTGTCTTAGTCTGACTGACTTAGACTTCTATTTAGTAGAGTCTATTTATGATATTAATAATAATAATATTAAATTAATTTAAGATATATATAAATCTATTTACTATCTCATAAGTCATAATCTCATTACTTACTATTAATTATTAATGTTTAGTTATTAGAATAAAATAATTATTAGTACTAGAATTACAATTAGATCTAGATCTAGTACCTTAGGCTTAACTCTTAACCTAGTTAGCTAGTAATAGTGAGTAGTTCAGTAGTATTATAATTATAAGTAAATTAAGTATTATACTCTAGTCTTAGTTAATCTACTGTAACTCAAATACATTTATTAATCTTTTCTGACTTAATCAATATTGACAATATGTGACTTTATGTCTAGATAAAATCTTGACATCTTAAATTAAAAAAAATAGGGTTCTTTGAGATTTTGTTTTTGGCTGGGGTATGTCACTTCTCTCAAAATGACTGAAAACCAATGTAGACACGGGTCTACATTCTAGATTCAACCAAATGTATTGCTTCATTTTTTAAGTGGCTGTAGTCGTAGTGTTAGACTTAGTGATGGCCTAGTGACTATCTATCTAGTCTATAGTCCATAGCTATGTTAAGTATGTTAGTCAATGTTTTTAATGTGTAGATCTAGATTATTTTAGATCTAAAACCATTATCATTATTATGATAATAAATTCAAGTATAAAAATGTAACATTGTCATATCTGTCCCAAAAAGTAAATTTAAATAGATTGTGATTGATTCTAACAAACTGGTAAAAGGCTAGCCTAAAACTTAAGCTAACACTTTTTCTTTGCTTACAGGATCTAGATATCTAACTGCATAGACAAAAAACTATTTCTTTTATGAGAATATAAAATTCATTTTTGGACCAGTGGTGGGGAGGCGGCATCTAAGAGTTTTTTTTCGTGCTGCACGAGTCGGGTGTCGAACCTTGAGCCCCCTTCTGGGTAGCCAAGCTCAAGCTGCACTTAGCCTCTCGACTACACTTCCCACATCTACATCTATAATCATTTAGATCTCAAAGCATCATAATAACCTACTCTTGAGGGGAAAAGCATTTTCATCCACACCCCACCCTGCTGTAAATAGGCTTCATAATTCGTGACCATCAGCGACATATAATTATATACCTAATTTATTATAGATCTATAATAAATCACTCTAATATATATTATTAGCTATCTATATATATGATTGTTTTATTTTAAGAGATATGGATATGGAGGCTGGATTCAGCTGCACCATCATTGTGCAGGAAGAGCCAAAATGATAAAGGATGGGAAATTATTTCGTGAAATTGAAGAAAATTGCTGGTCACCAGAAGCTCGTCTAAAAGAAATGGATGCTACAGGTATAATGTTGTGGAAGAATGGTAGCTAAGGGCAACCATTTCTGAACCAATGACTTCTTTGGTGAAGAAAATACTGCTTTGGAATTCTTCAGGATATGTATATAAAATATTTCAAGAATATACCACAATGCTTATCAAAGTAGATGACTCATATGTGTAGTCAGTCTTTGATGTTATAATGTAAAGAAGGGCACTCATTTTTTTATAGATTGTGGATATTTGTTGTAAAGTCTAGATATGTGTCACTTATATTTATAATGCTCTCATTGTAACCTCTTGTAAGTCTGTGTGTTTAAAGGGTGATTTCAGTCTATAGCTTTTGTGGTTTTATAATAAAAATGCACCCTTCCATATCAGGAAGGAAAAGCTACTCACTTGAAGCTTTTGCGATTCATATTTATTCTATAACCAGAAACTTTGGTTTTGAGAATAGATTTATAGTAGAACTTACCAATCTTCTTATTAAAATTTTTGTTACAAATTTCAAATCTGTTTCTTAATTGTTTCAACAGGAGTAGATATTCAAGTATTGTCAACTGTGCCTGTCATGTTTGGATACTGGGTAAACCTAAGTCTCAAAGTTTTGTTTTATTAAATTTGTTTGTCTAGTACCATACTATTTTTTTTTATGCAAATGCTATGAATGTTTAAGTATTGTTGATATTTATCTTTTTATTTTACTCACAATAAGTATATACATTTAAGTAGATAAAGATGTGCAGTTTTGCCCCATGAGGCAATAATTTAAATTCTAAAAAGGAATACATCTGAAGACTATTATGTTTTTTTACACAATAAAAAAAGGGTATATTTTTAAAAGAGTTGTTTTTTTTTTAATTGAAGGCAGAACCCAAAGATACACTTGACTTATGTGAAATGTTAAACAACCATTTGGCTGGTGTTGTTCGTGCTTGTCCATCACGTTTTATTGGCTTAGGATCAATACCAATGCAGGCTCCAGATTTAGCTGTTAAGGAGCTGATACGATGCAAACAAGAATTAGGTAAATATTTTGTTTTAGAGAAAGACTATTAGATTAACCACACTTATGTTTATCTTTTTTTTTTTTTTTTTCATAACACTTTTTATATTTAAAAAAAAATATTTTTTTTGACAGTTTTTGTTTTACCTAATTGATAGGATTTCCTGGTGTTCAGATTGGTTCTCATATAAATGATTGGAACTTGGATGCTCCAGAACTACAGCAAATATTTGCAGTAAGTCTCTTTGTATGCCACATTTAAGTAAATCTGAAGTTTGACATTATTTTTTGCTAAGATTTAATTGTGATGTTAAAATGATCAAGGTTAGGTTATCCATTGGCTGTGACTGTAGCTTATTTACTTTGTAAACCATAGCATGGTAGTCTCTAATTCAATCAAACAAAATGTTTCCTTGATTTTGTAAATTGTATAATTATGTAGAAAGTCTGTCATGCTATAACAAGGTGGCTATGCACTGGTCAATTCACTTTAGTGTCAGGGAAGGGAAAGGTTAAGCCACGTCTGTGGGTCCTGCCTTTTGTTGCTCAGCAAACAAAACTCAGCTCAATTCAAATTTCAATTAACATTTTTTGGTCTACATCGAGACTCAAACTCAAGCCCCTGTGTTAGACACACAAAAATGCCCCTCGACCTCACATCTCAATGACTCTTACTCTGTTTTAGTTCTGTTGTAGTCTGGGGAATACACATCTGTTTGAGTACTTGTTCTGTTGTAGTCTAGGGAATACCCATCTGTTTTAGCCTAGAGTACTTGTTGTGTTGTAGTCTAGGGAATACACCAGGCATGTCAAACTGGGTGTTCGGGGGCCGCATGCGGCCCGCGACCACCTTGCATGCGGCCCGCGTGGCCACCTAAAAAAATATATAAATAATTTAAAACTATTACGATGGAAAACAAGAGATGACAAGCTACTTGAATGGAAAAATAGTATTTGTTTAACTGAACAACGAGGGTGAGTCTGCAGTGAAAGCAAACTACATTTTGTCAAACTTCATTGCAAGCCATTTCAAATCATTTAATAAATGTGATTTTATGAAGGAGTGTTTCGTTAAAGCCGAAATCATTTATTCAGAAACAAAGTAGAGAACATTTAAAGAAATATCGTTAACTAGTGACACTGTTGCAGATAGAATAAATGACATGTCAGACAGCTTGCTTGAACATTTAAAGAACGACAGAGCTGATTTTTAATTACTTTCATTGGGTCTCTATGAGTCAACTGACGTATCGGGTGTAGCACGGCTATATTCATAAGGGCCTTTAACAGGAATTTTGACATATACCAGGAACTACTTAAGTTCTGTTCTATGCATAACAAGCGAGGATGATTTTTGAGAAATGACAGGAGGTGAAAATGCAGTACAATTTACCTTTGGTAAAGCTAGCTAGTTTAACTAACAAAGATATGGCACACCAACCATGAAATGAAATGGTTTTGATGCAAAGTTACTTGAAAAAATAAGAGAGACTGATGCTAATTTTAAATTTGCTCATTTTCAGTGCATCATCATTATTATTATTATTATTGCTTTTATGTAGCCTACTTTTATGCTTATAGCATGCTCGGAGCGCTTTGGTCCAATCTCATTTGTGGACGAGTGGGGGGAGGGGGCATCTAGGAGTTGGTTTTCCGTTCTGCCTTTAGGCGCTCTGCCCGAGACTTCTAGGTAGTCAAGCCAAGTTCAAGCGCACTTAGCCTCTCGATCACGAGATCTGATTTGATTCTGAAAATGCTGCTGGAAATTTGCAATTAGAGCTGATAGAATAGAAGTCAGGTTCTTAGTTGAAATCTAAGAATATCCAAATGGCTGTGCCAAAATGTTACAGTCATTTACCCTGAACGGTTCGTTAAAATGCGGAAATTCACAGCTAGAATTCTAGCTATTTTTGCATGCACTGGTCTTTGTGAGCAGTTCTTTTCCATAGTAAAAGCTATTAAAACACCTCACCGTTCGAGATTTTCTGATCAAAATTTGTCATCTGTGATGAAAGCGTCAGTGGCAAACAGACTTCATCCTGACATTAATAAAATGGTATCCCAGAAAAGATCTCAAGGATCAGGACAAAGAAAATAATGCGTAATAGTAATTTTTAATTAGCCAATAGTACTTCAAATTTAGCTTATGGACAGGTATGCCATTAATTATTGTATTATATTGTATTATTTCTAATTTACATAAAACTAGTAAGCTGTTTTAAAACTGATTTTTTCTGCGGCCCCTCAGGTCACAGTAAGTTGCTTATGCGGCCCATATACCTTAATGAGTTTGACATGCCTGGAATACACAGTGTTTCAGCTTACACTCCACTATTTTTTGTTCCCAGGCAGCTGAAGAGCATGATTGTGCAATATTTGTTCATCCCTGGGACATGGAGCAAGGAGGAAGAATGCAAAAGTATTGGCTGCCATGGCTTGTTGGTAGGTATGACTTTCACTGAAATGAAAGAATTTTGTCTTGTTTAGAGTTAAATTAGTGTACTGGTCATTGCTTCTTATAGTGAGCTTTACAAGACCGCTTGTACTGAAAAACTGTGGATAAATCTATTAGTCGTTAGGCTTATAACTCTCGGCCTGAACTAAAATGTTTTTGCTGTAATGTTTAAAATTTGACTATATTTTACTTGTGCATTGATAACTTTCATTTAACTTTAAATTATATTTTAATTATCATTGATACATATTTCAGGTATGCCATCAGAGACAACCATAGCCATATGCTCTATGATATTTGGAGGTGTTCTTGAAAGATTTCCAAGGCTCAAAGTGTGTTTTGCACATGGAGGTTAATAAGTTTTCACACTGAAAAATTTAATTCATGTATGACAATTTATTTTATAAGACTTTTATTTATTTCATTGTTTTTTTTTTATAGGTGGAGCATTTCCATTTACAATAGGAAGAATCGAGCATGGTTTCAACTGTAGACCAGATCTATGTGCTGTAGACAATAATGTCAACCCAAGAAAGTATCTTGGCCAGATCTATACAGACTCATTAGTCCATGATGAAGATGCTCTGAAGTTGCTGGTGAAGGTTATAGGCAAAGTAAGTATTGTTGATGTTATATCAGTATCGACCCACATCGCGGTAATACATGTTTAAGTTTTGTAAGTTAAATTGAATATTTTGTTCGTCTTGGATGTTGAGACAAGTGACTTGACTAGACCTGGCAGTGCATGTTTTTGTCAAACTCAGGAGCACCACCACAACAGTACAAGTCACTAGTCTGCATTTATTAGTGCCTTTTTCTAATTCTGCAATGCCCTTTTTTTTTGAGGGAAATAGCACTAGGTTATCTTAGCTGGATTGCTACCTACTAGATAGCATGCCTTTTTCTCTAGTTTTATTGACACAGACCTTTTTTTTTTTTTTTCATAACACAACAAAAACGTTGTTTAGCAAAAGTTGCAAAGAATCAATATTTTTATTGGATACATTTTTATTTTTAATGGTTTTCTTCATATCTTGAAGTGATGCTTCTAGCTCCTAGCTTGCTCTTGCCCGACATTTTCTACACTGTGTATGCAGTTTCATTTCCTTTGATTGTTCTCAATGTGTGCAGGTATCCACTGAAGTTTCTTTGTTGCTATTATTGAGGTTGTGCAATCTTAAGTGATACCAGCTGCTTCTGAGTTCTTTAGGGTTTAAAGGACATTTTTTGGTATTGCTCTAATTGACTATATGCCTTTTTGATGAGTAAGGTTGATTTAGTGGATTAAAATAAAAAATTTAAATATATATATTTTTTTTAACTTTCAGTAAATGGGCCACATATTAACGTTCCCCCTAAAATCTTTTTTGCCTGTGAATTATTGTACCTGTTTCAATGAAATAAAACAGCTCCCTTTTTCCATATCTCTGTCTCTGCCCCTCTCTCTCTCTGGACCCCCATCCCTCTTTTTTTTCTTTCACTGTATATACTCTGAATTCTAGTATCACTTTAACATGTCTAGCCCTAGCCCTCCTGTCCAAAAATAAAAACTTTGTGATGCATATACAATCTCTGACTTTTCTTCAGCTTTTCAATTCAATAGTGAAATATTTAATATGCTTGGTGTTGCCTTTTGACCAGAAACACACACACCACTCTCGCTTTCATTTATTTCTGCTCATTTTTAATGCAGTAACAACTCTTAACATTTCTAAGCAACCTCCAATTGTTAAAGTGCTTACCACACACTTTGAGCCATTGAATATAGCACCTTTAGTTTGTTTTACATATATTTATTTTTTTTTTACATCCTTTAATTATAAGGCAAGCAGTGTATGTTTTCCATGGTAAACTTCCACCGCAAACATTTCTTTAGACCATCAATTTCAAGCCTAGGAAAAAAAAAGATTTCTGGAGGTCCCAATTGAATGTTCTTTTCCCATTCCCAACACAACACTTATTTTGGCATTGTTTCCTTAAAAAAAAAAAGAAATGTCAATTAGATTTCATTAATTGTAATAATTAATTTGATCACTTTTGAATGTAGAGAAAAGACAAAACTCACAAACTGTGTCTTAGAAAGCAACTTAGAGGTAGAAGGAACATGTGTACGAAATTTAATGCTTATCCATACATCAGTTGAGATTTCTTAATACATGCATTCATATGTACATAAAATCATACATAAATCGATTTTCTGCTTATAATATAGATAATTATGCAATTGTCTTTTGTATGTCATTTTTTTGTTACATGCACATTATCTCAAGACAGCTACTGAATATTTGTTTTCATTTCTTCCAATTTTGTTTGTTTGTTAATATTAAAGAAAATAATTGAGTTGACTTACAAGGTTCAGAGATAATTAATAGTCTCTGCACTAATTTTCATTCCAACAAGTAATAATATTAGTTTTATTGTTTTGGTTTGTATTTTCTTTGTAGGATCGTATAATTCTTGGCAGTGATTACCCCTTTCCACTTGGAGAACAACATCCTGGAAAACTGATTGAATCAGTTGAAGACTTTTGCCCTGAGTTAAAGGTAATATTATTAGATTATGCCCGTCCCTGCCTTTAACAAATTTTTATATATATTACATCTGTTTGAATGTATTTCCCCTTTATACTTTGTGTAGAGAATTGGGTATCGCTTAAAAGATTGAAACTAACAATAGATACTGATAGCTATGAAACCTATAATTCATAAGCACTTCGCTTGCACACTGGTAAGTGTATTGGCCTGAGGAGGATTGAACCCTTGAGTTTAAATTCAAGTTTTAAAACTATATTCTTATAAAATATACATTTAAAAAAGCTATCTCTGTAACCTAAACCCAAATTCATCCTTCTTTTTCCTTCCCCTCACTCCCCCCCCCCCCCCATCTAATTCATGGAACTGCAGTCTTGAGTTTCACCACACAGACATAAGGTCGTCTATGACTTAGCTGATCATTTCTTGATGATGTTTCTAATGATGAAGCTATGTTAGCTTTGATGCTACAGTGATGTTACACACACCACTAGGTTTCAGGATGATTACAGATGACTCCAAGGATGTTGTTGGAGTAACAAGTATGTGTTCTCAAAAGAACATTGCTGTCATACAAATTTATCAAATACAGCATACAAATATCTAAGTCTAGTACAGTTCGTTTGTTCCAATAATAATTGATGATCCAATAAAGAAGGTTCTCATGTTTCAATTGAAGTAGAACACAAGTGTTTTACTCAGGACAGATTGAACTTTATACGCTTCAGTACAAGATATCGAATCTGGACCACACATGTTCAACAAAATTTCAGAAATAGTCCACTAGAAATATGTCTTTACCCTGCAAGGACTTATCAACAACTTCCCAAAATACTTAGCATTTTCACTTACTGAGAGATTTTCCTTGTGTTTTTAGTATGGTTTATGGTAACTGACTACAGAGTCATGAAATGTCACTATGAGTTCCTACATATCATAATGTCTCTATGAGTTCCTAACAACATGTGACACCCCCCCCCCCTTTTCCCAACTGGCCAGACAATCTCTCTTTTTTTATTTTATAGCTAAAAAAAATCTCAACACATAAGATTAAAAAAAGACTTCTATTGTTCTTTCAATTTTTTATTCTTTTTTTTTTAATTTGACAGTATCAGCTGTTAGCTGGGAATGCAATGGAGTTTCTGGGCCTAAATCCTGAGGAGTTTAAATCCAACACTGCATCAGCCAGTTACTTTAGTAATATCAATTTAAAATTGTCTTAAAATATTGACTTATTGTTTTGTGTTGAAATAAAATTAAAACTCTTATGTTAATGTATACAACTTTATAGATACCAGTGCCCTAAATGAAAATCTCATTTTCTCTCTATTTTATACATAGTCAGTGAACATGTAAATACATTTATATGTGTATATAATAAATGTACAAGTTTATATACATATATTTAGATATTGTGTGTATTTTGTTTTTCGACAAGTTCCTCAATGCGAAGTGGAAATGTATGTCAACATTTCATCATTTTAATGTGTACTTATGTATATAAAAAAAGATTGGTGTTCGGTTATAAAATGACTTGTATAAGGCTGACCTTTCAAAAATACTGGTACTATATTCATACTTTTTTTGTTTGTGTCAGAATAAGAATCAGCTTATATAAGTTCATAGATAAATTTTATGAGTAACTAATTACATATATATATATTTACATTGTAATGTAACAATTTGAGTTTTGTCTTATATCCCTTTTCTTAATATGACCAGTCATTTAAAGTATCCAAGCAATCTATCTAATAATCTTTCTGGAAAAAAAAGTATTTACACTGGGTATGACTTTGTGTTTTTCACTTTTTTTTTTCAATATTGTTGTTTACATATTTCAAACTATTTTTGTATGTATATACTTATACTTATGATTCTAAGTCAAACGAAATTTTTTTTTTCTTTTTTCATTTCATTGGTTCATCATATTTTTTAAAAATATAATTCTTTAATAACCTACAGTTCAATCTTCTGAATAGTTTGTTTAGATTCCTTAAAATCAGAATTTCCCCATTTAGTGTCTTGTCAATTATTCAAATATTTCTTTAATATGTCTTTAAGAATGCATCAGTTTTGTAAATAAATGTAAGAAAGAAGTTAGTCTTAGCAATAAATAACATGATACCAAAAAAAGATATTAAATGGCAGCTATTTTGCAAATGTTAACACTAATCATAGATTGCACAGCAACTTTTTTTTTTGTAGGGAACATATATAAGAACATGTACTAATGATAGTTTAACTTACTTTTGGACAATGTACCTACAGCTAAAGTTATATAGTGCTTATACATAATATAAACAATTAATGCAGTCTCTTTTTATTACATTTTTTGCTATTTCTCATTATGTATTATTTTAATTGCTTTTTAATTATGCATAGTTAAGGTCTCTAAACAGTATCTAATCAGTGGCCAGTTTAAAATATTGTGAAATAATGAGATTAGTTAATAGCCAGTAGAATCGCAGTACATCCACTGAATTTTTTTTCTTCTGTTATTGGTATTTGCCAGTACCTGTATTTAAGTTTTATATTAAAATTTAAAAGATCTGTAGTCTAAGATTGTCTGATCCAGTTGATAATTCTATGAAAGACATTTACATGCAGATTTATTTACTAGTAATAAAAATACAAATAATTTGTGTAGTATTTTAAAATGTATATTTACCGTTACACTTAGCAGTGATTTTAAAACTATGGTCTTTCACTTATATATATCGTTTATGATATTTTTTGTTTGTTCACCGTAATCATTCCATAGAAGTATTACTCTTTTTAATATTTTTAGTTTTATTTCAAAGTCATCTACGTGGAATAAACTGTTATCCACTCTATTATTGGTTGCTTTTTTTTTTGTTGCTATCTTTAAACAATTAACTACTTATCTTTCATGGGCTTTGAATGGTAATAAACCTAAGTGCTCCTTGTGATGCAAAGAACTATATTTTAATAGGTGTTTTAATTGTTGAATTGTTACAGTGTTCTCAGCAGTTTTAAAAGAATTAAACATTTTCAATAACACAAATTTCCATTTCTTAATATAACCTTTTATACAATAAATTCCAGTACCAGGCTATACATCAAATGATAACACTTGATAGTTTTGTATTTTAGATAAACTAAAGCAATGGATGGTCTCCTTTGAGATTAATCCATAGGCAGAATTTATCAGAATAACATAACGCTTAGTCCTATTTAAAAAGGGAAAACATTTTTATTCCAAACACAAATGTGGGACCCACATGCTTTATGACTAACCCAGTAATCCTCACTGGAATTTTCAACACTTTATTTTCCCACTTTTTTTTTTTGTTTTAGTGTTTTAGTAATAACAATAAGGCTTTTCTTCTCGTTCAAAGATTGAGGAGTACATTCTTTCATGTGGATATATAGTCCCAGCTGCGAACTACATATTTTACCAGGTACGGTGATGAAGGAAACTTGTGAAGCATGATCAATTTGGGTTTTCTTTTCACTGTCTACATCTGTCATCAGCAGTGGCTTTTCTTTTCGTATCTCGCAGCCTTTGTAAGAAACCTTCAGCGGTCTCATCTTTGTCTTTAAAGTGTTTCCGAGAGCACCTCTGATATGTCGACCACCTATCATCTCACCAAAAAGGTTGCCTTAGAATACTGTTGTCCTCCTGTTATATATATATATGTCAAATTATAAGCAGTTCCTCTCTACTGTTCATACCAGCATATGCAAGTGCATTGCTTTTTGTGGAGCAGTCTTGCCATTATATGTTCATGATAGTTAATGTTGGGTTGGACATCTTTTTTGAAAGTGTTCCAAGAAGTCTTAGTAGCTTTCTGCATATTAATCATGTCTCAGATCCATTTGGAAGGGTTGAGAGAACCACTGCTTGGTAAACACCATTTCTGTCAGCCCCCAAAAGGGAAAAAACACTATTAGTTTTGTGTGGTTTGTCTATCTGTTCGTCCCATTTAGATCTTGTAAACTAGAAAAATCCGACATAACATATTAGTCCATTCAAAGTTCTGATGCAACGGCTACTTTTTTTTTTTTAAAGCGAAAAATTTAATTTTTAAAATCAACTATTCAAGTATTTGGTTTTGTTTTTTTTTCATAAAAATACATTTTACACCTATTCACTATTAAAAGCACATGAAACCTCTTTGGAAAAAAATTGATGAGGAATACATTTTTTTTTGACCTGACTTAGATGGGGGGGGGGGGCGCCCCGAGAATTTGTGACAAGGAGGAGGGGGGTCAAAAAAGGTCATTTTTGCGACACGTCATTTACGAATGACCCTAAATGGAACATAATTTATAACAAATAAGTAGTTTTTGATATTATCGCCTGCACTGCAATGTGGCTGTACAATCGACCATAGGGCACTTAACAAAAGATGTTTTTTTATTTCTTGAGACTTAATAAGAGATTGACACTTTGCAAAAGAATTATATCAATTAGATAATCATTAAATAATAAATAATCATATAACACCAGTTAGGCCAAGTTCACATTTAGCTTCACCTTCACTTATCCCTTGGTCTGCTAGACCGTTGGGGCACCACACAAGATCTGTCAACCTTCGTTCTCCTTTCTTCTCTGTCATTAGCTTTTGATAGAATTTCATTCTGATATTCTTTCTGAAAATATCAAAACCTGCCTTTTTACCTGCCTGGGTGGACCACCATGGGAGATAAATTTTGAGTTTCCACACAAATTGTCTTTGTAACATTGTTTTTTTTTCTGCCACACTCTCGCTTGTAGGCATCCAAAAGCATTACTGGTCCTAGCCTATGTTTTTTTTTTACAACAAAACATTTTTTCATTCTACAAATTGTTTAGTATAGTATTGATGGATAGACACATCTTTAAATAACTAGCTTTCTTGTGTTTTCTGTGTTTCTATTATGAAGTTACAGGACTTTCATACCTAGATACACCAATCTGCTCTTTGTTTGCATTGTCATACCATAAGATATAGTATACATTCTGGAAGCCATACAATTCAGTATAAGAAGAAATGAAAAAAATAAACACAGTAAGAATGCTATTTCAAAAGAATAATGTTTCCTACTAAAATAATAAAAATGAATTTCAGCAACCATCAAAAGAGATTGAAATTACATTTAATTAATTGTGAATTGTTTAATTTTTTAATGAATGTAAAGTATATTTTGTGTATATTTAACAATGTGTTTAATATTTTCAGCATTGTTAAATTGTGTAAAACAAATTATTTTCAAGGCTAATTTTTAATTAGCATTATTATTATGAAATTTAGCTTATAGTTTATTGCATATTTAGGATTCTGATTTGTTAAAAACATAATTCTTTAAAAGTGATGCAATTTAATTATTAATTACACAATATTAAATATACTGGTGTAAGTTTTTTTCATTACAAACCCAAACTCTTGAAAATGTCATTTCAAAAATGATAATTAAAATGACCTTAATCATAGTTATGACCAAGAAGAAGTTGATTTATTCAAAATACACCGAAGCTGAGCAGATTTAAAAATTAAACGTTTAGAAAATAATGAAAATCTCACAAACAGCAAATCAGTTTCAAACTAAAACACTTTTAATATTTTCTGTGGCATTCAAATCATCACCGGATTTTAACAATGAATTTTTAGCTTCCATTTCTGCAATTATCTTTTTCTCTGCATAGTCATCCATGACCCTCCTGATACTTTCCTTTAGCTGTTGTGTGTTTTCACCTTTCATGGCTGAGATGGTGAATATGTCATCAAACACAGGCAATCTTTTCGGGTGGAATTCTTCTCTAACATCTGACAAAGAGTCTAATAGATTGGGGAAAATAAGTGAAATGAACTTTTTTAAAAAAATTATAATTATTATGTTGTTAGAATTAATGACTTATTCTAAAAACCCACCTGGCAAATTTTTTATGAGATGTAAAAGATCTTTTGTTTTTGTGAAACTAGAATCTGTATCAATTTTGTTCAGAGCTAATATAGATGGTTTGTCCAGCATTCCATGGCCATACTCTTCTAGTTCCTGCAAATATATATATTTATATATCAGTGACATATATGTGGTAAGGAGTGAGTGTGTGTGTGTTTCCAAGGTAACAATGAAGAAAGGGAGTTTTAGTTTTTGGTCTTCTAGAATGATGAAACCACAATAAAGGTCTGCCATAATTTATGTTAATAAGTCACATGGGTGATAGTTGAACGAGAGACAAATCAGATAGGCCAGAGAGTACGGGCAATTGCATTTAAAATATCATTTTAAATTATTACTACCAGATTATAATTTCTTTCAAGCTGAATGAATCTATGTATGTTGTTGATAAAGGTTACAAGAGTTTTTATTTTAACTATTAAAACTTTTATACAAAGTATTTAATATTCTTATAGTTGTACTAGCTATCTGGAACTACAAACCAACAACGGAGCACTAGCAATAGCATAAAATCTTTTATTTTTAACATCCATCACTGTGCAACACCTCAACTTATTGAACTTTTTTTGCTTTCCTAACCTCAATATGATAAAGAATACATGCATGCCAAAATTTAATTTACCTGAATAAGGATTAAAAGTGTTTCAAATGCAGATCTCTCTGGGTATTTAAAAGACAATTGAAATGGGTTGATATCAAGCATGTACAAAAGAATTTTATTTCTCTCAGCATGTCGCAAAAACGTAATACCCATTCCAAAGTTTTGATGAGCACCTTCTATCAATCCTGGCAAATCAGCAACAGTTATCTGAGAAGGACAAAAACAACAACTATTTGATTAAACAATTTTTAACAGCTCATATGGACATGCCTCTTGAACTTTTAAACCAATGCCATTTATCGAGTTAACATTTGTATAAGTAAACAAGTGAACTCAACTTAATTTAGAAGCTTAATTAATATCTTCTAATATTTGCTTCTGCTTAAGTTCACTCTTGAAAAAAAAAAGGATGCTATATACATAGAATTTCATTTTGAAATGCGTTTGAACTACCATTCAATAACAATATCAATACTCTTTTGTAAACAATCAATAATCAAATTCAATATTTGTTTTGAATCTTGACTTATAGAGAAAATTTAGCTTTTGTTTTGAAATGTTCATTATTATCTGTATATAAGCAATAAACAATGTTTAAAAATGTAAACAAAATGTGTAGATTGTGTTTGGGCTAGGGGTTGCAATGGACAGCACTTTTTGATATCCGGCTGGAGTCAGATTTGGGCGGATAGTAAAGTAAGATATCATTGACCTTAAAGAGCCTGATACTGTACCTACATGTCTAGTAATAGCTTTATAAATAACATACATATGTTATATTTTATTTTACTTTTTTTCACCTTGTTTTAAACTATAAACTCACTGATGAATTAAAGCAGATCAGCATTTATGAACAAATATTACAAAGTAATCTTGTTTGTCGATGTAGAAAATGTATATGCATGTATATTATGCTAATGTAAAGTTCTCAAAAGTCAAGTGCAATCAGGGTTGGATCAGACCATCAACTGGTCATCAGACTTTTATTATAAAGGCCACAAACCATTTCTGGTCCTGAAACTGAAAGTGGCTAAGCACATATTGTAAGTAATAACAGTAATAACGAAGAGTTGCTTGACATCTTTACGGCCGAATTGCTAGCAATATCGCTTGCACTTACGGCCATCAAAGCATCAGAAAGAATGAAATTTATCATATGTTCTGAATCCAAATCTGCATTGCAAGCTTTGGGGTGGATGAAGACTGACATTCCATTGGCACATAAGTGCCTAAAGCTTTTGGACCAAATAACAGCTGACCATAGTGATGTCAACTTCATCTGGATCCCCTCCCATGTGAGCATTGAGGGAAATGAAGCCGCAGACAGAGAAACAAAGAGAGCCCCTAAATCAAGCGGTGTCAGAAACTCAAATTTCCTAAGTCATTTTTTAAAATATTTTTTTATATTTTAAACAAAATGTTTTTTTTTTTTTTGATGTTCAGAAAAGTTTGAGAGCCACCCCTCAAGACAGTGTCAACATGTTGCAAATTACGTCCATCTATAAGCTCAGTGTAATGGATAAATATATAAAGTGGGGTGGTAGTTGTTCATCTCTACTTCTAGAGATACACTTTGGTCTGGTCAGCGTGACTTAGTTGAAGAGTATAGCAGATTTAACACACTCAAAGGTCAAGACAAAAAAAGATAAAAAATGTGCCAGCCATAGCTGCTATGTATGTACCGGTAATGCATATTTATAAAGTAAAGTTTTATTTCTATTCATATTAACATGCCATGTCTTTGTAATAAAAGATGTTTTGTGTATATTCACATATTTTTAAGCACAATATTTTTAGTTTTAATAAAAAAATTAATTATTCCATAACATAAATAAATGGAATAATGTCCACATAATACATATTAATAGAAATGTAGGTACTATGGTGTTCTTTTTACTATTCAGCCAATTATCTTGCAGTGATAGTTGGCCGGAGCCGAATATGGCCAGATAGTGAAAAATGGCCAGATATTCATCTGGAGCTACTAACTAGTGATACCCTAATTGGGGCTGATAAAGTGTTTTTTTTTTACATAATAGGTGACTTTAATATTATCAATGAAAAATGACAGTGAAAAAATCTGATAAAATTTTGTATTTAACAAAAAAAAAAAAAGATAGCATTAATATGCAAATAATTTTACATTTTAAATTAAATGATACTATCTTTAGCATAGCAGAACATTGAAACATTAATATAGTTTTGATAAACCATGGAGTTGAACAAATTAATTTTATTTTCTTGCTCCTTTATCTTTGTTGATATTGCCTTTAAAAAAATATTCTCCAATTTAGATTTAGATGTGCACTCCACTCTTTTCCAGAATCTATAACACCATTTTCCTTCATCCCTAAACAATATAAGTAAATGTATGAGGATAAGCTGTTAGTGAAATAATGGGGCTATTATAGATGTCATGATCTACAAATGTCATGGATGAGAACTTCTCACAGTGAAAGTCAATTTTCATGGATTGTGTATCACCATGGCATTATTATAGCTTTTATATAGCGCTACTTTCATGCTTATAGCATGCTCAGAGCGCTTTGGTCCAATCTCATTTGTAGACCAGTGGGGATATCTAGGAGTTGGTTTTCCGTGCTGCCTTTAGGCGCTCAGTAAACACAACTCTGCCAGAGTCGGGTGTCGAACCTCGAGCCCCCTTCTAGGTAGCCAAGCCAAGCCAAGCCAAGTTCAAGCTCCTCTTAGCCTTTCGACCACGCTTCCCACATCAATAGAAGAGGCTAGTAACTTATATTAGAGAATTTATCCATTTATGATATTTATCCATTTATAAATCTACATTATGTCTGTAAGCTTAAGTCACTAACCTTTCTACCATCTTCATATTCCATGATACCTAACTGTGGTGATAATGTAGTAACTGAAAAATACAATATTTTTTTATTTAAAAAAAAAATGAAACACTAATTTAAATGTTTATATCAGTGTCTAGATAAATTTGTATTTGGTGTTATCCAAAGATCTTATATTTTATTACAAACAATCTAAATTTTCTAAAACACAAAACAAAAATGTTCACATTTCTCTTGCTCTTAATTAATCTGATGGAATGGATGACAAAATAAATCTTGCCACTTAAATACTTAATGATCAAAGTAATGAAGAATTCATTTTGCTTCTGCTAGCAATGTATATATATTCTGCTTCATGTAGATTCTACAAAAAAAAAAACTTACATGGGTAAGCTCCTATTTTAGGTTTAGCTTTTGATATTGCTTTTAAAAATGTGGATTTTCCAGCATTGGGGAACCTACGAAAGAAAAAAAAACTAAATGAATTTGCAATTATTTAATCTCTGAGTAAAACAATATCTTAGATTAAAAATTGAACCCAAAAAAAGTTACCCAACAAGTCCAACATCTGCTAAAAGTTTCAGCTCAAGACCAATGGAGTTATTCTCTCCCCTTGTTCCTAAGAAATTTGTCTTGTCATTGCCTCCAGAACCACCTTCTGCAGCAATACATATGTCTCCATTTTGATCTAAATCAACTGTGGACAGAACAAAGCCCAGACATTTTTAAAGCTTAAAAATACATTGCCTTAGCTTCAGGCAATTAATGTTTTTCAACTGTGACTTTACACCTCAGTAAAGCAGACAGTATGCTAAAAAAAATGAAAGTTTAAATTTAGTTCATTGTATAATCATTATGTAGTTTAGTAGGAAAGTTCCTATATGCCCTAAATGTTTTTAAAATCTGCATTAGTACATCTCAATGATTTTACTATCTAATTAGTTTTTGTTCATTTACCAGAAGAGAAAAACCTAAGGTCAAAAGAAAAATTAAGAAGAATATATATTTGGCAAGTTAAAAGAGCTAAAGATAATAGATATTGCGGGATCACACTAACTATGGCAACTCTAAATGACTAATAAAAGTACATAGACAGAGAAAGATGGCAAGGCTAAACAAAGGAAACATGGATAAGATCAAGGGAGAAACAGCTAAAAGATAGTAGTGTTAACTCAACAATATGTTATTTTTATATTATACATACAATTTCCCTTTATTATATTTATATTGACTTATTCCCCAATGGATGCCATGTGATTATGATTAGAATTAGGGTTTGTGGCACATCGCTACAATTTAGTCCATGTTGTGCCCAGATGACGATTAAATGAGAAATGTAAGTTAAGGGGATAAGTGACTATATTACAAAATGGCAACTTGGACGAGTTATGTTTTAATCATTCAAAAGAAAATACATAATTTCATATCAGAATAATATTCGTTCTGAAATAAAATTACCTTTCTTGCCATTAGGTAAATGAACTATAACACCAACTGGAACTTCAATAGTTAAGTTTTCACCTCTTTCCCCAAGTAAATGAAACCTACTGTAAGAGCAACAACAACAAAAAATTATTCTACAATACAGAACCAGCATCAATAATAATAATTTTAAACATAGTATGTTTATTATTAATTATACTCATATTAATTTTTTAACTTTCTGACAAAAACATACTGAAAAAAAAATTGCTTTCAGCACTTTGGTTATGGAGGCTTAGGCTAATATATATGTATACACCCATAGCCAATACCCATGCCGAGTTATGGTAGAAATAAATGGTATATGTTTATTGTCCGGAACACTTTTTTATGCAACGCTCTCCAACCTCCACCACATTTTTTTTCTCAACTTCTACAAGATACAAGACTTTTTGTATCTTTCATCCTAGAATCAAACCTCTCTCAAACCCCTAATATATCTATAGCCTTTTCTCTGCATGCATTATAACACTGCCATTGATATTCACACAGATCTAAGGATAATCTTTTAATAATAGCTTACTAATAGAAAAACAAAACCTAATAACATACTCAGAAAAACACAAAGATAGAAGCACATTTCTTATTCCATACATAGAATTATCTCCAAAGAAATTTTATTTTAATAAACATGAATATTTATTTATTGTTTGTTAAAATAGTTAACAAAAAAATAATAAAAAGAAAATAAAAAGTTGTACAGTTTGATTTGAAAATAAAACAACTGACTTGAGGAGACTACTATTATAAGATGCAAGATTATCACATTATCAAACAAAATCATACTCGCTGTTTTCCCCTGTTCCTGCTTTACAGAATTGACGTGGGAATTTCTGTAACACTTGTCTTAGGGTCAAAATCTTTTTATTAGCAACAAATATTACTTGGCCTCCATCACCACCAAATCCGCCATACTTTGGTAGACCTTGACCCCCTGCACCACCGACAGCTTGCATGGGCAAATAATCAATAAAAGAAGAGGATCTCTGGAAAAAATGTTTAATGATATAAACACTTAAAGATTTAAAATATATCTAATACATGATAAAAAGAAATGAATATAACAATTATTCAGGCAATTTACTAATCCACCAATCCTAAATAAAGTGTTTCACTAAAAGTAAAACAAAGCATGTTATTGTTAACAATAAGTTAACTTGAATAACAATACTATATTCTTAGGCGAGCAATTCTTGTATGTATGTATGTAAATATGTATGAATGTATGTATATATATATATGTATGTAAATATTTATAATTAAAATAAAGGTAAAGAAAAATGTGAGAGTAGAGTTTGGAAGTATCTTTTTCATTTCCCCAACATCGTTAAAACACAAAGGGAAAGCAACAAGTATTTATAAATGATATTTATATATATACATCACGTGACAACCATACGATGGATGAAATTGAAATACTTTGTCAAGTACAGGCCTGGATTAACCATTAGGCAAACAAGGCACGTGCCTAGGGCACCAAGCGTTTGGGGGGCACCACAAGTCCGCAAGAAAAATGTGTTTATTGTCCTGGTAGCCGCGCGAAATCGACATGACATTAGCAAACGCAAATGTAATATTGAATCGCACATTATTTAACCTTGCAAATTAATGAGGAGTACAGTTATTGGGAACATATTTTGAGGCGAGCAGTAGCGGTTATTTTTACAATAGCTGAGCGTGGTCTGGCTTTTAGAGGGACAAATGAAAAATTTGGATCTTTACAAAATGGAAATTATCTAGGGTTGCTGGAGTTGGTCAGTCAGTTTGATCCATTTTTAGCATCACACACATAGAGAAATATGGAAATTCTGGATAAATAAATCCTTCTTATTTATCCATAACTATATGTGAAGAACTGATTAAACTATGTCCCAAAAAGTTCATGACGTAATTTTATAGGAAGTAATGGCTTCCGATTATTTCAGCTTGTCAGTAGACTCAACACCAGATGTTTCACATGTAGATCAGTTAAGCGTTGTTCTTCGATATGTGTTAGATGGAGAATCCATTGAGCACTTTTTGACTTTCTTGGAGCTGCAAAGTCACACAGGTGAAAGTATGGCTAAGCAAGTGTTGCAGTACTTACGTGAAGTTTGCACTATTGATTTTTCGAAATGCAGAGGTCAGTCATACGACAATGCTGCTAATATGTCTGGGTGCTACAAGGGCACGCAGAAAAGAATTTTAGAGGAAAATGAGTTTGCTATATAGCCTACATACCCTTGCTGCCTATTCACTAAATCTGATAAGCAGAAGTGCCGTTGACTCTTGTTTAGAGGCAGTAAACTTCTTCCATACAGCGCAACTGATCTATACTTTTTTCTCAGCTTCAACCAACAGATGAAAGATTGTGAAAGGATACCAGATGAGAGGCACATGCTGTTGCAACTGAAGCTATTGTAAAGCCTCATCCTCAGATTATAGAAACGTTTGAATGTTTACAAGAAGACCAGTCACAGAAGGGGGACACCAGAAGAGAAGCAGAAGACATTGCAAAGATGATGCAAGAATTAGAATTTGCTTTCATGCTTGTCTTTTGGGAAGAAATTTTACATTTTCATAGGGTCAGTCAAGCTCTACAAAATGAGCATGTGAATTTGAAAACGTGTGCTGATTTGTATTCCTCACTAGCAAATCACTTGCATGAATCTAGGAATAAATTTGAAAGATTTGAAGAAGCTGCGAAAGAACTAACACCAGGTGTGGAATATATTATAAGGCAACTTTGACCCGTAATCGTAAACGAAAGTCAGTGGTCATTGATGGTAATGCCCCTGAGGTCTCACTGAATGCCAGAGACACATTTCGTGCATCTTTCTACGCGATTGTTGACAAACTTGAGACAGAGATGAGTAGACGAGCGCAGGTATATAATGATATAGTAGATCGATTGTATTGTTTGGTCGATGTACCACAATCATTACAGTGTTGTGAAGCACTAATTAATGCTTATCCTGAAGATCTGAACAACAATTTATATACTGAACTACAACTGTTCCACTCATATTCGCCACAAGTTTCGTGAATCAAAATATGAGAACAACACGTTCAGTCATGCAGAACTCTACAAATTAATAGTTAGAGACAACATCGAGTGTACTTTTCCAAATGTAGAAATCGCCTTGCGCATATTTTTAACATTAATGGTCACGAGCTGTTCAACTGAGCGCTCTTTTTCTCAGTTGAAACGTAAAAAAAAAAATCCAAGTAGATCAGCAATGAAACAATAAAGGCTTGATTCATTGTCTCTGCTAATGATTGAGGCGGACTTGTTGCGCAAAATTAACTTTGATGGTGTACTCATAAACTTTGCCAAACGTAATTCTAGAAAAAAGAACTTTAGAATGTAAATGTGTGCTTTCTCTGGCTTTCTCTGTTATTATCGCCACATTGAAAAAAAAAATTGTTTGGATGCTGTTGAAATAAAGGATTTTGTGTGATTTATTAAATTGTATATGTTTAAAATGTATTTCATAATAAAATTTTATTTTTAATAAAAAGAAAAAACGTTTACAAAAAAAAAAAAGAAAATTGAAATTTAAAAAGAAGAAAATAAAAATAAAAAAATAGAAAAGAATAAATTTAAAAAAGGAAATACGCCTAAAATCCTATAATACAGAAATACCTTACTGTAGGCTCTATATGAGCGACGGTAGTAGGCCTACAAACATATGTGTTAATAATCGTTTGTCTTTGTTAGTTTTTTTTGTGTGCATAATATTGAACATACCAGCTGTCAGTGGAGGATCGGGGATCCGGGCAGAGGGAGGCACCCATGTGGGTTTGTGCCTAGGGCACCAAATTGGCTTAATCCGGCCCTGGTCAAGTATAACTATAGAAGATATAGAGAATAATGTGGCTAAACGTTTGTTTATGATTGATGAATGAGGTCCATTACTGTTTTACATAAGCTGCAAGTGCAAAGGCAGGCAAAGGAAAAAAAGGACTGCTCGCATTACTCGCAACATTTTTTTTATTTTACTTTAAAGTTTTAGACTCAGACTGTAGCCCCGTAGGGACAGGTCAGAGTCAGGGGCACTGACAGGATTTTGTATCTAGATCTAATTTCTAAATCTAATTTAGACCTCGATTAGCCTCACCACTTTTGAGTCGTCTGAATAATATTGTGGAAAAGATCCTTTTTTTAAATCATAAAAATGGCATTGACATAAACAAATAATTTTGTTGACACTGCTGGCACTGTAATAACTTAAACTTTTTCGACTCAGGAAGGTTGCTGCCACTGACATTGTAAAGATTGTTCTTAATACCTTATATAGACTCTAAATCTAAATAAGAATAAGATATCGCTTAGTCTAAGTCTAAGTAGAGCTATCTTGATCCAGATTCTAGTCTAGTCTAGAGGGTCAGCAATCTAGATCTAGAGATATTGAGATATAGATCTAGATCTAAATCTAAATATAGATTATATAGGTCTGTGATTAATGTGATGTACATCTAGACACAGACCTATATAGCAAAAAAAAACATAGATCTAGATACTATCTACCTAGTGCGAGTGGTTATCCCATGGAACTATACTAACATGGTTATCCTATATAGATCTAGAATTTAAGACTAAGTCTAATACCTTAACTGTGTAAAACTTAAAAGTCTTAATTTAAAAGATCTAGATCTACCATTATTTTAAAATACACTCTATAGATAGATCTAACTGTTAGATTAAGATAGAGAATTTTACTTACACTCACACACTTTACAGTTTTACATTAGTATTACCTTAGCCCTAGGCCTACTACAAGTTACACTAAGTTGACTAAGTCCGACTCTAAGACGACTAAGTTATCAAGTTACAGTACTTAACTTACAGTTACAGTCACAGTGAGTTCAGAGTTAGATCTAGATCTAATTCTAGATGATATAGATCTAGTAGTAGTAGACTAGTATGAGTATGATAATATAGAACTCCTCATAATTATAATAAGTTATAAAAAGTACTCATTTAGTCACTTTAGAGTTTAGTTTAGGCCACTTTAGGCCTGTCACTCAAGTGTAGACTAGAATAATAAAGTTTAACTTGTCTTTGAGTCTGAAGATTAATGAGAAATGCAAGCATCTTTCAGGTATTTTGATAAAAATTTCAAAATAATCAGAATGCAATGGGACCTATTTAGTTAGATTGTTAGATAGAGCTTGAAAAATGCTTTCCAATGATACCAATTTTATATTGCTGAGTTAATTATGAGGGAAGTTATTAAATTTTTAGTGGCCAAAAATTAGCCTTCTTTAGCCTTTGTAAAGCGAAAAAAAACTGTGACCGAAACAACTGACAGTTGAACTTTAATTAATTAACTGTATCATAAAAAGTCTTTAAGATGGGGTTGCATTTTCACAGTCCTTTTCAGTAACCTGTATTCTGTTAAAATAAATTTAAAAAATAAGACCAAGCAATAAAATTTTTGAAAAAAATTGAATTAATACATAAAAAAAAGCCTTCGACAAAAAAATAAATATATGTGATTATGTCATTATATATATCCGAAAATCACAAAAAAAAAACAAATCAGAGATCTGTAGTGTGATTTATTTTGTTTAATTCTAATTCTAATATATTTAAATAGCTATTTATATGCATCAGATAGATAATTTGTATAAATTATAAATGAAAATAGTACTGTGCAGAAAAATATTAGCTAAAACTTAATGAGCATAAGTTAAAAAAAATTCATAAAAAAACAATTTAAACCTTTTTGTAGAGCACTGGTAATTAATCATTTTAAAATCCCTGAATTTAGATTTAAATGCTTTAAAAATTATATTGTAAATGGAAAATTTCTTGCATCGGACAATACAATAAAAAAGAAACCTTGCGATTTTTTTTAGAAGTCATTAAAAGATTTTTTTACTTCAATTTTTATACAGTAATAGCTCATCATTTTAAAAATATAATGTACTCATTTATTAACTATTAATTTACATGTATAATAATAGAAAAAAATACACGGAAACAAAATTGATAGTACGCACAGCTTAAAACATGAAAATACAAATTTAATATTATTATTTTAAAATATTTATTTATTTATTAAAATATTTATTTTTACTTTAAAATTTGCACATTACGAAGTCATTTAATAAAGACACATTCCCTCTCCATTATCTAGCATTTAAACAGTATAAAAATTAATCTAAATGAAAAATTTCTATGTGTGCTTCTAAAAATAGGTCGGGATAGACAGAAATTGATCATTTGCAGTAAATCACAGTGTTGGTTGTTACTAAAAATAGATTTTAACCATCAACTTTGAAAATTAATATCTAAAGAGTGCACCAAGCTACAAAGTTCAAACTTAGCACACAGATATATATTAACATGCTAAATTGAATAAAATTAGTGAGATTGATGTAACCATAAACACTTTTATTTTATTTAAAAAAGAAAATTTTACCCTTCTTTGTCTTTGTTAATTTTAATATCAAATATCTTTAAAGTGCGCCAAGAGACTTTAATGAAATTTGAAATATACACATTTCATAACATGATAAATTATTGTAGCCAACAGCATTGTTGTAACCATAATAGGAAAAAAAGTTGTAAAAATGTCCACTTTCACATAAACTTTTGTTAAGAAAAATTTAACAGATTGGCCTCAAAAGCAAATAAAAATTATCTCTGATATCTTATGTTAACAAAAAGTAATCACAATAGTCCTGAAATCCAATACAATGTGGTAAAACTTTGATGGAAATGACCACCCCTAAAAAAGGGTAAAATGTGCTGACACACTTTTCAGCCATTTTTTGGGAGAGAAAAAAAATGGATCTAGGTCAGTTTATCGAAGTACCTATTTCAAAGATTCTTTGGTGAAAGCTTCGCCTGCATGCTGTTATAACTCTGTCTGGACTCTGACATGCGCACCACTATCCAGGCCAGAACTTCCAGAAGTAAGCACCTCTAGAAACCAGACTAAGTCAGATGTTGACATTAGAAGGAGAATGATGTCCGCCCAAGTCGAGAGCTAATGAAGATGCTGTGCTCAAGGCAGTTGTTGATATAATGTATAAAGATGTCCTGTAAATAAACATCTATGTCTCATTGAGTCATCTCCTTTAAGTTATTACAATACAACAATCACTGTATACCAAGCTGTGGTTCTCTCAACCCTTCTAGATCTATATAAATATGAGTCTTGAGACATGGGTACTATGCAGAAAGCAACTAAGACTTCTAGTACGCTTTTCACCAAAGATGCTTTTGCTCCATGATGGACATACAGTGGCAAGACCACACTACAAACAGCGATGACCTTGCCAACGCAGTTATGGACAGTATAAAGAAACTTCTTTTAGTCCGATTTTTACCCTGGGCAGGGTATGTATGGGGGATGAACGTATGCTAAAAACAGTGAGTTGAAATGGGGTCAAATTAACAGAGGTGCTCCATGGAAACGCTCTAAAGACTTGCGTAAATTAAACGTCAACTTGCTTTAACTTACATAGAAGAGAGCACCTGGCTGCTGGTGGCTTTTGAATTTAACAGCTGGAGATCCCATACAAAGGCCACAGGATACACATTTGAGGCCAAAAGAACATCCACTGCCGATGACAGACATAGTTGGCCAAACAAAGATTGAAATTGACCACCAGCGGAAAATGGTTATGTCTGCGTTGGATGTGGCAAAATATGTAGGTTGCAGCTGGGGCTTGTAGCCACGGAAAAAATACATTCCTCATTAATCTTTGGACTTGAAGACAAGCCTTATTATTCATTTTAAGTATAATGAAAATATAATATTTATTTTCGTCCTTAGAAAGGAAATTGAACATTAATTTCATTTAAATTTGAATTTCAGATTCTGTATTTGTATGAAGAATGGCAGCTAATATTCTTGGCATGGCATTTATACCATATTATGATCACCTTATGAATTTACTAAAAACTAACCCAGAGCTTCATAAAACTGCTAGAGGTATTATTTTGTTCTACAAAAACATTGACAATAATTTTTTTAGCATTTATTGTATCGAATTGTTTGATTGTCTTTTCTCTCTTCTCTATACTAAGCTATGGTAGATAACATGTTACCCTATACATTAACTATAGCTACTTAGATAAGTGTTTTGGACTCTATTACTATGAGTTCACAGGAGCTTTGGGCTAGGACTAATGATCCACAATTCTTAAGACCATGTATTTTTGTAGTAAACAGGTTCAAGATTAGGCTAACGCATAGTGCTTCCTCTTTTATGTGACAATTATCTAGTAAATAAATTTATCAATTAAACATCTTTAACATTTTATTCAACAATTTTTAACATAAATACTAATATCATACACAGGTATTTTTAAACAGGTTGCTTGGGGAGCTGCTGGAACTATTGCAGGAGGTGTAGTTGGTGGTCCATTTGGAGCTATGGTTGGTGGTGTTGCTGGTAAACTTAACCTTATTGTTATTTGTTGTGGCTTCTATAACCTTGTAGATTAATTTGGACCTAATGACCAAGATGTCACCTGTCATAGATGTCAGCATTTTGTTGCATGAAACAAATTAGTATCGCAATAATGACCCCCTGGATTGTCAACCCCAGTCACTTTTCACCTACTACCTAACAGGATTATATATTATTATTATAGCTTTTATATAGCACTACTTTCATGCTTATAGCATGCTCAGATCGCTTTGGTCCAATATCATTTGTGATATATTGCTTGTTGATACCTACGTTACCACACACTCAAAAATTTTCACTCATTATTTATTGGTAATGAGAGGGAAAATCAAAATGGATATTTCATAACATAATACATTTTATAGTCTATTTGAAATAAAATTTAAAAAATAAAACACCATCATAATAGTCTCCTAATTTAATAATTGTGTTCACTAACTTGTAACTCAGTCATTTTGAATCAACTCTTCTAGTTTCTGGTGTAGCTGTTAGCTTGAGGAAGATGTACTTTCATTAATGAGAGTTATCCACTAATTTTGTTTTATAAACATTTTAGGTTCATTTATCGGTTATAGAATGAGTGATGATTACCAATCACTTATCGAAGTGCTACAAGATCTGACTGATGAAGAAAAGGCAGAGCTTGTGAAAAGAGTTCAAGAACTTGTTGGTGGAACAACTATTGAAGCTTTAACTAGGTTTATAGGTACCCAAGCTCAGCGTTCTTCTCTCTTACACTTACTGCGATCAGCAGCATCGGAATTGTCAAAAGGGGCTTAACCATCATGTTGATATTTAACATTAAATTATTGGCTTTAATTCAGTTCTACACATGATTGTTATTTGTTTATGAAAAAAACATATTAAATCTATTTTTTAATGCAAGGTTTAAAGAAGATACATATTATTGTAATTTGAATTTTCTTTTATTCTCATTATTGTCAAAATATTGGCTCCTTATTATTTACTATTGATTGTAAAAATCTTGTTGTACACAAAAGTATATATTTACAGTTTTGTACATAAAAGACTTGAATATTTATCACTTTTCTTTTCAAATATTTATGTAGTTATCATTATTCTTCTATAATCTGTAATGCAATTAAGAGAATTCTTTGTATGCTGCGTGTTCATTTATGACCTAAACTGCAAAGTGTAGGCTTTGGCTTTAACAAAGTTTTTAAAAAAGAGAACGCTGATTGCAAGTGACCACTAATCAATCCATTGTTTTCTGCTCAACTTTTCACATATTGAAGCCAAAGACATGAAGTAAACATACAATGGGACTAAAACTTTAAATAAGAAAATAAAAAAAAATTCATTTACTTTTCACTCAAACCAATATAGACTGCAATATTTTCAAAAGTTTGCTAATTAACAGTTGGTTGAAGTAACCATTGAATATATTCTTCATGAGTCCCACGTTTTTAATGAGCTTCATTGACAGCTGGATGTCTCTGTGGACATTGTATCTTATGGCCCATTTTTAATTCAGTTTGGTTAAAAAAATATTCCTAGCTTAGATTTTATTTTACTGGGACTGTAAAATATGAAGTATATTTCATGGGACTGATCTAATAATATTATGTTGTTTAAATGGTTGAAATAAGAAATAGAATCAGCATCAGAGCTTATATGTTTTGCAGAAACTATCTTTTCTGACTATGAAAAGTTTTTTTAAAGAAAGATTTGTGATCTTTTCAAGAGTTGAGGCTTTTTTTTTTATTACAAGTGTATACTTCAATGAATATTTTTAATTAAAAAAAAAAGCAAATCTATAGGCTACTTAAATAACATGACTCAGAGAAGATCACACTTAATTAGTACATAGATTTTCTAAAGTCGTTTGCTGTTTCCAGTTTTAGAATCTCATATGAATCCCTTATACATTTTTAAGTTATTTTTTTATTCTATCTTCAGCCAGCACATTAATTGGAACAAGATGTACATTATATTATACATGATATTTAGGCAGTTGGTTTATAAACTGCTGAATATTATTTTTTGAACATTTAATATTAATTTCATTTTTTTTATATTATATTTCTTATAAAAATTTATTATGAATTCTTTATGAGAAAATACAATTGTTAAATACAATTTAAAATTAAACTCATTAGAATCTTTGTAACAGTGGTGTAGCTAAGGTGGGGAGAGGAGGGGGGAGAATTTAAAAATCCCCCCGGGCCCCCACTTGAGCGGGGCCCCCAAATTAGTGTTATTTTACATTTAAAAAATTATATATTATGAAAAATGCCTGGGCACCCAAAAAGGTCAAGCCCCCCGGGCCCCCAAACGATGGAAAATTCCTAGCTACGCCCCTGCTTTGTAAAATATTTTTTTATACCTCTGTGATAAGTTACTAATTTTATTTTCTCAGTACTTTCAAAGTTTTCTGTCACTAATGTAATAAAGTTGAAATAACGTTGTTTTTTTTTGCCATTGATTTTTTTTTATATTACATTATTTTGTTTTAATTTTTTTCTACATTTCTTTAATAACTAAAATAATGTGAGCATGATCTTTGAAAGGCTTCAAATCTCCAGAATTAAAAATTAAACATCTAAACATTCCTACATAAAAGAGAAGATTATTGTAACCTAGCCCAAATCTCCCTGGATAGTAGTTTGGAACATGGGTTCATTGTGAAGACAGCCGTTGGCACATACCACATGACCAACTAGCCAGTTCATGTTTAATAGTGCATATTTGTTTCACGAAAGTAAGATTTGTTTTTTTCTTCCTGCATTGGAGGATTTAGAAACAAAGACCACTATTTATTTCTTCTTTTTTTATACTTTATGCTTTTTAACCTGAATTTACATATATAACACAATATAAAGTATGCTATATAAATATCTGTACATACAAAACAAGTAAATCATAAACATCTAGTTTCATCGGAAGATCTAAACTAATTTTTAAAATTCTTAAAATCAAAGCATAAACCTTTTTAAAAAGGGGAGAGAGGTTTGGCTAGAAAGTTCATTTTAATAAGTAATCATAGTAATGTACTTTACAAGTACCAGTGCTTATCCTCAGTGGTGTAGTTAGGGGGGGGGGAGAGAGAGAATTTGAAAATCCTTGAGGGGGCCCCCAAATGACTGTTTTTTTATATTAAAAAGTGAATATTAGGCCAAATGCAAGGGCCCCTAAGAGGTTAATTTTTGAATTAGCAAGTAGATCTACTTCACATTGTCTGTAGAAAAAAAAAATTTTTTACTTTACATCACACTGAATTTGATCTTATCTATATTTCACACTTAATTAAATTGCTTAGGCTTTAATTTAAATCTTGTTTTATTTAATAAACATAGGAAATAGGCAGTTTGTTCTAAAAAAAATATTTATAATGCTATTTTATAATCAACATTTGTATATTGAGACAATAACATTCTTTTATATGTAATAATATTCATTAGTATAAACAGCCCAAATGCTACTTTGGCTTGCAGGCAGATAGGGTCCCTTATTTCTCTTCAACGTCAACTCTTTTTTTTTTGTAGCAGTGATTTTCTATTGACATGTCTTACATTCTCTCAAGCAACAATTTCATATTTTTTCTCGTACCGGTACATTGAATTGTTTAAAAATTGTATGTACCACAACAAGAATGGCTTCTCCATTTCCTATTTTCTGACAAACTTGTTATCCTAGAAGCCATTGTATGTATAGTTTTTTTTTGTATTTGCATTTAAAAATCACAATTTGAAAAAAGTGTTCATTTATCTGCACATACACTTAAATTATTTTCTTCATCACACTTCAATATAGATATAGACTGTTACTTAGCTAAAGAGATATCTTTTTATACTGGTATATAAATTATTATATTTGGTTTAGACACAAAGAACTTTACAATGTTAATTCTTCTAAAACATTCTCATTCTTCTATTTATGCATAATATATAATTACTATATATACAATTTAATTTTTAAAACAATATCTGTTTTAATACTAACATATATAACAGTTTTAAAGATTTTTAATTGTAGCTGTCATCATTCAATTACAATTTTATATTACAATTCATATGGCTACATAAATTGTTATCTGCATATTTTGTCACATCTGAGGCAGATGAAGCCTTTTTTTTTCTGAGATTATAGTAATTTAAATGTTTTAAAAAATCTATTTTATTGTAAACATTTTTTGGTTTGCTTTGAACTAAATTATATAGTTGAAAACTGTATAATCTGTGCTTTGAATGACTTATCTCTGTCAAAAGTCGTTTTCTCCTTTTAGATTTATGCCAAAGCAACTTTCAAATATTTTATCAGCATTCAACAGAGATATCTGTTACTAAGGTAACGTAATCTGGAATTACTAGATACATGGTGTAAGATACAGATGTGAAAAACATTAACAATAACTATCTGAGAGAGAAAAAAGTATGTAGTCCACAGTTAGAATTAGTAATTTTAGTTCAATAAATATACCTTTATTACATCAAATCATGGCCAGAACTAAGGGGCCTCCACAAAAGAAATAAAAAATATATCCAAATCTAAAAAAAATATTTTTTTTTCTTATTTTTTCAGCTCAAGAGTTACAACAGCATGTCTGCCTAGAACAGTACCCTCCACAAACTAAAAAATATACACTTTTAAAAACTAAAATAAGCATATCACATTTTTTTAAAAGGAAAGTTAAATAAAATGTTCCAAAAAATTTTCTTTTTTCTTTCTTCAAAAAATATAGCATGCTTTTAGATATAAATATATTCATTCATAGGTGGATTGAATTAAAGCTTTTGAAAAGCTGCATGGGCCTCCATATACTTAAATCTGGCATTAAATCACTGTAACTCAAGAAGCTGTTGTGCTTGATTATATATTGTGTTTAAACCAGTTTAAAGCAAACTTCTAATTTTTATAGATGACTTACTGAATTTCATTTTTTTTTAAAGTTTGGTCCTTAAACAATCACTAATGGAGTTACTTGATACTAAGAAGTACTTAGGATCCCAAGTCATCCAGCGCTTTATTGTTATCCTATACTCTTAAGCGAGCAATTCTTGTATATATATATATATATATATATATATATATATATATTATTTCGAAAACGGCTATAACGATTTTCTTTAAAATTTCAACGTATCTGCATATTATAATAGTGAGAAAAAAAATCTCAACTCATTGGCCACATTGGGAAAACTCGAGGTCGACCGTTATATCGGAAAAGAAGATGTCTTACTGTTGTAAAATTAATTTTGGTTAGAATAATTTATGAATGAAAGTATTCCATGACGTAAACGGGAAAAACGCTGCTTACGTCACTAGGCTTACCGTAGTACAATGCAAACAAGAATGAGTTTTAAAGAATCAATAGACCTAACTAAACATTTGCGCACCATCTTATTGTAAACCTTAGTAAAAAGCGTGGGGTTTGGGCGTGGTGACGAAAGGCCCAAAAGAATGGAGGGTTGGCCTGTAGCACCACTGGGATGGATGGATGGCAAAACCCGGGCTGAGTAGGGCACGTATACCGTATGAAGGACGAACATATTGTTTGGCGTAACAGAGGTGCACCACAGAAACGTTTCTTTAGAAAGCTAATGAAATGAAAAAGTGCGCCATTTCAGTTTGTCAAAAAGTGCCTGTTTTACCCTATAACAGAGATTTGAGTCACTTGATGTTTCGTACTAAAGCCATAATGAATACACTAATTTCATAATTAAATGTCTGAACTTAGGCTAACCATCAGAGAAGTTACAGAGCAAAGACTTTCTTCCAAGCCAATAATAGTAGGCCTACAATAGTTTTACAAAAAAAAAATGAATTGCAAAACTATAAGACGAACGTGAGCTATAATTTGTATACACTTAAGAGGCTTGATATTTAATCGCCATGCAGGGCCGGTCCTAGCCATTGCGGGGCCCTATGCAAAACATTACGCGGGGCCTAGTATGTGTGGGAATAAGGATAATAAAGGAAAAATAGGATTTTGTAAAAGAAAAAAAATTGACTTTGCTTAGTTAAAAATTGCGATCTGTACTTTACGCTTCTTGTAACGAATGGCATATTTATATGCCAGTACAAAAAAAGTAAATAAAGTAGTGGAACTTCCTATAAATGCACCCAATTATTACATTTTAGTACATGAAAGCTGACAATGGCTTTTTTCTTTTATCGCGCGTAGGATTTCCGCAATGAATGACACCTACAAATGACAATTTTGTCTATTTTTCTGGAGATTTTAAAGAATTTTCAGGAGATTTTAGTAAATTCAGGAGATTTCTTGATGTTTTTCGTATATATTTTGCAATTTAATAATTACACCCTGAATTAGCGCGGGGCCTATGAAAGCGCGGGGCCCACTGCGACCGCATTGGTTGCAGTGGCCTAAGACCGGCCCTGTCGCCATGTAGGCCTACAATAGGGTTTGTTGCTCTAGTCCGTTTAGTTTCTTTTTAAAAAAGTATTGGGCCGGAAGTGGCTGTTTTCCCTATATAACTTTGCATTTTTCAGTTCTCTTTTTAAATTAAACTGACAGTATTATGCTATAATTTTAAGTGCGCCTGATAGAGAAAAAAATTCTGCACAAAAATACGGGTGGTTGAGATCAAACCAGACAGAGGCTATACAAAGAAAAAGAGTTAAAAATAGCGCGGGAAACTACACATTTACAGTACTATACTTGATGAGTATTTTACCCAAGATCTGTGTTGTTGTTTTTAGGACTAGCTTATTTCAAGTACCCGCGCGCGTCATTTTCCGATACACAATTTCTTGTAATTATTGTACATTGCTGTTCCAAGTTTTAAATTAAATGTTTCTGTATTTTGAAAAGGAAATATTTCTTCGTTGAATCTATTAATATACAGTTAGATTATCTTATCAGCTGACAACTTTTAGATCCTTGGCATCACAGTCATAAGATCTTTATTCAAGACAAAACAAAAGATTCATCTTCAAAGATCACTTGCACTGTAGCATATGATACCTTTTACTCAAGCCACCTAAAAGATCTTCTTTGACCGTGACACCCCCTCATCATCCTTCATTCCTTTGGGTTCCTCGTGGAACATAGGGCCTCAACAAAAAAACACGTCACTCTCCACGGTCTCTTGCTAGTTTTTTTTTTATGGTTTGCCAGCTCTTTCCGATCTTCTCGGCTTTCTCTAGTGTACTGCGTCGCCTGGATGCTGATTAAATCTACATCTTCGTAAAAAAAAAAACACATCTGGAAGAAGTATTTCATTAATATTCAAAAACATGTCTACTCAGAATTCAGAGGCACCTCACTTTTAGCGCCCACGATTGCCTCTTCCATAAAATTTGTATTTAAAGAATAAATGTATCCAATGCTCGAGATCCTGCTTGTATACTTAAGCTCTATATGAATCGATCAGGTATCAATGTATTAAATAGCAATAACCCCGCAAAAAAAAATTAAATGAAAGAAGATTGAGATATGCATATATTTTTGTGACGGTACGCAGTGGTACGAGGTACAAGCACCTTTTTTCAATGTCGGGAAAAATATTACTTTTCTTGTATTTCAACGTTAATTGTTCATTTATAAGTGGTTGAAAGTTAGGCAATCTATCACTGAGTACCGGCACTTATTTTTATTTTATTATTTTACAAAAAAAATCACTTTATATACGATTATGATTACTTTGTATACAATTTACTTTCAGCAGACATGCCGTATTATTAACTACCTAGGCCTATATGTGAAAGTCTCAATAATCTAGAGTCTAAGACAGTAATTATTTTAGACCAGATTTAAGTACTAGATCTAGTAGAGTAGTAGGCCTATTACTATAAAATAAATCAGTCATTAGACATCATTAGCAATTTTATTATTAGGTCTAGGCATTGAAAAGTAAATCTATTAATAAACTATAATATATCTGAGTCTAATATAGGCTATAATCTTATTAAATAAGAAGAAGTATTATAATGAAACAGCATTTTTAATGCTAACACTATATATAGCCCTTTTAATTGTAAATG
>JADKLZ010000003.1:14582301-14597415 GCA_021533235.1 Biomphalaria straminea | reverse complement strand
GTTTATGACTATGCTTCTTAAGTACAAAACCTTGTGAGTTTAAGATCTAGGCTATAAAGATACAATTTAGAATTATTATTATTTGTATATAAGTTGAGCTCTAGATGTAATAGACACATTTCTAAGTAGACACATCTCTTAGGCTGAATATTGCAAGTGATTGTGACTTTTGCATATCTTGCTATAGCTATTAAATATATAGTGTCAATATAAAATTTACACTTAGAAACCTTTGACATCACAATACCTTTTTTGATCTAATAATTTCCTTTTCTTTTTATTTATTTTAGAAATAACAGTTTTTCTTCTTGGTTTGACCTTGAGAATGCTAAGACAAATATGAAGATTTTTAAAATCATTTTTTCTGTAAGGCAAAGAAACTGAAGCTAACAGACTGCATTTTGAGCCTAAGAGGCTTGGCCTCAACTGGCTACTTTTTAACAAAAGGTATCTAGTTACAGTGAAGGTCTTAAAATGTTTAAACCTTTGTCCCACCAGTCTAAAAAATCTTAACTATGTCAAGCATTTTTTTTTTTATTTATCTTTTTTTTTTTTTTGTAATAATGGATTTTTTTGTTGTTGTTGTCAGTTTCAGTAAAATACATTTCCCAAAAAAGGAGAAGATGAGCGATGGCGTGGAGTCAAAATGGTCGTGTGAATTTTGTACATATGAAAACTTTCCAGCTGCCAAAAAATGTACCATGTGCTTCAAATGGCGTGCTCCCCACCTAATCTCTGACACCATCAATGAAGAGCAAGACATCTATAAAATGGCTCCTCTTGTTTCTCCACCACCCAGTGAGCTGAATATATTATGTACTACCAGCAGTTGTGGGGAGAGCAGTAAGTGGGCTTGTGAAGTATGTACCTATTTGAACTGGAGCAAAACTACTAAGTGCGTTCAGTGCTCAAACCCCAAAAGGAAAACCTCACCACCCCTGCTACAAACTCAATTACCTGGGATAACCATCAATACTTCTGAAGGACACCCTGGGGGCAGCACAACTCCTACACGCATATCTCCAGGATCAATGTCAAACAATATTGTAAGCAGCAAAACGTCAAATAATGACAACAAATCTAGTACCCATGTGTCTGTTACCAATCCCACTAAATGGAATTGCCTCACTTGCACATATGAAAATTGGCCCAGATCACTTAAATGTGTTATTTGTGGCACACCAAAAGACAAAAGCACAGGGGACATTCAGGAAGCTGTAAGCTCAACCAGAACTGAAAATGTGCATCGCAGAAGTCCATCTACATCTGTATCGAGCCGTAGGGGACTGGGTGACCGTATAGAACAGCACAATTATCAGGCTGGGGCATCTGCTTCATCAGTAACTATTTCCTCTGTTAAACAACCATCATCTCCACCAATGGCTAGAGAGAAAAGACTAGCAATGCTTAGATCAAAACTCCGTGATTCAGATTGGCTGTGGTTGAATGCTTGCTTAGGGGCTGTGGAAGGGGACTTGGAAGCCATTCATGCCTTTATAGCTAGTGGAGGTCATCCATCAAGGCAGCTGACAGTTCAGGAAGTAGAACTTCTTGATCGACCAAGTGCCTTTCAGGTAACTTTTTATGTCATTATCTGTGATAAGTTTACATTTTGTTTCTAATTAGTATTGTAGCTAATTCTGCTAGGAATACTAATAAACCACATGAGGAAGGCATTATTTAGCATGTTTAACAATAGGCTTCCTTTATTTTCTCTCAAATCTATTTAAAAGCAATTTAATAAAAGATTATAGTATGTACAAAAATAGTGAATAAGGAACTCAGATGTAAGGGAAATATTAATTTTGTATTTTTTTTTTGTTGTAATATTTATTTATAAAGTTTTGTTATTTGTCAAATTAATATTTCTATATCAAAATTGATAGGTAATGGTTCTTGTTATTAATCAACATTGCATTAAATCCATCAGCATGTTTATGATTTTGTATTATATACATTGTCCTAGCTGTTGAAAATCCTGTAATGTACATACTTCCCTTAATCAGACATGTGTTGAATGTGCTTATGGAGGAAAATAGGATTGTGGTTATTGATAGTTAGTGTATCTCTTGTATCTAATATACACACACCAAAGTTTTCCAATGATGTTTTGGTAACCCAATGATATGGTTAGTTCTTTCTATTACTACCATTAATAGGTGACTATTAACAGTCATCTTCAGAAATGAGAAGCACCTTTGTAATCTAATTTCACCCTTAAATTCATTGTGCTTTAAAGTATAGATCATGTGGCACTGCAAACACATACCTTCTCATCTATTGGAGCTGGGGACAATGCTGCATTGTTTCCTCTTGACTTCCTTCTGTAGCACAACAGTATTTATAATTTAGCTAGATTATATGGTAAAATATACTGATAGGGGGGCTGTGTCCAATACTATGCTATGCTGTTAGTGTTATTGATTGCTCTAACCTAGTAAAGGCAGATTGTCTTGCTCTGGGCATAGTATATATGTTGCCAGACACCATATGCAATTATCAGGTTCTTTCCAGATTTTAACCATGTCTTATGTACCTACTCTCAGATAATGTCTTCTACCAGCAAGGTCTACCAACAATGTACCTTTATGCTATATTGATATTCAAACAATTTTGATTTGCATTACTTTGAGTATTTTTTAAATTTTTGTTTGAACAATGTTTGGGTATTTATGTAGATTAGCTTTCTAGTCTTCCTAAAGTGGGCAAATATTCTTGTATAACTTAAGCAAGAGAGAACCCATACTTTTTAGAGCAGTTGACCAGTGATAGCTTGACAGCCTTGGCTACAAGATTTTCCACAGCAGAAAAGAGTAAGAGGGCTCATTATATTTTTCTTTATCTTTGCGAGGGTGCATTGTAGTTATTGTGCATTAGTGTGGGGGAGGATTAAGAAGCTGGATCATTGATTTGTGTGTGTGCATATTTATTAAAGGGTGTATTTGATTATTTTCAGAGTTAACTAAAATAACATTTACTCTGTTATCTAGGCAGGATATACTCTTGTGCATTTAGCAATACGATTTCAAAGAGAAGACATGTTGGCCATACTGCTAACTGCCACAGATGCGGCTACTAAAGCCACCAAACGTCTACCATGTATGGCCTGTCCAGATTTAGCCACAGACATAAGGAGACAAGTGGTGTCCTCATTACGTCAGAGAAAAGGAGAATTCCCATGCTCTTTTTTAACTGACTGTGTGACGTTTTCATTACCCGCTGGTAAGACATAGGAAATTTAACACATGAATGAATAGGTTAATCTGTAGGTTTGTCATTAACTATACAATAAAAAAATGCAAGGCAATGTCGTAAGAATTATCCATATTGCTAAGAAAAAAAAACTTCCATGCATGGGTTGCCATTTATTTTTTATTTTACTAACACTAAGTTAACATTTACAGGTTATCAAAATTTTCAAAAATCTTGCTATTTTACAAATTATTCTCATAACTGCCATTTTACACACTTCAACTTTAAAAAATTGTCATGTAAATGTATTAAACATTTAAAACATAATTTGTCTAGAAATTGAAGACTTTGAAAGAATCATTCAAGAACAGTTATTTGATGAGATTTTGGATCGTGATGTTCAGAATGGTATGTTATCACTATCAACATTTTTTTTTTATGATCAATCTAATTTGAGAGTTTAACTTTAATTATGAGTGGCACTTTTTTTTTTTTTTGTCAAGCTGTCAAGCATGATTAAGTTATGTTGAATCGATAAAATAATTTGAATTGAAACCAAAATATCTGTTCTATTACTAACTACATTTTACCCTCAGAACTTGAAGTGGAAGAAGCTATTATTAACTGGAGCATTGAGCTTACAGAGAGGCTAGGTAGCAGATTATATGCATTATGGAACAGAACTGCTGGGGATTGTCTTTTAGATTCCGTCCTTCAAGCCACATGGGGTGTATTTGACCTTGACAACTCCTTGCGCCGTGCCTTGGCAGACAGTTTGCGTGAAGGAGTTATGAAGTGAGTTGATTTCAATCCATTGAGTTTTTAAAGATTGGTTTATTGCTTAATGTCTTGCAAAATTTAATTTTTATTACTAATAATTTTATGAAAGGAAAATCATTTTTGAATACATTTTTTCTTTAGCTTCTATCCTCGTTGGAAAGAGTATGAATCCATGCAAGCTGAGTCCTTGCATTTTACTCTGGATGAAGGCCAATGGCAACATGATTGGGCAGTTCTGTTAAGTTTGGCTAGTCAGCCAGGTATATTTTTTTCTTAATTACTTGAGTTCTGTAAAGTGTTTTCTTTATAACTTGAGTTCTGTAAAGTGCTTTTTTTATAACTTGAGTTCTGTAAAGTGCTTTCTTTATAACTTGAGTTCTGTAATGTGATTGAACACAAAAAAAAGTCTTAAATTTTGTTTTGTCTCTTTGGTTAATTCAATAAAAAAAAAGTTTAGATATTTTTGGTTAATTCAATAAAAAAAAAGTTTAGATAAAACTTATTGGTCCCTTGTTTTCAGTTTCTTTTGTAATTGTATTTTTAATACTACTTTATTTCATAATATTAATTAAATAAACAATATTTTGTACATTTAATAATATATCTTGCATAGCAAAAATCATATATAACTTAGATCAGTCATTCCATTGACAGAACAGTGGTACAAATACTTTTAATAATGAAATCATTAATTATTTTTCTACAAAAAAAAATTGTGATTATACTACTGTATCAATATTGTTTAAATATCAGTGCTTCTAAAATATCCTAAAATCACCATACAAATTGGTAAAGTCTCCTAAAATCTTAAAATTTTCCTAAAATTGTCAGAATTCTCCTAAAATTTTGTCCACTTTTCTAAAATTTTTATCCAATATTTAAAAAAAAATATTTTGCTTCTTTCTTGTTAAAGATATGAAAAAAAAGCATTGTATCATATAAAGTCTAACAGTAAGAGTGACTTCACTTACAACCATAAAAAGTCTTTAAATTTTAGCAACTTATATCTAGTGTCTAGATTTAGAAATAAAGATACAATAATGATAATTTACACATAACCTCAAAACTACGTGAATCTTTGTCAATTTAATGATCTATATATCTATTGTTTACATTACGCCAAATTTACAATCTAGTGAAGATAATTTGCACACAGCCATGAAAAGTCAGTGAATTTTGTAACTTATATCTAGAAATATCTACTGTCCTGATTTTAACTAAATCTTTTGAATATATATGTATTTCCTTGTTACAAATTTTACATTTTTGTCATGGAAAAGTGCTACTTACCCTGTTTAACACAAATAGGAACTAATTTCATTTTTTTTTTCTTCACATTTACAAACATTGATTTAGGAACTTCCCTGGAGCAAACTCACATCTTTGCTCTAGCTCACATACTTCGTAGGCCTATCATTGTATATGGTGTCAAATATGTCAAAAGTTTTAGAGGAGAAACTATTGGATTTGCAAAATTTCAAGGTAACCTTTGAGTTAATATCTTAACTATTAATTTTTTAGGAACTAAATTTAAATTTTTCTTATTATAGAAGTTTTAGTCTGAATTGAAAAAATGTTTGTATTGAAGTTTTTTTCCTATTATTTTTCAGTATTAATGTAATTATAGAAAAGTCTGCATAAAAGATATTTTAATTATTTTTTTTTATACTGATTTAAGGAACTAAATAAACACTGCCTGAAATAATTATTGAAGAGTAGCAGTTTTGAATTATCACTTACGAACTTCAATGTTTTCATATTATTTTAAATTGATTTCAGTACATAAATGGTTAAATTATTGAGTTATTTTTAAAAAAAAATTTGTCACAATTAATAGTTTTATGTCTAACCTATAGGTGTCTACCTGCCACTCCTGTGGGATTCATCTTTCTGCTGGAAAAATCCTGTTGCCTTGGGCTACACACGAGGACATTTTTCTGCATTGGTGCCTATGGAGATGGACATGGATGATGGTGTCGGGGCTGGAGCCAATACCGAATCCGCTGATGAGGAACAAGTGGCTTACCTCCCACTTGTGGACTGTGAGGGCAAGTTACTGCAGATGCACTTCCTTTCAGGCTCTGAAGTAAGTTGAACAAACTTTCAATTCCATTGGCAGGTTTCTCATTTCTTGGTTTATTTTAAATGCTTAAAAATTGTAAGTCTCATTTAGAATGCACTAAATACATATGATCTAGATTCTATTACTTACATGCATGTTTTTGTACTCAAAAATGACACTGTAACTGTTAAGATTTTACAAAGGGAAATTGTCAGGAAACTCTTTTAATCTACAATCTAACACATTTTTCAAATAATAAACCCCAATGTGGGTTTCAATGCATTCTTTGCATATTTTTAACTTTCTCGATAGTAAAATTTTTGTAGGTCAGTACTACTTAGAATGCCTTTAAATACCAAGAGAAAGTCTTTTGAAATATGTAAATGAAATATTATTCACTATTACATGCCCCTCTTTTGTTTCCTCTTAGCATGGCCGTGAAGAAATGATATTAAAAGAATGGCTCCACTGTCATAAAACAAAAGGGGGACTTCTTGTAGCAATGCAGCGCCTTGGCAAACGTCCTGTGGCTGTGAAACAAATGGTTGATGAATGGTTGGACCACTACCGAAGAATACAGTCTCAGCCTTCAGCAATCTCAATCAAAAGCACATTTGGCAGTGATGGTGAAAGTGATGATGAATAAAGAGAAGAGCACTTGATAAGCATTATAAGAATTATATTCATCTGTTTTAGTTTTGTTTCTATTCTTGTGATCCTAGTTGAGAGCTGCCCAGGCCATTTATTCCTAGCATTAGAAAAAGTCAGTGTTTGAATATCTGTTATTTTTTTAATACCAAGAAGAAAATAATGTCTTTATGTTTTATAAATGTTGGAGAACAAGATTTTAATTTATTTCTCTGTGTTGAGGTTTTGTTTATTAGTTTTATTCCACTATACTTGTGGTGTGTTGAATATAGAATGTTGATTTTATGGGCCATTATAGACACTATTGTTGTATGCTGCACCTTAGATGATAGCGATGTGGTGGAGACATTTTCACTTCGTCTCAGGGATTTGTTTTTATTATAATGATAATCCAGAAAAAAAAAATCATGAATCTCTTTTTTTTTTTTTCATCATATCTAGTAACCAAAGTTTATTTCTCTGAGACCTTTACAGATTACTGGATCATGCCTTAGTTAAAATATCTAGTAACCAAAGTCTGTTTCTGAGACCTTCAATGACTACTGAATCTTGCCTTAGTTCAAACACTTCTTCACATAATGAACCTTTTTTTTTGTTAATGTCTGAATAAGAGTTTTAGTAAGGGAGTGGTTTGGGGCAGGGAGGTGTTTCATTTTGCTATTTCACTTCCTGTTTTACAACTGCCTTTAAGATTATCTCATTTTTTTTTTTTAATTCTAATTTGCAAAAGAAAAAAAAGTGATTAAATTTGAATTAAGTCATCATCAACTTTGACCTAATTTTGTTATTTAAATATAGTAAGATCTGCTTAAAAAAAAAGTATGCCAATTTGAACTACATTCTGCAATATTTTAAAGAAATTAGCATTAACTATTGTATGTTATTAGATGTAATAATCTACCTTTTTACAAAATACAGTTTGATCTATTTTTACTCAATTTTTTTTTTTAAAGCTACAACATTGGTCTTTTAAAAATGATTTTAAAAAACATGTAAAAACAAAAACCTTAAGAATTCTAAGATGAGCTTGTGATATGACTGTGGCAGTATTGTTTCTTTCTTCAGTGTTTCTGATACTAAAAAGGTGGCAGCCACAGTTCAATGTATATAATATTTCTACATGTACCTTTATTGTCTACACTTGGGCAGTTCTGTGTTGTTGTTTAACAGAGAAACATATCATTTCTACCCTAGTAAATATTGTTTGGTATAACTGGGTCAGTATAAAATGTACATATATATATATATATATTCTAAAGCTTTACACATTTGATTTTAAGTTGCCATATTTTGTGTTGATACACTTCATTTGAATTTTCAGTGAAAGTAAGTGCATCAACCCGTAGTACTTTTTATTTTTCTCAAATCTTCTAATGAGCTGAGGGTTCTGCATTTCTTTAAAAAAAAGTTAAAAGTTCGAACTGAAATGCTTGAAATTTATCAGCCCTTAAGAGGTGATAAGAATTCTAAACTACCATTCATTTAACTTCCACTATAGAAAATTCTATTAATATTTGCTCATAATGTGTCTGTATCGATTCAGTATTGTGGGGTATACATGTGTTCATATGATATTGTTTGTTCCAGATTCTACAAAAATATTGACAATTGTGCATTTCTTATATGTTGTCTTAAATAGTGATAAATGGGTCCTTGTAATTAGGATTTTAAATGTATATTAATGCCATAGCTTTGTGAAATGAATATTTGATTGATAATGGAAAGGTAATAAATTTCTTATGTTGCAAAACAAACCTTTAGTAGGACTCTACTTTTTAGCATGATTTCAAATATACACTTTTTTTTCTGAAGTAAACAGACTGATCACAGATCAACAATAGTTATATTGAATAAAATCTTAACCCTACCAAGAAGTAAAGTAAAAAAAAATCAGTTAAATGATACATGGAAAAAAAATTTTTATTCATAATGTTTTGTTTATTACATTTTTTTTTCACATGAATAAATTTTCTAAAAAAAAAAAAACAATTGAAATGCAATAGATACATGAACAACAAGTTTTAATCTATTATACAAGACATGAATAGAATTGATTTGATAGGCACAAGCAACAAAAAAAATTTCTTTATGAAACGTTCTAATATTTGAATCAACAAATACTCCATAAAATTTACTATGAAAATAATTTTGCACATAAAAAATCAAAGGCTATGCCTAAGAATGAGCCATTGATAATCGTTAAGTTATTTTCTGCAGATTTAACTAAGCACTAAATTTAATGATTGATTAAATGTCTTTTATCCTAAGTAATACAAAGTAATAATGCAATATAAAATTGCCTAATAATGCTTTCTATTGGATTAAAAAAAAAAGTCAGCACAAATAACAAGACTCCTAAAGGCTTACAACTTTAAGCTGGAAGTAGAAATCTTTTTTAAAAAAAATTCATGCTGCTGACTCCTAACCCATTTTGATTAAAAGGCAGATTTTTGTAGTGGCCTTGGGTAGACAAATAAGTCACACCTTCTCTTGAAATACAAAGTTCCCAGTGGAGTTAAACAATTTATTTTTGTTAGGACTACACCAAGTCACTGACCACGTATTACAAAAGCTTTGGTTTAGTGCTGACACTTTCACACATCCACACATATACTGACTACAAACTTTTGTTGGAGTACATGTTGAAACCTAGAAAGTAGCTGAGCCATACTTTGATCCTGTTCAGAATCGTATCACAAGCAAATTAGAATTTGCTTTAACATGAAGACTAGTATTTGGCAACTAAACAATAATGGAACAAGGTATGACATTAAAAAACTTTATGAAGGGTCAGTATATTGACGAAGGCTGGGCAATGCAATGACAATCTGTGACAAAACCAAGGAAGTGATAGGACCAAATGTCCATTACTTCCAATCAAATTTCACACACAAAGAATTAAAACACTTCTGCTTACAGAATGATGCAGAATACGAAAAACATTGAACTAGAAAAAGTAAATTATTTTGAACTAAGCAACCATATTTATTCTAATAATGTAATACAGTATATGATATAGTGTCAAATCATAGTACATGCTCTATAGAAGATGTCTGTTATCAGTCCCACACAAAGTACACCTGAAAGACAATAACGAGTAAATCTTAAGAAAGGTCAGGGTCTTAAAATACAAAAATTCTGTGTCCAATCAGGTATAGGCAAACTTGTTTAAAGTTGGGAGATAATGAAGACTCTTTAGACCCTATACTACTATAATACTATGGAGTCCCGACAGTCCAAAATGATTAGGACCGGGACTTATTTTGGATTACTAAAATAAACATAATTATGAAGTGTAATTACATAAACTGGTATAGGATATAGTGATAAGCAGTTTATTCAGCTATCTAACCAAGTCTGTGCATGAAGTGGGTGATAAGAGAGGGAAATATTTCTTACACAGTAGTCTAAGTAGTTTTCTAGATTGCTGTATCAGATTTAAAAATGCTAGAATCATACTGTTGCAGCCAAGTAGTGTTTATAGTCAAACACTAAAAAATAATTTAAACTAATATAGTTTAGAAACACATAGAACTTAGTTCTGTTTTTGTCATAACACTATCTTTGAAACATACTGTAATTTTTAGTACATAACACACTTATTCAATGTTACAGTTTTTTTTTTTATTTCTAAAAATATTCTAATTTCTGTTTACAATTACCAAAGTTGGGATTATTGGGACTCCATTGTATAAAAAAAGCATTTCTTTGTTTTGTCTTACATGATTCCAATGTATGAAAATATCTAAATAATTTGACTACAACAAAAGTTTACTGATAATAAAAAGTAGAAGAAAAACCTTTGCGATACTTCATTGAAAATGTGGCATTTTTTACAAGTCTCTCATTATTATTTTCAAAAATGAACTTGTACTAGTACTGGAATAAAAGACAAATTAAAACACTCCAGCCTAACCAAAAAAAAAAAAAGAAACAGTTATGTTAGTAAAAAATGCTAGTCTCATACAAAATGTTACGAGGAAAGTCCGTTTTCAAATCAATTACTTGAAATTTCACTACTTAAGCAACAAATCTTTTAGAAAATAACTAACAGACATAATATAAAATATGAGAAGACACAAGCAACATACCATAGTTTGCCCATTTCCGGTGTCACCAAAAAGTTGAAAGAAAAGAGTGTAATGAATGATTTTGAAGTTTCGGTTGAGATAAAGAGAGAAAAAAATATGACGTCTATAAATGTAGGAAATATTGAAATAATAAAATTATCAAATTTCTATATATATTGTTATGACCCTACTGGCAACGCAAAAGGGTTAACTGTGTGTAATCAGCTGACATGTGACACAGGCCAGTATAACAGTTTAGCGTGCTATGTCGAAGAGGAAGATCCAAACACGTACCTCTTTGAACTCGAACCCGATGTGGTAGAGCTGTTTAGCACCTTTATAGAACAGAGGTTGGTGGACCTGCAGAATGTGTTAATGGGTGACTCACAGAAAGACGAAGAAACAAGAGAAGAGACCAGTAGTTCAAACAATGATTTTGCAGGAACTCCTTGCCTACACACAGGCTTATGATCCGATGACCATAACAGTGGTCACATTTGCGTGCAAAGTTCATGCCAGTCCTGTTCTTTCATCCTGTGTGTAGGGAACCGGTTGACCAGCCGTAAGGTTACAATGACCCCCTTACAGCTCAGTTACAACAATATTAAAAAAATTACTTATAGATATGGTAAAGTTAGTTACTATTATATTGATATTCCTTATTGATTTCATTTCTGTAAAAGAATATTTCAGTGCCTTTTACTTTATGTTTAGTTGCCACTCTATATAAGTCATCTTTTTCTGACAATTAATGTAGAAGGAAGGTAATAGAGGACTACTGTGCAGTCAACTAATTGAAAATATTAGTCATCTATAACTTTTGAGGTAACAAAATATATCATAACAAAATGTGTGGCAATCTGAATTCAACTGATAAGGGGTTAAGGCGGCAGCTTTAGAATGACTACTAGTAAACTATAGTTTTCATTTAACAAAAATTACATACCAAAAGTTCAATCCATACAAAAACAAAAATGTCTACAAACAATATTTGACAGATGACATTCATCAAGTACTGAACAAAAGTAATTGTCAAAACATAAAGTGAGATACAAGATATTTCCTTATCAATTAAGGAAAATTAAAAAAAAAAACATCAACTAGCCACAAAGTTTTGATTCAATTTGAACAATTAAAGCTTTGAAATAAATAGGATTAAGAGTTAAGAAATTCTTTTATTCCCAAATATTTTCATGCATTCACCACTTTTTGTAGCAAAAGTACATTTTCTTTCACTTCTACAAGCATGAAATCATACTGTCAACAATATTTATTGTTAATACGTAGTCATAGAACAAGAAGATGTGATTCCATTCGACAAGAGAGTCATGAGAAAATATCAGAGTCTGAAACCATGTAAAATAAAAACTTGGCATAATAGTTTGATGAGAGCTTCATTGTATCAAACAAAAACTTTAATCAATAACCACTATAAAATAGTGAGCTTCATTTTATCAAACAAAAAACTTTTATCAATAACCACTATAAAATAGTAATTCCAGAAAGGAAATGCATAAAGTGAAAACCATGCACCAGAAGCAAAAATCTATTTTCAAAAAGTACCTTATAAACGAGTGTCAGTAGATTCAAAAGGGGAAAAAAATATAAACTTTAAAAAAAAAGTCTTTAGGTCAAGTTAAACTGCTGGTAATAATGATCTTTTAAAGTCTGAAGGATTTTAAATTTGATTATTCCCAACTTATTTATAATATGTTAAGCCGAAAAAAAAAAGATAATGTATATTATGTAAGCAATTACAATTACATTTTCAATTAGCTTTCACTTCCAAAAATGTATTTTTATACAAATGAAATGAATACATTTCAAAACACAACAACCAAATCTGCAATACATTGTTTAACTGACAACATTTATCAGAATGTAATACTTTGTCAAGGTACATAGGTTTATGCTCCAATACTCCAAACACAAGTGATATATTCCAGTCAGGTACAACTAGAATTAAGCCCAGTAGCTCACACAGACTAAGCCTAGTGCTACATGTTCCCAAAACTTTATCACAGAAACACTCAAGAAAATTACCTTACAATTTTTGTTGTTGAAGTACAAAAAAAAAGGGTTTTAGTAAAAAAAAATATTTAATTCTGTCTCATTACAACATGAGAGCAAGTATTTCTGACACTTTGCAAAAAGAACTAAAAAAGAAACAATGAAAACCAAAGGATTCTCCCTATTAATCATAATTACCACCATAGAACAATAATGAATGATAACTTTTTATCTATGATGATGACATACTACTTAACTACAGTCATTTAGAGTTGCATATCATCATTTAATGTTATCTAATAGCTCTATGTGTTCAGCTTAAAATAATAGACAATGTTCAGTGTAATTGTCAGAAAAGTTGGTATTTTAAACTTGGGTCTGTATGTTTTAAGGAGGATTTTAGTAGGGATGTGAAAATTATCATTCTTTCAAGAGTTAAAAGTGTTGGGTCAGAAATTAACCATGTCTTATGAGTGTATGAGTTTGGGTGTGAAACCTATGTCTTCAGTGTTTCAAGTGTTGTGAGTGTGGGCTTTAAACTAGTACTTATTTAAAACAATTTTCAATGTCATCTGATTCTTTAAAATTTATTTCTTTAGTTATAAATGAAAAAAAAAGATGTGGCTTGCAATATATCACAGCTATACCTCACAATCATGAAAAAAAAAACATTGAAAAATATACATCATAAATAATTATTCTTCTTTAACATGTATATATATAAATAGAAAAATAAATTATTCATGATTTTTGAATGTTCATTTGTAAGCATTCAGATAGATCTTGACAAATATGTAATAAAATAAAATGATATGTGACCTCTGTGCTATATACTTATAAGAAATAGTACAAACTTACACCCAACTTTCATACACAATCAACTAGGCAATATTACACTTGCCTATACAATTACTAGCAACAAATATGGCTCACCTAGAACACTAAGAGCTTGAATGTTAAGAAAAATACAGATGTGAAGCAACATGTTGCATTGCCTTAACTTGTACGTGACCATGGACATCAGGACACAACATTTAAATAACATTCAAAGAAGATAACAGCTATCGTAACAAAGCAACATTTATGCCAGTTCAAATCCTTTACAAGTTTCAAAGTTTCATGTGATACTTCAAATAAACGCTTCACTCATTTTGTTGGTCAACAAATAAAAAGGGGTGCTGTGTGTCAGCCACAATAATTCAAGCTTGCAGATGTGGACAAGTTTCCATTTGGTGCTAGGTGATCTGAAGCACTTTTAAAAAGCTGATAGTTCTGAGTTGAAATTCCTGACTCTCAATCAGGAAAGTAACTGAAGACCCTCACGTCAATATCCATTGCCATATGTAAAGAAACAATGTTGATCTCTATCAGCATGACTGTAGCTTGAATTGCTAGACCTTTACATAAGTTAAGAACTATACCTTTGATTGCTAAAAGAACTTTTATATCATGTATTTTTATTTTCAATGTATTGATATCTCCATTAACAAACACTCAAAACTATGACACGATCAGTCAATAACACACTTTTAGTCTCAAAAGATTACACTCTGTCTAAAAACACAACTTACTCAAACAATAACCTATTTACAAATGGACTTGTCTACATTATCTTGTCCTGCTTCCATTCAAATACTGTTTACACAAATTATGGTCCCTGATGTCACCCCAACCTCCATTGGGCTTAGGGTCCCTTAATTTAAACCTGGAATCTCCAGCTAAGGAAACCAAATTTGGATATAAGTGCTGACGATTCTCTGTCAATCTGGCTTCCACTTGTTTCACTACCGAATCTGGGTCACAGTTTTTAGACTTTTTGTGCATCCCACTAAAAAAAACAACATAAATCAGTTTAAAACTTTGAATCATCATAAACAGTATTTCTTGATAAGGAAACGTTCAGCTACATAGTTTCAAGAAACAGTACTTGTTACAGTGAAAATGTTTTGACACTAGAATGAACAACTAATGACTATTTGACAACAGGTGGGCAATGCAGACTGGAAATTACACAGAGCAATCAGATTTCAAACTCAGGACTTTAGGCTCAGAATGCATGTGTTTTACAACTTAAGGCTGTCTGGGTTGTACTTTGTTTATATGAGAAACAATGCATTTTTTTTTTAGACTTTTACATTTTATGCTGTTTTTAAATAAGCAAAATTATTAGCATTTGTTAATAGGCCTAAATGAAAACATATTTACTCATTTTGAAATTAAGTATAAGTACTGACAATATAGAAACAATAAATTCATGCCAAGATGAAAGTCAGGTTTAATCTCAGGCTAATTAAACTAAACTTACCTTACCATTAAGGCTGATTAAACTAAACTTACCATTAAGGCTGATTA
>JADKLZ010000003.1:14556069-14561602 GCA_021533235.1 Biomphalaria straminea | reverse complement strand
AAAAAAAAAAAACACTAATAGCAAGTTTGAGCTCGTAAACTCACAATTTTGAGTCTAGATCATTATGTTAAAAAAAAAAGTTAAGTACCCCTTGCGATCCATAGGTCTACATGTTCTACATCATCTGCCCCATAGATCGCAACATATTATATGTATGAAAGTGAATGTTTATTTCCTTTTTTTTTTTGTTGCGGAGTAAAAAAAACATGATCGACATAAACGATGGCACACATTAGAAATAACAAAGTGATTTTTTTTTCAACGAAATAGTGAAGAAAACGCGCGCGCATGTGTAAACAAATGATTAAAAAGTGAATTGAGATTTTTAACAAGCCACAGTCTGTAGGGGGGGGGGGGCTCTATTATAAGGTGTTTTCCCTACAATCGTTACATTACTGATTTACAAAGTAAAGAGATTCTTTGCACTCAATGTGCCAAGACGTAGGGAGATGGCGTTATAATGCTGGCCGTGCCATTGAAAGGGAAAAAAACAACACGTTAAAGCCATCCAAATTTCTTTTCTACACGCACTTCACAATCCCTATACCAGAATTTAAAAATCTGTGGGGCATTGCTTACTGCCAGTTTATTTATATTATTTTTTTTATTTATCATAGAAACCAGAAGATTGAAAAATACAACTTTCATGCATCTACAGCTTTTCGACGTATTGCAGGGGAGAACTTTGTCGTTAAAATAGGCGCTACAAAGAATCAAGCTTTTTACACTGTCTGAATACTTTCTCGTGTCCTGTCTGATCACAGCATACACGAGACTCTCTGCAGTGGTTCTTAACTCTTTCTCTCCGTAATTATTTACCCCATTCTGATGGAATCAACGTTGTTGTCGTCAGTTCGGAGAGAAAGAGTTAAATCAATGTAGCAAGTGGAGCCAGGAAGCAAGAGTTAACCAACTCATCGTTGTGATGATGATTAATGCTTCCTCTCCTCCGACTCATAAAGTCAACTTGTCAAGTCGCTGTATTACACATCATTTTTTTTTTGGGGGGAGGGACACAAATCAGACATCGATTCAATTTACAGCTGACAGAGACAAAAAAAACTGAACAAAGGCACGAAGGATAGACATTTGCCGTCTCCGCGCCATCTGTGCGCGTGAACGATATCGACCTGTACGTAATCACGTGTCCAATGATCTTTGGAAGGTTGAAAACAGCTTGAAACAGAGATTAACGAGATACGAGCAGACTCGGGGCAATTTTGACAAGCATGTACGACAGCTAACGAAGGTGATCTACTGCAATAAACAACTGTAGACTGCAGTTGTTTCAAATTAATTTTATTACCATCTACAAATTATAGGCAATTAACTGTAATGTTTATACGAATTCGTCGAATAGCGAAATGCAGATATTTTTTTAAGGAGAGTTTTACGTACAGTGGGGGGGGGGGGGGAATGTTTCTGTTACCGTAATATTTAAAAATTATTCATAAGTAATGCAACTGGTGGCTTACTCAATCCGCAGTTCAAAGAATTAATGTTAAAAGAAAGTAAAATAAAATTTTAAAAAATATATTAAACGTTATGAGATACATTCAAAATATAGACTCTACACATTAAAACTTGATTTCTTCAAAAGTTTTCAAATCATCCTTATCGTTAAAACGCCGTTTTGGGTGTTTTTTTGTTTTTTTTAGTTATAACTATGATACAAATACAATATAGAAAACAAAGTCTGAAGGTCCTTTAAAAAATAAAATAGATGGCTTTGTCTCTCTAGCTAGCAGCGCGCGCACCTCACAAGTTGATACAGTAGTTTTCATTTTACAACCTCTAGTTTGTAGGAGTCTATTTGTGAGAAAGAACGAAATTATTTGCAGTCAGAAGATAATGTGAGACGGCTTGAAAGGCGACTAAGATAATCTTATAACCAATAGTTCAGCAAATCGAAGAAAAACAAAGAGTTGTAAGCGGTCCCTGTGGGTCAGTCCAACTCACACAATGCATTATCCACAACCACATTAACCTCACAACACAGGGCAGATTTGAACTAATACGAGACTAGTATTATCAGTGAGACGAGAGGGTCCAACAGAAGCTATTTCCTACATGAGTCAATGAACAAGGAAGTTTAAAACAAGACTACTTACCGACAGTTTGCTAAGGGAAAAGTGTGTAAAGGTGAAAAGAGAGGCGTGACGGCAGAAAACAGAATGGGAGGAGAGAGTGCACACTGTTGTTTAAACCTACAGAAACATAGGGAAGAATAGAAGCGTTTTTGGTTTTGCTCGTTTAGAATAATGCTTTGTACATGGAAGCACATTTGAACTCAGAATGCCCGTATATCGAAGCGAATAAAAAAAAAGGCAAAAGAAATCAAAATGAAAGCTGGAATTATAGATACCGGTAATAGAAAAAAAAGTTCTAAACAAGAAAACAATTTTTTTTATTTTAAAAAAAGCTCATACTAATTGTACCAATTAGTTTGGATCAGTCAAGTCATTAATTAAATTTTGAAGAGATCTTTGACTTTTCTAGACTAACAATAATAAATTTGTGTGATTAGAAATAGATTTACCAGTTTCATGCTTTTAGCTTTCTTCATGTGTTATGACCTATCACTTGGCCAGTTGGGTAAAGGGGGGGATGGTATCTTCGTGACTGTTATCTTGATCTCTTTTTATATGCTTTTATTTTTGAAAAACTGAATTTGAACTCCATATTTCATGTGTAATTGTGCACTCATTATGAAAAGAGAAGGTTTTATAGTTATCTATTGTTTGTTTCAAACTAGTTCTACATAATGCATAAAGGGGACTAATTCAGCCACATCATTCAAATACAATTTCTTTCCTTTGTTCTATACCGAACAAAAAAAAATAAATTAGCAACACTTAATTAACTAATTGCTTAGTTGATTAATTTTTTTTTATTGATTCTTGTTTTGTCAGGTACAAGAAATAACTGTGTAAATTTTGAACTTGAGAATGGGTGTCGGAGAAATAACGTGTTCAGACTTTGTACAAGAAAGAGAGAGGGTTGATATTAGCTTTGTAACAAGACACTCAGCTTTAAACAGAAAAGATGTCAGCAGATAATACAGAAATGACAAATCTTGAGATAACGTGGGAAGCGTGGTCGAGAGGCCAAGTGCGGCTTGAGCTTGGCTACCTAGAAGGGGGCTCGAGGTTCGACACCATACTCGGGCAGAGTTGTGTTTACTGAGCGCCCAAAGGCAGCACGGGAAACCAACTCCTAGATACCCCCCCACTGGTCCACAAATGAGATTGGACCAAAGCGCTCTGAGCATGCTATAAGCATGAAAGTAGCGCTATATAAAAGCTATAATAATAACGTATGAGACCACATGGGCATTAATCAGATCACAGAACCAAACAAAAAGTTCTTGTTTGAAAACTGAATACACGACCTGATTACAGAGCAGTGTTAGAGGCGTACATGAAGTGAGTTAACCTGGTCAATCTGATCGATACAACAAAAAGCGGATAGTTGAGTACGTTACCAAAACGTTCTATGTAGTGACCTGATTTCAGGAAAATCAAAGACTGCAGCAGATGGAAAAAAAAAAGTTATTGAGTTTATTACAACGACCACGGAGATGTAGGTCTACTAGCTGCTGATGTAATGGCCAGGCATACTCAGGGTTAGATATCACGTGGTGGTAGAAAGTGAGGCCAAAGAAAATACTGAAGAGATCAATGGAGAAAGAAAGAAGGCCCAAGAAACTTTGTTATGCAAACAGAATGGAATGGCGCTCACTTAGTGCCAGACGTCGTTGAGAGATCAGGACGATAATGAGAGCTATGTATAAGAATAAAAATAATGATTAGAAGACCATAGCTAAATGTAGAGAAATAAGATATCTTTGCTAGGGTGGATTTGTCATAAATAAATAAATAGGATGTATATAATTTAAGCCACCAAACCATTATAATATACATGTACATATATATGTCACGTTGTATTTCGCTGACAGCTACAATGTCCTAAGTGTCAATCATACAGAAATAAAAAAAAACATAAGTTCAATGACTATCGCTTATTATTATAGTGTTGTTTTTAACTCAAAGCATTTTTAATACAGCACGTAACGTAAGTAAATGCAGTAGGCTATCTAGTTTAAACAAGAAAATATGTTTTAATACTTTTAAAAAAAATAACAAAGCTTATATTAAGCGTATCTGCAGGCTATCAATTAGTTTGGATCAGTCATGTAATTAAATTTGTAATAGATCTAGACTAACATTAAAAAAAAACAACATTTTTTTTAATGGGCGGGGAGGAACGACCTGAATTCGAGATCTTGCTCAAGCCTTCTCATGTTTCTCAAGCCAACACGGTAACCACTCTGCAGTGAAGGGCTTATGAACATGGCAGATTGTATAGTGATCTATTGTTTCTGTAGTCTCGTCCTATGTTTGTGTTCACTAAGACTCAGACGACAACCTACAAAGTAGATTAATTCAGCTTATACCACCACCTCAGTCAATTACAGTTTCTTTCCCTTGTTCGAGATACCAAACAAAATAATGAATTACCAAGAGTTAATTAACCATTTGGTTTATTTTAAATTGATTCTTTGTGTTGTCAGGTCAAAGAAATAATAGTGCACAATTTCAGCTTGATCGGACAAACAGACAGATAGTGAGTTGATACGAACTTTGTAAAAACTGTTGCAACTTAAAATGAGTAAATGGCATGGGCGTAGTCGGGGGATGGGTCGTGGTTATTTCCTTTAATTTTTTTATTGTAGGTGGGATTAAATGCTTAACCATCACTTGCCCCAGTTCAGTCAAAGGGGGAGAGGGTTGAGTTTAACCCCTCCCCCCACTTCAATAAAACTAAAATTAAGCAAACGAGAGTCGCCAAAATCCATGAGCGTAGTAAAAGTGTTTTTTTTTTAGTTCAACCCCCCGCCAACAGAGTTTTTGACGTTTAAAAACTTCTCTTCAAGTATAAGACTAAAGCCCACCAGTCACCACCAGTCACCAGATTCTAGGCGCCATAGCCTCCAGAGATCTTTAACCGACTCCAGAGGTTTTTAAGTTTAAAACCACCCCCCAGCGAGTTTTGATGTTAAAAAAGCACTCTTCAATAAAAACCTAAAGCAAAGTACAGTCACCAAATTATATGAGCGTAGCGAGAGGGGAAGGTAGCTTAAAACCCTCTCTAGAGGTCTTTAAATACAAATAAAACTTTCCAGAAGGTTTTTAGCCCAAAAACACCCCTTGTGGAGTATCACCAGAGAATGCTGACCATGTCCTTCAAAACTGCACGCTTTATCAAGAGGCCCGAATAAGACTCTAGTCATAAAACCCTCCTACAGAAGATAGTTTAGTTTAGTTTTAGTTTTAGGCACATCGGCACAGTATAGGCCATGTCGTGCCCGCAGTCCCTTAAGAACTACTCTCCCTCTATAAAAAGGTCAAAGTTCATACAATTAACTTATTAAGATCAAGGTCTATTTACAGTTAAAATAGTACATGTAAAAATTTAAATATTTGATAAAAATTTAGTGTAAATAGTATGTGTCTACAGCCTCAGATAAAGT
>JADKLZ010000003.1:14543569-14551069 GCA_021533235.1 Biomphalaria straminea | reverse complement strand
AGTGAACTTAATCCTTCAACTCTTATCTTAGGAGACCGCCACCAACTAGTATTTCTAGAAAGAAAAGTCCATGATCATTCTATATTACACTGTTATCTTCTCCCAAATTGAGTCTTTCCTGATTGTGGTTTTTTTTATGCTTTCAAGTAAACTATTACTGAAAATAGCAAAGTATAAATACATGTATTCCACTCGATTAACAGAAGAGCTAAACTTCCTTTTCTAGATATTTAGTTAAGTTTTTATGCTGCCAGTACCTAGTACAAAAATGAATTTGTTTTTTGAAAGGGAATGGGCGATACCCATGCACTCGAGGTTATTGTGACGAAAAACAGATACATTTGACAAAGTATATAAGTTTGTTTGAAAAAAAAAAGTATCGATGGTACAATAATGTAGATTTCTTTTGATATTTTTTAAAGTTGTTTTAAACTGTTCTGGATGAATATAAAGATAGAATACCTATCCCTAAATAGATTATGTTCATAGATCTATGATAAGTTTTCTTCCTTAAGTTTTCAGGTACAGAAATTAGTGGCTAAAACATTATTGGTTTAATATAATGCATGTCTATACAAGCATTTGCATTATATTTTTTTTAAGATTACTAATACCTCAGTTAATATCATTAATAAAACAAGGTCCTTGGGATTTTTTTTTATAATTAGTGAAAACAGTTAATGTTCAGTTAATGTCGAAAAAATGAAAATAAAAATATATTTAATAAAAACTAAATTTAAAAAAAAAAATATCATATAATACAAAATAGAAATGATACTACACTGACATAATGGAGGTGCAATCCTTTTGCATTTCAAACAAAACCATTTTATTTTAAATGTGTTACAATGATACTACAGAACTCTATGTCAAAGAAAATAAGGGAACCATGACTGAAGGTTATTTTTATCCAAGGAATCTGCCTTTAATTAAAGTATATATATTTAAAATTAATTTAGAATAAAATGCCAGAATCAGGTTTAAAATTTTCAAGGTATGCTTTTATTATTTACTATGTTAACAATTATTTGTTTAAATGTAGTTTATTTTTTTCTGATAAAAATATAATCTAACTAATAAGAAAAATACTTTCCAGTTGCCAAAAAAAAGGGCACTAAGAAAATGAAAAGGTTTTAAGAATAAGATACAATTTTTTTTAAAAAATCATAATTTCATGTTGTCAGTGAAGCTAAAAAGCAGGAATGCTACAGCACCACCTAAGATCTCCTGAAAGTAGTCTGCTGGAGAGGTGAGAGATAGTAACTTAAATTGTATCCAAGGTTACAAATAGCAACCTTGACTGGAGAGTTCATTGCAGCCAGGTGGCTGAATAAAAGTAGTACACAGAGGACTTTGAAAGAAATCTGTAGCTGTTTATTACTTTTAAAAAGTTTTGAAAGAAATCTGTAGCTGACTAGCTGTTTATTACTTTTAAAAAGTCCTACAAGCTTTAAGCATTGTCCTGACAGTACTATTTGGAAGGATACTAAATTGATATGTTTTGACTTTTCCTTTTTTTTTTCTTTGTAAATGTTCAGTTACATATATACAGAATGGCTCAGTTGCATTATTTTCTTGGGGTTTGAGGGGACACAATCTCTTTCAAGAACCCCAGACCCAAGAGAACCCCAGGCCCAGAGAACCTTGCTACACCTCTGAATTTAACCTTGATTTAAAAATGATGATACACTTCTATAACAGTCTGTTGGAATATCTTTCCTATCAATCATCATGTAACTTTTACCTTAGAACACAAGGTGGCAACAAAAAAAAAAACATTTAAGATTCAATTCCTGACTGAAAAGAAATTATTTTTCTGTTGATTATTAACAGTAGAGTATGTTAGTCACTCTATCACACTGAGTATCCTTTCAGACACAAGAAAAATGCCTGTTAATTTTTTTAATGCCATTTATCATATAGATCTATATATTATATGTAACCCCAAGAATTTCATTTTATCCCAGGTAGGCAGTGGAAGAGCATGAAGGGGCTCATGATACTATTACTTATAAAAGGTGGGAATGTAAAAAAAAAAATTAACTGGTACATGCAGGTCTTATAGTCATGTAAGTCAATTGTTTTAACACCCATTCAACCTTCTACTATTGAGAAGGGGGAGGGTAGTGAACTACCATATTCCCAGACGTGAGTCATGAAAGGTTATTGGGCAGATAAAGAACGCAGTTTACTCAAAGACTGTATCTAGCTATAATTTTAAATCTAAATTCTAATAATAATTTAAAATAAAACTTACCTTTTATAATGTTTTCAATTATCATAGAAAAGATAGATCTAGATCTAGAATATAAAAAAATATCGGAGAAAAATTACACAAAACTGTACATATTATATGTAAAAGGTCACATTGTTTTGTCTCTATGAAAATTCTATCAACTATATATATATATATAATAATATAGATCTAGACTAAACTTCTAAAGTCTATCTAGATAATATACTAATCTAATAGTATAGTATATAATATAAATTATAATTATTGATATTGTTACAGATCTAGATAATTATTCATTAGTCATGATTAGATTAATATTTATATTATTATTATATTATATTATTATATATATCTCAGATTCAGATTTTTCTGATTTAATATTTTTATATTTATTTCTATAATTCTATCTAGAATACTATATCAAGACTAGTCTAGACTAGATCTAAACTAAACTAAGATAACTAGACTAGAAAAGATAAAGATTATTAGATTATAGATCATCCAGATGACCAAAGCCAGAATTAATTCAATAAATTTATAATTGCTTTTGTGACACTTTTGTCACCTTGGAAGACTTGGTTGGATAATCTAGAATTCTAGATCTAAATCTATATTATTACTAATATTAGATCTATATCTCTAGTATTCTAGAAGTCTAGAGTCTAGTAGTATATATACTATAGTAGTATAGTTACACGCTTGTATAGATGTATAGATCTAGTAGAAGTTCAAGTACACACTAGACTAGAGTTGACAAGAGTATCTTTATAGATCTACTAGCTAGACTGCTAGATATCTAGACTCTAGTCATAGTAGTATCAGCTCTTAGTCTTAGCCTATTTAGTATATATCTCTCTATATATATTATTCTTATTAAAACTATCAGTATAGTGGATCTCTATATTAAATTCTGTATTATAAAAGCAACTTACTAAATCTAGAGGTAGAGATCTATATACATCAAGTATGATATAAATCTAGAGACTATTCTAGACTGTCTTAGAATCACTACTAATCACTCTAAGTCTAATGAGTGTCTAGACTAATCTAGAGTCTAAATCTATAAATATTTAATAATCTAGATTGATCTAGATTCTAGATTTATAATTTATACTGAGTTTAATATTAATACTGTGTGTATTGTATTACTTAGAAATCTAGTTTATATAAATAAATTTAGTTTTTATTATTAATTATTATAAACCTAGGCCTAGCTAGGCTACTTTAAGACTAGATCTATTTTAATCTATTCTAATCGTCTAATAATTCTATACACACATATCTTTCATATAAAAATTCATATTTATACAATATATATATATATATAAATATATATAATATCTTAATTCTATAAATATGATATTATTGATATCAATATCATGAATATATCTAGTCAATCTTTTTCTAGTTAAACATAATTAATAATTATCATAATACAGACAACAATACAACACTGACGGTCAACAGTATAGAATACTATAGTATAGATCTAGATATTAATAATAATAAATAATACTAATAATAGATCTACTACACTTGATTAGATTTATTAGATAGTCTATAGTCATAGTTACTGATCTAGATCTAGTATCATTTAGATCTACTATCTAGATCTAGTGAAGTCTAGGTCTAGGAGTCTCTAGCTATAGAGTCTAGTCTAGTCTAGAGTAAGACTAGAGTAGAGAGACGGGTGTAGACAGACAGTATAGTCACTATACTCTATAGTATAGACTAGTTGAGTAGAGTCAGTCACTCAGTCTGACTCAGTGTAAAAAAAAAACTGTAAGAGTTAGAGACAGAGTAAAGTTAGACTCCTTACAGTTAAGTTAGACTCGAGTTACTAAGACTTTAAGACTAAACTAAGTCGACTAAGACGACTACTAAGTCCTAAGTACTAAGTCTAAGTATAGAGACAGAGTAGTCTTCTAGACAATCTGAATCTAGATATATACTTGATATAGATCTAGATCTAGTAGATTCTACTTAATCTAGAGTTAGACTTAGAGTAGAGTCAGTTACACTAGTAGTACTACTAGTAGTTACTAGTTACAGAGACGAGTCACTAGTCACTGTCTAACTCTAACTCGTCTTTTTTAGAAGTTCTAAGTCTAAGTCTTGTCTTATGAATTATTAGATCTATATTATTATTAATATATAAATGCTTACACATTTAGCGACACGACTGTTTCTAGCCAAGCTATATCCAAATAATCTAGGATCTAGACTTTGTTTCTATAGATCTAGATCTAGATCTAATTATTGGTAGATTTATTATAAGCATAGTCCTTTGTGGGTATTCCACCAACTCCATATTCAGAGCGGAAGTCTACTATCTAGACTAGATCTAAGCAATGCACTGCTTATCACCCTTGGCTTAGAGTAGTGTCTGTAAACTTTATAAAAAACATGTTTTATTCTAATCTATGTTTATAAATATCAGAGACATATGTTCTTCTACTAATAAAGACATTAATTTATAGACAAATAATTTCTTGTCAAAATTGTTTTCGTAGACTTGGGAAAATTTCTGAAATGTAACTTGGAGTAGAAATCAACAGTCTGTGTCGCTCAATTTTTTTTTTTAGTAGAAATATTTAGGCCTATAAGTATATCGAAGTTCCAGTTGCAGACCTGTCGGTTAACTTACTTAAAATATAATTTTCTAAAAGACGTATGTTATTCATCAAACCACGAAAATCCACAAATCTGTAGAGTCTAGTATCAGTGAAATTATCGGGCCATTTCAACTAAAAGACGTATTATAGGCCTAAATAGACATATCATTCACCAAACCATGAAAATCCACAAATCTATCACTATCACAGAAATTCTCAATCATGCGGGCCATTTCTATTAAAAGACGTATAATATATTATATCATTCATCAAACCACGAAATTCCACAAATCTATCACTGAAATTATCAATCATGCGGGCCAGTTCAATTAAAAGAGGTATACATAGACCTATCATTCATCAAACCATGAAAATCCACAAATCAGCTATCACTGAAATCATCAATAAAGAGCCTCATAAATTGATGCATTCTATATCCTTTATGAAAGACATATTTAGCATCTGATCATGTCGTTGAGTGGTACAGATTAAGATGTAGATCTATATGTAGTGTGCACCCTTTTCTATTGCTGAATAAAGAGTTACTGTCTCGTTTGGTAGGGGCCCTATAATGGCCTATATGTCCGCAAGTAGGCTATACATAATTACATACAAACAGGTTCGGGTAAGGATATATTATGTAGGCGGCCGGCCTAACGTTCTGCTATTTCGAAGGATTATCCGACAAGTAATAAAACATTGAAAATATTTAATGTTGGAGCAACAGAAATGCATTCCACAACGCTCATCTCATCATTGTAGTGAATAGTATAGGCCTATATCTAGTTAAAAAAAAAAAAGAATATGGGGGAAAAGGTCAATAGGGTCTACCGAAAAGTAAGACATATTCAAGACACATGTAGGACTCGTATGTGACTAATGTGCAGCTATTTGCTTGGACATTCATAAGATGATCTTTGTGTGAAACAAGTGTTGTTTCGAGCCTGTTTTGATCACGAAAAAGACTTAAACAGAGCGACGAGACAGCACTTGGGAAATTGGCCTGAAAATGGAGGTATAATATATATAGTGTTCACGGAAAAAAAATAATAATGTCTCCTTCAAGAAATCGATTTGAGTCGATCTTGTTGCGAACGCTTCTAGCGAAAACAATATCCTATAAATGATCTGTATTGTTTTGTGTTTTTGTTTTGTTTTGTTTACCTTTAGTATCAGGTCTGGATTAACCATTATTAGGCAAACAAGGCACGTGCCTAGGGCACCAAGCGTTTGGGGGGCACCACAAGTCCGCAAGAAAAATGTGTATATTGTGCCGGTAGCCGCGCGAAATCGACATGACATTAGCAAACGCAAATGTAATATTGAAATAATTGAATCGCACATTATTTAACTATTTTAACCTTTGTGGTGATCCACTGCAGTCTGCTATTGATGGTGATAAAGATAGAGATGGAGAATATAAAATAAATCAAGCGGTAGATCCAGGATTGTGGATTGACTTCTTGGCTGATAATGTGGCTTACTGGATTAACTGTGGGCCCACTAACTGTCAGCATCATAATGGTCCCTTTGATAAATCTTGCCGTATTTATGCTGGAGGAAAAATAACAAGATATTGTTCTCAAAAACTCTTCTATGGCACAAAAGCAAATGGTGAGCAGTAAAGGAGAGAATGGTTATTGTATTCACCGTCCACAGGATCTGTGTACTCTTTTGTTTGTAAACTTTTTGCGTTTAAAGGTTCCACAAGTTTGGCTGATAAAAACTGGTTCAGTGTCTGGAAAAATAACATTCAAGTTGATAATCATGAACAAAGCGCTACTCATAAAGACTGCATGTTAATATACCTAACTCGTCGACAAGGCTCGGGTCTACTAAAAAAAGCTAGAAGAGCAAATTAATGAGGAGTACAGTTACTGGGAACATATTTTGAGGCTAGCAGTAGCGGTAATTTGTCAATAGCTGAACGTGGTCTGGCTTTTAGAGGGACAAATGAAAAATTTGGATATTTACAAAATGGAAATTATCTAGGGTTGCTGGAGTTGGTCCATTTTTGGCATCACACATTGCGAAATATGGAAATTATTGAAAAGGAAATCCTTCTTATTTATCCAAAACTATATGTGAAGAACTGATGAAATTATGTCCCAAAAAGTTCATGAAGTAATTTTAGAGGAAGTAAAGGCTTCCGATATTTCAGCTTGTCAGTAGACTCAACACCAGATGTTTCACATATAGATCAGTCAAGCGTTGTTCTTCGACATGTGTTAGATGGAGAGCCCATTGAGAGCTTTTTGACTTTCTTGGAGCTGCAAAGTCCAACAGGTGAAAGTATGGCTAAGCAAGTGTTGCAGTACTTACGTGAAGTTTGCAATATTGATATTTCGAAATGCAGAGGTCAGTCATACGACAATGCTGCTAATATGTCTGGGTGCTACAAGGGCATGTAGAAAAATATTCTAGAGGAAAATGAGTTTGCTATATGCATACCATGTGCATTGTGCCGGTAGCCGCGCGAAATCGACATGACATTAGCAAACGCAAATGTAATATTGAATCGCACATTATTTAACTATTCACTAAATCTGGTAGGCAGAAGTGCCGTTGACTCTTGTTTAGAGGCAGTAAACTTCTTTCATACTGTTACATCTCCAGTGGCGAACTGAAATGTGTAATGAGTGAGAACCA
>JADKLZ010000003.1:14522092-14543559 GCA_021533235.1 Biomphalaria straminea | reverse complement strand
ATGTTAAGCAGTGTTTGCAGAAGGCCTGATTAGTGAAGTTCGTTACAATACATTGCAACTGATCTATACTTTTTTCTCATCTTTAACCAATAGATGGAAGATTCTGAAAGGATGCCTTTTGAATGAAACGTCTGTAAAGCCCCTTTCCGATACCAGATGGGAGGCACATGCTGTTGCAACTGAAGCTATTGTAAAGTCTCATCCTCAGATTATAAAAGCGTTAGAATGTTTACAAGAAGACCAGTCACAGAAGGGAACACCAGAAGAGAAGCAGAAAACATTGCAAAGAAGATCCAAGAATTAGAATTTGCTTTCATGTTTGTCTTTTGGGAAGAAGTGTTACAACATTTTCATAGGGTCAGGCAAGTTCTACAAAATGAGCATGTGAATTTGAAAACGTGTGCTGATTTGTATTCCTCACTAGCAGACCACTTGCATGAATCTAGGAATGAAATTGAAAGATTTGAAGAAGCTGCAAAAGAACTAACACCAGATGTAGAATATAAGGCAACTTTGACCCGTAATCGTAAAAGAAAGACAGTGGGCATTGATGGTAATGCCCCTGATGTCTCACTGAATGCCAGAGACAAATTTCGTATATCTATTTTCTACGCGGTTGTTGACAAACTTGAGACAGAGATTAGTAGACGAGCGCAGGTATATAATGATATAGTAGTTCGACTTTCTTGTTTGGTCGATGTACCACAAACATTGCAGTGTTGTGAAGCACTAATTAGTGCTTATCCTGAAGATCTGAACAATAATTTATATACTGAACTTCAACAGTTCCACTCATATATTCGCCACAAGTTTCGTGAATTATAATCTGAGAACAACACGTTCAGTCATGCAGAACTCTACAAATTAATAGTTAGAGACAACATCGAGTGTGCTTTTCCAAATGTAGAAATCACCTTGCGCATATTTTTAACATTAATGGTAACGAACTGTTCAACTGAGCGTTTTTTTTTTCAGTTGAAACGTAAAAAAATCCAAGTAGATAAAAAATGAAACAAGAAAGGCTTGATTCCTTGTCTCTGCTAATGATTGAGGCGGACTTGTTGCGCAAAATTAACTTTGATGATGTACTCAAAAACTTTGCCAAACGTAAATCTAGAAAAAAAAAAAGAATGTAAATGTGTGCTCTCTCTGACTTTCGCAGTTATTATCGCCACGTTGAAAAAAAATTGTTTGGATGCTGTTGAAAGGATTTTGTGTGATTTATTAAATTTTCTATGTTTAAAATGTATTTCATAATAAAATTTTATTTTTAATAAAAAGAAAAAACGCTTACAAAAAAAAAAAGAAAATTTAAATTTAAAAAGAAGAAAATAAATATTAAAAAAAAAAAGAAAACAATAAATTTAAAAAAAGAAAATACGCTAAAATCCTATAATACAGAAATGCCTAATTGTAGGCTATGTATGAGTGACGGTAGTACAAACATATGTGTTAATAATCGTTTGTCTTTGTTAGTTTTTTTTTTTTGCATAATATTGAACATAACAGCTGTTAGTGGAGGATTGGGGGTCCGGGCAGAAGGGGGCATCCATGTGGGTTTGTGCCTAGGGCAACAAATTGGCTTAATCCGGCCCTGGATTCCCTGTAATCACAACAACCAGAAGAAAGAAAAGACTTGATGGGAAGTTGAGTTCTAATGTAGGACTCAGTAGGACTGCCAATAGAACTGCAATTCAAACGTTTTGCGACAGAAGTGCTGGACAGATTTCATATGGGGATGAAGGACAGATTACAAAGGCTGGAAAGAAAATGGATACCTTTGGGTTTCTTCTTGGACCAAGACACCTGTTGGATGATGACACTCTTATGACAAACTGTTTTATTTTTTTACCTTTTGTATGATGAAATAAATGGCAAATCGCTTGTTCAATGATGTCACTGATGCACGAGCACTTTTCATCAACAAACTAGTAATACAATCACCAATAGGCTCAAACCTTGCAACATCCTCTGAATACCGCTAACTCAGACAACTTCCATTGCGTCATTCTAAAGAAAAAACTATCCCAGGAGCACAATGACGCAAGAAAGGCTTATCATGGCTCTAATGTCAGTGAAGTCACAAATAGGCTACTAGAAAGTATCGATGTAGATCATGTTATAGATGTCTTTGCTGCACAGAATGCACGACGTGAAGCGATATGAATCGAGATTTGTCACTTGTGCATTATTTAGCTAATAAACAACGGTATCATTCATTAAAAGAGTCTTAATGATTTTTTTTTGGTTAAATTTACTGATATACTGAACCAATTTGATCTTGGGCTTATATATTTTTTGCGTACTTTATGTCATGTCATATATCGAAAGTCAAAATGCAAGGGGCCCCCAAAGAGGTCGGTCCCCCCCGGGCCCCCGAACTCCTAGCTACGCCCCTGCAGCAAACTAATTTAGGGATAGGTGAAGGTATTGTACATATTGTACAATATTTTCATAGGTGATGACGGAGAGTCATCACCGTTTTTTTGGTTTTTTTTTTAATAAATGAAACACAACTGCTTCAAACTGCTATACTAATGGGCTCTTTAAAATGAAAATAAAATAGTTCAGGTTAGACTCTAGTTATAGAGTCTACATCTAGAGTCTATTTCTAATACAAGATGAATAGAGTCTATCTTCTCATGATTAAAACATGCCATTAGGTCTACTACTTACTAGAGTCTAGATTTAGATCTATTATGATTTTGCATTTAAACATTGAGATTTCTACATTTTAGGTACTACTTACTACTCGAAACTAGAATATCATTATAGTGACATTACTAGACATTAGTGAATAGACTTGACTTAAAAAATTTTAAAAAACTTAACTAGATCTAGTAAACTAGACTTTTAAGAAGTTAAGTAGAGAATCTAGATCTAGCTAGATAGTAGATTTAGATTAGAATCTTTATCTAGGCTGGCATTCTTGAGTGATTCTATGATGATTCTACTAGAATTTCTAGGCCAGGGCAGGGGGTAGGTTACAAAATTATGAAAATACAATCAGTTATATATATACGGGACTATGTTAACTTAGGTACTTTGACAAACCTTTTACTTTCTGACTTTCTCTACTGACCTGACCTATAACTATGTAAATGTGTAAACTGCTAACTAGCAGACTATTAGTATATAGTTTTGAAACAGCATCAGCATGGCTAGACTTCCAAACCCATGCCCAAACAGGGGCTAGTTACTAGTAGTAGATAATCTACTGATCTAATGAAGCAAATATGTAAAAACAACAATCGGCCTTGTGCTAATCTTAAATTCATATGTTATTACGACAAATATGTAGTACTAGACTAGTAGTACTAATTACTACTAGTTACTAGTAATAACTAGTACTACTAGATCTAGTAGTAGGTAGAGCGTAGTAAGTACTAAAGTAGTAGACGTACCGTCGTAGTAGTACTAGACTCGTCTAGAGTAGTCTAGACTAGTCTGACTAGTGACTAGATCTAGATCTAGTAGAGTAGCTAGAGGCTAGAGTAAGAGGCTAGTTTAAGTTAGTAGTAATAGTAGAGCAGATCAGAGAAAGAGAGATCTAGATCTAAATTTCTATAACTATATATATTATAAAAATAATTATATATTTTGATAATATTATATAGATCTATAATCTATATGATTATAATAAATGATTAGTTTTAGAATGAGTATGATCTAGAAAATAGAAAATGTCTAAGATAGAGCATCATAGAGCTAGCCTTAGGATTGATCATTGGTATTCTTAAATTAATAATCTCAGTATTCTCTGAATTATGAATTAGATCTAGTATTAATTATTGGTATTACTTAATTAGATTAATTAGATCTACTAGATTCTATTATTATTAATATTATTTTTTTATAATATATTTCTTGTACTCGACTTTAATACTTTTAGGTTGGATAGTAATTTTAAATAAAATAGTATTTCAGTCATAATACACAAGTCAGAAAAGTTAAATAAGTAGGCCTATAGACATAGTATACTAGTTACTAGTACTAGTATAGACTTAAGACTTAGGACTTAGACTTAAGACAAGACTAAGATTACTAAGAATTAGTATTACTATGAATGGACCTCATTCACCAGTCATAAACAAACAACATATTATATATATAGTATTATTTAGCAACATGATAATATTGATAAAACAACAAAACAAAACTGTCACAAGATAGCCTGTGTGTATTACGTAATTTGTAAAGAAGAGATAGATAATCATGTGGCTAAAGGCACTAAAGCTAAATGTTATTTGTTTACGATTGGTGAATGAGATCCATTAGTAAGAAGAGACACCTAATGAGCCTAATGTACCGACTACCGGTACCATCCATACCGTACTACTACTACTACCGTGCCTTATATAACGCCTTAACTTTATTAATATAAAAATTACATCTACTATAGTTCTAGAATCTAAATCTATACTATAGTCTATACTAAACTTCTAGATCTAGTCTATAAATATTATTTATTTTATCATAGATAATCTAGATCTATAATAATAGTATAATTTTATAGCCTAATATAGATTATAGTGTGTGCGTAGCAGTGGCATATAAGACTAAGATTCGTTATTGACATTATTGTTATAAAATTACATTATAAATCTAATTATTTGATGATTGAATGATCTAAATTCTAAATGTTTTTCTGTGTTGTTCTATCAGCTATTATGGCAGTAAAGCTTTAACTCTTGTCTCTGATCTTTCATTAGATTTAGATCTAGTAGATCTACTTCCATGGACACAACTGGCTTGATGACTTAAAAATGTGTGAAGTCTATCTCCAACTGCAATAGATGAATCATTAACACATATTATATATATATACTATACTGTCATTATAGTTCGAGATATTAAAAACAGTTTATTAAATGTAATTATTATTTATTTATTCAGTTAAAAAAAAAGAGTTATATTTATATACAAATTTATAAGATTGGTACATATTTGTAAATATCTGAACTGCCTTTTTATTTTAGTACAGTATCTAATAAGTGCTCTGTGCTCTTGCTCTTACTGATGTATGACTTTGTTTATTGCATTGCTTCCCGATCTTGGTATATTCTGGCTTATTTATAGCATGTGTATTAGGGCAGGGAAATTAGACATTCCCCTGAGTATAGTATTTTACTTAGTTGAATTTTATGTTTACATATTATATGGTGCAATGACCTTAGATAATTTTTTTTTTTTATATTGTTTGTGAAGTGGAATTTATTCCACATTTGGTTATCTGAATGATCAAGTATCGGACAGACCTTGTTCACAATTAATACAGATAATCGATGTTCTTCTGTAGTTTATTTAATATTCACCTGGCAGATTCTAGTCTTTAATTACAACAGTTAATGAAATCACAACATTAAAATTATTTACTATTAATAACATTTACTGACTAGCTTAATATTTCTCAATTACAAACTATAATATGTACAAGTGTGTAACACAAAGACATTTATTATTTACACTTACTGAATGGAAAACAATTATAATTGTTTTTCAAATTTTGTTTATCTCAGATAGATAGATATTCTGCATCAAAAGTACAAGTTTAGAATTTTCTATTCACTGAGATCTTGAGCAATATCCCTGAAGATTGTGTGCCACCTATCATCATTCAAATGTCACTTCCTCAGTCATCTCACTACCCAAACATGATATGTGCATGTGTTAGTTGCCAGGGATCTTTAGGATTTTTATATAAGAACCTTAGTCTCCTCCCTTCACTTTCAAGTTCATTGTCTTTATTTCTCCACCTCCTTTAATCCTTGTTCACCTTCAATGAAGTCCAGTAGGGAGTTGGGGCCTACAAGGGCACCATTATCCCATTGTTTGTTTGAAAGGCTTTTATCCAACAACCAGGCCTGGACATGGGGATTCCCCACCCCCTGTCCTGTTTGAAGGCTTCCCGTAGTAGTGGCCATAATGACTGGGCATAGAAATCGGACTGTACCACGTACACGGCGCACCACCCCCGGTCCTGGGTCCACTCACTCTAAGTGGCCTAGCGCAGCACTTACCATGGAGAGATCACCTCATATTCCTATACTGTAACCGCCACTATTCACCATAAGGACAGACCCTCCAGCTTAACGTCTAACTGATGGCGGCCCCCAGAGTGGAATGGCATGGCAGGCTTTTTGGATTGGGGTGCTGGGTATTTGTTCCATCCCTACCCTGAGTGAGATAATAAAAACAAAAGCTCATCCATGAATCCTGCGCCACGCTGAGGCGACGGGTAGCTCGAATTCTCAGAAAAATCCCTGCTCACAGTTTTTCCTAGTGATACAACCATCACTATTTTTGTATTATTTTACATCATAAATGGATAGAGTTAGTAGGAAATGGAGCCTGCCTTTTAAGCTAGATCTACACCTAAAGTCCTGCATTGAAACTACAGCCTTCATGACAATTTGAACTCAAAATGGTCAGCTTGGAGGTGGAGATCTTGATCACTCTGTTACTTAAATTATAACTGAAATAAGTTTTCTTCTAAAGCAGCAACATTAGTTCACTGGATGACATTAATATTTGTTGATTATAACTATAATTCATTTGTGTATATAACTTTTCAGATTCTATTTTAAAGGTCCAGCCCACAACTAGTGCAGAAAAGATGGATAATTATACAAAAGGTGAGAGCGTGACAATCTTTGATCCTCCAAGTTTACACATGGAAGGAGCTATTGAAATGAAAGTAACTAATGCCAGCAAAATCAGAAACGTTATGGGATATGCCATGTCAACATTTGGTGTAAGTTATAATTTGTTCATTTACTAATACAAAGAAAATATTACAAGTACCATGTTTTTCTCTACCATTTTTTTTTAACAGATTGATAGTAGTGGCTAATTCAAATTGTAAAACCTCAATTGAATGCCCCTTCCTGTTCTCCACACATTAATTTTGACAAATAACAATTAATTGTTTATTGAACCCCTTTTAAATGCCCCCTCCTGCTTCCACACTTTATTAGTTATTTATGGAATGTAAATTATAAAAAAAATATGAATGCATAAAAGAACACAAACTTCTTTCCCCAAAAACACATTTAATAATCCAACAGGTCTGGTAATAATCTCGACATTTCTGTGAGTTCTAAACTGTAGATCTAGATATATGCCTAGTGGAAAAAATGTGACTTATCTAGTCTTGCAAAATCATTACGGTCTTTGATGTCTCAAAAAAAATAAAAAAGAGAGAGAGAAATAGATCTATGCTGTTTAGAATAAAAAAAGGAATAGATCTGTTTTATGGTATTAGTGTTGTTCTTCAACCCGATCTAATTGGAAGTGGAAATGACATAAGGAAAATTAAAAATAAGTTGACATTTTACTTCTAAGGGAAAATGAAAGAAAATATGCTTTAAAAACATGGGAAGTCTTGATTTTTTTTCTATTTATAGTTTATATATAGACTGCAATAGAAATCTTGTGTTTTTTCGTGAATTGCATCATTTAGGTCATAAATCTGTCGAAATCAAGTCCTACCTAAGAGTAAAAGGAAACTGTACAAAATTTCATGCAAATACTTTTTGATAGTTTAAGAGATCTCCTATTAGGTACATACATAAATCAATTTATAGTAAGAGATCTTTTAGGTACATACATAAATCAATAGTATTTGATGCTTATAATACAATTTCTATAATATTACTACATTTTCATTAAGCGTGTTAAATGTGAGAACTAAAGTACACTTTCATTGAAATATTATGATATTTCTATAATTCTACTTTTAAAAAAGCTCATGCCAACTGAAGTAGAACAAGTAATTATCAGATTGCATTTAACTAGGATATTATTTTTAAAATTTTTATTTTCAGAACAGTAATGTCCGACATGTGACTTGGAATGGAAGTGGAAACGCCATCAGCAAGACAATAAGCTGTGCAGAAATAATGAAACGAAAAATTAAGGTTGACTATTTTTATTATAATATTCCTAATTGTTTAAAGGTTATCCTTTTAGTCTAACATTCATTGGAAATCAGAAATGACCATGTCCGATAAGCTAAAATGATGCCATATTTCAACAAGATCTGCCATCATGTTATCAATCTTTCCACTAGTTACATAATATTAAAAAAAATTTTTTTCAAACGTACTTTTAGATTAGGATAGTCATTTCTGATGACTTATATGTAACATTTTTGTAATGGCTTGCGGCAAATAGTTTGATTCTCCTTTAACTTCCATAATAAGTGGTTTATTGGTTAATGCATTAAAGTTTTATTTTTATATTCAAAGTTTGATGTCAGAGTAAGTAGGATGATACATCAATAGGATTCAAATTAAAATTGAATTAGTATCCCATATATCTTATCAATATGTGGAATTTATTTAAAAAACAACATACAGTTGTATATTCAAAGTCCATACATGATTTCAAAACAATTCCTAAAATAATTATGGGATAAGTTTATCATAGGAACATGCAAAGACGTCATTAAAGAATGTGATAAAGTCTTCTTCTTTTGTCATTTTTCAATTATAAAAAGGAAATTTTAGAATCAAGAATTGCATGCTTCAACTGATGCAATTGAATATATATATAAGGAATTTTGACTTCACTTTAGTAACATTATTATTTTTATTTGGTACACAATAATCTCCACAAGTTTCACACACCCTCTCACCCACACACACGGAAAATGCAGACAAGAGCTATCTGTTGATTGAAAGTTCTAAAAAAATTGATATAAAGAGATTTGATTTACAACTCTTATAGTGGTGGCCTATCTTTTGACTAAATGCTGTGTAAGTGTGATAGTGTGTTTGTTTTGGATGACTAGAAGGGTTAGTGTGGGTCACTGTGTTTGGATAAACTAACTGAACATTATTCTTATTATTTTATTTTGATCAGTGAACCAAGACCAATTGTTATCAAAATTGACCCTTCAGTGTTGCAACCTGTGGGCAGTGGAGACCAATAGCTTGTTGCCACGATGTTCAGACCTGTGATGTGGCAATAGCTATTGGTCTCCACTGCTCACAGGTTGTGATGTCACAGGTCACTGTTGAGGCTGCTATGATGATTGGTCTCTAGTGAATTGTTAAAAGTGTTTTGGGTAAGACTGGGTAGAAATGGTCAGTAGCCTAATTAGTGGAGTGCTGAGGAGACAGAATGTGCTGATAGAGACAGAAAGTTAAAAAGAATAAAGTTATTTGCTGATACTAATTAAGTTTTTGATCGGTATGAGCTAGAATTCTAATACAGTAATAGCTGCACATAAGCAAATAACCCCAATGCAGTAAGCATTAATAATAGTTTTGAATGATACAGAACTAATAGTTGAGAGCTTAACTGTTGTTAATAGTTGTTAATTAGCTCACAGAGATTTTATTGGCCTATCTGCATTTTCTTGTTTTAGGTGATTCAGAGTTTCTCTCTGGATTAATAATATTTCAAAGGAAATCATTTTAGACTCTGCGTGCATGAGTGTGTTGTAGTTAGACATTACAGTATATTGGTTTGTGTGTGTGTTTGTCTGTGTGTGATGTTTTCAAAACACAACATACTAGTTAATGTGTGTTAAAAGATTTAAAACACAAACTCTTTGCTGTTGTACATTTATTCCCAAATCTCATCAATTAATTTCCTATGTATAGGGTTTGCATCAAATAACTCAGATTGGCTTTCTAAGAGTGGAGGATTTTTGGGAGCCAACAGTGGAAGGCTTAGATAGGTAAGAGTACTGACATGTATTCTATTATATGCAAATTGTCCATCATTAAGAAGTGCTCACAACTCTTCTAGTAATTTTCTTCTTCAATTTTGTTGTAATCTGCTGAATTCTGGGGAAACATATCTGCAGGTCTACATTATCTTCTCTATTTTATTATTTATAGTGTTTAAAAGAAAAAAAAAAACAACAAAGAAAGACGTTTTAATATTTTAAAAGTTTGATTGAATTCTTAGATAATTTTAATTAGCATGCATCCTGTATTTATCGTTATTAAATTATATTTCTGATAAAAAAATAAATAATCTGCACTTTGTGTAGGAAATGACTCAAATTAATAATTATAATAATAATTATTATACTGAAAATAAGGATTTGAATTTCAGATTTTAGGATGACCAGATAATCTGTTTACCTAGGGTAGAATTAGAGGATTAAAGAGTTTCTTATTTTAACATAACATTAACTAGATGTACATATATATAAATACTAAACAATTTTTAAAATTTTAAAACTGATGAATATTGTGTTCAACATTGTATTGTAGGTAGAATCAACATGGTCTCTCTCACAAGCTAATGTTGACATTTTTGCAAACTGTTTAGTAAAAACACTGAAAACAGTTGAAAAATATACTGTTTTATGCAAAAACCAACTTATAATGTTTAAGGCAGATATCTATCTAGCTGAAATATTTTTTGTTTGGTTACTTAATAGTTCAGTGTATTACTAATATAACATCTCATCTTCTCAATGATGAGATACAAATTTTTCCAGCAATTGGACTGGTGTTCAATGTTTATTGGTTAGTAATTGATTAATTTCAATCATATATATTCCCATAACTATTGATTTTTGAATTTTAATAATTTTTTAATGATTATAATTGTACCTTAAACATTAACACCATTTTGTCATTTGTTTAGTACCAAAATGGTTTGTTATTTATTAAGATTCTGACTTACCCTGAATAATTTTTCTTAAGTTGTGCAATTTCCAAATAAACGTTTTTAATCAACACAAGCTATGTCAAATAGTCATTTGATTTGTAGTTGTTCATATTTATAAATGTTTCTCTTTTTCAGACTTAAGGTCAACACAAACATACCAACCATTTCTATACTGTTATCCAAAGATCCCCTTGATACCAGCCATCCAAGGTACTAGTATATAAAGTGTGTAACAACATTAATTATTTACCTTTTGAACCTGTCAGCCCAATTTATCGGTCTGTGCTTAAAAAAAAACATGCTTAAAGTGACGATTCTCAGGGAATAGGGACTTAAGGGCATGTAGCTCTGGGTCCAAAAGGTTAAACTGAAAAAAAGATTATCAACTCATTAACAACATAATTTTCAGAAATAAATAACACCAACTGAACAGCAGTTTAGAAACTTCATTTAAATATGGTATGTTTGTGTGTGGTTTTTGATGATCTTTTTATAAGCATTCCTAGTTGCACAATTGTTTGGATGCTATGTTGCCTTGCCAAGTTATTATTACATATAGTTGTGAACTGTCCCACTGTAAAAAAGACTGTCCACCTAAATGTTATTTTATAGTTAGAAACTTATCTATCAAGATTGTTGAAAGATTGTTGTCAACAATGGCATCCAGATATATGAATGAGTCCACTTTTTGTATCAGTATATTGTTCATGTATCAATAGTTTTTTTTCTTTTGGAAATCTATTATCAGTTCCTTAGTTTTTGTGACATTCAATGCACCAGTTTATTAATTTTTTTTTATCAAACTTTGATACTGAGTTTCATCTCCTGAGATAAGACCAGCTATAGCATTATCATAATCAAATTTAATTTGAGTTCTGAAGGCGTTTATGTCATTAGTGTAAAGATTATACAATATCGGAGAAAGTACACAACCTTGTGGGACTCCAGTTGGAGTTGATGATTTGGTGTTTTTCAGATTCCTTTCTGCTTGGCTTGTTAGGGGATACTTGATCACAATTATTTCTTATTTATAACTCCAACATCCATGAAATGATAATGACTTTAATATCCAATAAAGCACACAACTCTCATGAAAATTTTATATGCAACACCAGTCCAGGGAAAAATCCAAACTAACTACTAATTTCTCTCTATCCTTAAAAGGGAAACCCACTTTCTAAAGCATCCTGTGTATACTGTTCACATTCAAACCTGGGAATATAAACAAAGGGGTATAAATCTTTGATACTAAAATATCAGCAAAGAACACATTCGCTTTCACCATACCTGCCCTTGACAGTGTTGTTGACTTATAACAAATTGAGGATGTTGGGTCAGGAAATTTAGAACCCTAACTTGTTACATGTTTGACATTTAAATTTATTAGTTTGTCAATCATTACATGTGTTTTTGTTGTGTTGAAAGCCTGTGAGATATCTGCAAGAGCATCCGTGCATACGATTTGGGTATATCGAGATGCTTACAAAGCTGATCCAAAAGCAACAGAATTACACCCTGGCTTCTTTTTAGGCAAACTCGTGAGGATCTAGCCTGCTATTGACATTTGTTATAAGTTGTTTAAGCACATATTTTTCTAAAAATTTTCATGACAATTGATGTTAGTGCTATTAGGTTGAAATCATTTAATCTGTTTTTAATTTCTTTGATATCAGTATGATTTCTGAAGTTTTCCACATTTCAGGAATTAGGAAAGTAATTAAAATGTGGGAGAATATAAAAGATATTTATTTCACACATAGCTTGACCAACTTTCCACTAATTTTTATCTCCCAGAAGCTTTTGCAACATTTCCTCTTCTGAATAATAAGATCACTTCATCTTCAGTTTCAAAATTGGCATAGTGTTCTAGTTTTTCCTTGGTTAGATGGTTCAAAATTTCTTTTTACCAACAAAAACTCAAGTGGGCATAGAAGTCATCTAGTGCTACTTTTCTATTACTATTAGTACCAAGATATTATTTGAAAAGACTATTGGGTATATCAGTAGAAGCATTTTATTTTCGACCTATATATCAGTTGATTGTATATTCATGCTTTATATATTTTTTTTTCTATGACAGCTATCAAGCTCCAGGCAGCACGGAACTTGTGTGGCCAGATCAGATGAAAAACAAGAAGGACAACTCCCAAAGAAAAATGGCAGCAATAAGAGATCTGAAGAATGCAGCCTCAAAGCCCAAAAGATCCAGAGGCAATGGAAAAGACAGTTTTAAATCTAAAAATAAGACAGACAAGCTACAAAGTGGCAAGGAGCTGAATAAGAGTGAAGCAACATCTAATTCAATGGAATAAACTTCAACTTTAGAGTCTCTTGTATGTATATGTATATATATAATATGTATTTGTTTCCTTGTTATACAAATTATTGAAACAATAAAAATTATATAAAAAATATTTATACTGACTTAAGCCTATTGTACAATACTGTTTAAGATATAGATGAAGAATTTTTAATTGTAATTAATATTGTATAAGTATTATAAGAGACTCAATGGAAGTGACTTCAAAGTTTATTTAGTAGCTAGATCTATAGTAATATAATGTTGTTTTCTCTTAGTGTCATTTAGTGATATTCAGCTACCATTTCAAGAATGAAAGTAAAATGCTTTGAAAGTTCAAGGAGTAACATTTTGTTTTCCTAATTAAATCTACATCTCTTTTTCCAAGTTCACTCCAACATATTTCAGTTTAAATTAACAGGCAACCCTTTTTATTTTTTTATTTTTTTTATAAAAACACTAACAACATCTGTGTTGAATTTCAAGTTCATTTATACAAGTTTATTTTTAACTTGTCAGTTTCTAACCCTAGTGATTGCAGCGCGGTATTAACTAAACATTATAAACAAATTCTAAATGAAGAAATTGTTCATTTCTGTACTTTAAGTAGTCTCCCTTTACAATTTCTTTATTTCGTTTGATGACCAGCTAGGTTAAGTTTTGCGTCACTGCAGTTGAAAGAGTACCTAAAGAAATACTTCAACGTGCTCCTGTGCTGTCAACTGTGATCCCTTACGCATCTTTGCAAGTCTCGTGTCATTGGATATAGCCTTGACCATCGTTATAAATATTTCTTAGTTGAACTTGAACAGTCATCGTTGATGAATCTGTTTATAGATGTAGATCAAATAATTGGACCAAAGTTGATTAGTCCTATATGTCCTGCGGTGTATGTCAGTAGAAAAAGGTCGTGATTACTTTGGCATTGTATGCGAGTACATTGAATAGGTCATTCAGCAACCTGGGCTGAAGTCATTTCAATAGAATAACTATTTGGAAAGTGCTAGAAGATTTTGTAAAATAAAATGTTTAACAGTGACAATTTAAAGGGTCTGTGGAGCAAATGTCATAACATGTTTGTTTTTGTTTGAAATTATACATTATAGCAATGGATTGGGGGAGACCCTTTTACTTCAGCTCCAAACGGATATAGACTCCCTTCCGTGCATCCTAAGGAAAAGGTGAAGCTGACTTTCATCTGCAACAAGCATGCTCTAGGGCGTTTAGAGCTTTGAAAAATGCAACCTAGCCTCACTAGAGAGGTGAGGGCCGTACCAGGTCCCATGGAGGGGGGTGACACCCAAATAGAAAAAAAAGGAGTTTTTTTATAAAGCAAAATTAAAAAAAAAAAGTGTAATTATGCACATTTTATATATATATGGATCTAGATCTATGTAGGCCCTAATTATTTTTTTTTAGAGTAACTAGACATTACCTGCAGACATTGGAATGGGAATGTTAAATACTTATAGATTAAGGTCTAATCTAGCTCTCTCTCTCTCTCTCACACACACACACACAAACATATGTTGGGGTTCAACTCCCCCTTCCCGAAATTTAGTGACTGATATTTTACTTTGAATTTTTTTATTTTAAGTGAAATTTTAATTCTAAACCATCACTTGCCACAGCGCAGCCAAGGGGGGTTTAAGCTTTAAACCACTACCAGCGGGGCTTGCAGTTACCCCCCTCCTTTTCTATATAAAACACACACAAAAAATATATTTTAAAACCCCCTCCAAAATTTACGATACCCCCCTCTTCAGTATAATAAAAGCAAAGTACACACTCACAATTCTATGAGACTAGCCAAAGGTTTTTTGAGTTTAAACCCCCCTACCTCTTCAATATACAAAAAAAAAAAAATCGCACTCAAAATGCTATTAGCGTAGCCAAAGAGGGTTATGAGTTTAACCCCCCCCCCTTCCTCCAAATGGCTTTTTAAGTTTAAAAGATGGTTACAGGGGGTTTTGAAGTTGAAAACCCCATCTTCGATATTATTCTAAATAAACTACAGTCACCAAATTCTATGAGCGTATCTAAATGGGGCTTTGAATTCGTTTAAAAAAATACTGCAATGATTTTTTTTAGTTTAAAACGCATGCAAAGAGTTGCGATGACATATATAGGCCTAGAGGCCAATACGAGGAAAGCGCTAACAGGTACATATCCTAGTACAACTTCACGCAACACTTTCATGGAGGTCCACAGAGCAGGTACGAAGAGGCTTCAGACATTGCCAGTGATAGATTTTATGTGGAAACAGCTTTCTGCCCAAGGAGCCGCACGGCGCGTGAGGATTATAGTTCGTAAGAATAGTACATTAGGGTTTTGAAAAGAAATTAATTGCTGGATAATGCATGTAGATACCTCAGAATATGCATTATGTTGACTTTCAACATCGGAAATTGTACTTGACGACGGGGCTTTGTCCCGACCTGGGGGGGGGGGGGGGGCGCAGCGCCCCACAGACCCCATTTGCTGGCAATGTTGGGGAGTTGACATTTTTTCCACTTACTCCAGAAAGAAACTATTGTAGGTGTAGGATACAATAAACGTCTGCTTAAAGAATGAAGGGTAATTTTTAATAAAGATTAATTATATATATATATATATATATATATATATATATATATTTGCTTACAGCGTTCCCCCAGCCGCCCCCCCCCCTTCAAGGGGGAGTCTACATTTTTTCCACTAACTCCAGGAAGAACATATTCTCGGGTTCAATAAACATCTTCATGAAAGAATTTAGGCCTATTTATTTATCCACCCCCCCCACCACCACCCCTGAAAAAAATCCTGGCTACACCCATGAACCCATATTATATATAAAGTAAACAAAAAGTATGATTAAAATGATTATTTTTTCTATTTTTTTTCTATGACCTAATTGCAAAACGTAAAAATAAAAATAATAATAGCTAAGAATCTGACAGACGTCGATACAGGTCATTTAATTTAGATCTAGCTAGTTATCTGCGTCTACACTCTAAAGACTAAACGTAAAACACATTGTTAGTTTTGTTGTAGGCCTACTGTGACTAGATCTACTTGAGATGGGTTGATGTAAGATTTTAGATTTACCCCAAAGAAATACAGATCAAATAAAAATAAATTCGGAACATTAGCGTTTATTTGAACTAATTAAAAAAAAAAGCCTTTATTGAGTCTATAATGAGCAGCTGAAAGCATATAAGAATATATAGGCCAATAATTCTTGAGCTTTCAAAAAATACTAGACTCTAGATCTAATAGATCTACTCCAACAAATTGTTTATAATTATTTTTTTTTAGCGAAATAACCTAGATCTATAAGATCTATTTATAATCATCTCAATAATTTTTTTATATTTTCCCATATATTCTATATTTTTCAGCCAATAAAAGATTTGACCTGACACTAAAAATTCCCACTAAACCAAACCGAAAGTATCGATACCGAATTCTACCGCTAAAAGTTGAAACCAGTTGGCGCTGTTGTGTTGGCTGTCGGTCGGTCGAAATCTCCAGTAAAGGACGTAGGCTTGGCTAGATAGAACAAGTGACCTACAAATCTTGATCTAGTCTTCATACATTATACAGCCATATCGTTGTTGTTGTTTTCATTTTTTACAATTCTTGTTGAGGATATTCAACATTTGTCATCATTTGATGAATTCATAGATATTTTCTGAGATGGTTTTTGAGAAGAATGAAAGCAAAATAAATGAAGTTTCTAACCTTAAAAATAATAGATCTACGAATTTTAATATCATCATGGATACCCGTAGTATTGTTGCGGATTACATAAAGTACCGTTTGCAAAACAGTGGATTTACATGGGACAATGATGGGCGACAGGCAAATGTTTCGCCAAATTCGGTGCAAATTGCAATGAGGACTTTAGGTGATGAATTCGAGGAACGTTTTAGTAGCAGATTCGACGATTTAATTAATCAATTAAACATAAATGATGAAAATGCATACGAAACGTATACAGCAATTGTTAATGAAATATTTAATGATGGTGTTAATTGGGGGCGGATAGTTGCCCTATTTGGATTTTCTGGTCGTTTCGCTGTAAGGTGTTACGAATTAAATAAAACACATTTAGTAGACAATCTTCTAGAATGGTTAACAACATATGTTGATACTCGTCTATCATCCTGGATGAATACTCACAATAATTGGGTAAGTTATACTATAGTCACTATAGAATTTTATCCTTATATCTTCTAGATCAGTGATGCCCAAAGTATGGCCTGCGGGCCAGAACCGGTCCGCGACGTGGTTCCATCTGACCCGCCGAAACGGCAGCACAAAAAGTAGAAAATCCTCCCCCCTTCAAAAAAGTTGATAATGTATCTTTACCTTCATTAGGCATTTAGGGCCCTCACTTTTTCTGTAATGGATTGGTACCATGCAGGGGCGTAGCTAGAAATTTTCCATCGTTTGGGCGTCCGGGGGGGGGGGGGGGGGGACTGACCTCTTTAGAGTTTAGGGGCCCCTACATTTTGCGTAATTCTTAATTTTTAATGTAAAAAACACTTTGGGGGCCAGGGGGGATTTTCAAATTCTCCTCCCCCCCTCCCTAGCTACGCCACTGGTACCGGTACCATGACCTTTATTAAGCCTTTAAATATTTTGAGTGTTTATGAAATGGAACTCTGAATGTACAATACTACAATCTACCAGATTGGATCTTGTTTGTGGAACATGATTACAAGCCAACATATATTAGTTTTGTAAAGAAAGAATGGCTGTTTCAAAAAACAATACCATATATCACGGCTTTATAAAACAAATATGAAGGCCTTCTTGGTTTGAGCCGCGTATAAAAGATTGGTTTTAAAACTATTCATATGTCTTGTGGCCAGCACAATTACCAACTGCCTTTTCCAACTAACTTTTCCATGTCAGGCGTCCATTAGAGCTGGGGAAACTTGGGGGCATCCTAAAAATCCAGAAAAATAAAATCCCAGCCTCCACCATGAATCAAACTAGGGACGACTCAGTTTGGAAGACAACCTATTGACCACTTAGCCACCAAGCCCTATTTTTTTTAGCATTTGGTTCTTGTATTAATTGTAAGAAGCTACCCTATTACGTTGTGTTCCTATGGGATTGTATCAATAGTACAATTATCACAGACTTATTAGAACACCTGTATTGATTTGTGACACTGCACACAGTGATGTATTTCTGATGAAACAGATGGTTTGTTTGTACACCATGAATGACATACAAAATAATTTCTGTTAAAATCATTTTAGGTAAGATAAGATAAGTTAACTTTATTGATCCAAACGAATGGAATTTGTTTTGACTATAATTGACAACATCAGCGTAAATAATGTACAACAACAACATAGATTTACTATATAGATGCACATACAAACAACATTCACACACGAAAAGAAGACATACAACACACTCATAACCAGCGCTTAGAAATAGACATCTATCAGTCATGAGGTTGATTTATAAGAGGTATATATTATATATCCGTAGCCTGCTATTATTTTTTTGTTACTAAACAGTAACTTGGACATTACAGTGTTTGACCATAATATTTGAGTCCAGAATATCTCTTAACTCAAACTAATTTTCAGAACCTGTAATTAGCCATCTAACACTGGTTGTGTGTGTTGATATCATTGCTTCAGTTTGATTCAGCCTGCCATTAGAGGAAGAATTGAACATTGTCTAATTTTTATTTGTGTGTGTTAAAATATCAATTTTAATCTTATCACTGGTCTTTAAAAAGTCATTGGTGAAAAGAAGAAACTAGAGAGAAAAACTATATGAATTGAAAAAGGAACTAATCGCTAATATGAAGCTTTGTCTTGAGGCCCACTAAATATATATTACATTTTGAGTGTGGGGGTGGGGGGAATAGTTTCTGTTTTGAATAATTCTACCAAAATTCTCTCCAACATTTATTTCCCAATCTATAAATAACCTGAAAGATTATCATGGATCAGTAATTTGTTTTGTTCTACTTCTGGTACCACAGAAACCTTTTGTTTATAAATTGTTTCCTAGTCAGGTCAAGGACTGATGTGTGTAGATTTTCCTAAATATTTTTGTTATGGAGTAACTAGCTAATTGGACAGGAGGCGCTGTGGCTGAGCGGTAAAGCACTTGGCTTCTGAACTGCGTGTCCCGGGTTCAAATCCTGGTGAAGACTGGGATTTTTAATTTCGAGATCTTTGGGCCCCTCTGAGTCCACCCAGCTCTAATGGGTATGCAACATTAGTTGGGGAAAAGTAAAGGTGGTTGGTTGTTGTGCTGGCCACGACTTCCTCATTGACCATTGGACACAGAATTAGATGACCTTTACATCTTTTGCCCTATAAACCACAAGGTCTGAAAGGGGAACTTACTTCTAAAGCTAAGTGGACACCATTGGCAGCTTATCACTATTCTTGAACTAGATGCATGGAGCCATCTAGCACAATGATTCATTTGAGAATCATTTATAAAAGTGTACCAAAAGACAATCTCCTAATAAAAAAGTGCTCTTTCTTCCCTGGAGCAGCTAAAGCATGGATGTAAAGTGTTGGTTCTGAGTGTGTATGTGTTTTGGGTGTGAATGTTGTTGGCATTTGCATATTGTTATTATTATAGTAGTTATGTCATCTTATCTTCTGAATCAACCAGAAAAACTAATAACTTAGCCAAGTTTATGGCTCTAATTAACATGCATAATTAGATTTAACATCTGAATGTCTATAATTTATAACATAAGATAAAAATACTCTTTCTTTTTTTTTTTAATTTATAATACAAATTCATTAGATTGGAAAGCAGTTTATTTTCATATATATATTTAAAATCATTTGAAGTTAATTGTAGTTTAAAATCCTACAGTAAAATGTTCAATATAAATAATACATACGTCACAATAAATTACTTATGTTTTGTTTTTGTATAGATCTGGTTCAAAATGAAATTGTTATTACTGGGTAGGGTAGATAAATAGTAGGCCAATAGATATAAAGTCAAGATTCTAATATTAACATGGATGCAAGATCGCCTGCTATAGCCGGCATGCCGGCAAAATCCAAGTAAAAAAAAAAAGCTTGCCGCAAACGCCAGTCCGACCGATTGCCGGCTCAGTATCGGACTTTTTTTTTCTTACTTGCGATAACGTTTTGGTCTTTCAAACTTACAAATGAATAAGTCGAATTCAAAGAAAGACTGGAAGTTACATGCGCTTATTTCCGTACTTTCACTTTATATTAAAAACGTAAACAAAAGTTAGAAACAAATCCGTAAGGCGCCGGCATGCGACGCTTAATTAAGTTAGTAAAGTAGATCTAATTCTAGTAAGTTTGATCTGATCTGCCGGCATAACATCTTCTAAAAAAAAAATTAAACCACACCGAATGTGTAGGCTACGGTCGGCTACACCCCTCCGGGCCCTCCCTCACCTAAAATCTTCTTGTAACAGTAAGAGTGACTTCGCGTGGAAAGTCCGTAAATCATCTATTCTATGCTGAGTATGCTAGTAGACAATAGTAGCATTATCTAGAGTTAGATCTAATTTAGATCTAGTAAATATAATTTGCCCTTAACCTGAGAACTCCGTGAATTTTAGTCAGTTTAATGATCTCGATACATCTAACGTCTAGATTACTCTAGAAATACGATAGATTCTACAATATTCCACATTTATCTTATTTATGCTAAATCACTAGAATCTAGTGACGATAATTCGCGCACAGCCGTGAAAAGTCCGCAAATTTAAGAGACTTAGATCTATAATTGAGTCTAGATTTTGATTTACGGCAGAGTCATTGAAGATAATTCGCGCACAGCCGGGAAAAGTCCGCAAATTTAAGAGACTTAGATCTAGACTCTATATAGATTTACGTTAGAGTTAGTGAAGATAATTCGCGCACACATCCGCGATAAAGACCGCGAATTTAGTGACTTAGATCTAGCTAGACTCTAGTTTCTAGATTTACGCTAAACCACTAGAATCTAGTAAGATAATTACTAACCCAGTGAAGCCGTGAAAAGTCCGTGATTTTAGCGATTTAGAATTAGAAACTATAGAGTCTATTATAGATTCTAAATCTAAGATTCAGTGAAGATAATTTGCACACAGTCGTGAAAAGTTAGTGAATTTAGTGACTTAGATCAAGTGTCTAGATCTACTGTACATTTAATGAAAATATTTCGCACACAGCTGTGAAAAGTCTATAAAATAAAAGTTATTTTTTTCCGTCGTTAAAGCAAGGGTAACTACACAGATCTAGTTAAAAAAGAAATTCTGCTTGAAAAAAAAACGCAAATAGGTCTACTCCCCCTTCCCCAATCACATCAAAAGCCATTATTTAGTAAGCAAATGTGAATTAAACATATAAATAGGCCTGTACATTACAGGCTCTGATTATGAGAAGGATTTAAGTTCAGTTAATACAAGAATAAAACATAATCTCAAATACCTACCATGACTCTTAGTATCTATGACACAAACGAACAGAACACGGACACACATAATATATATGTAATATCATATAGTTCACCTTTAAAACCTCCT
>JADKLZ010000003.1:14503211-14516243 GCA_021533235.1 Biomphalaria straminea | reverse complement strand
TGTGTGGTAAATAAATGAATGTGTAAAGATGTTTAAATGTAAATATTTTTTATTACAGATAATTTTAAAGAGAAAGTGTATCTTTTAATTCATTTTTTTTTTGTGGTGTATTTTTTAAAATTCATTTAATTAATAATAAATAAATAGGTTTATATATTATAATGTGAATATATATGTTAGTTCTCAGTGTTTGTACTTGTAATAATCTGTAATATTGCTCTCTCTTTAGGTGTACATATGTTTTATTAAATGTAAATATTTATCAGACATTATTTGCTTTGAGGTCTCATTTTGTTTTACAATAATGTGCAGTCCTAACTATTCACCATGAAATTAGTTGGTCATTCAATTTTAAGTCAGTAGTAATAATGGACTAATCACAAGTCACCAATCTTTGTATTTCTTCCTTATGTGGTGCTGCTGGCCATTCACTCAGTAATATATTTATGTATCCTTCTTAGGATTGTAGCTCTTAATTTGTTCACTCCACTTCAATGCTTTAGTTGAGCACTATATGTAATGGACTGTGTGAGGTTAGTATGACAGGATCTACTCTATATTTGAAACCAACTGACAAGTAGAGATGATTATGGGAATTTTCTGTTGACTAAGTGCTTACTCATTTCTAATGAAGTTTTGTATAATTAGAAGTTCAATTATAAGTGCTCTTTCCTTATAAATATTGATGCAACTAGTGGAGGCTTAATTAGGGCATGAAATATAGTCCCCTTTTTAAACAAAGTTTTGAAATGTTCAATTGAATAACCTATAATTACTTAAACTTGCAAAAACGAAATAAAAAACTAAAATACAATTGACCTCATTCACCAATTGTAAATAAACACATTTAGCCAGGTCATAATATTAATAAAATAGTGAAAAATACTTATCACCTGATAGCCTTACGTATTGTGTAATGTGTATAGAACATATAGAGAAAATGTTGTTTGTTTAAGTTTGGTGAATGCGGTCCATTCAAATGATGAAAATTATTTCCATTCATTTTTTGGAAGTCATTGTCAACTATTTGGCCACTTGGTCTGACTCTTCTACTCTTTGATGCAGATTTGGATATCACATATAATGATGACACACTCGTAGTAATACGGTCAACTACTAAACAATGACGGCTATTGAAAAGTATCATTTGATTGAAAACTACTGTAGTCCTTGCTTACCATTTCAGCTCATTCTTATGTCTCGTTTTATGCAATGATCTAGTATCTAATGATAATTTAGCAGTCGACTTTTAAAACTAGAGGATGCTTCAGCAACTCAACGCTATCTTTTGATAAGAACTTGTGCTGGTCAACTAGATCTTTCTGATTATTCTCCTGAAATTCTTTACCGCACCCAACCAAAAAAAAAAAAAATAACAGACTATAAATGCTATTATTTCAGTCTCAGCCCACGGTCTAGTATCTGGCCAGTAAACTACGTCCTGTTTAGTGAGGTGCAACAAAACGTTTGTAAACAAGCAGTTTCTAAAACGTCATTCAATTAAATGATAGCAATATGTTGACCTACAAACTATGCCTCTAGTCTAGCTCAATACACCCTAGTAAGGTTTGAGTGCAGCCAGATGTGCCCCGCATGTTGACTTCTGAAATGACTCATTCTTGTTTGTTGACAAGAGAAATAAAATGTTTACGTTGTATTTTTTTGGTTATCGATATCACCCAATTCTAGCCATACATTGAACTGCTCATTAGATGATGGACAATAGTAACATTAATTGCTCCATTTCAGAAATTTGTTTGGGTTAAATAATCTATGAAAGCAAAATACTTCATTACTGAAAATTGAATATGTTACATACATAAAGAGAGAGAGGGAGATGCATCTTTTCCCTTTCATATATATGCGAAGCGTTTCAAGTGGTTTAGACTTAAGAGTACATGTATGTTACTGTCAATATGTTTTCTCTGTTTTCCATAGCCCTCTATTTGTAAGCCTTGCTCATCATTCAAATAACTTGTCACTACAGGAGAGGGGTTAAGTAAATAGCTCATTGACACTACTCAAGTTGAAATAGTCATGAATGGTGCTTGTATGTAGAGGCGTCGTGACATAAGCAGTCGACAACGTCACGCTACAACGCCCATGCACGCATTTTTGTCCATTGACCGATTTTGACCAAATGAGAAACCCGGTATACAGTATGAACGTGTACTGTGTTACGCTGTGTCACGGAAGTAAACAAGCCTACTCTTATACTATGTGGAGAATGGCAGATCTTGACACGGGCTGGTAGTGGTGGTTCCTTTACACACAACACACACATATATATATATATTATACATTTATTTATTTATTTACTTATTTATATATACACCCTACGGCCGTACTGTCTCTAGTAAGAATACTAATAGCCCACACGTCAGCATACCGGTACCGTACTTCAGAAGAAGGCCATTGGTTCATCACATCGTAATGGAAGGACTTGTGTTTGCTGAAAACATGTTGTTTTAAATTAAAAGTTAGAGGATGTAGAGACAGACGATGGTTCACCATCCTATCTATGGCCAAGGCTTAACTAAGGTGACATGTGGCCAGCACAACATACAAGGTGAAAATGTTCGATGGAACCTACTCTCCTTTATTGTTAAAGAACGAAAGTTGGCTACGCTACTGCTCAAGTAGAAACCGGTAGTTGATTTAGAACAGGTTTTGACTAAATCATATTTGGCCTTAAAAAAAAAGTGATGAAGAGCACATGAATCTCCAGCTCATGTTTCGCAGGCCACATTACCTCCACCCCCCCCCCCCCCCAAAAAAAAAAAATCGTCGAATCTAAAGGAAGCATTCCAAAACGGCTTTATAATACACAGTGTATGAAAGTTTCGTGTGGTCGGATATGGTCCTCGGACAGTAGTTTTGACATCACTGAGGACTCAATGCCACTTTTGTCACACTCACCCGAAAAATGTCTTACGGTACTGTATGCCTTATTTTATCCTTGCACCAATGTAGCCCACCGCCTGTTATGAGGCCTGGTGAGACCTTCTTTTCTTGTAGAGATACTATTGCTCTTTATTATTACCGATACCTGTCCTTATTCATCTGGTCCTATGTAGCAAGGGCATCGGGCTGTGCTTACTCTTAGGTCTGGTTGTCAAGGCAATTAATTTTTCATGAATTCGTAAACCTGTCCAATATCACAAAAGTCAATTCATGCAGAAGTGAAAACGTAAGGACCGCTGAAAGATAAACGGGGTCGCTAATGGATCATTGTCTGGTATCAGGAAACAAGTGTGTTTGTTGTTGTTCCCATTAATGGCAGAGTACTAAACAGGAAATACGGATACGACAAAGCTTTATTTCGTTGTTTTGTTGGACTAAAACAAAATAAAGGATCAACGTTTAATACTTATATCTCTGATCTAGGCCGAAATAATAAATAAAAAAATAATACGTCGAAGAAAAACAAAACACAAACTTATGATTCATTTTTAACAGTGCTTGTTGTAAGGGGAGAGAATCTGGAATAAATTTGATTCCAGAAAAAAAAATGCTGGCACAACTGCGAAGTACGGAGTCAATGACCTAGAGTGACCTAGACTATTATCTAATGCGGAATAAGGCAGTGGCTTCTTCCTAGTTCGTGGAATCGATTAAGTAGCCTCTTTTTAAAGTATCGGCACTGACCAGCCATCACACTGCGCAGTTTGTCATCTCAGGGGTGGAGTGGACGTGGAGCAGTGCATAATAAACAAATGGTCGATAGTTTTGTTTTCATCGTCAAGTGCTAAGGTCAAACGGTTATTTTTGAACTGTATGAAATCGTTTTCATCAGCTCTATAGTATGGAAGGCAAGCAGCTGCCCATCATGTGGAGTTGACACGATAATGCTTGTTACAAGCTAATAATATGTGATCATTTGGGGGCCAGGGAGGGGGCTAGACCTCTTTGGGCCCCATGCATTTTGACATTCAATATCATTACATGAGATAATGGCTTAATATTTAATCTTCTTCTTCTTCTAGCCAGCTTTATTGTTGCTGAGCTGTCAGCCCTTTTGCAGACTGTGCCAAGGAAAAATAGTGTGCTATTTTCTTCAGCACTACCGTACAGGGTGTTGGTTATGTTGGGCTCAAGTGGAAGTAGGGTCTATCTAAGGTCGATTAATGTAAAAAAAAAATTCGAACACTTGTTTAGCCCCCCCCCCCCAAGGGGGGGGCCGGGGGATATTCAAATTCTGGTCCCCCCCCCCCCCAAACCTAGGTACGCCATTACTAGCAACAATGATTGGATTATATTTATCTTAATTATCTCTGTCTTGTCTTCATTCATCTTGAGCTTATTCTCAAATTGGGTGAAATTGAGATGTAAGTGGGGGTCTACGTCAGTTGACTGCATTAAGACTTTGTATTTAATTTCCCATTAATGGAATTAACACATAATTTGTACATTAATTCATCCTTTGAATTTCGACTGAAATATATTTTTTTACATTTTAAAAAATGTAAAATTCTTATTTAAATATCTTTATTGTGTCTAGATAAAACTAATATTAAACACGGCCGAATAAAAAAAACACCCATTAAATCTAACTATAAATAAAATTCGACCCAACTAACTAAGAATTGTATAACTACAGACATATTAAATCCAACTAAATTGAAGCCCAATGTTAAAATTTTATGTAAATACCGGTTACCTCATTAATTTTTTGTTTGTTGGATGAATTCTTGTAATACATACCGGTATAAAATTTTATTTCATTTCGTTTTATTTGTAGTTCATTAATAAATAAATACGACTTAAAAATCAGGAAAATAAAAACATCATTTGAAGTTAATGATTATTTTTTTTTTGTAGCTGGGGGTCTATCGATAACCTGGCAAGAGGTCGACGACACAAACACACACAAAATGTTTGAAAACCACTGGTCTAAGCCTTTGCAAGTTTCTAAATTTAAGAAAAAAAAACAACATGAAAAGATTTCTTGTGCCGCTGGTCTGGATCACTGCCAGGTTGTGCTCTTCGGACTTTGGTCTTGTTGGTTTTGATGTTCAACCTTGCCCTCCCCAGCAGTCCTGTTCGGGCTAGAAAGTGATCTCGTCAGTTCCGAAAGTTACAAAAAAACAACAACAACAACAACAAAAAATAATAATGCAAGGCTACGAGTTCAGCTCTCTCTCCTTGCACACACACCTTTTTTTTAACAGTCCCACCTCATAATCACTGTGAAAGAACAAATGAATGTCCTACGATTTGGTTAAAAAGAAGTGATGTCGTTTCTTGTTTCATTGTTGTCACATCAAAGCGGTTTGAGAACGGCTGGAGGGAAAATGTATAATTTCAATCAAATGGTTCTAGTTTACAGTAGCTTGTCAAGTGGCTACTAGACAGCTGACACAGCGTACCAACCTGAGTCACATGTTCGTTTTTTTTAAACTAATTTTTCAATGCACATGTGAGTAGAATAAACATACTTACTCATAACATAATCCTATCAGGTGACACACACGACTTCTCTGTCATACATATATGTATTTTCCATGTAGATCTATAACTAAATTTGTATTGGGCATTGCCAACAGCATCTCATGGCTATAGTTCAAACAAGTCTATTAAACTGTAGCCTACACTTCATACAAGTACTTCTAATGATACGTTACTGTGCATACCCTGAAAGCTTTGGTGTCATTCAGTATCATCACATATAAGATTTATGGTCTCTCACTGCAATCGATCTAACCCTAATAATCATCTTACTATAAAGCCTCCCTATAGCCTACGTTATACAATTCAGTATGGTGCTTGACATAAGCAACGTGTTTATGTTTCTAGCAGTCGTACTGCGTTCAGTAAGTTGCGGCCATGACTTGTATCGCCTTAATGGTCGTGGGTCGAAACAGTTTCACATTTAGTCTAATTTGCATTTTTGTATTATTTCGTAGCAATCTGGTAAAATCTTATTTTTTAATTGACAACGAACTTAAGTGGATACGTTTTTGTTTTTCTCGGTTAACCTTTTGGGACTTATTTTGTTTTAATAGCAAAGGAAACGGGCGATCAATACAACTAAAATTGATATTCGTGTCAGGTGTTAATTTACTTTCTCCCTTTGTCTGTGGTGGCAGAATTCTTATGTTTCTATCGATCCAGTTCTGTTCAAACATTTGTAAGCTTCCCCCCCTCCATATCGATGACAATACAATCATCCATAAAAAGGTTAGTATGAAAGAGTGTGTCAGGTATGTGCTACGTAAGCAGATGTGTTAATCCTGTTTTAAGTCAGTTGCGTGTTCCCTATGTTAAGACTGATCTGTACTTGAACTTCACCGTGAAGCATTTACTCAATGTTACTGAAATAAGACAGATCTCAAAGACGTCACGTAGACACTGTTAAAGAATATTATAATACATTTATAGGTACTTAAATGTGGGATTCTAAAACATTTTGAAAATAAATTTTCAGAATCCTTTAAAAAGAGAAAAGAATACGAAAATAGGAAGTAAAGGCGGGAAATGGTCTGCATAGCATTTACTTATTAGACTCCACATTAATTAGGGCCTTACAATGAATAACTTTAACAACAAACCTATTAATGCTAATCTATCTGTTTGATGAAGCTGGTTTAGGAACATCTTTTAAATCGAATCATTCAGAGAGCTCTCGCTCTCGCGCCATTCAATCTACAAAATTAATCCATCCCAGTGGCGCTACAGACCTCTATGGCCTGTCTCAGCACATTCCTACATTCAGATCTCTAATGTATCCTTTCGTCTCCATGCCCAAACCCCAAGCCTGTCTCAGCACATTCCTCCATTCAGATCTCTCCTGTGGCCTTTCGTCTCCATGCCCGAACCCCGAGCTGATCAGCCTCCACGTCATCAATTCATCGTACTCATTATTAAAACCGTAACAGTTGTAACAGAGCTGATTATGAAGGAAACAGATCGCCACATCTTCCTACCGAGGCGTCATGATTTAGAATAGAAGTGAAGACGGAGTCCTAATTTTTAAATGATCTGCTTTTAAATGTGTAGTTTCTTCTTTTTAGACCTAAAAAATTATCGATTATTATGTTGATGTTTTCTTCTCGAGCCTGACCCTAACCCTCAAGCCCTAGTGAGAAATAGAATGTGTAAACCTGTACAACTTACGAAATGAGCTACACCTAATAAGAATGCTGCGAGGCTGAAGGTCCCACATTCAATGTGCCACCAGGCGACAGCTCATTCTCAAAGAAACACATTAGTTTTGATAAAAGAATTAAATTAAAATGTTTCTACAAAATGTTAGGCATCACTCAGGGTAGACCTACAAATAAGCCTTCTATCATTTCTTAGGAACGAAATTGGGCGTGGTTAAGGCATTGTAATTTTGTCAGGAACTTGTCATTTTTTTTTGCTGACTATTTAGCTCTGCAAGGCTTCAGCTATACGTTGATAGCTGATACATTTTAGATACCAGTATAGTGAATGCGATAATAGATAAAGCCGTCCACACAACTCACTCGCCAATAAGCAAGATACTGCGTATATAATAAAACGTTTTCTCTCTTTAGTCTGAGATATATATATATAAAACCATTGAATGAACGCCACCAGGCTTTATTTTAAAGAGTCTACCTCGAAAAACAGGCAGCGGAGGGGGTCTAGCAATACTGTACAAAGATAGTCTAGCCAAGTGTATAACAATACGACCTGAGTGACAGCTCAACGTACACCACCTTTGAGATGTGCGAGTTTCGCCTCTCCCACCACAGTAGAACACTGACTTTTTATTTTCTTGTACCGCCCACCACCAAGCAAGAGAAATAAATTGACAACAAAAGTTTTCATCGAAGAATTTCAAGACCTCCTTGACATAGCAACAAAAGATCTATTTGTCATAGGCGATGTGAACTTGCATTTTGACAGTGAAAATGAGACATACGCTGTGTCGCTGAAAAATGCGCTTCAGGATCGCAACTTAGACTAACTAATACATGTTCCGACACACGTCAAAGGTCATAATCTCGACTGGATTGTTACAAATGCAAGTGAACTTATAGCCAATCTCAATGTCTTAGACCGTGGCTTGTCAGATCATTTTCTTGTAAACTTTGAAATGCGCCTATCAAAAACAAAAAAGCCAAAGAAAAATGTGACTTCCCGCAAACTTAAAGCCATAGATATTGCCTCATTCAAAATGGACGTGACCTCTTTGCTGTTGCAACAGAGCAACACAGACGTTCTGAGCGATTGCAATTCTTACTTGAAAAAGTTGCTGGACAGTCATGTACCTCTTGTCACTCGTACAGTCTCAGTTAGGCCATCTGCACCCTGGATGACGGAAGACATAAAGACTGCCAAACTTATTCGCCGACGTGCCGAACGTACATTTCAAAAGACAGGTCTGACGATACATCGACAAATATACATCCTAGAAAAAAAACAAGGTGGACCGTATGATTAGAGATGCAAAAGCTAGTCATATTCGACAAAAAATCGAAACTTCTGATTTTCAAAGGAGCTATTTAGGATCACCGCTGAAATGTTAGGGGGAGCAAATAACGAACGTTTGCCGTCATCTATCCCAGTATCTGAACTCCCTGATTCCTTCAATAGATTCTTCATTGGCAAGATTGAGCAGATCAGAAATGACATGCCCTCCCTCTCAGCACAGCTTGACCACTCTCCAATCTTTCAAAATTTTCCTTTTTGCGAGTTTCAGCGTGTATCTGAAGATTATGTCAAAAGTACTATTTTAAAGATGCCAAATAAGTCATGTGACCTTGATCCCATTCCAACTTCCTTGCTCCTTGAATGTTTAGATAAACTTGTATCCACAATTACTAACATTGTGAACTCTTCACTGACTTCAGGCATTGTACCACAGCAATTTAGGCATGCACTTGTCAGGCCCTTATTGAAGAAATTCAGTCTTGACCCGGAATGTCTAAAAAACTATCGCCCGGTATCAAATCTCCCTTCCTGTCAAAGATTCTGGCGCGCATTGTGTTAGCGCAAATTCTTTCTCATCTTGAACAGTACTGTCTCTTGGAAGAATTTCAATCTGCATATAGGAAGTGCCGTAGCACAGAGACAGCAGTGGTCTGGGTACTAAAAGACTTACTTCACGATTCCGACATAGGCCACGTATCAATTCTTTCCATGCTGGACTTGTCCGCAGCTTTTGATACACTTAACAATGACATTATGATGGTCAAATTCTCTGCCACTTTTGGTTTAGCAGGAATTGTCCTAAAGTGGCTTGGATCCTACCTGACTGAACGCACCCAAAGTGTCTTTGTTAATGGGACAGAATCAACAAGCTTACTCTTGAAGTACGGAGTACCTCAAGGATCAGTTCTAGGCCCAGTACTGTTCACTATGTATACATTGCCATTCAGAGGTGTCATACGGCCAACAGGCATCTTATACCACTTTTTTGCCGATGACTCACAGTTATACGATTCCTCAGTACCCTCAGAGGTGTCGCATCTGGCAGAGAAAATCAGTGGTACCGTTGCCAGGGTGAGCGATTGGATGGTTGAGAATGAGCTCAAGATGAATGAAGACAAGACAGAAATAATTAAGATTGGCACTCGGAACAACGTCTCAAAAGTCGAGAGCACAGATTCTCTTTTTATCACGAACTGCAAGGTTTCTTATGTTCATGTAGTGCGGAATCTTAGAGTTTTCTTTGACTCAACACTATCTTTCGACCCACACATAAAGCAGCTATGCAAGGGTCTTTATAGGCCTATGCAGCTGTGCAGATTAGGCCAGATCCGACCATATCTAACAACGGAGTCAACAAAAACGCTAGCTGTGGCATTCATACTCTCCCGCCTTGACTATTGCAACGCCGTACTAGCAGGTATTCCCGATGACAAAATAGCCAAGCTGCAACGTATTCAGAACAACGCCACACGAATAGTTCTTAAAAAAATACAAGACGAGATTCTGCAACTACGCTGTTGCGTTCGCTCCATTTGCTTCCTGTGAAAGCAAGAATCGATTACAAGGTCGCCAGACTTTGTCATCAGTGTATATACAACAATGAAATGCCCTTGTACCTTAGCGAACTGATTACTCCATATGTCCCCCAGAGAGCCCTACGCTCAATGGACTCAACGCTTTTAGTGGTGCCACGTTTCTCCCTGAAAAGCAACGGTCTGCGGGCTTTTTCAGTTCACGGACCAAAGGTTTGGAACTCACTCCCAATTGATATCAGACAGATATATATATACCTCAGACCAATTTCATCGTTAGTAATTCCTTGGCATGGCATATTCCAACAATTTGTGTAGGCGATGGCGCCCTGACCTAAGTATATGCATCACGTTATTCGGTATTTCCCGTAGCACATTACCTATCTGGGCCAACAGTTGTTTTTTTTATCACCCACATCCACACAGTTTTAAATGGGTCTTTTGTCTTGTATGAATACACGTAACAAGTAGGCCTAGCTATTCTTATTTCTGGAATCAAAGATCTTATGCCTGAAAAGAAAGGTCTCTCACTTGTTAAGCTTAGCTATTCTCAAATTTCATGTTTCATCAGAAACAGTTCGTTCCCTTCTTACGCATTCAATTTAATCCTATGAAAGTCGGCTTGCTTAGTGAATATATTACATATAAATAGGCCTAGTGCGTCACCCCAACCCAATGTTATGTAGCTGCAATTGTTTCGCAAATAAGCCTTAATAATGAATAACCAACCGCTGCGAACTCTGTTATGTAGGCCCACATGTCATTGTTCCACAAATAGACGTTAAGAATAACTTAGCAACTGCTGCGTCTTAGTCAGTGTCTCCCAAACTGCGGAACACTCTGTAAGGCCTAACTAGGTGTCCCATAACTAGTTAAGTAATTAAATACACGTGCATTAATTACTTAACAAATGCAGAAAAAAATGTTCCTCTTGGTTTAAAAAAAAAGACAACAAAAAAAAAAAGCATCCTCTCTGTAACTATATTACTTTGAACTTTGAATTGATCAAGATGCTGCCTCTAATTCGAAACTAAGATCTGATAATTTCTATGTAGGCGTATGTAATTCTGAAGTTTAACCTACCACACTATTTCAGCGAGAGTTATTGTTTCTATATTTTGTATTTCCTACAACCAAATCAAGCGAAGCAAGAGTTTTTAAATATGTTGTAACAAAGTCAAAGTTTAGAAACACACTAGATATTCAAATTCAACTTACCGATATTGTGTATGATATCAAGAAGTTATGATATTCAAGGACAATATACATCAAACATACACAATATTCTCTCGAGGAAAAGTATATTAATATTATTATAGTTTTATACTTGAAGTAAATAAGAAATTCCCTATATAGAAAATGGTTTTATTCTTGTTTTTAAAAACATAAATAGGGAATAATCCAACATTAAAAAAAATAAAGTATTCTTTTAGATTCTCCGAATGTGCGAAGTTTTCCGATGAAGCCAAGGTAATTAGGTCATTACACCATTACATTTGACTAGCATGGAGCCCTATGTGTATGTGGGAAGTCTCAAAAAGCAATCCAATTGAAGTTGTCTGTTGTTTAATGATGTTTAATGTACTTACAGGTTTATAAAGCAATTATTACCGAATGAGCTTAATAAAGTAAAGAATCTTTTCTAGCATTCAATGCTTTTAATCAGGCTTCCTATTCAGTGATAAAGTAGTTGAGAGAAAGGAATATAAAGGGTGGGAGGATATTCTTTTAAAATGTAGGCTTATTGATATAAAATCAAGTTGAACCTAATTATTTACGTTCAATATATCTATAGATTTTACTTTAATGCATTAGAACAAACTTATAATAAAAGATTGAGACACAGACATCTTATGGCCTACATATTTTGTCTTCAGTCATTCAAGATTTCTGCCAGGGGTCGTCTTCGTTTCTATCCGTCCTAGTAGTTTATTAATGCGCTAGCTCCCCTATACATTTCGAATTTAAATCTATGATTTTGCAGGTTTAAAATGGGTTTCATTTGAATGTATATCTTTTTATTGGTGTTGTATCTATTCAGGGTGCTCGCGACTTTTGCGGCACTTGTAGGCCTAATTCTAAGTTTATAATTCTTTTGGATAAATTAATTCCACGTGAGATTCATTATTAATTGTAGGAACTTCCCTTGCTTTACTGTCTTTCATAATGACACTAATATTAAGGATAAGATTTTTATCATTGATAATTTTGCTTAGTATGAAAGTGTTATTCATTCTGTAAGGAAATCATAATTTAACCGAGTTTGCTTGCTTTGAAACTGGAAATCTTTTAAATTTATTTATTAAATAATTATGAGATCGTTTGTTTTCTGTTGAACTTTTGTCTATTAATAGTCAAATGAAGATAGTGTCACAATCGTAGGCCTGTAAAGGTGGAAAAACATTGAAATTTGACACGCATGCTGAGAGAAGTCTTATAAGTGCATACATAGGCTACTTCCAAAAGCATGTTGAAAATATTTTTTTTCGCAGGAGAGAAATAACATCAAATTATTTGGAAAAGTCTAGTGACTCTAGTCTAAAGCAATGAAAGTTTTTTTTTATATTTTTTATTAATCTACGTCTTTCTTCAAAGCAAGGAGAACTTTCAACATGCTAAAGATCTACATGGTGTATAAGGCCTAACCTAAATATTTGGCATTCCTGAGTCTATTTACGTCAGTGCTAAATTGAGAGGACTTCTGAATAGGACCCGTGTAGTGTAGTCGATCTCCAGGTGAATAGGATATGGTAGTGATTCCCACGATCTAGCAGGACCACAACACTGTCTAATGGCTCCATGATTGGGCTTCGCTTTTATGTTTGCTGTGCTCTATTTCTCCTTCACTAGCCTATGTTTTTACTATGCACATGTTTCAGATGTTCCTTCAGATTCTTACACCTTAACCTAAATGTCCATCTAGGACAGGATTCGAGCCCTGGACGAGTAAAACTACCGAGAGCTTACCAGACGACCAAGCAGCTACATGTGTTTCGCATTTCACTTAATAACCACATAGATGTTGTGTTCACTTTCTGGATAATGAGTCGCACAGATTTATTTGTGAAATGATCTCATATATATATATATATATATA
>JADKLZ010000003.1:14474914-14486218 GCA_021533235.1 Biomphalaria straminea | reverse complement strand
CGGCATTGTTCCCCCAGTATTAGGGAGGGCATTGTTCCCCCAGTATTCCGGTACAAACTCAAAGAAGAACAACATAAAGCTATCTTCCTCACTAATTAATAAACTAAATAAAGTCCTCTATGACGATAGATTCGCTTATCCATCCTCCTTTCAGCTGTAAACAAAATTTTTTTTTCAAGCTGCACTGCCTGCTGCTGGTTATGTTTTTTTTTAAATCTCTTTTACGTTCAAGTTGATGAAATTCATAAGAAGAAATAGTTAAACAAGCAAAGTAAAATATAAAAAAATACTTTAAAAAAACAACACAAGAATGTTTAAGGGAAAGCTCTGCAAATTTACAGCCAAATCTCTTAATACTGTAATATTTATTTACCTTTTCTATATAAAACAAAATTAATTAATCACCAGTGTTTTACTACAAATTGGTACCATCATTTTTTTTTAAAAAAGTAAGTCAAGTTTAATGTATATCTTACATAAGTGTCTTTTTTTCATATATTGAAATTACTGCATTCCTCACTAATATTCGGACTCGAAGACAAAGCCGAATTTTATTGAAATTACTTACACCTATCTCAGTTTAACGATACATATTGTTACGAACTTCACTTCTCAGGCCTTCTGCTCACACTGCTTAGCAACAACACAACACATCCAACTCAAGAACTTAACGACAAGAGCTTCATTAACAACAGTGGCGGTTTATTAACAAATACAACAACACAGCCAATACGACACAATTGGCTCCACCAACTACAAATGCCTAAACACAATGGAACCTAACTAAAACAACAGTCATCTATAACGCGTACAGCTACATTTTCAAAGCCTGTTCATAACACCAGTCCACTCTGTTTCGTACTGGACTGCAACACTAACTGTCCGTCCAAGCTCAAGAACACATGAGCACAGGTAAAGGTCACACCATGCCAGCCGTTGAACTGTGACCCGCCTTCGTCGCCTAAGCTTGTATCAGTGGGTATCACACATATACACATTCAGTTCGCCACTGGAGATGTAACATTGCCCCCTTCTTAGATTTGTCCGTCCCGGACACAATCTAACTCACAACATGGGCTGTGAAGGTTCATCGCTGCAGGTGGGGGTCTATCTGTGGGAGGGGCAGTGGGCTTATACTGCCATCCCGACGAAGCCATCTGCGTAGCAACCTGTGAGTGTCTCTTTCTCCTGCACCAGCTGGTCTTCCTTTGATTGAGAGAACGTGTACGTCGGTATCGTTGTCGTTGGTTTGCTTTCTTGTCGATCAATGCTGATGGCAGCCACTTAGCACATAAGAAACTAGTGCATTTGTTAGCTGTAGTCATCAAGACTGATGATGTAACAAGTTGCTTCAGCATTCTTCTTCGATGGATGCTTTGCGAATGAGCTGCATGTCCACATGAAGGCAAGTTGTCAAACACGTCAGTACCTTCATCCGAGTCTGAATAACTCGACTGTGGGGCAGGTTGATGACATTCATCGTGCAAAGGTCCATCAACTTTAGCATCAGATTCTATTAAGCTTCCTTGATTATCACCAGGGCTTCTCGCGCTGACCCTGACAGCTGGACAAGCTTTTGTTAAGTCCAGACCTTGTTGGTGTGTTTCTTGGCATTCACAGTCTTCTTGTGATGCTACGTACGTACAGTTCTTGTCAAACGCATGAGTGCAGTAATCATGATTAGAGTTCCTCTCGTTGACACAGACAGATAGACAGAAGTCTTTAAGGTCCACAGCAACAGGCTTGGACTCAGACCCAACGTTGTCTTGATCTGTCTGGCTAGTTGAGGTTCTCAAATCAGATCTGTGCTCATCGTTGTCACAGCAAACGCCAGGCTTCTTGTTGTTTGAGCCAATCGACTCGTCTGACGGGTTCTGCATGGTACCAAACGTTTTGTCAGTCTTGCTCTGCACAGTACTGGTACCTATCTGTTTAACCATGGTACCAAACGTTTCGTTGACATTTTTCAGCGTCGCACATAACTGTACCTGGAGCGAGCTCATCTGTTCACTTACGGCACACATGAGCTTTATGACATCTGGTTTGATTTCAAATAGATACGAGTCCGGTTCTTCATCTTCTTCCAGCAGGGCTTCTCTGAGACGTGTTGTTAGTGTTTCTTTGTTCCCATTAAGCTGTAGACCTCTTTCACGAAGCTCTTGTCTAAGTTCTTTTAGATCAAGTTCACTAAACAGTTTCACAGAAGCCATTAGAAATCCTCACTTCTGACACCAATGTTACGAACTTCACTTCTCAGGCCTTCTGCTCACACTGCTTAGCAACAACACAACACATCCAACTCAAGAACTTAACGACAAGAGCTTCATTAACAACAGTGGCGGTTTATTAACAAATACAACAACACAGCCAATACGACACAATTGGCTCCACCAACTACAAATGCCTAAACACAATGGAACCTAACTAAAACAACAGTCATCTATAACGCGTACAGCTACATTTTCAAAGCCTGTTCATAACACCAGTCCACTCTGTTTCGTACTGGACTGCAACACTAACTGTCCGTCCAAGCTCAAGAACACATGAGCACAGGTAAAGGTCACACCATGCCAGCCGTTGAACTGTGACCCGCCTTCGTCGCCTAAGCTTGTATCAGTGGGTATCACACATATACACATTCAGTTCGCCACTGGAGATGTAACAATATCATTATTGGGAGATTTTTCCGATTAACACAACAATGCAATCCTCACTTAATTAAACTTCGCTGTTGCCTACTAAATAAAATTGACCTATACTCTTACTAGTTACTCAATTCGTGGCAGTTGATTGTCACTTTAAATCTCTTTTATTACTTCTAGTTAGTTGCCTTTTTGTTTTGAAATTTAGTTTTAACTCAGAGAGTAAAAGTCTAATGTTTCCTCTATAGTGAGATTACCTGCTACAAATGAAATTGCTTAGAAAGTTGGATATTGCAGCGCTAAAAGTGCAAAAAAAAATAATCTTATAACTTTAAAAAAAAAAAAACTGTTTTATCAATTTTTCAACTCTTCCCCTTTCTTTCCTCGGATACACAAAACAGCTATTTATAGTTTTTCCGCCATGTTTGTAAATATACGAAAGCCTACGTGGACTATAAGATATTATTACGACTCGGAGCTGCACACCGTCACTAAAAGAGCTTCATTCACAACAGAGCTGAAAGGCTGTGTTTTCTTTAGAGTGTTAACGAGAGAAAAGCGAAGAAGAAAGAGATCTGTCTGGCTGGTGAGTATGCATTGTAAACATCCTCCTTCACCTTGATTCCCTTGCAATGAATCGTTTCCCTTGGCTCACAACAATAGGTGAATCGTTTCCCTTGGTTCACAACAATAGGTTCAATAACCTACAAGTTTCCTCCGCATCAAAGGCCTGTGTGTGTCGTGTACCACTGTTTTCATCAATAGATCGGACTGGCAAGGGGAGTAAACCTTGCGTTGTCACAGCAAATTAATTCGATCTACGAACTACTCACTAGACAAAAACTTAAGACCTTGAAAACACACACACACACAAACCAAACTATAGAGCAAGGCGAGATGACTGAATGGCTGGCGGTGGGTCTCGGGTTTAAATCCTGATGAATGCTGTTTTAACTATTGATATACAAATAAACAATAATACATTTTTTTAAAACATTAGCGTTGACTTTTTTTTAAGACTACCATTAGAGTATGATTAGAGCATGGAATGGGTTGCCTGAGCTAGCCAGGAAAACCAGTAACTTAGCAGAATTTAAGTCACTGGTTAATATGCATGATTGAATGCATGACGCGTAGGACGTAATCATCTTATTTTTGAAGTAACGTCTGTATTATATAAGAAAAGATAAGATCAAATTGTGCTCACAAAATGAAAATTTTTGTTTCGCTCAAAATTTGAGAAGCGCTGACTATATGATGTGCATTGAAAGTATTCTAATTATTTCCTATTTTACTTTTCAAATTAACTCACTGTTAAAAGGTAGACATATGTCTGTGTATAGACCCAACTTTCGAGTAAAAGATGCTGTCTCTATAGGACAGATAAATGCTGTAATAAGTTGATTATATAACTAATTAAACTAAAATTTAAATTAAATTTAACTAATTAAAACTAATTGATACAATTACACTTAGTATAAGCTTTTTATTTTTAATTTTTTTTTCTTATTCATTACAATTGATTCTACCCGTTAAAATGTTAACTTATGCTCCTGTTGTTAATTTCCACTAAGATTCCATCTTTATTTTCACTCCATAACCCTGTGCACTGCTTTTCCAGAGAGTCACAGCTCCATTTCTAAGCATTGATGTACAGCGAATAGATTTATTTAAAGCTCACCAATAGCGTGAGATGGACGTGATGTCAAGGTGGGGTGTACCCGGACATTATGATGACGAGGAAGACCAAGAAAACAATGGATTAACTCTTTCTCTCCGTAATTATTTACCATATTCTGGTGGAATCAACGTTGTTATCGTCAGTTCGGAGAGAAAGAGTTAATGAACATTGTATTATAAACTGAAGGTCTTTAGCCAAATAGCCTAACGCCTGCTTCATTTCCTTGTGATACTTTCCACTCCTCGTAAGGGAAAGAGTACCGTAATCAAACGGAAGTTTACCCCCCACCCCCGGAAAAAAAAAATCAATTCTATTTGGTTCCCACGAAGATGTCCACAAATAGAATTCAAGGTGGTTTGTGCTAGGTTATTGTTTGGACTCAAGGATGTCATTTATTTCTATGTCTGACTAAGTGTTGACTGCTTTCAACAGGTGCGGGTGGGTAGAGGTAGGAACAAGGACATGCCTTGTCGCTATTACAGCCGGGTCCGTGTCTAAGTCTGTGTTGTTTTGATAATGTGTTTACTTGGTCTGTGTGTGTGTGTGTCTGTATCAAAGAAAATGAATCACCCAAGATATTGCTCTCATCCCAAGCTGTTACAACCCAGACTTACGAAATCTACATGTCTTCGAATCATCTGGACATTGAACTGCATTGTATTAAGTCCACACAAGCAACAATCTAACATCAACAAAACATACCCTTCCCTGTTTTGTTCCCCTCATTGCCACCTGACAGCGTTCATTATGACATGGAGTGATCTATTCTTCTTTTCCAGAAAAGAGAGAGAGTTTGAGGGAGATAATTATTAGACTTAAATTTACTAGGAAAAATATCTCAATATCAAAGATGGCCTCATTCTCAATATTTAGTTGGTGCCGTATTTAGACTCGAAAAAGGCCCTAAATTATGGGATTTCAGAAATTATGTGTCAGTGCTAAATATTTCATGGGGACCCAACTTATAGTTTGTGTTGCCTAACCCTGATTTTTACATGTTTATTTTTTTATATCTATTTATTAATGAACGACCAAAGATATGGCTATATTACAAGCTTAACCAGTATACAACAATGATTACAAAGATTATATTAATTTATTCATTTAAACTTGCATATTTTTTCTCCAATCTCTATGTATCATTTCTGTCAGTTTTCAATGTTAGAACGCTCGACTGCTTCACTATCTGCTGCTATTAAAATGCATGTACTTGTAATAAAAGTCATTTACAAGCATTGAACATTTAGAATGGATACGTTTCAGCCGTATGCACATTCCTGATAAATAAGAATACCAAAGAGTATATATAGGTATGTGATATTTAAGGATACAATCCCTTTGCAACTGCTTGTGTGACTAATGAGGCCAATCCTTGATACTCAGCTCTGGTCACAGGCTGGACATCTGTACATAACAACTAAAGAATAAACTAGTGAAACATTTCTCGGAATTTGTATTTTCACTTTAGATTTCTATATATATATTAACCTTCAGATGTAACCGACGGAGCAGAAAGAACAAGAACACTACGATACTACAAACGCACACTTGTACAATAAAAATGGGTTTTTAAACATAAATATAGTGTATTTTTGTTAAATCCATTCACTTCTAATAATTAATGAAGTTTCTGCGTCCTCCACTGGCCAGCTCTCATTTTGATAAATACTGAATACTGTATTAACAACATGGGTGGAAACGTCATTACACATATATCCAAGGGACACAACTCAATCAATAGATTAAAACTAAAAGTGTGGATACATTTAAAGTTGCGGTTCCTTGACCCGTTAATAAAATGCATGAATGTAATTTTAATTATAAATCTCAGGTTCTATGTGCAAGTATATCTTTATCACAGGAAACTGCACGGAGGTCCCCAATTATAAATTAACAATCAACGGGCAGCGAGGTAGCAGCCGAAAATCAGAAACGTGTCAAACTTCCCGTCTCAAGGCCTAACAACTATCAGGCGCTACTTTCTTATTATAATTCTTATGTGATGTAGACCTATGCGGGCCTGGAGGCATGGGCGGCCTTGGCAGTGCGCGGGGCCCTGTGCGAGTGTCACGTGCGGGGCCCTAAGCCGTAAGGGTAGACTATATATACCGTACCACATCACGCTAACGGGCTAATCCGTCGCTAACGCTGTAACAATAACAATTCAGCATGTTCGCTTTTAACGCTGTGGGCCTTATTTTCGTTACAAAACAAAGAAAATTACTTAGGTACTGTTGACCTACTTTTGGCCGCGTTAAGTGCATTATATACTTTAGTGTAATTGTTCTGCATAAAACAATATTCTTTCAACTTAAAAACATTTTAAAAAATACTCCATACCCACACGATGTCAATGCATAGTAGCCTATTGGGGAAAAAACACGTAGTCGGAAGCAACCAATCCAAATATTTATTCGTATACAAACATCGACGTCCAATCAGATTTTATTAGGAAAATATATATTGATCAAGTTTGTGACAATAGAATATCTGATCGCGGGGCCCCTCTCAGGCGAGGGGCCTGTGGCGGTTGCCCCATTTGCCACCCCTCTAAGGCTGCTACTGCATGGAGGCCTCTTTAAAATAGGGCTTTAGAGTTACAGGAGAAAATGCTTAACAAAATGAATGATAGCCGTCTTACGACGGAAGGTGGCCAGCAATAATAACCAAACAGGTGTATGCGCACTTTGTCAAGTGACAAGATACTCTGTATAACACAACTGTGAAGAAAGAAATCTAGGAATACTTTCATCTCATTTCTAAAGAAGGAATGAAAAGAAAAAGAGATTATAGAGAGATGCAAACATCTTCCTTTAGAGTCTAGACTTTCATTTTAAAACTATGTGAGTGTCTGAGGATAACAAATGAAAACAAGTGAAACTGCGTTTATTATTTTGAATCAATCATGTACCTAATTTTTAGCAGATCTAGACTAACAATAATATATTTGTGCGACTGGGAAATATTTTTAGCGGCCCCCGAAAGCGGAAAAGACGCTATTAGTTTTGTGTGGCCTGTCTGTCCGTCTGTCTGTCTGTCTGTCCGTCCGTCTGTCTGTCTGTCTGTCCGTCCGTCCCGTTTAGTGCTCAGAGAGTAGAAGAGAAAATGAAAAGCTGACATCACGATAATATAGATTTTATAGATCATTCAAAGTTCATTTTGCAACGGCTACTTTTTTTTTCTAAAAGCTCAAAATCTAATTTTTTAAAATATTTTATGCAAGCAGTATTTAAAGAGAAAAAACCTAATTAGTATGCAATATAAATGAAACCTAATTTAAGACAATTAATAATGTTATACATTACACTGAATTTCACGTTTTACATTGTTCTAACTTATGGGTATGTGAAAACAAAATCAACTCATAAAAGAGGTGTGGGAATAAGGAAAAAACAAAAAAAAAAAACGATTTAAAACAAACTGTAAATAATTTTGCTATACACAATTGAAAACATTTCATTCTCAATTTGGGCATATCATGTCTCTTTGTCTATAAAAGCGCTCGATGCGTATATAATTATAAGACCTTCCTGTAATAATATTTCTCCCAATCCATCGTTAACGGCATCACATTCTATCTTTACATTCTTGTTGGCATCACAATATGCCCAAACTGGAGGGTTTGTACAAAGATGTTTCTGTTTTTGTTCATAACTATATTCAAATTCTTCTTTATCTTTTAAATTATCTTTGGTAAATTTCTGGCGCTGATTTGATTCGCTGAGTGGATTCCTAGGTTTTCATCGGGTGATGTTCCCGTAGATTGCTTTGTTGAGATTTTTTTGGTTCAATACATATTCTCACTTTTGTCATTCCTGAACGAAACAATCATGGAGCTATCCCATTCAATAGGCTCATGTACTGGAGCTACCATTACCGGAAGTAAGAGTTTTACTATACCGACAAGAAATTCCGTTGTTCGGTGAACTCACACCACTACAAATGATTTCCGTAATGGCATCACATTCTATCTCTACATTCTTGTTGGCATCATAATATGCCAAAACTGGAGATTTTGTACAAAGATGTTTCAACTCTTCGAAACTCCTCTTTTTTATTCATGATTACATTCAAATTCTTTTTCATCTTTTAAATTATCTTTGCTGGATCTGGTTTTAACCTTTCCATGACGAGATATGACCCTTATAAGATACTCTGCTTTGCCTTTGTCTTGCATTGGTCATACTTCAACTTTAGGTTGTATTCCGCTAATCGAAGCATGTCAACAATAGTTTTTATTTATGCTCGGTCTTGTTCTAGAGTTTCTCTGGAAAGATATGACTCATATAAAGTGCTTAGCCTTATCTTACACTTGTCAAATTCAGCTAGATATTTTACACTTCTGCTTGTAGCATGAGTTGTTTCAAAATGCTATCACGTCACTCAATGTCTCTACCACCTACTATAATGTAGTACAGGATGAAATACTCTCCTTCAATACCTAGAAACACTGCATCCATAATCCTTTGGTAATTTTTTCTGGCGCTGATTTGATTCCCAAGTTTTCAACGAGTGATGGTCCCGTCTGAGTGCCTTACTGAGATCTTTTGGATCAATACATATTCTCATCTTGTCATTCCTGAACGAAACCCCATTCAGTAGTAGGTTCATGTACTAGAGCTACGGTTACCGGAAGTCAGAGCTGTAAAACATTGACATTCTGTTGTTCGGTGAACTCACGCCACTACTAAATTACAAAATGACGAAGAAACTCAATAACACCAGCGCCTCATCCTAAGAGAGATTACAAGAATATACAAACTACCGATCCATCGACCGTCTCAAAATAATGAAGTCACACCACTACAAATTTAAAACAAAATGAATGAAAAACTATGACAACGCCAACGCCTCGTCCCAAGGGAGACTACAAGAATATACATTTAGAAAGATAGACTCCCAATGTGTGGGTCTGATATCTTTATCTTATCTAACCTTCCAGAAATCTCTACCGCTTCTTGACCGTACTCAGCGGCTACTTAGTCAGTCATGACGTCTACAATGGCGAGTCTGACCACGGCGAGTCGTCTCACTTGTGGAAGCCTGTCTGCCTCGAGGCGTTTCCCGATAAATTAACATTTTACTACGAGACCGCAACTGACGGGAAGATAGTCAACCAAAAGCTTTGGATCGTCGATGAGGATCACAATGGCGTCATTCACGTGCAGAAGCTGAATCTCTTGGGGCACAAGACTTACCATCCTAAAGAGCTGGAGAATGCAGACTTTAACGAGCTTGAGTTCCAGGACTTGTCTTACCCCCCAGATTGTGATGTTCTGTTCTATGCTGCTGACCAGAATGTTTTCGTAGGCACTATCCCTAATTGCCCTGATAATAACTTTAAGGAAGTGCCCAAATTGGGCGTGACCCTCACTTGTTACTCTGTGAGCTATCACGTCTGCAATGCCGAATTCATACAAAACAAACCAAAGCTTCCATTCATCAACTTCAAGAAATACAGTTATCCCCTTGTGCCTGCCATTGATTGCTGGTGCCCACTTTGAGACTCCTTGTCTTTATCACCCCTAGACACCTAAACATTGAAGTGAATAAACTAGGTGACATTTATCATATTTAACACATTGTGAAAATCTTTGTAGATACTTTACCAAAATTATTTTTTCATATTTGAATTGTTTAGTTATGTAACCTTTTATGTACTTTATTTACACACAAACAATGTTTACTATCTTTTATAGAGGAAAAATATATTTACTATGCATTATGAGTTGGACCTAATTTAGGACAATTAATAGTATAGTTACATAATGTTTCAATGTTATTAGTCACATGTCTCATATTAACCAACGGAAACATATCGCTCACATTGTATGTAAGTTTGGTAGTAATTACCAAATTTGAAACAAACATTTGTACATAAATTTAATTTAAAAAAAAAAAAAAAAAATTCATATACAAAGAAGTCCTTTTGACAATTATTACATTTACATATATTTGTGTATGTATGTGTATGTATATGTGTGTATATATATATATATATATGTGTATATATATATATATGTATGTATATGTTTATTTTTTAACCCCTATTAATCTACTATAACAGTATCATTTCTCGGACTGTCCTGCTTTCCCTTCTTCAGACATTTAGGGATCGTTTTCGGAAGTTTCATTGACTTCCTAAAACCTATTCTCTCTATGACTCTATCAGACATGTTTGTTACCTTGGTGAAAAGGAAGTAGTGTTCCGATTCCCAAAGGAAACAAGCAAAAATTGTCAAAACAGAGATAGGCTTCTTATAGAGGAGACGATCATTTATCATTTATCATATGTTTAACACATTGTGAAAATGTTTGAAGATACTTTGAAAAAACTTATTTTTTCGGAATTGAACTGTTTAGTTATGTAACCTTTTATGTACTTTATTCTCACACAAACAATGTTTACTATCTTCTATAGAGAAAAAATATATTTACTATGCATTATAAGTTGGACCTAATTTAGGACAACTAATAGTATAATTACATAATGTTTTAATGTTATTACACTCCTCCATACATATGACACAGTAACACATTACCCACATTGTATGTAATCAGGCTGTGTATGTCTATAATAAACCAAAAGATTCTTCCAAAAAAAAAAAGATTTTCCCAAGGGAAACAATCAAAAATTGTCAAAACAGAGAAATGCTTTTTAAAGGGGAGACGATCATTTATCATATATTTAACATACTATGGAAAACCTTATACATAATTTGTCAAATTTATTTTCTTCATATTTGAATTGTTAAATTATGTAACCTGTGTTATACAAAGTACTATGGACCTAACTTAGGACAATTAATAATGTTATGTCACACTATTATTTTCTCACGTTTCACACACAATTGAATTGCATGTAATCCGGATGTGGATAAGTTAACCTGTTTGTCTTGTGTGTTTCTGTAAACGAACGTATTATGTCACTATTATCTGAATAAACTAAAAAAAAAAAAAAAAAAAAAAGGTGTGGCAGTT
>JADKLZ010000003.1:14448003-14462749 GCA_021533235.1 Biomphalaria straminea | reverse complement strand
CTGAACGGGAGCTCTTCTTCTCTAGCCCCGGGGACGACCGACTCTGACCATTTATAACGGACGCATGGTGGTCGAGTTGTAAAGCACTTGGCTTCTGAAGTGTATGTCTCGAGTTTGAATCCCGTCGTAGACATTACATTGTAAATAATTGCGAGGGTGTCGGAGTAGAGACAAAAGCCTTCGTTTAATACTTGACATCTGATGTTGTAAAGGTGGGTAAACGAGTGTAAATTGTAGTTGTAAAGTACACTGGTGTACTTCTCCACCATGTTGTGTACATGGTAGTTAAAACTACACAGAGTTTGGAGTGTTAAGATATTGCCAATTGGCTCGCACAGCCTCCTCTCACCCTCTCCCGCCATAATCTTCTACTCACTGCCTCCTCCTTCACTCGTCTGCTCCTCTTTCATTTCCCCATTTGAACTGATAGCAGTCTGGAATCAGGACGGTGTCGGTGTACTTTTTTCTCTTCTTTCCACCTCTCCATTGAAAGCCCGTGCTCATCTTTAGCAGTTCTCTGCTGTTTCACTTGAAGTGTTTTTAGTGGTGTTTTCTTCTGGTACCGATTCACTGAACCCAGTTCAACTGTTGGCTAATGAGAAGTTTGCTAACTGAAAGTCGTTAAATTAATTAATTTTTGTTTTGTTCTGTAGAGGACAAGCTCAGTGCTGTTCACTTTTGCAGAATTACAATTCAAACAAGGAATCGTCTAAAATTGTATAAAATTGTTCGTGTTGCTAAGTGAAATAAGTTGGACGTTGTGTAGGTATTATCTGACGGGTGGATAAATTACGTAAGACACCGTCCATTAGTGATGTTGAAACCAGTTAGTTGTTTACTTTAACATTGCTTCGGAAGTAGTTACTCTCTCTCTCTCCCATTTTATCTCACTTTCTCTCCTTCAACTCCTCTCTCTTAAACAGAAACTATTGTGTACCATTGCCGGGTCGAGACGTATATAAGTTGACGACTTAAAAACATTTTCTTTTACTTTTGAGCCTTAGCGAGTACTTATCATATTATGTTTGAATGTGTACTCGTTCAACTCTTATGCTACCGTTGACTTTTTTTTAGTTTCAGTACCGTACAAGTGTTTCTGTGTACTTTCTCTTTCTAGTCCTTTTCTTCTATCTTAAAAAGTTTATTTTTACCAACGTAACTTGCGTACGCACCTAGCGTATAGCACCTGGTCTAACAATCAACTCTACCTTGGGTAGAGGGAGAGAAAAAAAAAGACACCCCACAAGTTATGGGAGGTACCTGCATAAAAAACATTCTTCTGTTTCGCCCCCCTGTATCAACAATTGAAACTTGCAACCAGTCAGTCTCGTGCCTGAGATGGAGAGATTGAAGGAGAAGGTCGTCCTGAAGGAGTAACAACACCATGTCCCGGTGTTTGTGCGTTACCTTCTGTACTTCCATGCTAAAGAGTTTACTGTGTTGGTGAACAAAGGCCACAGTGAAGTTTGGAAGGTGCGGCATGTTCGTTGGAGATGTACTGTCGATGTAGATTTAGGAGCCAACGTAACTAATGCGTTATGGCTTGAGTGCTTAGGATTGAGAAGTTGACGGGCTTGTGGTTATTCGCGCGCGCGATTGTGTGTGTGTTTCTGGTGCGTTGTTAGCGGTTATTTCGCCACGGATATCTAGTATGGGAATATTCGATGATATGGAGAACTTTATCATTGACCATTTCTCTGTCACCAAAAGGCACAATGTGCAGCAGACCATCGAGATCACCAACAGTGTCGGGCAGCAGTTGTCAAGGTCGGAGCAGAACAGCTCGGAACTGCTCTCGAGATCTGGGAGCGTACCTTTGGGTCAGAGGTCGCAGCAGGTTGTGTCGGTGACCCAGGGTCAGCTGACCAACGAGCAGACGAGCTGTCGGTCGCAGCACGTAAGCTCTTTGGCGTCGTCCTCCGAGCAGATCTCAAGCAGACTTGAGCACGGTTCCCAGAGGACTGATAGAAGTATTGCTTCTGAAATTCCTGATTTGCAAAGATCTCCACAAACATCACGCTCTTCTGTACCTTCATCTCCTTTCAGAGAACGTGTATCTTGGGGTGAACGGGCTCCTACGCCTGTCGGTTTTCCAGAACACTTCAGCCCTCAACTTGAGCATGTAGGTCTGTCTTCACCCTACAGAAGTCGACAAAGAGCATCATGGGTCGAACAGTCGAACTTGTCAGGAAACTCGACAGAGCAGAAAAGAGCATTTTCTTTTGACCATGTGTCAAGCTCGCCTGGTCTTAGACGGGCCCAGAGAACATTGAGTTCAAGTGAGCATCAAAGAACTCCACAGTCTGAATACGGACCTGCCAGTTCACCTTTTAGAACGGAGAGAACAACACCGCAATCTGAGAATTTGCCACCGAATTCTCCTTTTAGATCCGAACGGCAGAGGGTAGCTTCTCAATCAGAACCGACTTCATCTGCCTCCTTATATCGATGTGATTGTGCCTCAACACAGATTGACAACGCCAAAAATGCAGCCATCAGCGGAGATTATCACCCGGGCGTGTCATCCCCAAAGTTGTCTCAGAATGTGAAGCACAGCGTTGACATCTCGGTAGCCTCTTTTTCTAAGCCGAAACTTGTCCGCCTGCGTTCAGAGCCTTGTTCCTCTAGTCTCTCCATGGAGTTTTTTCCAATAAGGGGTCACGCCCAAGATGACCGCGTGAAAAGAAGGCGCGAGGAACTAAAGAGATCCCAGTCTTTCGAAGCTAGCTCACCCACGTGTCAAGAAGCCTTGTGGACGGGCATTAATGTTCCCAGCCAGTTGGTCATCACTCGTCCTCAACTGTCCAGGGCCAGATTAAACAGGAAACACCTTTCTCTTCACCTTGAAGGTAGTTATGTCATTCTTCCCACATTTACAATTCAATTTTATTTATTAGAGTTGTAAAGATAGTTTAATACTTGTTTTAGATCTAAAAAACAACAACACAATGACTGTTAGATAAGGAGCATTAGAATTTTTCTTTTGTTTATTAGAGCATCCAGTAAATTTTAAAACTAAAATTAAAACTAAAATTGAACCAGTAAATATTGATGTAGGAACAATAAAAATGGACTACCACATCTCAAGATAAACACTGTAACATTGAATTCCCAAATCTTTCATTTAGTTTTCTGTATATTGTTATAAGTGCTTTTTCTTCTTTCAATATATTTCTTCCTGTTTAGAAATCAATAAGTGGTATCTAAAATAAAAGCTTCAAGAGTTGTGAAATCAATTGACTCACCTATCGGGCTGTATTTTGGCTTTCATGATCTTCGTTTCATCTTTGTATACCTAAAACTGAACAGTCGAACTTAACTACCAATTTTCTTTTTTATACACCTTTTTTTTTATTGGTCAAAACTTGGCACTAAAGTTTGTATCGTTAAGTAGAAGTCACTAAAAACTTAGGAGCATTTAAAAAAAAAAATTTTCAAGTAAATACTCTCTAGCAGTATTTCTGTGCTAGTGTAAAGAGAAGGTTCAATCTGGTTGCAATTATCTGATTAAGGTAGTAATCTATCCAGTGCTCACCCCCCTCCTCACTATACCCAGTACATGAACCTACACACACACACACACCCAGCATATTTTACCATGTGCCTCCTTTTGACGTCCGTGCCAGGTCTTAAGTTCGTTTCTACTTAACTGATCAGGGTTATCTTAGGTTTTTACTGACGGGGTAAAAAAGCTTTTTGCTTTTGTTAATGAAGATGGTGTGTCGGTGTTCAGAAGGGGGAAAGGGGCTCCTGTTTTAGTTTTTGTCCTGAATTTTAATTGTCGGACTGTAAGGATGTTGATCGGGAGCCTCAGGGTGAGAAGTTTTAGATCTGTATCGCGACACTGTAACATTAGCAGGATTTTAAAAAAGCGATTTTTAGTTCTCTGAAATGAATCTTACGTTTGACAAAAGTCCCAGGGAATAACGGGATTACAAACAGATTGAGAGTTAGATGAGATCCCTGTGGAAATTTAGCGTTGTCTTTATCTATTGTCAATCTATATATCAATGTACAAATATATTTTAGCCATTTTAAGTGTTGTTTTACCAGCTATAATAACTACTTAGGGATAAAACGAAGCTGTTTGTAACTAAATTCGCGGTGTGTGGATCAACACTATATACGTTCAATGATCACACATGTTTTGTAAACAATCTTAACTAATAGTCTCAAAATTACAGTTTGAGACTCTCTGAGAAGCATAAAGAGAAGTTCACAGGTATTTAGATTTTTCCCTGTAGGTTTTTTTTTAATAAAACGTTTTTTTTTTTTTTCGAGATCAGTATACTTGAACTGAAACGTTATAAAAATACAAACACTCATATATGCTCTATATAAAAGTTATTTACCCAAGAGCAGATAATCATTGCCAGGGGCAGATAATGTTCACACGTAGATTGTGCTTAACACTCATGTCTGTGTTATCTTGTGTTCGTTTCGGAGTCGTTCAGCACGACGCTGGCACTGTTCCACTCACTCATTCTGCATTGCATTATGTCGCTCATTTAGTTTTCTGGTTACTAGATTCCATGTATTTCAGAAAGTCACAGTTCTCAGGCATATTCTACATTGTATTATTTCCCTCAATTTATTGGTTTCGCTATTTGATCTTATGTCACAGAAGGCTTAAAAAGTTCACATCATTGTATGTTTAGAAAGAGAGTCATATGAAAAATTGTATTAGCAAAGTTCTATGTTGTTTCTTCTTTCCACCATTTTCCCAGTTTCACTTAAGTAATGCACTATAGAGCGGGCATGTATGTTAGGAGTTGACAATGAACGCACTCAGTAGTGTTGATATTATTTCAATTTTTTAGCGGCCCCCGTAAGGGGAAAAAGCCGCTATTAGGTTTGTGCAAAATGTCCGTCTGTCCGTCTGTCCGTCTGTCACACTCAGGGCGCCAAAACTAGAAGAGATACGAAAAATATTTTTTCACCATTAAATGCGGCTTGAAAAGTTTAGGTGCAACGGCTACTTTTAGTTTTCTAAAAGCAAACCGTTTAATTTATAAAAATTATTATGCAAGCGATTTTTTAATAATAAAACACCAATTGTGAAGCAATTACGTAAATCTAAGGGAGGAAATGTTACTATATGAAATGCTCTTGGCATGTAGATATCACGCACATTTTTTAAAATGAATTTATGTCTGTCTGTCCGTCTGTCAGACTCAGAGCGCCAAAACTAGAAGAGATAAGAAAAATATTTTTTCACCATTAAATGCGGCTTGAAAAGTTTAGGTGCAATGGCTACTTTTAGTTTTCTAAACGCAAACCGTTTAATTTATAAAATTAATTATGCAAGCGATTTTTTAATAACAAAACACCAATTCTAAAACAATTACGTAAATGTAAGGGAGGAAATGTTACTATAAGAAATGCTCTAGACATGTAGATGTCACGCACATTTTTTTAAATGAACTTTTAGCAGCGGCTTTCGTGTACTAGCGTAAAGACCGGAAATGACATGATTCTAAACTAATTTCTTAAATTTTAAAAAAAATCAGATTTTTTAAAATAAAATTGTATAATGCCCCCATTAAAATGAAACTAACATATTTTTGTGCGTTTTGTCTGTTGGTTGGTCTGTCCGTCACGGTTAGAAAAAAACACTAAAGGCTTTTGAAAATATGATTTAACCTTTACTGTTCTTTCAGAAATATTGCGATAGTTTAAGGATGGGAGCATACAGGAATTGAGCCAGGGACTCAAGGAACATCCGAAACATCTTGCGAATAGGCGGATCTGACAGGGATCCGACTCCGACGGGGGCCGCCTCTGAGTTTGTGTATCACACAAACTCTCTTTGTAATCTTGTTTTGTTTCATTTTCTCTTAGGCACGAGTATCTCAATCTGAAGCTCTTTCGTGATTTCCAAAGCTGCCAATAGGAGAGCACATAAACTTACCTGCTAAACATGTACACACAAGATACTCAAACATTATTAGATTATTACTGTTATTTACCTTGCAAATGAGGCAGGGCTTATATAAGCCAGCCAACGAGACAGGTTTTGTTTGCTCACTCTATTATGTTATCTAAATGGATAGCGAAAAACCAATTACACCAATCGTCGTTAAGGTTTTAATTTGTTTGTGTTAGGTTTGGACGTTTCTTCAGATATGAAGATTATTACGTCCTAGGCCAAACGTCCTGCAGGACGTCACAGGATGACAGCAGGCAGAGTTTGAACTCTGGAAAATCGCAACGACAGTCTGAAGTGCATAACTTGTGATTTTCAGTTTAAAATATATGAGTACAACATAATATCCCTTTAGTTCTGTGTGTTGGCCTGTTTTTACTATTGATAGTGAAAAATTGTATATTTTTATGAAAACCTGCTTGCATAGATGATTTTAAAAATTAAAGTTTTTGCTTTCGAAAAGAAAAGGTAACCGTTGCATCAGAACTTTGGAAGGTTTAAAGTAGTGTTGCCCAAAATACGGCCCGCGGGCCAGATCCGGCCCGCGACGTGGTTCCATTCGGCCCGACGAACGGTCGGCAAAAAATAGATTGATAAATGTAACTTTACCTACGTTAGGCCCTCATTTTTTTTACTCTTATGGATTGGTATCATGAGGTTTATGAAATGGGAAAGCCGAAGAAACTGCAAGTAGACTTTAAATATAGAAAGTCACATGAAAAGTGAACGTATCTTGTGGACATGATAATAATCCAAAATATTTCATTTGTAAAGAAAGTGTTGCTGTTTAAAAAAACAGTAAACGTATAAAACAAATATGACGGAATTGTTGGTTTGAGCAGCGAATAAAAGATTGTTAAACTACGCCTAGAAATTGGAGGGTCGATGGGAATATTTACCAAATAGAGACAAGAAAACGAATTGTAAAATAGTTACAATTAAAATTGATATTCACATTTTAATTAGAGACGAAAAGTCATTTTCCGACTCGTAAAAACAAAGATTAACTTCAAATATCCCATTTAAAGAGACACGGGTATGAAATAAAATTGTTTCAGATAAATATCATCTCGTTATTTGTACCTTTTCTGTCACGTGGCCCGCGACCCCAGTGTCGGAGTCGGAAATAAAAATGGCCCGTCGGTCGAATTAGTTTGGGTATCACTGGTTTAAAGTATCATGATGTCGGATTTTCATTTTTTTTTTCTAGTTTATAAGATCTGAACGGGACGGACGGACAGACCACACAAAACTAATAGCGGGAATTACCCTTTCGGAGGCTGCTAAAAACATTTCGCATTAATGCTGTTTTTTTTTTTGGTCGATTTGATGACCGCCCAAATCCGCACCAATTTGTCGGGGATAAAGACATATATGTTTGCCTATGACTATCCCATAGACATAAATAAGTATAGACTGGCCAATAAGATATTTTTATGAAGGGAACATTTGTGATTTGCAAATTAGTGTACTATACTATACAGCATGAGCGGTATAAAAGTTAAGTATTCATATCTATTTCAGCCATAACCTATATAAGTATTGCAAATTTTCACTATTGTGTGTTTTTTTTTAATCTCTTAGCGTGACTGTAATGTCAATAAATCATAATGTTTATTTTTGTTCTGAAACTGTTTTTTTTTTATTTTAGCTTATTTGGACATTCTGCTGAAAAAATCCATAGTTTCACTAATTCAAAGTTAAGGACTGAATCCTTTACTTCTTTTTTCCAGTGTATATTTATTTATGCTATCTATGCCATTTTGTGAATGAAAATAGTGCGGATTTTGGATACACCATTTTTCTTTCACACCATGCTGTGTAAATAAGGAGGAAGTGTAGTTTTGTTTAATCTTTCAGACTAAAGATCGTGCAAATTGTCAGATTTCGGAAATCCGAATACAATGGATATACATTTTTTCAAGCTACATAAAGTTACTTCCTTTTTCCAGTCTATATATGTCTATGGACTATCCGTACTATTGTTGCATTTTATAAATATGCCTCTTTTCTGTAGGCTTGCTTCTCATATAAACTATCTATATATATATTTCTCAAAAGACAAGTTCAAAAGTTCAAACAAAAACAAGCAACAACAAGTAAATAGGGAAGATCCCATGGCGCAGCACGCGGTGTGAATGGAAATTGGTGCATCCCAATCCACACTATTTTGTGAATGAAAGTGGTGTTTATATAATTCTCTTCTTCTCAATTTTTGTCATAATATTAAAAGTATTTCCAGATTATTGTGTCGTAAGACTATTGAAACTAGAACAACAATACACAGATAGAGTATACTCTCAGGTTTCACTTTAGAAGTACCGGTACTTTAATTACACACATTCGTTCATTAGACATGATTACGAAAGGTAACTCATCTCTCTATTCCTAGATCTAGATCTAAAACTCGAATTGAACTCTAAGAAGATTATAGAACTTCTCTTCGCAAATATAGTTTTATACTTTAGCACATGAACATACTAATTATAGTCCATTCATTTCATATTTTAATCAAATTAACATTCAAATTGGTTTTTCTAAAGCATTGTTACATGAGTGCAACTCTATTCTTAATATCGCGTAAATTAAGGTCAATTAGCTATCCTTAGCTCAATTTATAGAATTTTTTTATTCATGAATTCACACATTCTCTTTACTTATAACAAGTAAATGGGAAGATCCCATGGCGCAGCATGGTGTGAATGGGAAATAATATATCCAATCCGCACTATTTTCATTCACAAAATAGCATAGCATATTTTTTTTTTACTTTAAAAAGATTTTAATAATGTCCGGAAATTTCCAGGACTTTTTCGACCGGCGGCAAAGCATTTAATAACATTTCAGGAGATTTCCAAGGGGCTCCTGGTAAATCAATAGGCCGCGGGAAATCTGTTATGTTATAAAATGGTTCAATTTAATAATTTATACACCTAAAATTTAGCACGGGTCCAAAGAAAGTGCGGGACCCACTGCGGTCGCATATGTTTGAATTAAAACATGGGCTGGTTATTAATAAAGACAAAGATAATGAAGATAAACATAGCTCACATAGAGCCCATTATTTTGGATGTCTATCCCTTGAAGAAAGTAGAATCCTTCAACTACTTGGGGAGCATCACGGAACAAATGCTGACGTCAAAGCAAATCAAGGGTCGCCTTCATTCAGCTCAAGAAAATCTGGAGAACATTTCGTTAGAAACAAAAATTCGCCTCTCTCACTCTAATGTTTAAAGACCGTTTTGCTTTATGGAGCCGAGACCTGGAGACTCTTCAAGAGTTCTGTCAGAAGAGCGTCCACTTTCATGAACAGCTGCCTACGTTATCCTTCACATCCTTTGGCCAAACACCATCAGCAACAGTGACCAAAGAACCAACCAAAGTTCCGTAGAAGAAGAAATCCGAAAGAGAAGATGGGGCTGGATTGCATACTGCACCAACTAGCATCGCAAGGCAGACAATGAAGTGAACTCACAGTGTAAGAGAGGGCGTCCTAGAAGCGTCGTAAACTAAAGGCAGACACTTTTATTACACCTGGAACAAGATGGAAAGGATGTACCAGGACATTTTTGGCGGCCCATACTCCAATAAGGAAGACACTATGTGAGTCAGTACTTTGTGAAGGAGTTTCCTGAAGAAGCTTTGATTGGAAACATTATTCTATTGTAATTCTCTGTCTTTGTGGTTTTGTTTTCATACTTTCCTGATACTAGCTGTTTTGTTTAAACTTTGGCGTATAGCTGGTTTTTTTTTTTCCAAACACTTTTTCCACAGATGGTTGTATTGCTTAAAAGACAAAGCAACTACGATCTTTTACCTGTCTTGTAATGAAGGGAATCCTTACAAATATCTATTTTTGTGTATGGGTCATGAACACTTTTTTTGTACCTCGTTAAAATAAATGTGTCATTGTTTTATTTCTTATTAAGAAACAAGTTTTTTTATGCGGTTTGTCATTAATGCTTAACAATATTATTGTTGCTGAACAAGTCTTACAGTTTGCCGAGCCTTCTCCTAAAAGATAAGATTCTTTTCATGTTCAATAAGCCAAATGCATGCAACTCAATCTCTTCAAGAGTTCTTGTCAAACTTAATCATGGAGATAGATCTAGCTCCAATACATTTGCCTAGAAACACAAATTATATGTTGGCTAATAAAAGAGTGGGCTTGCCTAACGCTGGATATCACACCTACTCTGCAAAGATGCATACTAAAGGCTTCTAGGTTTCATTGATTTTTAATGCGGTATTCTCATTTTGAGGGGAGCATTACTTGTGAGACTTCACTGTACGTCTTCTTCGTCCAAATGTCGAAAACTCTGATTCTAAGATTAGGCCAGAACAATACTTTACGTAATATTTTGGAACATCGTCTTCTGAACCAACACATTTGTCTGGGTCTGGAATGTCACTAACTCTGATTTTCAAAGTGGATCAGTTGAATAGGCGATGGCCCTCCAGGAAGCAATATTTGTTTTATAGCCATTTCCAAAATTTTACTGCCGCATCTCGGGTCAAGTTGAAATATTGCACAATAATACATAGTCGAGGACAATACAGGAATCAATCAATAAATTAACCAATTAATTTAAAAAAAGTAGTGATAATTTATTGTTTTTTATTTAGAAAAAAAGGGATATAAACTTTGCATTATTGTGATATGACATTAGCTTTTCTCTATTTAAGCTTTTTTTTAAAAGTATTATTTATGTTTTGCTTGTTTTTTTGTTTATAAACAAATCTTATCTTATTATCGGATCTAAATCATGCATGCACACTTCTTTTATCTGACAAAACAAGTATCAAGTAAAAAAGATTAACCAATTAGCTCATTAACTGGAACTGTTGCTAATTAATTATTTTATTTGGACTTTAAATTGAAATCAACGTTCAATTGTACTTGTGTGCATCTACTAAATCAACATCTAAAACAGGCATGTCAAACTTGGTGTTCGGGGGCCGCATGCGGCCCGCGACCACCTTGCATGCGGCCCGCTTGGCCGACTACAAAAAATATAAAAATAGTATTAAACTTTTACGCTGGAAAACAAGAGATGACCAGCTACTTGAAAGGAAAAATAGTATTTTTTTTAACTGAAAAACGGATTGAAACTGCAGTGAAAGCAAGCTACATTTTGTCAAACGTCATTGCAAGCCATTTCAAATCATTTAATAAATGTGTTTTTATGAAGGAGTGTTTCGTTAAAGCCGAAGTCATTTATTCAGAAATAAAAAGGAGAAAGCATTCAATGAAATAGCGTTAACTAGTGACACTCTTGCAGATAGAATAAACAACATGTCAGTCAGCTTGCTTGAACAACTAAAGAACGACAGAGCTGATTTTGAATTACTTTCATTGGGTCTCATTGAGTCAACTGACGTAACGAGTGTAGCACAGTTGGCTATATTCATAAGGGCCTTTAACAGAAATTTCGACATATACCAGGAACAACTTGAGTTCTGTTCTATGCATAACAAGCGAGGATGATTTTTGTGAAATGGGAAGCGTGGTCGAGCGGCCAAGTGCGGCTTGAGCTTGGCTTGCTTGGCTACCTAGAAGGGGGTTCGAGGTTCGACACCCGACTCGGGCAGAGTTGTGTTTACTGAGCGCCCAAAGGCAGCACGGGAAACCAACTCCTAGATCCCCCCTCCCCCCACTGGTCCACAAATGAGATTGGACCAAAGCGCTCTGAGCATGCTATAAGCATGAAAGTAGCGCAATATAAAAGCTATAATAATAACAAAAAATGATAGGAAGTGAAAATGCAGTACAATTTATCTATGGTAAAGCTAGCTAGTCTAACAAAGGTATGGCGTACCAACCATGAAATGAAATGGTTATGATGCAAAGTTACTTGCAAAAATAAGAGAGACTGATGCTAATTTTAAATTTGCTCATTTTCAGTGCATCATCATCATATTATTATTATAGCTTTTATATAGCCTACTTTCATGCTATAGCATGTTCGGTTTGGTCCAATCTCATTTGTGGACCAGTGGGGGGAGGGGGCATCTAGGAGTTTATTTTTTTCGTCTGCCTTTAGGCGCTCTGCCCGAGTCGGGTGTCGAACCTCGAACCTCCTTCTAGGTAGCCAAGCCACGTTCAAGCGCACTTAGCCTCTCGATCACGCGATCTGATTTGATTCTAAAAATGCTGCTGGAAATGTGCAACTAGAGCTGATAGAATAGAAATCAGGTTCTTAATTGAAATCTAAGAATATTCCAATGGCTGTGCCAAAATGTTACAGTCATTTACCCTGAACGGTTCGTTAAATTGCGGAAATTTGCAGCTAGAATTCTAGCTATTTTTGCATGCACTGTGAGCAGTTCTTTTCCATAATAAAAGCTATTAAAACACCTCACCGTTCGAGATTATCTGATCAAAATTTGTCATCTGTAATGAAAGCGTCAGTGGCAAACAAACTTCAACCTGACATTGATAAAATGGTATCCCAGAAAAGATGTCATGCGTCAGGACAAAGAAAATAATGCGTAAGCATATTAATTTTTTATTAGCCAATAGTACTACAAATTTAGCTAAGGGACAGGTATGCCATTAATATTGTATTATATTGTATTATTTCTAATTTACATAAAACTAGTAGGCTGTTTTAAAAATGATTTTTTTTTTTGCTGCGGCCCCTCAGGTCATAGTAAGTTGCTTATGCGGCCCATATACCTTAATGAGTTTGACATGCCTGATCTAAAACAAACGATACAACAAAACACAACACTTTGGTTACGTGGTTCCTTCCCTTTGCTCACTTCCCCACTCCTTTTCTTTCTCCCCTTAATGCCACCCCATCTTCACGTCACCATACGTCAAGTTTAGTGTTGCCACGTTTGTTGTTTCCCATAGAATGACTTTCTAGTTGTGAGATGTTCGCTGGATGCTTTCAAATCTCAAAGACACATTGAGAAACGTTCTTGTCACTGATTTATCCCTGTCTTGTTTGTGATGCAGGTATGGAACAGTAGTGCTTCTATTTCTGACTTGTGGTTTGATGTAGGAACACATGCCAATAACAGTCTGAGCTATTGTTCTGCTAGACATTTTTTTTTAAAGTTCTTGTATTTTTGTTTCTTTGCATGCTCCTTTGAGTTTAATAGGAAATGAACATTCTCCAAGGCTGTTTCCCTGAGACAGAACTTTCTTGTGGGCTCATACAACTCTTGACCTTCTGTAGCCAAGAGATAACGAGGATATTTTGTGACCATCAACTGATGGAAAGTTACTCTGGAAAAAAGAAAGCTCTTTCCAAACGCACTGTCCCTTTTTGTCTCTTTTTGACTATTAATATAATTGTAAACGTGTCCCTAATTTTTGTTTTTCTTGTAGGGTTTGCTGGAGACAGCAACTCGTCTCGAGGCGACCTGCCCTTACAGTTCCACGATACTCACGGGGAAAATGTTGAGCTCCTTAACAACAAAACTCGGGCTCGTCGCTATGAAAGTTTCTGCAAAGGCATCTGTTTTAGTAACAGGCCAATAGCTGTTGGCGAGAAGGTAAGAGCTTTTCCTCAGCTATTTTTTAAAATCAAACTTTTGTCTGATATAAATGTCTGGTTGCTAAAAAAAAAAGGGGGGGAGGGGAAAATTATCATTATCAAATAGTATACATGATGTAATCTTTGACCCTTGTATATATTTAGTAAGCTTCAAGTGTACAGCAGCTTTCCCTATCATTTTGACCGCGGTTTGGGTCATGATATAGGGATCTGCTGACCGACAAAGTGTGAAATGCAGACATTCTATAGAATGACTAGTTCTGCGTCAAGCAAAGTAAAAAAAAAAAGTCTTATTAACAAAGATATTTAGACATTAAATATACATGAGTGAAAAAAATAAACAACTACAACAAATAAACGACAGGATTTTAAAAGACTGAATTTCCCTTTGTAGACCCGTGTTTTTTATACCCTACGCTAAGTGCAAAATCAAATTTTAAATAATCAAATTATTTTTTTTAAATCCACAAATCATATTTAATAATAGTAATAAACATTAGTAAATATGAAATTATTTAGTTTCTTCTAATTAGACTAAAATGATAAATTAAAGATGTCGAAACATTGAGCGCGAAATCTCTCGGTTTTTGAAAACAAACACAGCTCATAGTATGTTTCTAGACCACGTTACTTTACCTAAACGTAACTTGTGTACACACTTTGAATAATTACTTGCTATTCATTTTTCTTTGTACACATTTGTCAACTAGACCGACTACCTAAGCGTACTTCCCACTCCCGTGTTGTTGTTGTAACCTATTCCCAGGTAGAGTGTATTCACTGAACATGTACGACTTCTGATCTCGTGCATCTGCAGTGTTAGATAATGATACGATTAGAAAGTCTAGACGTTAGCGGACGTTTAACATAATCCTAATCTGCTCAGAACTATGTATTTGTATCCAAGCGGGTTGGGGGATATAGATGGGCCAAGGTGATAGTATTTTATTCTAGTAGTGCACTTATTCAAAAATAAAAGGTTTTCTAGACTGAATGTACACATTTTAAACATCATTGCCGATTCCTACTAAGTAGACTGTATAAAGAAATCATTGAATAAGTAGGAGATGACTTGAAACAAAATACTACTACGAACATGTCTTGTACAAAATATTATTATTATCCTTTGGACTACTAACCGGGTGGATCATCGCCCCCCCCCCATTAGTGGCTAAAGCATTGCAGTAGCTTGAACCCATTGTATATCGCTTCAATTTTCTACTTGAGTTTCTACTTGAGTTTTGTTTTTTGTAGCCTGTCTTGTCTATGGTTAGCTTATGCAATTGTTAGCTTATGGTTAGCATATGCAATT
>JADKLZ010000003.1:14435438-14446808 GCA_021533235.1 Biomphalaria straminea | reverse complement strand
TCTGCTGCCCTCGTTTATGTCATCATCATATGTGCTACCACCCACCCTTGTGTTTGAGTTCACTACACCTGTAGATGATGGGTTGGAAGAAAGTTCACGTTTTCACTGAAACTTGAACAATAGATTTGAACACATTGTATAGACAGGCCTGCATGGCTTTCACCACTTACAATAGAAACGATACACTATAACGTAATTTATTTTTACTTGAGCTGTTCATTATAATAAAACATATCATTTTTAGCGTATGTGTACTTACGTATGACCCTTGAAAACTATTCCACTAGAACTATAATGTCATTGATATAGACTTGATTATTATTTGATTTATGTAGATCTACTGTGTAAAGCCTCAGGGGTGCATTGGCTTAGCGTTAAAGCGCTTTCGAACCAAAGAGTTGTAAGTTCGAATCCCGGCGAAGACATGATCCTAAACGTTGTAGAGCTATCACCGTAGGGCCTGCCACCAGGCTCTGGTTAACCTGTTAATAAGTTTCTGACTGTGCTGGTCACATGACCATAGTTAAACTCGGCCATAGAAACAGATGAATGTTACATCATCTGCCCCACTTTTGCTTTCTGGCAAAAATAAATCAAATTTTTAGATTTTTTAAATTGTTCAATTAAAGCCGTGAACATTGCACTCCTTGAGCTACTGAGTACAGTTGCGAGAAAGACACTTGTCTTCGAAACTAGAGATTAACAAAAGTTCATGTCTACGCAGACCCAGTTGTGACCAACATAGTTTGCCATATTTCACGTAGACAAATAGTCTTTTCGAGGTGTTGGGGGATCGATTTAAGAAAATATACTCCAGCTAATAATTGCAAATGCTTTTAACTAAAACGGTTTACAAAATCACTTTGCGGGGTGATAAATAAATGAAAATATAATGCTAGCAGTTGAAATGACTAGATGAAATACCCAGATCATGTTTTTTTCTTATAGAACTTCAGCTAGGTTGAAATGGACAAATGTACAACATTCTCCCCCTTTTTTCTCTCTCTCTCTCTGTCTGCAAAATATAGAAGTCCCACCATTAAAACCAGGATGTGATCATGGATCATTTCCAGTTCAGACTTGACCCGGTAACCCATCAAAAGTGTTGTTTTTACGTGCTGTGCTGGTTCTTCCTACGACTGCTACTTTGTACACGTGTAGGCCCCCCCCCCGGGCGTTTTTTTGTAATTTATTACCATAGGCGAGCTAAGTGTCTTCAATAAGAGCATAAAGAAATGATTCTTGAATACTGAACCATCGGTTACATCGAATACTCACGTGGTTTAGAGGAAGTAGACTGTATCAAAAAATGATAGAAGTTTACCTTAAGGCTCTATAGTTGTTGGAGTTACAGCTTCTCGCGATGGTTTGTACATTTTGAATGTTTGGTTTCTCTGGAAGAACTTAAGCTCGGACATCTTAAGAACTCGTGACCCACTGCGAGGATGAAAATTTCAAAGGAACTCTTCATTGGCTCATTTATATCGTTTCCTTAGATTGGAAAACTGTGAGCGCCCACATGTTTGAAGTAATCAAACAAGACAACTAATCGTGGTCCCTCCTGCTTTTGTCTCAATGACCCATAATGACTCTTCGTCAGCAAGGTCCATTTTACTTGTGTATCTCAATACTTTGATGTTATATGTATAATATCTTTGTTATAGGAGCATCTTTCTCTATGTCTGTTCTTCATCCAATTCTTTACAGGTGTACATTAAGTTTGTGGAGACCAACACCAACTGGAGTGGCGTGCTTAGATTCGGCTTCACCAGCATTAACCCTGCCACCATTCGGGGATGCGATCTTCCACGCTACGCCTGTCCGGACCTGACCAACAAACCGGGCAACTGGGCCAAGGCTCTCGGGGAACGCTACACCACCAGCAACATCCTCCTGCACTTCAGTGTCAACAGGAGCGGCGACGTCTATTACGGGGTAAATGGAGAGGAGAAAGGACTCTTTTTCAGTGGCGTGTCCACCAATCAACCGCTTTGGGCAATGTTGGATATTTATGGCAACACTGTTGGTGTGGAGTTCTCTCACGCTAATGCAGGTATGTGTTCACTTTCTCATCGTGTCTAAAAAGTATCCATTGAAAACCATTCATGTCTTTCAATCGCTCCATTAGTTTAATGCAGCAAGTAGACTTTTGTCTTTCAATACTTATATCTTTTTAGTGCACCAAGTAGAAAAACTTAGAAAAACTTAGTCGCTTTCTGGTTAACATGTACTCTGATGTCTGGCACTAGAGTCAAATGGTTCAGTTTTATTGTTTTCATTTTGAATGGAGAAAAACCCAGCCTGTGTGTTGTTGTTAATCATATATAGTCCTAATTGTATCGATCTCTTGTGAACAAAGAAAAAAAAAAGATTCTGAGCAGGTTTGGCACAACGCATCTTACAAGGGAGGAAAGTTACTTATTATGGTTATGTCCTTCCTCTGGTGGGGGGGGGGGCGCTGCTTAACAGGTACAGGTTACTGCTGGCAGACTGCTGCCTTTTAGCCTGCATGGTGGAAACATGTCTACTGGGGGATTTACTGAAGTTATAAGTCATCAACTCATTGACATGATATCTCTTGCTTACCGAAGGCGAAGATCTTATAGAGGGAATGCAGATCAAGTACAATGTTCTATTTCTAGACTCAATAATGCTACAGCTTTCGTCCTTTGGCTTATCAGCACTTGGTAGAGCAATGCATCGATGGCAGAGATAACATAAGATGATGGTTGAAGAGACAAATGTTATACTATCTAAGATAAATTTTCATACTTCCTGTCAATGGAGCACGCAAAAAGGTCACCACATGAAAAGTCGGAGATGTGGATCTATATGGGCTAGAGCAAATCTAGCATTCAGGATGTAAATATGTTGAATGTTGGTCGGGAATACCCGATAGCTCGTGTCGTCAGGATAGGTAACACACAGGTAGGTCGAGATGGCGCTGCCTTGGCTTGTAGTCATTTGTTTTCGTTTTATGGAGTTGAGGTTCATGTGTCAGTAGAGGACTGTTGTAGGGTCAGATATCTGTAATCAAAATAGAGGCAAGTGGTTTTAATTGCAAGTGTTTTGATTGGGTTATTGTGTCAAACTGTGTACATAGTGAAGGAATTACTTCTTGGATACATTTAATGATTTATCCTGTCAATATGAAAAAATTGGACTAAAACATGCCTTAAAAAAAAGTACTTAAACATTATATGATATTTGTACACATGTAGGCCTACGTACCATATATGAATATACACATATTTTAAAGCTCTAGACAAGATTCTAAATCAAGAAGTCTAATGGTCTTCAATGTATTTTTTTTTAAATATATTATTTAAGAGAAAGCTATCTCCTAGACTTTATAGTTTTGAAACTAGACTTGAAAGAATCATAAAGCTAAGTAACACTCCTTGAAGGAATTTAGACTCCCCAGTCTGTTTAGTTGAGAATAGAAATCTCATCTCTATCTAGTACTTTGTTCTAACCAATACTTAAACGAAATACTTTTGAAGTACAAATTAACAAAATAAAAAGAGTATAATTCAAAATAAAAAGTAGTTCCTAACAAGTAACTTTTATATTTATTGCAATATTTTTTCTTTCAGAGATTGAATTGCCTGCCAACGCTGCTCAGTTTGATGCCAGTCCACTGCCTTCAGATGTGGACCTTTTCACATTTAATTCTGCCTTAAGCTCCATGTCTCTCAATGAGCCCCCTCTCCCTCCCAGCCCAGCATCTCCTCTGCCCAGTTTGACTTGGCATGCTGGTGTCAACTTGACCCCAATGCCACTGCACACTTTACAAGGAAAGAACATCAGGATAAGTAATGATAGAAGTGTGGCAGTCAGGCTAAGAGATGAGTACTGTAATGCTTTTGTCTTTTCCTCAAGACCCATTCATTGTGGAGAGACTTTAGTCATACAGGTAATTGTGTAATTTGTAATTACTTAATTTGTAATTAATTGTAATTGTGATGAGAACATATTACATTTATAAAGGCAGCACTAGGGACCAAACATTAATCAGATAAAATGGTAAAATCATTATAGCCAAATAATAAACTAGAGATGGGAATGAAATCCATCTTATAAAGTTCAGATTTGGTTTGGTTCAGGTAGAAAAAAATCAAAGCATTAAGCGTGATGAAAAATGAATGACAGGTATCACAGATAATGGTAGCTTAATTAGCCTATTGACAGTTAAACATTCAAGGTTGCATGTTGTATTGAGAAATGTCAACATTTCTGTTTTTGGGTTTAGATTTAGTAAGTAAATTAGGGCACAGGAAGTGATGGGAAATTTATTTTAGGGATGTGCATCATTGCAAATCTCAATTCATTTGGTAAGAGTAAGGACAGTTCATTCATTTTGGTTTAGCAGTTTCCAGATTCCAGCTCAGTTCATTTGGTTTGGGTTTGGTTAGGTTCATTTCTCATCTCTACCATGTACCCTCTGATTTGACAACTCTGCCTAGCAGTGACACAGTATTTTGTGTTGGCTCTGGATTGGTGGTGAAGACGGATGTTGTTAGGTTTGGTGGGACTCTAAATATGTTGACATTTAATGTTCAAACCTCTATGGCCAGGTAGACCATAAAAGTTGAAGATTTAGAGATACTGTTAAAATTATTTTCAGTATAAAATACATTATAAAATATCTTACCTAGACAGAATGAGTCAAATATCAAAACTTCTAAATTTTCTTTGTAGATTGATATCGACTTAAATCAGTGAAAGCATAGTACACGCATACATTTAAAGAAGGGAAGCACCTATGTTTATTCTGAAAAATTAATTAATTGTACAAATTATAATTAATTATTGTACAAAGGGCTTCCAGAAATATCTAGCCAGCTATTCAGAAGTTTTCAACTATTGAGCAAATCTGTTTTTCAACAGGTGCTAAGTATAGACAGGTCATTTTTTGGTGGTCTAGGCTTTGGACTGACTGCCTGTGATCCATCAACAGTAGACCCTGGCAGTTTGCCAGATGATTCAGATCTTCTATTGGATCGTCTGGAGTACTGGGTTGTAAACAAAGATATCTGCAGGAACCCAGAGATTGGGGATGAGCTTAGCTTTCATCTCACAGAATCAGGTTTGTGGATTGATAGATTAATGGCTGCTCCAAAGTATGCTTCACAAATCTTTAACAAAATGGCTATTGGGTGTGGTTTGGTTATTCATGCCATATGGTTGTGTTTTTTAAATGCAAAAACTTTATTTACGTACTTGAGCTTTAATTGTTCATTTGTAATTCTACATGTTATTTGTAATGCTAGAGGAGCCAAATTATTGTTATATTTGAATTATTTGTACCTTTGAATGCTGCTATTATTGTTACCAATGCCACTATTACTTTGTCCATTGATCAGGTGAGGTAAGGTATGCTAGAAACAACCAAGCCCCTGTTACATTGATGCATGTGGACCGCACTCTTCCATTATGGGCTTTCTTTGATGTTTACGGTAACATACAGAAAATAAGAGTTATAGGTAACCTTCTTTTATTTTAGTGACTGCAAAGTGAAACATTTTTTTATATTGTTGACAAAATAAAATGTAAAGCATTTACTAAGAGTATTTTATATAAGTGTAACTTAAGTTGTAAAAGTTTTTAGTTGACATAGTTGACATATTACTAAAAAAGTATTAAACTTGGATTTATTGAATGAAACAATGCAATATGTAACTCAATAAAATATTAGATATAGATTTATTGAATCAAATAATGCATAACTTTGGCTTACTACTTAAGCATGAAAGCAAACTATCAGCTGGTTATTATAAACTGGATATATCTCATTTGTTTTTGAATAATTAAAATGTTAGTTATTTAACTTTTTTAAAGTGATGTAGCTCCTTACATTTCTAAGTATTATACAGGCTTTGATAGCAAAACAATGCAAGAATCATGTCTATAAAAGCTTGACAATAGCATTGTATCTTTTTTTTTTCTTCACCAGGTACAATTATGGCCCAGATTCAAGGTCGTCTGCCTAGGTCAGTGAGCATGAACAGTTACAACAGTAGCCCTGGGAATAGTGGGGCTGCTTACAGTGCTGGGCTGACAGTGGCTATGCCTCCTCCTCCTCTCCCTCACTCTAGCCCAGCCTCCCTGCCAGCTAATGTCTTCAGGAGCAACAGTGTACCAGTGCAGTACCACTCTCCCGCAGAAACTGAAGGGGACTTCTTCCGCAACCAGCAGACCACTTCCTTACCCGCCACGCCATTAGAAGATGGCGCCAGTGACTGTAAAGTGTGCTGGGAGAAGTCTATCAACAGCGTCCTGTACACTTGTGGTCACATGTGCTTGTGTTTTGATTGTGCAACCACCATTCGCAATGAGAAAGGACTTTGCCCTATATGTAGACAGACAATACAGGATGTAATTAAAATATATCGATCTTAGCAGCATGGGAAAATGTTATGGGATTTATCCCTCAAGTCAATACAAAATGGGTATTTTCTCTATGTGACTGCAATAGATGTTTTTTTAGCAAAGATAAAAACAACAACCAATGTATCAAGCCTTTTCAGACGCTAAAGAAGACAGGTTTGCTGATTTCTATGGACAAGTGACTGACATTGCAGTGTTACTCTATAGCAGTAAACAAAAGATAGCGTAGAATGTAGGTACAGTTATAGGGTCATTGTGATTATTCTAAGGTAGGCTAATAGTCATTTTCTTTGTTTGATATGCATTTCTTAAAATTGATTCTCTACTTGTAAAATTACTTTCACTTCAAATTGTAAATAATTTTAGCATTACTTTGTCACTGTTAAGAAATGTATTGATTAAAATGTTTTAAGGTTTGGTATTCTTTTATGTTTCAATAATAAAAAATCTGATTGCAAGTTTGGATTAAAGGGGAAAACATTCAATCCAAATGAACTATGCTCAATCCTTTTATCTGCATTGCTGTTGCTCTTGTTTACATGTGAGCTAACTTTAAAACAGAGCATTGTACAGTATGTGTTTAGTATAATTTAAAGTCACTATTTTCTGATGTTGCCAAATAATCAAAATGTATGAGAAATGATTTTAATTTATTCCAATGATTTTCAGTGTAATTGTAAATATTCGGATTAAAGATTGTTGCCGTCGAGCTAGTGTATTTTCCTCACAGAAGTTTGTTTTGTTTTTTTCTCCCTCAAAATATTCAATTTTGAAAGTCTTTGAATCATTAAGACTTTTAGAGAAACCAACTAGTGCAGAACAGCAGTGTTATAGGTCTCTTTTTTGTTGATGATATTGTGCAGCATGTATAATACAGTTTTACAGAATTCAAATTTTGAAAACATTTGATATGACATTTTGCTGTCTTTTTTCTTTTTTTTTTTTTATCTATTTAGAAATTGGTATTAAGTTGATTTGATGACTATGCAACCATGCTTACATTGCATTTATAAAGTTGAACATTGAGGTTAACAAGAGACAGTTCACTAGTAAATAAAGCCAAAGTTCTTACTTTGTATTAGCAATATTGCATCTCATGCTGTTCATGGTACAAAGGAAGCATTAAAAAAAATCTCTTAAGTGTTTGATTCAACAATAGCTCATTGTGGGTGGGGGTCTTAGTGAAGATCCAGTAGTTATTGTCATATTACTAAGTCTGGCCAGCTCTACTGGAACCTAGTATTATGTTAAGGAAAAGTATAAGTGGCCATGATGCTGGTCTAATTGTTTTCAATAGTAGAAATGTGTGAACTTCTGCATCTTGTAAAAGTTTTGTTTGTGCCATTTAAAACTGCTGTAACATAGGTATGCAGCACTGTCCCTTCTCAAGTTTTTTTTTATTAATTCTTCATTAAAATTAAAATTACATTTCACCTTTTAATTTCAAGCCAACAAAAAGTTGATTTTTCTATTCAAAAATGACTAACTGCTTTTAATTGTTCTGACACAACCCTTTTCTCATAAAAACAAAATGACTATCAATTGAAAGTCTGAAAACCTGATTGGTTGCATATTTAGAGTTGTAATACTACACGTGAAAATCTCATAAAATAGAGCTTCAATGTATCTGAATGATGAATGTTCTAACTTGCTTCACTTACAGTCAATGAAGTCTATGTCTACCATTCCTTTCATATTATTTGTTCACAGTGCTTGCTTGCTAGCTCAATATCAACCTATTTTTCAACGGACTGTCTTGTACTACAATGTTTGTATAGATCAGTTTTGTTTTGAAAAATAATCTGTGATTTTAGTTTATTTATTGCAATGTTTCCACTAGTTAAAGAGCATTGTATTGTGGCTTGTTGGTTCACTTGTTCATTATTTTGTCTTGCACTATGTCAGACTATGTGACATCTTTTCATAGTTGTTACAAAAATAGTGTGTCCTCCATGTATGAAATGTATTGTGTAATTTCAGTTCCTACACAGAGTTCAAATGGATTATGTTGTTACTGCTTATAAACTCTGTAGAGTGTCTTTCCTCTTCAATGTAGTGTGACATTGTCTAGATATTCATGATTCCCTCCCTTATTTTCTTGTCAATCAAACACTCATCTGAATGCATTTGTTTTGACTGTTTGGATACTTCAAGTATTTGGAACAACATTGTTGACATGTTACTTCACTTTATAATATTGACAGTTCACTGTTGTTAGCAGTGTCAGAGTCACTGGTTCATTATTTACTGACTTCAATGATTAGCAGCTACCTAACTAAACAAAAAAGAATATTTAAAGACATTGCTTATTCTGCATCTTTCACTGGTGTGGCTCAGTGACAAAGTAGGCAGCTTGAGAGCTGATTGTTGGCTTGTTAGACTGTCACATCTTTGCCATACATGTTGTAGACATGGTTGTATTAAAGTAATCCTACTGGGCACATTTGCATGGCATATGTAACAGCACTTGTTTTTGTTTTGGACTTGAAGATGCACACCAGCAATAAATTTGTCTTACATTTTTTTGTGCATTCATTCTTTTATGTGCTTTATGACAATGTATTTGATTGGAAAAAAAATTCTCTTCATGTGAACATTTCTTATGTATAATTGCAATGTCATTGAAATCACTTCTTTTTTATTTTTCTGTAATTAGAATTATATCATGTTCAATTTTTAAACATAAAATGAAAAAAAAAAGAAATTAATGAAATAATTAGCTCACCTGTAATTAATTTTATTGCATTTTTTGTAAATTGAAACACAAAATTTCATCAAACCATGTTGGAAATTTTTAAAACAAATAAAAAAAACAACATTACAGAAGAATTTTTTTTTCCATTTATAGGAGACAATGTCAACATTGAGTGTTTGAAACATTTTCAAAAGAAATAGTTAAATACACAGTATTTTTAGAATATGTTATGTACTAGAATGATATATATATCTTTAAAATTTATCAAAGAAATGGAATATACTCTAGGATCAGATTATATATGATCTTTTCATCCTTTGTTGTTCAAACTCTTGTCAATTCTGATTTGTACGCCAGCACATGGTAATCACATGCTTGAGTTTCCGTTTTGAGTCACTTCTAATCAATGGACTAGAGCATGTAACAGACACACCTATAACAAAAGAACCATTGGCTTTCTTAGAACCGTATATGCATTCCAAGCTGCTCTCCTTTTATACCCATATGTTGTGTTTGTAGAAGACAACCTTTTGTTGTATCTGTGTTTCACCCTAGACAGTTATCTCCCATGCTGGCCCAATCTAATGCTAACTTATGACCTAGAAACTGTAGGAGCTCAGGTCCTTTGTTGTTACTAAAAGTGTACATGAGTGGAAGAGTACTGCTAAAGGAAGGGGGCTGTCAGTGCACATGCAGTCAGTAGTTATTGAAATTCAACTGCAACAGGTCTCAGCCAGTGGCCTGTTGGTCAAATATTGTCCATGACCTTTTCACTTGTGTATACACAGACAAAATACTTAGACATCTAGATCTAGCAGAATGGTATTCATTTATATTTAGGAGGTACATGTCTATTATATTTACTAACACTATAAATTTTAAATGGTCACTGAGACTCAATGTGTAAGTGAGCTGTGGTTGAAAACCAATGAGGCAATAGTCTGAATTTTTTGTGTTTATTTTGTGGTTTTGGGGGGTGGGGATTGAAAACAAAGTTTTGTTAGTGAAGTGATCTTTGTAAAATGCTGAAAACATTTCAATGGGACTAAGTTGTAATTGAAATATTACATGGAAGAAAAATGCAGAGTTCAGACTGTTTTACCCTGCCCATATGATGGTGGCACTATTGTATACAAGTGGATATTTTATTTGTGATGAAACACATTCAGTCTGTTATGTGTGAGTACAGTTGTACTCATCTCTGGTGCACTTTTTATTTTCACTTATGAATTATTTTTGTAATATTGAGGTAGTGGTTCATTGAGTTGTCTTTCCATGAATGTCTCCATTGAAAACATTTTTCTTGTACAGACGAGGAACTACTAAAACACATAATGTTTGTTTTTATAATCATGTGAATTAGAATGACAATAAAGAGAGCAAATGCCTTATAAAACAAGTCCATCTTTTGCAGTGTATGTGATTGTTAGTGTGATATTTTGGCAGTTTATGTTATTGTTAGTTTGATTTTTGACTTCTGCTACGGACTACTTTCTTATAGGAAGAAGATCGCATGTACAAAAAAACTTGGCCTAAAATATGTCTGGGACTTGAAAATGAACTTGGAAGGCAGAAACACTGGCCAGAGGGACCTTCAACGTAAGAACGTCGTCATTACTTCAGATTCGTTTTACACGTCGCGATCCTTTTTTTGTTGACGCAAAGCTCGTCACCATTCCGATGTATTCCAGTCTGCAGCAGTGTTGAAAGACGAGAGGAATCGCGCCAGCGGAAACATGTCTTCAAAACGTTTGTAGTCGATAATAGGTTCTACTTAGAAGATGAAACAACGTATAACTGTAACCTGAACTGTATATAAACAATTGGTACGAATAATAAAGTCATTTTACTTAATATTCCAACATGGATTTAAATTTATTAGGAGTTGGACGAGGTGTTCTATAGTTTGAAAAAAAATGACCTCCACCATCAGATAATAATAAATAGGAAAGGGAAAAAAAAAGATCTACGATATGTTGAATAATAAAGTTAAGCAGAATGAAGCAAAAATAATTAAACAGTCCCGACTTCTCTGTTGAGGCTACAACTGATTTAAAAGTGGCTCTAGTAACATTTCCGATCTCTTTTTAGGAGTTGGAAATACAGACTTGAAGTAAAAATAAGCGACCGATGAATCTTTTTTTAGCTCAGAGAAATTGATTTTAAAAATGTACAAACAATCTTCTAATAAACCCAACAAACATTTCGTTCCACATGCTCGTCAGTTAGATGCTGTTTCGAAACATGTTAACAAAGACAAATGGGCGTAGTTTGTTTCTTGTTGA
>JADKLZ010000003.1:14414653-14435428 GCA_021533235.1 Biomphalaria straminea | reverse complement strand
AGACAAATGGGCGTAGTTTGTTTCTTGTTGATCTCTTCCTTCTTCACCTGCAGACTGTTTCTTTTCGAATTATCGATTGGCCTCCTGACCCTCCCCCAAATGTTGACACCTTACTTTAGGCACATCTTATTAAACGAATAGGTTAGAGAAGAAAAGTCATGTATTTACATTGCTATAATGTGCTAGCGTTCCGATGAACAGATCATTTACTGGAATACGTAATGATTCGGTTCATTTATCTTTGCATATATACATAAAGACTACACACCCTACCACTCTCACATACATACACGCGCGCAGTTACACACGTACACACAATATCTCGTACTCAGCTGATAGTTCTTTGGTCATCAGATAAGATTACATTTCGTTGCTTTTTTTTAAAACTCACTTTCCACAACGAACACAATGATTGCTTGCAATCTACCTACACTTTATATATCAGTAGGTCTCACGTTATTCTGTTAGTACCCCAGGTACATGTCGTTAGTTGTATTTATTTAGTGACATTAAGGAAATGATTCTTAAAAGAAATATAAAGATTTTTTTTAAAATTTAAAATAAATTGTATGACCCATCAATAAAATATAGTTATGAAATGTGTTATCAGGTTTTTTTGTTTTGTTTTTGGTTTAATACACAGAAAGAACCGTTGAATCTCCGTGAATGTGTTCATAGTTGACACCAAAGGTCCAGTGCGAATGATGCCGGCTTCTAATGCAAAGTTGTGAAAGTAAACATTCCTATGTCATCAGTTGAAAGATGTTGATTACATTGTATTAAAAAGTGTAAGACTACGTCCATGATGTAATTGGAATTTAATTTGTTATTTCATTCATCCTGAGTCTATCTAAACTCGTTGTGTTAGCAACTCGGTGTTACGCGAATTAAGTAACACATAATATAGAGTCCTGCATTCTAAAATTGTTACATGGCTAGACCAAAAGCGTATCCCTCAATAAACTCTCTGGCCTGGGTGGTTGTCATTTTATTGAGCCAGCGGCGTCTCCAAGGAGCAGCGGTAATGACGTGCGAGGGAGATGGCCCGTGTCGATGTAAGATGAATGATGGATCTGGTGTGGTGGACATCAGCACTTTAGGTTTCCAGAACGGCTCAGCCAGGTGAGTTTTAGTCTTAAGTAAAAGTAAGTGATTACATTAGAAAAAAAATTGTATTAAAGCAAGATATGGACAAACGTGTGATGTGTGTCAAAGCTATTATGCAGACACGTGTTGTTGTAGCACCAAACTGCTGGTAGACAAGACAACTAGACCGCATTACACTTTAATTATTTGAAATAACTTAAATAACTTCTTTGTCAACAAAATAGATATAACTATTATTACAATATAGACAAATACAACTTGAGATGAAATGAAATAAACTGATATTTAAACAAATGTAACTCACAATAATAACACGTCTTTCAACTCTGGCATCCTGGAATCGTCTGGCGTACTTAATACAGCTTACGAACAGCACCGCTAATCTTTCGACAAGACTAACATTAAATTAATGCTCTCTCTCTACAACTTACAATAAATACTCCCTTTCTATATCACCTAGGAAACACACACACAACACACACACAGACCACACAGAACTATAAGCGTCTAGCCGTCTATTCCCCATTCTGGGGCCGCTTAAAAGAAATACATGATTAAAAAGTTGGCCTTCTTCTGTTGCTTAACGAGTATGGTTCATCTCGAACAATTAAGCGAGACACATACATTATTAATACAGTTTTATACTAGTCGTGTGGTTTGCGCTTCGGGGATCATGATCTCGAGTTGGAACCTTACCTGCTTCCATTTTCTTTCTTCCTGCATAAGGTCTGGACCAGAAGTCTATTCTAAAAAATGCGCAGAGCTATCTTTAAATCTAAACGATTTGGCCAACAAATGCAAATCAATGTGAATATAAAACGGATAAAACTGTTAAGGGTTAAAATTCTTTTCTTGACAGATTTCCAGATGTTGCTGCGTCTTTTGATGGACAACTTTATTCCTATAACCCTTGCTATCCAATGCGTGAAGGGCGGTGTACTAATGCAGCGGTAAGCACTTCTAACATACTCAATCTTATGACGAAAAAAAAAAAACAACAACAGGTGAATAATGTATCACGAGATTTCTTAGCAAACGGATTCGTATGAAATTTCCCTTTAACTTTTAGGTGCTCACTAAGGCAAGGTTTCGATCATTTTAGCCTGAACAAATTCGCGAAAAACAGCAAGCCTTCTATCAAACCTTTATATTTTATTTTATTTCTTTCCCGAAAGGCGACATTCTATATATAAAAAATATATAGAAATGGCAAAAAAAAAAAAAAAAAAAAAAGGCTTACCTATTTATTTACTATTTCTCAAATCGCTGCATCTTCAAAGTCTCAGGCAGGGGATCGAATGTTGTAACGTGATTAAAACCAAAAAAATAAATCGTTTATTTCAGGCTAAAACTCACACATAGCTGGATAGCCAATTTGATAACGCGAATGTATATTACTTTTTTTTAATCTCTTTTTCAATTCTCACTCTTCAGGCTTTTGTAATCCTATTTGTTATATACTTAAAACTAGGATTTCGTACAAATTTTATCAGACTTTGACTTCACCTTGTTTTTAGATTTCATTGAAACAACCAATAGTACTTATTGTCTGTAACAATCTGCGCTTGTTTTTGTCTTGCTTTGATAGTAGAAGAATAGAGCCCTAAACTACTCTCCTTCAAATCTCTGTCTCTCCCTCACTAACCTCTCTCTCTCTCTCTCTTTCTCTCTCTCTCTCCCTCAATCTATTTTTTTCTTGAAGGCAGTATGAATTTTGTCTCGATTATTCCATTAGTTCAACAAATGCAGAGCTCCGCCATAGATGAGCTCCGCATTGAAATTCTGGGTCCTGGGCTCAAGCTATTTTCGTTTAGCTTCGAATTTAAATTTTCACGAAGTACTGTTAGCCTGTTATTTGTTGGTTTCCTCCTCTATGTGTCCATGTTGAAAATTATGAAATACGGAACTTGCAATTGAATGAGACTCTCAGCACAAAATAACAACTAGAAAATGACTAATCAAATATTGTTTCTCTGTCAGGCTTGTAAAATATCAGACGACACTCAAACAGTCATGGGCGAGCAAACCCAGTTTACTTGGTATTTTACAGGCTACTACCCCCTGGTCACTTACTCAACAAGTGATGGCAGGTTTGTGGAGCAGACTAACGCAGTTTTATTTTCAGTCATTTTTTAACTGTATACTTTTAAGAGAGAAACAAAAGTATCCAGGCTTAAATTAAATGAACATCTAAATGTGTTACCGTTTAGATTTAGATTTTGAAAAAGATGAAAATCATTCATTGGTTGAAACTTTGCACTTTAAGATTCCTAAGTGAAAAGTATATTTAAAAATCGTTAAGTGAAAAGTGAACTCCAAGATTCTTTAATGAAATGTAAACTCCAAGATTCGTAAACAAATTAAACTCAAAGATATTTAAAGTGAAAATTGAACTCAAAGATTTTTAAGTGAAAAGTAAACTCAACAATTCTTAAGTGAAAAGTAAAATCAAAGATTCTTTAGAGAAAAGTGAACTTAAAGATTCTTAAGTAAAAAGTGAACTCAAAGATTCTTAACGAAATTGTGTATTTCACTATCAGAATAAATAGAACAAAGAATTGCGAATAAAAAAAAGTCTCATTGATCTATCTATATTCTACTGTGTCCTAGTTAACCTAGTACATGAAGCGGGTTGTCTTAATCATCAAGAATATAAAAAAAAATAAAGTTAAAGTATCTTATTAATGTGCACGAATAAAGGAAAAAATGGATAGGCCTAGGGTGTTATAATTTTTTTAAAGTTAATTCTTTAACTTATAATATAAGATATCTATGATCTTAATCATTTGGGTCATTATTAATGTAATCTTCTTCTAAACCTAAACAGGAAAACGGAAGTGATGTTTATATGTGATGAAAATATAACAAGTCCCCAGCTTGACGTCATTGGAGAAGTGACTCCTGGGACATTGGTAAGTCTATTTACATTGACGTACATACGCTACCTGCGATCTGATGCAATCGTCCCTTCAAGACGTCTGCCTAAAGTGTGTGATGAAATCGCAAAGCATTGGTTCATTTAAAATTTTGAACAATTCTCTGCTTGGACTAAGTCCATGACGTGTATTTAGGAAATGTCTGTCTCCCAGAAGTAAAACGCTTGTGCAAGACTAGTCTATAGTTAAGTACCGCTTTCTGACCTCGCTATCAACAGGGCAGATGATGTAAGGGGCATCTGTTTCTATGGTCAATAGTTAACGAGGGTGTCATGGGGCCAGCACAAGAATCAGCCGCCTGGGTGGACTCAGGTGCACAGTCAGGTGCATCTAAAAAAGTCCCGAAACTTCCTAATTATATACACCACCGATATTCGATTCGGAAGTGCTTCATCACTCAGCAACACATTCTGTGACTGGTCTGTCATATTAAAAAAATGTTTTTTTTTACGTACTGCTGGGTACAAAAAAACCCCTTTACCTTCATATGTATATTTTTATTTGTTTTCATGATGACGCAAGTCTTTGAATTTATGGACCATGTGCGCATGTCCGAACAAGTGTCCAGCAGTGATGCCCCCTGCACCACACAGACCTGACCCTGATGCACCGACTTTAACCACTGGCTACATTGTACTCATTGTGTAAGTAAAATGTTTGATTCTTACATTGTAATGTTGTCTACCATTGAACCAGACAATGCAGGCTTATCACCCATGCATCCGCACAGCCCACAACATATCTTATATAAGACGCTATCTGTACGAGTTTATAATAACAGTAACAGCAATAATAAACTTTATTATCCCCAAGAACATATGTTTTTGTTCTCATGTCTTAGACAATAATAGTTTTAAATTTTTTTTTCAGATTTTTCAGTCTATTTTTCGTTTATTTTGTATTTGGAAGTGTTATCAACTACTGCAGACGAGGAACATTAAGCAAGGAAATTTTACCTAATTACAGTTTTTGGTCGTCTATTCCATCTTATGCTATGGTAAGCTACATGGAGCAGTATCTTAGTTACACGGAGCAATATCTTAGTTACACTTGCTTTTGAGATGTTAAGATAGTTAACAGGTACAGAAGGGAGGGAGAGATAACCAAATCGCAAAATATAATATAATGTCTTTAGTCTTTAGAATACTATATAAATAATATATATAATATATATGTATATGTATAATGTTATTTATATACACACATATAACAAGCTTGTATTGAGTGAAGTAAAGTGCAATTATACTGTTATGACATGATTAGAGTGTAGATTTATTTCGGGGATAATTAGGATAAGTTTTTTCATTAGTGACGGAAGTGACGATAGGTTAGATTAAAAACAAGTGAGAAACGATTTAGTCAACAAAGTGACGAGACGCTGTTTATTGAAATAAGGCTACAGAAAGACATCGACGGTTCCCTTTTGAGTATTAAAGGTCATTTTATTGTTCAAGCAGCGTCGACTTAATATATCATTGTTGGGCCTTCATTGGTGGTTGATTTGGGACAGTGAGGAGTTGTTATGACATGATTAGAGTGTAGATTTATTTCGGGGATAATTAGGATAAGTTTTTTCATTAGTGACGGAAGTGACGATAGGTTAGATTAAAAACAAGTGAGAAACGATTTAGTCAACAAAGTGACGAGACTCTGTTTATTGAAATAAGGCTACAGAAAGACATCGACGGTTCCCTTTTGAGTATTAAAGGTCATTTTATTGTTCAAGCAGCGTCGACTTAATATATCATTGTTGGGCCTTCATTGGTGGTTGATTTGGGACAGTTTACCTATCAACATCGTGATCGGCACTTAACAATACTCAATATTTTGAATCCATCATGTAGTACATTTTTAATGTCTCGGAATGTAACTCTATTAAGACGATATTAGATAGGTTTGTTGTCCTTAAACAACTTTCATTTTGTAGCATGCTAAGTGCACTATGGTCCAGTCACTTATATGTACTATTTTGGTGGAAGGCTGGCATGTTTGCCACTGAGCTATCCAAGTACTTATAAAGTAAAAGGTTTAACAGTCTATTGTTATTTTAAAACATTTTTGCGAACGCCCTTATTCTCTACACAAGATCTATCTTCCTATAGCTTTGTACGTTTTGTATATAAGAGAAAATTAATTAATGAAACTAATGAACAAAGGTTAATTTTTCATTATTGCTTCGTTTGTTGTCATCGGCAAAGTTTTAACTTCATCTGAAAATGGGAAGTGGGAGAAATAACGTGTAAAATATCTTACCCAGACAGACAGACGGCGTGAGTAAATGTACAACTCACTTGGTTTGTGTAAGGGTAGTGAAGTGGCATTCCAGGATTCGACATTTTCTTTGAGTACAATCGTGCCTATTTTAGTATAATTGTATACGGACCTACATGTTTAGTATTTTTTATATTAATAAATATCGTTTGTATATTTGTTTTTATATTACCAAATATCCTTTCTATATTTATTTTTATATTACTAAATATCCTTTCTATATTTGTTTTCAGGACGGTTGTCGCTGTCTGTTTGGTTGTGTCAACAAGAAAAAAGCAAATTATGACGCCATTTGAAATATCAGTTGTCTCCCGTTACTTTAAATTTATTGACATCAATAAATATAGACTGGCCGATAAAAGAGTTTTATGAAATGAAAATTCGTGACTTGCAATTGTGTGTACTTTATTTATGTCTATGAGTTTTGTTTAATCTCTAAGACTAAAGATCATGCAATTTTTAAATGATTCATAATTCGGAAATCCGAATACAATAAATGAACATGTTTTCAAGCTACATGAAGTTACTTCCTTTTTCCAGTCTATATTTAAACTTAAATGATACTATGAACATTTTCCAGTATTAGACAATTTTGCATTCATAAATCTAAAATTAAATCTACAAATTCAAAAATCTTTATCTATGACTTGTATCATCAAGAGGAATATACTGTTCAAACAACACACATGAGTTGTGTTCAATTGAGTCAACTCCTAAACATATTTGCATGTCAAGCGTGTCTGTGTTTTTTAAGTAATAAAAATCTTACATTAGAAATTTTGTTGGCCTTGTGTTATTAAGATGCTGTTTGGTAATAGATTTTTTTCCTGTGATAATAATTGAAGAGCACCGTCACTAATTGTTATATTTTGTTATTTTTTCTTGCTATTTCAAATTAAATTATTTTATATACTTTTATAATTTCAATGTTTGGTGTCATTTTTTTCTATCTCAATCTATTTGTCTCATATTTTCTCTATTTTTTCTCTTTCTTTTTGTCTTTCTTCCTCCGTCTTTCTTTCTTTCTTTTTCTATCTCTCATTCTCTATTTATTTTGAGTTGTTTGGTTTCTTTCTTTTTGATTCTTTCTCTTTTTTTGACTCTTTCAATCGTCTTTTTTTCAATCTCTTTTATTTCTATCGTTCTTTCCCTCTGCTTCTTCTCCACTTTTTTTCTTATTTCATCTTTTTTTTTTCTATTTCTTTAGCACCTCTCTTCTTCACTGTTTTCTAAAGCTTTTGTTTCGAGAGGAGCTGCATGAATATTCATTTCTGTAATCACAAGCTTAATCGTAGATCAAGGTGAATGTCAGGTGGAAGGGTGGGGGGCTCGAGAGCAGGTTTAGGTGCACGCCAAAACGTGTATCAGGTGCTTTCTGATCGTCTGAACTAGGGAGTTGAACTCCCTAACCGTGCGATGAGCTTAGATTGGAAGAATATCAAAATGTTGGACCGATACTCAATCGGACCCCTCTTTCCCTGTAGATCAAATTAAAGTCATTGAAATCTCCGTGAAGAAATTCCGTCAGACTATGATGAGCTAGGGTCGGTGCGTTATTATAGTTATACACTCTACATGTAGACATCGACTTGTTTCCATTCAGGCATCTATATAATGATTGTAGTCTGACATCTGCATAGTTTCCTCTTATCGTTCACTGCTAAATTCATGGATGGTGTTTTCCATTTTTTATGTTCTTGTTAACTAACTCTTTGCATGTACGTCTTGCCTCACTTTCCCCACGCATCTCATTTTAGAAAAGGAATTTTTTTCTTTCTTGTACAAATAAGAAATGTTAACGGTAAAGTGCAAAATGCAAACATTTTAGAGAATACCTGTCGCTTTCAGACATCGTACGAAAAAAACACATCGTAAGACTAAATATTTGTGGGCCTATAGGTTTTTGGCCTATACATTTTCTAACAATCAAATAATTCTTTCAATCGGTGAGTCTTACTTTAAAATAGTGATACAGATCAATATCATTTAGTTTAGTTTCTTCTAACTTGTTTACAATGAGAAAGTTCAAAGATGCAGAAACATTGTACATAGTGAGCGGGTTTAGTCACGTGATTCTTTCTTAGTAGTTCTACTTGTTTTAGTCAAATATTCTTTTCTATCACCTTTCATACAACAAAATTTGAAACAACTTTTGAATCAACAATTGACCTTGCACAACAAACCTACACATAGTATACACACGATCGTAAGTAACCAACCTCAACACTTTAAAGAGCAAGATTATGCTATATAGATTACTGGCAAATGGAAATATTTTTCTGAAAAACTTATAAACAAACTACTTCAAATCAACAATTCACGCTTGACCTGGACCCATTCTAGTTATTCTACATACAATGGAGAAATCTTTTTCCCAATTTGCTTGGAGTTTTCTGGTATTCCATAGAATGCAGGATTTTACACTTTGCCGATGACATAGACATTGATTTAGATGGCACCAGTTTGAGCTTTGAGATAAAAGTTAAATTATGCTCAAAGCTGTCTTTAGCTTTGGCTGTGGGAATACTAATGTTTTTGTTTACTATCTAATGAGGTAATAGACTCACAGGGGACCTTTTATTTTTGCTAGCTATTCAAACTATTCATAAGCAGTCAATCTAATTCACATAGAATATTTTTTTTAATTCGGGATGGAATTTAAATAAACTGAGTAAATTTAATATAAAGACATTACACCAGCAAGACGAGGTCACGAGTTCATATAGACAATATGTATATATGTGAGAAACAGATCCGTTTTAAGAATTGTCATTCAGGTAAACACATACATTGATATGAAAGAGTAGAAATTATGAATGGGAACCTATTTATACTATCCCAAAGCTGGTGCTGATAGACTTTTGTAAAGCTTAAACACGAGAATAACTTGAGGTTTTTGTTAATTACATAGTAGTACTAGATTTTAATAGTCATAAGCAACTAGATTGACTAAATTATTTACTTTTTTTTTAAAGTACATTATGAGAAAAGGTCATGAAACCAATGAATTACATTGGAGTGAACCTCTTATTCCCTCAAGTCATGCTCAATTCTCGCAGTACTGATGGAGGCACCAAATAAATCTATAAATAGAACTAGTCACCATTCTGAGAGTTGAATGTTACTTGACAGACTCTCTGATGTAGTGTCTAAAACTGCTTGTTATCTCACACATCAAGAGTTATCTACAAACAGTAGTTAACTTTTTTCTGATATTTTTTAAACACAGATAACATTGTGATACTAGGTTTAGCATTAAAGTTCTATCAGGCCCTGTGTAGGTATATTTATCAACTGTGTTATAGCGTTATGTATCTTCATCATCACTTCAAAATAAAGCTTGAGATCAATGTGTTTGTGTTGATACATTTTATGTGGAAACGTAGTTGAATTGTTTCAAACTTAAACATTAATGTCTAAATATTTATAAAACATGTAATATAATATTTTATTGTTTTAAAGATAAGACATTTGTTATGTAGCTAGTGGAAAGGTCATCGTGTTGGACAGTAGGTCAGGTCCAATGAAATAAACTAGAAGTGTTTTGTTAGCACTTCGTGTGACTTGGAAAGGAAAGATAATGAAAACATTAAAAACACTTTTTCGTTCGGGTGAAGTTGTTTTGATGAATGTTTTGTTGGCGATGTGTGTCCTGACAGCGCACGCTCTGTCTTGTGATGGTGACGGACCCTGTCGGTGTACTTACAGTGATGGTTCCGGTACGGTGGACATCAGCAGCGTTGGCCTTCAAAATGGACAGCCAAGGTGAGCGGGCAGCTACTAATCTTTGATAAGTCGTGCACATTTTAAAAAAGTAAGATATCATATAAAATAAGTGAAGAAACTAAAAAACCTAGCATAAGCATATTTTTTTTTTCAAATATTGTAAAATTTTTCTCAATTTTTTGTAAAATAATTATAATAATGTATAGTAGGAGCTTTAAAACACACACACACACACACAAACACACAAATATTCTAATGTTTTATTTTATGATTGTGTTAATTTTGTGCCACGCTATTTTATAAATGTTCAAATATATCAAAGAGTTATCGTTGTATCAGAGGCGTAGCTAGGGTGGCGGTAAGGAGGGGGAGAATTTGAGGGGACGCAAAATAATGTTTTTGTTTTACATTAAATATTACGCAAAATGAGTCCCTAAATAGGTCAAACCTCCCCCGGGCACCCAAATGATGGCAAATTCCTAGCTACGCCACTGCATTGTATAACATGACTGTACACCAACATAGATCCTGTGTTTAATATCCTGACACTGCTATCATGTTTGAAATCTGCAACATTATTACAGGTTCAAAGATGAATACTCTTATGACAGAAGTATCTATTCGTACAATCCATGTTTTGCAGTATCTATAGGGAGCTGTCAAGACTCTGCTGTAGGTAACGTCTTTTTCATGTTAACAGCCTAATAGTTAAAAACCTTCTACTTTTATAAGTACTTGTAGTAAGTGGCTAACATGTCGGCCTTCCATCGTGGAAGCTCAAGCTCGAATTCAGACTCGAGCGACTTTTTAACAAATCTTTTCTGTAAATGCAGCATGGAAACCTTCTCCCAGACCCCCTTCCCCCTCCACTGGTCCACAAAAGTGATTGAACCAGAGCTTACTGAGCTTGATATAACATCATATAATCATGAGATTTGCATTAAGTAAAAACAAAAATATTTCGAATCATTCACATTTATTAATGTTAGTCAAGTTCTACTGATATTAATAATGAATTGCATGATCGATTCAAAATAATTGATGCAATTTCACTCACAATAAGCTTCGTCTTTAATAAAAAATAATCTTACTTCTTTTGTTACTTGTTTTTTTCCCGCTCCCTAATTTCTTCAAATCTTTAATATAATCCCATGCAGTGGCTTAGCTAGAAATTCGCAATCATTTGGGGGTCCGAGGCGCTTGACCTCTTGGGAGCACTTGGGGCCCCTGCATTGTGCGCAATATTTAATATTTAAAGTAAAAAAATACTATTTCAAACACTGTATTGGGGGCACCTTCTAGATTTTCGGAAGGATTTTCAGTTTTTTTCCCCTCCCCTAGTTACGCCACTGGTTCCATGGTCTACTTTATGACTTAAAAATATTTACAGATCTGTAAAAAAGTTGGAAGCGATTATGTAACAATGGGGAGTCAAGCTGGTGTCAAGTGGTCTTACACTGGCTACTATCCTATGGCCACCTATACAACTAGCGAAAACAGGTAAGTCAGAAGAAACGATTATGAATTGAATGTTTGAAATGGGTCAAGGTAGATCAACAGAGTGTACACGAAGACATTTGATTGATTTATTTATTTGTCAGAATACAAAAAAATACGCATCAGTTGAGACACTTTTTATCCGAAATTTCTGATCTACTGGGGGGCATTATGTTTAGCGATTGTGATTCATCAAATGACGGAAACGTGTTGAATGTTGTAATGCCTATTTAGGCCTTACCTAAAACAATCATGATCATTGAAGAGAACCAGTCGTGCGCATGATTCACTGCCATACAGCAGCGTGCTCATAACGCATGCCTTGTAGACTTCCATTTTATTCGCTGTAGTTAGCTTCTGGTTTTCCCAAACTCTTGACCTGAGTCTAGCGAAGGTCGATGCAGCCTTCCCTATACGTTTTTTTATCTCCTCATCTAGAGAAAGGTCGTCTTGAATTGTGGATCCCAGATAGCAGAATTCGTTCACGGCATCCAGCTTGTTATCGTCTATGAGAATGGAGGGTGGTGCTGTAGCAGGAGGTCCCATAACATTTGTTTTCTTTGTGCTAATAGTTAAGCCATATTCTTTACAGGCCTGAGAGAATCGGGACATTAGTAGCTGAAGTTCCTCTTGTGAAACCTGTAAGTCCATAAAGAAAAGGAATATTAAATTTTAGAAAGTCCATATTTTTTACTGTTTGCTAGGATATCATAAACCTCTTCTTAGAAAAGTTAAAGAATGTAAATTTAAACAGTGGTTCACAAAAAGTGTGGTCCGCAGACCCCGAGAGGATGATCAGGATTCCGAGAGACGACCGTAGATGTCCGCAGAAAGATTAAAATTGTATACAGTTAACATAACATTTTCGCTTAAAACCAGTTTATGTGATCGGGTTACTTTCATAACCATTACTGTTAAATATGTCAGTGAAGAAAAATTTTGTGACGACCTAAACCAAAGATTTGAAGACATTCTCACTTCGATATTCCCGACTAGGTAATTGATCCCTTTGCACGTGGACAAACTCAGATCCCAATCACAGATGAATCCAAACTAATACTAGAGCAGCTTATTGAAATATCCACTAACGAGAAACTTCATCCAATTTTTAGATAAAAATATCTTGTATGGTGGTTACAAAAACCGAGTGTGTTTATGAAGATTTGTGGGTGCTACTTACTGTACTTACAAACATTGAGTGGGGCAGAATCACAATTTGAAAATCTCTTCAGTTTAATTCAATTCTTTTTTTAAATATTTATTTTAAACAAATTTATGATTTCAATAAAAATTCTTTCAAAAGAAATTTTTTTCTTTCTTGTTTTTTTTTTACTTTTGTAATTTATATAGTTCGCATTTATGAAGCGTGGTCCGTGGGCAAGTTTCGCATATATAAAGGGGTCTCCGGATCAAAAAAGTTTGAGAACCACTTTTTTAGGCTTGTTGGTTGGCTCTTAAGTTTAAGTTAAAGGCACATTCCTTGTTCCATATACTAGGACAAATTAGCACAAATACTTCTTCTTCTTCCCTAGAGCTATCAGGCCATGGAATCGGTTGCCTGAGTCAGCCAGGAAAACCAATCACTTAGCAGAATTTAAGTCATTGATGAACATGCATGACTAGATTGACCTAGGCAACACGTTTAGGACGTAATCATCTTCTTTTTTTTTAAAAGTAACATCTGTATTTTATTAAATGAAATGTGAACGTACAGTGCTTAAATGTTTATTGATACAGGCGGACTGAGGTGTTGATGATGTGTGACAAGTCTTATACTGAACCAAGAATTGATGTTGTTGGCGAGTTAAACCCTGGTATTTTGGTAAGTGTCTGCCAAGCCTAAGATATGATGAATGTAGGCCTACCTGTCTATGCCAATTCTATATCAAGTTTAGGTTAAGTCAATGATACGCTTGTGTACAGTCGAGTCTATGATAATATATGTTAAGTCTTTATGCCAAATCATTGATACGCTTTAGTCAAGTTTATGATGATTTCATTTATCGCTTATGTTTATATAATTTTTACAACCATTTTTTGTTTATTTTAATTAACTCTTTTTACAACATTTTTGAAACTATGACAGTCTATCAACATGTTCACCAACTGCGCATGCCCAAACGTCTGCAAACGTGTCGACCCCATAAATGATGACAACGGAGGTCTGTCTACTGGGTCCATTTTGTTAATTATGTAAGTTGATAGAAAGTGAAAACAAACAAAAAAGACAACATTAAGCAAAACAGCATTCGACAATAAATGCTCAATTTTTTAAACACACATACACACACATGCACATTAAATTGACAAGAAATTATGTCAATTTGCGATTAATTTGGTCAATTAATTGTACTAGTCGACCGGCGGCATAGCATACGCCGCTATTTTCCAGGGCAGGCCTTAGGCACTGCAACATATGCGACCACAGTGGGTCCCGAACTTTCTTTGGACCCGTGCTAATTTTTTAGGTATATAAATGATTAAATTGAACCATTTTATAAAACATAACAGATTTCCCGCGGCCTCTTGATTTACCAGGAGCACCCTGGAAATCTCCTGAAATGTTATTAAATGCTATGCCGCCGGTCGAAAAAGTTCTGGAAATTTCCGGACCTTATTAAAATCTTTTTAAATTAAAAAAAATATGCTATGCTATTTTGTGAATGAAAATAGTGCGGATTTTTGGATATATTATTTCCCATTCACAACTTGTGGCGCCATGGGATCTTCCCAATTGCTTGATATAAGTAAAGCGAATGCTTGAATTCATGAATGAAAAATACTATGAATGGCTAATTGACCTTAATTTACGCGATATTAAGAATATAGTCTAGCTGCACTCATGTAACAATGCTTTAGAAAAACAAATTTGAATGTTAATTTGATTAAATGGACTATAATTAGTATGTTCATGTGCTAAAGCATAAAACTATACTTGCGAAGAGAAGTTCTATAATCTTCTTAGAGTTGAATTCGAGTTTTAGATCTAGATCTAGATCTAGGAACAGATTTTAGATGTATAATAATAATAATAATAGGCTTGTCTTCGAGTCCGAAGATTAGTGAGGAATACAGTGTTTCCAGTGGCTGTGCAGTCCCAGCTGTGACCTACATATTTTGCCACATACAGGGCAAGCAAAACCATTGTCCGCAGGTGGTCGGTTTATAGGACCCGCTCTAATTTAAAGTGTAAAAATTATTAAATTAAGCCATTTTATTACTTACAACAGATTCCCCGCGCCATCCTGTCGATTTAACATCCCTATAATTATTTGTCTGTTAATTATATAAGCTATTGCTTTAAAAGAAATCAAACACATTTTTAACAAAATATAGTCATTTATAACGCTGTTAACCATCAAGCTGTAAGGGAAATAAGTATTTGGCATATGGTTGAACACAATCTGCAATTACAAACACAATAGCACACTACAGACTGAAAAGATAAAATATAATTTTTAAAAAGTCGAAGAACAAAACTCCACTTGTCTCTCTAACCTTGCTAATGCTTTTTTTTTTCCACCACAATTGTTCACAAATTCTCGTATTAAAGGTCTTTTGCAAGTCAATAGATTTTTTTACTAAAGAATTATAGAGTATTTGTGCTCCAGAAAACTTTGCTCTTTGACTATTAAATACATAAATAATTCGAGTTTTAAATATGGTTCTAATTTTTCGCATTATAAAATAAGTAAAGCCAATGCGTTAAAAAAATGATTAATGGAGCTAAAAATAGATTACTTGTTGTTGGTGGTGCATTGTGTTGTTGCACGTCTGACCTAATTCTTTTGAGAAATATAATATAGAAGATTCTTTAAGAAATATAGCCTACTTCATTATATTGTTACGACTTTGGAGTGGGCTAAAGAAATTAAGTTAACTCACCGATTGTCAGGTCGCCGATATCCTTCTCAGATTGCAGAAGCACAATCAAACTATGATCAATCAATATCCCCGGTAAAAAGAAATAATGTTACAATCTCCAAATCAAATTTCAATATCCCGATTAACTAACACAATAGAAAACAATCCTCCAACCTCAGACAAGAAATCCAAAACTCATCACTAAAGTTTTTGAACACATTTACACACTAGTTAAGGTCATTTACGCTCAAAAGCATTAACAAAAATCACCGTACTTCGCACGTGGAAAAAATGATTAGTCGGGGGGAACAGGGTTACAACAATATTATTATTAATATTATTAACTGTTAATTGATGTAATCGTTATGTTAAATGGCAATGTCTTCCATTCCGAAGATTAATGATGTGTTCAGTGTCTCACATTACTACGCAAACGCAGTTGCGACCTGCATATTTTCCAGCACTTCGTGCAGACAAAGCCGTTGTTCGCTGGAGGTCTATTAAAGTTTTCTTTCCGTCTTTTGCGCTCTCGTCTTCATTAATGGCTTTTCTTAAAGTTCAAATGTTTGTCCCGCTGCCTTTGTGAGAGCTCTCCAGCTGTCTCTTTCAGAGGCCATCTGCTGCCAGCTTCTTTCCGCTATGCCAGTTATGGTGAAATGGCACCTAAGTTAATCTTTTTAGCGCTTACGGGGGGGGGGGAGATTCTGTTACTGCCGACAACGGCTTTGTCTGTGTTAGAGGAAACAGAACATGTAGGTTACTCTTGGATCTTCTTATTCATGTAAAGTAGTACAATCATTTCTTGATCTTCGTGAGTGAAAGACTATATCTTATTCTTAGCCATGGTCTTAGCATGGTCTAAGCATAATCATTAAGAATTCTTCCGTTAAAAATGTATAAAATTAGTAAGATAGGATAATAAACATAGAAATTTAAAGGTATGTGAATAGGAGGAGTATTTGCTTGCTTGTCAATTTCAGACTTCAAGATAATTACATATTACCTCAAGCTTCCTGCAGGACGGCAAGGGAGGGAAGCGGGCAGGGATTCAACTCAAAACCCTCATGACGATATTCCGAAGCACATACCATACGACCAGTGCATCAAACAAAAGCCGTTCATCTTCCTCAAACTTGGGGCAGTGATGACAACAAACTTGAAATGAAACTTAGAAACAGAAACAAATCGAGACAACGAGACACATACATGTTATACCTAGACAGGAAAACGAACAAAAATTATGTTAACTTAAGATGTTACTTTCTTGGAATATAAATGGTAACATTACTAACTTTTACATTTTTTTTGACATCTACGAGCTTAGGTAATTCACTTTTTGTTAACTTTTCATATTTTTTTTAATAGTTTTTTCGTCACTTTGATTGTTTACGTGCTTGGCGGTGCAGCATTCAATTACCACAGACATGAGAAAGTTGGTAAAGAAATGTTACCCAACTTCAATTTTTGGTCTCTTGTGCCTGGGCTTATTTTGGTTAGTTTTTCAAAAAAAAAATCATTTCTTGGTATATATGGATTTTTTTAAAAATAGATATTTGAGTTTGCAGTTATTTGTTAATCCTTGTGTAACGGTTAATTTCCTATTTGAGTTTTTTTTTTATTAATTTTTAATTTTTTGGATATCAAAATGTAAACATCCTAAAGATTTGGGTTTAAAATATACATTATTAAGATATACCTACTTATCGAGAATTTAAAAAATGGAATCATTTGTTAGACATGTACATAAATATCTGCGCACTAAAAATAGATCAATCACAATTAGGAATTGGGAAAAAAAAAGGAAAATTTAAGTCATTTTAGTCTAAACCATGACTGTCAATGTGGTATTCGGAACAAAATCAAAATGAACATGGCAATATCAACAGAGAGGTCGCGGTGGCTGAGCGGTAAAGCGCTTGGCTTCCGCACTGGAGGGCCCGGGTTCAAATCCTGGTGAAGACTGGGATTTTTATTTCTGGATTTTTGAGCGCCCTTGAGTCCACCCAACTCTAATGGGTACCTGACATTCGTTTCGAAAAGTAAAGGCGGTTGGTCGTTGTGCCGGCCACATGACACCCTGGTTAACCGTAGGCCACAGAAACAGATGACCTTTATATCATCTGCCCTATAGACTACAAGGGCTGAAAGAGAACTTTTACTTTTAATATCAACAGAAAATCGTTAATATTTTTTTGTTAAAATTTAATCTTTTTATTGCATCCCATGGGAACAAATTTGTACGCGTGAAACAATAATTATATTTTTAATAGTAATTTATTATTTGTTTTCTTTCTAAGCCCTATCAATTCATAAGAATAAAATTCCAATTTGAAGTCAGTTTTAACATTTTCAAAGCCTTTAAATTAGCTAAAATTGTTTCAAAATGCGCATTTATTAATATTTAATTTGGACTTATTGTACTGGTGTCCTACACATATATTAACATTCTCTTGACTGATAGGATTGAGTTTCTGTAAATGAAAACAGTTTTATTTAGTCCTTTACATTGTGTCCATTAGATGTCCTACATAGTGTCTGGTATCTCTGCAGCTGTACTGGCGTCATATCAGTCATTACAATTGTCTCCTTAGGTAATCTATAAGTATTATTATTGTTGTATTATTGCTGTATAGATTTTATTTTTATCACAGGACGGTTTCAAATGGTTCTCAGCTTTGATATGTCAAAGACGTAGTAGTCAGTATGAAGCAAAATGAGTCTCCAAGTTCACAAGAAGGACCAAACTAAGGACTAACTGTAAACCAACTGATTTATGTTTGAATTTTTATATATGTTCATGTTACAGCCAAATATACACAAATACTCAGAAAATGTCTTAAGTACCTTATTGTAGCAATGTAGACAGCAATTTATCTTTTGAAACATGTAGGTCTTATGTGCATCTCAATTCTTTCTGTTTTGTGTATGTGTTTATCCACTAGTGTAGCTGATTTGTTTTGATTATTGAGAGGGAGTTTAACATGAGAGGGAGTTGAACATGAGAGGGTGTTTATCATGAGAGGAAGTTTAACATGAGAGGAATTGTAACATTCTTGCGCAGTCCAGTATATAGTAAGGAGGCCAAGTGGCTGAGAGGTAAAGCACTTATCTTTCGAACCTAGGGCTCCCGGGTTCGAATCCTGTTGAAGACTGGATTTTTAATTTCGGGGATCTTTAGAGGTTCCCTGAGTGCATCCAGCTCCAATCTGACATTGTACTGGCTGCATGACACCATCGTTAACATAAGCCAGAGAGACAGATGACCTTTACATCATATGCCATATAAACCGTGAGTTTTGAAAGGGGAACTGTACTAACCCTAACCATTGTAAAAGAAAAGAAAATAGTGCATCATCTTTGCCTCACTTTGAACAAAAGTGTCGAAGGGAGGTCAAGGAATCACGAACAAACATGTGTAATGTGTGTGTCTCTTTGCAAGTGTGTGTCTGTATGTGTTGAATAACTCTATGGAGTGGGTCTACATTGCGTCAATGGAACCAATTCTACTTTTTCTCCCTCAAAAGTAAAGATCATAGTGAAACAATGAAACAAACACGAAAGCTGTGAGACAGTTTGCCTTTAAAAATATTTATTGTTTCACTGACAACAATTTACACTTTATCATAGGAAGTAACACCTGCAGAGCAGCATGCACATCTGACAGCAAACAGGCAGCCATCCTGGGGAAAATAAAAAGTGGCATGTATCTGGCTCGTATTCTCTATGATGTGGTATAGGCAACTTACACATTTTTTATTGGAAAAGAAAAAAAATAGTAGTCTTGATTTAATAAGAGCAGAAACTTTTTAAAAAAAAAGAGCGGAATATGTAACAGATGTCAACGTCATAGCTAGTTCTAGCAATAAGTACATTTCAGTTGAAAACTCCTGCCACATTTTTAAAAATTCTAAAGCTTATAAGCAGCTCAATGTACACATTTTACCATAAGACCTCACTACTTTAACAGTAATCATATATCTTGTTTCTCTATTAAGTAGTCAGAGAAAACTCGCATTATCAATATGTCGTTATTATATTTGGACTCTGTTCACGAAACTTGCAACACTTTAGAGTAACATCTGCGTAACAAGTTTAAGATCTTACCTTAACCAGACCTGGAAATCCTACCCAGAATTCATAATGAGGCAACACTTGTAATCCTGATGATTTTCCATTGACCTTTCCGTTGATGGCCCCAATCGTCAGATACAAAAATATCATAACAAAAAATCTGAAACAATGGCACTAAATAATTACTTTCATCTTTTTTCTCCCCATGGTAACTCTACTCCCAAATAAGTAGAGTCAAAGAAAGTCTTTATTGATTGATTGTAAGACAGTTTAGTGAACACAAATAAAAAGAGAAACTATTGAAGCACTAGGAAACTTTTTTTTTTGGAATAGAGGATATTTTTTTAGTAGATTATCTGCAAATATGGCAACATTCTAACTGATTAGTTTGTTGACCTCAAATGTTGCTCATAAAAAAACTATAACGAAAATGGTCAACTTTTATTTTATTTTAAATCCATCCAATCTTCACAATGCTGTGACGTTGCTAAAATAACAATTTATGAACAAAACAATGTAGTACATAACTAAAGAAAGAAAGAACTGTTCTGATTAAGACCAGAAGGAAATCTTAGTTTCTGTTGGACGTAGACTCCCCACTCACTAGTGTTATTAGCAGTACGAATTGGATTCATCCCAAATGAAAATTCCCGTTAAATTAGAGTAACTCATCGATAACATTACAAAAGTTAAAGACTAAAAAGTGAAGCAGCAGTGATACGTAAAACATTACAAAACCTCAAAATACCAAAAACACAACCCAATAAAATACCCAGAAGACACAAATTATAACGCATATTTGGTACTCCATATCTAGGATGTATTCATCCCTAGTGCCCTAGTGGGGCGCGGATAGCCAGAAACACCAGGAAAAGTTTAAAATTATGAATACTATTAGGATGTTATGATTTATATTTTGAAATGAGAGTCTGTAATTGAGCCAAATAGATGCAGAACAAACTACATACATGATCAGTAAGATAGATCCCGTGCTGATTCCTCCAGTTTCCGGGGCAGTATAGCAAGCGTTGTCACAGGCACACATGGTTTCTACTTCAAAATTCTAAAATAAACAAAGAAATAAAAAAATATTAGAATAAACCATTCTTTCTCCATACTGTGCGTATCGTCGTTAAGCAGCATCCATGAGTTCAATGAAGAGGTTCTGACTAATAATCTGACATCATTAGAAACTAATATATCGAGGTTCAGAGCTTAATATTATCCTATTATACAATAAACCAAATATATCGAAGTTCAGAGCTTAATATTATCCTATTATACAATAAACCAAATATATCGA
>JADKLZ010000003.1:14370918-14395176 GCA_021533235.1 Biomphalaria straminea | reverse complement strand
GGTAACCTTGACATTGCAATGTTTGAAGAACGTGCTTTAGTTTTGCTGGTAGGGATCTAGTTTGGCGACATTTATTTCAATGAAATCAGTGATCGTCAAATAGATCTAAAGTAAGTAAAAGTTCCCCTTTCAGACCTTGTGGTCTATAGGGCAGATGATTCTGTGGCCTACGGTTAACATGGGTGTTATGTGGCCAGCACAACGACCAACCGCCTTTACTTTTCCCTAACTAATGTCAGGTTCCCATTAAAGCTGGGTGAACTCATAGGCGCCCAAAGATCCCGGAATAAAAATCCTAGTCTTTACCAGGATGTTAGTTCATGAATATCGGTAAAATCGTTAAAAGACCTTTCAGAAGTTGGCCCAGAATTGAAGATGTTTTGTCCTAGTGGCTGCAAGACAGCTCGAGCTCGGGATCGTAGTGGCCATAGCCCGGAGTGCACACCACACGACCAGATGTAATATTTCTAATGTTATTTTTTTTCAAATTAAAAATCTCTCTATATATAATTCTCTTCTTCCCAAAGTTCGAAAGTTCAATTGAGCAAGCAAATAAAGGAAAGATCACTCTGCGAATAGTCCACGAGAAAAAAACGAGGGGGGGGAGAGCAGTGGCGTACCGAGGGTGCCAGGCGCCCGGGGCGGCATAGTCTGTTGGCGCCCCCCCCCCTATTAGTATGCGTAATCTATATTTGCATAAAAACAATCACCAATCAATAAATTTAAAAAAAATATTGTAAACAAAGTTAATGAACAATCTGGAGCAACATTAGCCATTTCTTATAGAACTACTTTTCGTGATCTTGCACTAGCAAAGTTCTCAATGACATCATCAAAATTAATTGTTTCGACCAGCTCCTTTTCTATGCTTAGCAATGCCAAGTCTGACAAACGCTCCTGACCCATTGAAGCTCTCAAATAAGTTAAAATGATTTTTAGTTTACTAAAAGAACGCTCATAGCTAGCAACTGACACAGAGATTGTCAGCATAATTTGCAAAGACATTCGCAAGTTTGGAAATATTTCATTGCCATATGAAATAATAAATGAAAGTAATTCTAATGGGCTGCTTGGGGTAGCATCTGGCCGGGTTTACAGCAACATACTGCTGTCACTGATTTCTACGAACAGTTCAGTTCCATCGATATCAGTTTTATAAAAGTCAGTCAGCGTAGCACAGTGCTGTTGAATATCATCAGAGGTATCATTAGCAAACAATTTGCTGATGTCGAATAGAAATCCAAACTTTTCATTTAACGTCTTCAGACGACCAAATCGTGTTGTCATCTCCTAGACAAATTTAACCATGTCAAGCAAGAAATTAAGTGGAGCTCAACAACGCGAAAGAAAACGAGAACAAGAAGCGGATGCTAAAATATCTGGCTTATACATGCAGCGTTTTTTGAAACTGGAACAAACAGAAGTTGACGACAAAGAAGAATCTGATATTGATAATGTTGGACAAGAGGCAGTAAATGATCCACCAAGTTGCTATCAACTGGATGACTCTCTGATGACCTCTGCGATACAATTACAGCCGTCAAATTCATCTACCCAAACTGCTGAAGCCACTAGTGATAGTAAACAGCGTATGCTCCTTGATTCACGTGATTTTGGTTACATTGATTTTGATTTAATTACGGGCTTATCAAACGTAGCAGACAATCTTCGTATGCAGTTGATTTCTCGTGGGCCAGAAGTATTTCAGAACAAGGATGCTAATTTTGCAGTAAGTGCAGGCCGTTCAATGACTTTAACATGGTTTAAACGTAGTCTTTCCAATGGAGAGGAAGTCAACATATCTTGGTTGCTTTATTCCCCTTCTAAAAAGTCAGTGTACTGTTTCTGTTGTGTATTATTCACTTCAACAAGCAGTAACTCTATATCGTCATTTGAGTTATCTTCTGGATTTTGTAATTGGCGACACACAGAGAGACCGGGAGATCATTATAGAGCGTGTAATACCCATTTTGGCGCCCCCTACTCTCCGGTGCCCGGGGCAGATGCCCCCCGCCGGTACGCCACTGGGGGAGAGAGAGAACACGCGAAATCACAAAATAGCAACCAAGTAATATCAAAACTCTTTTTTTTTAATTTATTTCTACCTCCGTTTAAAAAAAAAGGGAGAGGGGGGAGGTAATCCATTCTGTTGTAACTATCAAGGCGACAGAGCACGTTCAAGAGTTTGGACACAATGGAAAGATCACTGTTTTATTTTTGCGAAAAGTTATCCTAGATAATTTAAGAGGCGAAAAAAAAAAAAGACAATTTTCATCTATATATTTCAGGAGATTTGTATGATTCTTCTAAAGATTTTAATAATTTCCTGATATTTCCAGGACTTTTTCGTATATTTTGTAAAAAAAAAAAAAAAAGCCTTAAGTGAGATAATGGTCTGAACGAAATCCAAAATTTAAATAACAAATGATTCTTATTCTTTAAACAGGATAAACTCATTCGCGTCGCTACGTTGAAAATGCGTAAACAGAAAGCAGCTAAAAGAGTGGACGAGAGACGCCCCAGCAGGTTGCTAAACCTCTTCCAAAAAAAGTTCTTGAACCCGGATGAACCCATGTCGAACAAACCCTCCTCAGACGAGGGCGAATACACCTCGGAGTATGACGAATCTTACCAATATGAATCGAATGCGACCACATCAGAGGACGACAAACCCAAGGCTCAGCTTAAGAAGGCTAGAGCAGACAAAGTGTCTATGGACATCTTTAAAGAACGAATGGACCATGATGTTCTGGCCTAGATGATTTCAATTCTAGACCTTCAAGAAACGGCATTCCAATAGTTTACGATTTACTGTGGTCTGCAGCGAGATCTCTAGTTCAATTCACTAGCATAGTCAATGTAATATATATGTATATATCAATTTAATGTTGTTTTTTTTCCTAGGTGTGGGTGGAATCCAATTTGTTTTATGACAAGCACGCAACAATGAGGAATTTATTAGTTTAAATTTATCATTTGTGTATGAGCACAGACATAGCAGACTCCTAGATGGGCTTGAGCAAAAAAAGTTGTAATTTAGATAGATATTTACTTCAAAGACTAGTACCACCACATTGTAGCAATGCATTAAATAGAATTATATATTGACAGCATTCAGCGAATGTTTTGTGTTCCTCCTATGGTGAGATTCAGTTTTATGATTTGATCCAACTAATTAGTTGAGAAATGTTTTCAAGTTGCCCGGATATTCTTTGAGTGTGAAAATTACAATATTTCGTCAAAATCTTATTGCTGGATTTAATTTTTGTTTGCATTCTATTTCTTTGTATGATAAATTGGCCTCTGTAAAAAAAAAATATGTTCTAATATCCTTGTAATATTAATAGAATTGTTAACTTTCTTATATCAATAAAACTATGTTTTCCTTCCTTACTATGAATCAGTGGAACTAACTTATTGTGATGTTATAAATTGATAATATTTAATGGTAAAAAAAAAATAATTTGCAAGTTTTTGAAACTCGTTTTACTTTTATTGTTTTTTTTTATTGCTTATGTAAGCACACTTTTCATGCTAGGGCGTACTCAGTGCACTATGGTCTAGTCTCTCTGTGACACAGAGATTGGTCTCCAGTGCCTGGAGAAGGCTTCTGTGCTGCCCCATTATGTGTTGAGCAACTACAACTCAGCTTGAGTCAGGGCTCCATCAACAGTTTTTGGCACTCAGCCACACACCCCACAAAAAAAAAAAACAACTTAATAACCAGTATACTCTGATTCTAACATTACAAAAGGCTGTTTCACATTATCAGGGGAAACTATCTATTAGTATGTAACTGATTGTATTACTCTAAGGAGGCAGTACTCTTCTAGTGACAAATTGCAAAAGCAAGCCGACATCAACATGAAGTTTATTGATCATAGTTGACATTCACAGCAAAACTGACCAATGAGACCATCACTAAGATTTGACCATAGGATTTCAGTGAGTCACATTCAACTACAATAACATCTCAAACAAACAAAAACCTAAACATCCACCTGGGTTGCATTGCTGGTACCAAACCAATCAACTGGCTATTAAACACACTTCTTTGTAACTATAGTTTACAATTGGTTTGTAAATAAAAGAGGCAAAGGCGAAAAGAGTGGAGTTATTATACCCACTTACTTCCCTTCTAACTCCTGTGAGATGTAAAACTTGTAAGCACAGCTATTGTCATCAATCACATTAACAAATGCAATGCAAAGAAAGCTAAGGAATGTCTGCTAAGGTTTTTTTAAAAAAAAGGCATTCATGCAGGATATAAACCTTGATTAAAAAAAAAATGAATATAAATTTGAAATAAAATGTACACCGAACAATCTTACTATATGAACAACAAGTCAATTTTCTTGTAGTAACCTTATACACAGGGTTCAGTAGGCTAAATATGATGTGCATAACTGGATATTTAATTCTAGGTATTCACACATATTGAAGTAAGGTACATCTTCAACTGAACTTGTATCAATGGCAGCCATCAAAGCACACATCTCCATCTCAACTCTAACTTTTAGTGTGACAATAAATATAAGATGTTCTTATTGAACTAAATATCTGGGGCAAATAGGATTAAAATTGAAGTCTGTATAGATACTAATATTATTTTAAAAAAAAAAAGCATAAAAAAAAAACACACACATTTAAGAAATATAATTAACTTTTGTCACACTTAGCTGGAGATGGGTCTGACATAAGTATATTTGCAACATTCAACTCAATTCAAAAATAAAAAATCTTAACCCAAAATGAAAGTAAAGAAAACTATACCGTAACATGATATATTCTGTGTGACCACTCAATGTGTTAGGGACTGGCTCTTGTTAATGATGGCAATTCTCAAACACAAACAAAAAAAAAAACAAACAAAAAAAACAACAACATAAAAATGGACATCATAAAAATCAAAATTTTATACAGCTGCTTCTTCAAGTTGTAACAGAAAAACAAGAAAACATCTAAACAAGAAACAAAATGATCAAAACATCCTTTGAATTGGAACTATTATTAATAAACAGCAAACGGTCTACATTTCAATGGCCTTGGATCACATTTATTTTTCACCAGAGCATATTTCATAGAGGAACATTTGCAATTGAAGTTGGCAGAAATTGTTTTCAATCTTAGATTGGTAGGAAAAATCAGAAAAAAAATTTAGCAGAGAATGAATGCTACTTTTATTGATCTGTTTCATATCCATATCAATAACTCTATAACACTAATAGAAACCCCTAAATGGCAGCGGTAATCTGTCAACAAGTCCAATGAGAGCACATAATAATTCAGTGTGTTATGAATGAGATCAGGATGAAAGCTGACAATGAATATAAAGTTATAAGAGTTCACAATAGCAAAATGCCTGTTGTGTCAAATTTCTAAAAGACTGAATCCAAAATAAATAATAAAAAAATATGTTAATAAACAGAGTTTCTTGAGAGAAATCTTTTCATCAAATGTACATTGTCAGACCTAATTTTTGGACTGGACATTCTAAACAAGAAAACAAACATTAGGATGAAGATGAAAACTAAGATGTCCTGTTAAATTTATTACTCTTTTCTAAAGTCTAGAAGTGGTACAAATAGAAATTAAAATTTAAAGAAAAAATGGAGATAACCACTGAAGACATTTCTTAAGTATTTTTATCAGTTATTAAGAAACATTTTAAATTCATAGCATTAACCAGTAGAAAACAGATGTAGATACATTGAGGTGATACAAATTGCTGATAATTTCAGTTTCTATTTTACTAGACAATATCAAAGGTTATTTTTAAATTGAAGAGAGTTTTCTATGAGTAAGGGCCTCACACAAATTTTAGAATTTAAAAAAGCTTTTAAAAAAAATCTGCATAGTCTGTTTGGTGAACTATTCTGATTAGGCCACCTAATACCCAATGGTTGAACTAAATTTTTGCAGTACCCTTTTGTTTAACTAACTCTCTCTGACCTTGTCCTAGCAATCACAATGAACTGCACTGTAAAAATGAAATAGATACAAAATAAATGAATGAAGTGTCCATTCCAATTGTATGGCTTCAAGAATGACATTACTAAAAAGGAAGAACCACAGTCTTCTAGGAAAGAGACCATTCAAAACTGTGATAAGAGCTTTGAAGCTGAACATTGTCTTGTTTCTTTTTCTACAACTGACATAGACAAATATCAACTCGGACAACTCAAACAGCATCAAAAAAGAAATCACATTTCAGTGTAATAAAACATTATGATCTCTAGCTTTAGACTTTTTTTTTACATCATTATGTGTAAAAAAAATTTTCCTAAAAAAGGATCTGAAAAGTACAGGCTTTCAAACCAAAATTTGAATTTTTATCTGGTATATTTCCAAAGCATGGAAGAGATGTTAATCCATGTGATCACATTGTTCAAAGGGATGAGACCAGTGGGGGTCAAGAAGTCATGTGGTGTCAGCTAGAGGTTTTCAAACCAAAAAGAAAAGCAGTTGGAAGACTGGGATGGGTTTGGAGTGAACAAAAAGAAGTGACATCAAGAGCCAAATATCTTTCTAAGAAATACTTCTTCACATAAGTAGGCTTATTGGCAAGGTTCTAATTGTTTTGCTGTTTTTTTTTAGGGGGGGAGGGACTTCAAAAGTGATTTACGGTTAAATATTCCAGACTTAATGAACAACTTTAAACATCATATAACATACTAAGCACAATATTCAAAAGTTTCTAATAAAAATAATTTTTTAAACTCTTGACTTGGCAGTACTACCAACTGAAAAATGAAAGTTTAAATTAACACACAAAAAAATCTCTCCTTTAAAAAAAAAAGTAGGTGCCTATATTTTACTAAAAAAAAAAAAAAAGAAGTACTAGGTAGATTACAGCAAAAATGAAAAAAAAAAAATGACTTAATGTATTTTTAAATTTTCTTTACCTTCTTAAATGGAAGTTAAACTTCAATCATTCAAGAAAAAAAATTCATTTCCACATTTAAGAAAGCACCCTGCTACTAACAGAATGAATGCATCATTTTTGATTAAATATTCAAAAACAAAAAAAAATTGTTTAAGACTAGCAATCACCAATAACCATTGAACAAGTTCCTTAGAACTTAACATCTAGACCCCCACTGAAGACATCACGCACTAGACTGAGAGGAAGTAGACAAGAAAACTAATGATGTCATCAAGACTCTTCATTGCCTGAATCCTCCTCATCCTCTTCGTGGTACATCTCCTGCTCATCATCATCCAGATCATCTACATAGTCATCATCATAAAAGTCAGCATCTACTTGGTTATCATGAGGTGGTATGGACGAAACACAATACTCTTGTAATGTTGTGGGAACTCTGACTTGGTCTTTAGCTGCATCTTCTTTTGTTGCTTGCACTTGTTTTCTTGAAAAAGTTAAACATGAATTGTATCAATGCAAAGGCAATGTCTTCTTTATTTCATACTTGATATTACAATAAATAGAAGATTTAATTATTTTCTTAGAAAGTGAATTACTAAAGTGAATATTCAAACAATGTTTTAAACTAAATACTTCTGTCCTAGGAAGTAAAGGGTTATTTTTGAAGGGATTTGGTTTGCTGGGATGTCAGACCTGTGACGTGGCAACAAAGCTAATGGTCTAAACTGCCCACATGTGATGTAGCAGGTCAGTGTTCAGACCTATCATAGCGATTGGTCTCAATGAAAGGCCAGACCTGCCTACCTAAAAAAGTCCAAATGTGTATTCCTGAGGGTCAAAATGTGTATTTTGGAACCTCAATGTGTAACACACACGCTAATGACTTTTAAAAAAATTTTTAACCGTATAAACTGAAATGATATTAAAATTATATATATATATATATATATATATATATATATATATATATATACACTAATTGTCTAATATAGACCTATGGATAGATACATAGATTATTTAAATTTAAAATTTAAATATAATGTGATGTTAAACTGTCACTACACAAACTAGTAAATTAAGAAACTAAAATTTCTAGTCTAAATAAATATCTAGAATCTAGATTGACTATAGCTAATAATTGCAGAGCTTTTGTCCCTTTACACTCTGCATACTAGATCTACCTAACTACTAGATAGATCTAGATCTAACTTATACTACTACTAGCCATATGTTACCCGCGGCCCGCGGGTCTTAAGTTGCGTATCACTGTCATGTAGTCACTAAGAGTGTTTTGTAAACAAATGAAATAATAATGTTATAAGTAAAATGAATGCGGAATGCGTAAATGTAAAAATAGTATAATATAGCTATAAAATTAGCTAATCGACATAAATTTAAATCCATTTTTTTCAAATAAAAACATTTGCTTGTAGACCTACATATACTTGATTAAAATTGGAAATGAAAAGACTTTATTTTGTACCAGTTTATCTATAGAAATAAAACATATGTACTGATGTAGACAGCTAAATTAAAGAATGCATTTTTTAATTATGTATAATATGCAAGTTAATAAGTAGATCTAGACTTTCTTCAGTAAAAGTATATTCAATCGTATATTTAAGAGAGTAAAATATTGAACTCTCAATGAGTTAAATCCAAAAATAACGCATTTATTTGTCAAAAGCCAACAATGTTTTTATTTTATTTAGAGCCGAAAGTTCGTGACCTCAACACGCGTTGCCTTGGTGAATACTGTGGACGTGTTAGCTGTGTAGGCGACAAAAAAAACAATACAATAGATCTATATTTTAAAAGCAAATCGAACGCGTGAATGTAATTGTTTATGTAACATTGTTAGTTTAATTTGGTATAGCTCTAGAATCTAAACAATTTCAATGCCACAGCAATCTAGTCAATAAATAAAAACTTTGAGCCTATTATAATAAAAGACTATTAACACTGTGAACTCGACCTAGATAAATAAGCATCATTTGATGTAGACACATTAGCCATATTTCGTACGTTATCAGGTCTAAATGCGCATAAGTAAATCTGGAAAAAAAAAGTAAATTGAAAATAAAGACTTAAAAGTAAACCGAATCGGTAGTTGTAGGCTTAAATGCTTTGAAAAATACAATGAAAAGTAAATTGTATTATGTAAGTAGTTTATTACTTTAATAATATGCTTTTATAATGCGCGATATTATAATTATGACCTTTGACGTTCATTTCATTTGTACCACTGCGCGCCACACATGTAGGCCTTATAGTGCCGCAGTTACGGAAAAGTATGTCAAGGCGTTCAAAGCCATTTAGATCTAGATCTACATTTAGAGCGAACGATTTTACATAAAAAAAGTTTTGTAAACTCAAATTTGAAGGTTAATTTTCATTAACTAATGAAATGAATAGACACTAATATGTATGTTCATGTGTGAAAGTAAAAAAAAATTGTTTTCTTGAATAAGAGTTTAGATCTAGATCTAGTCATTTTCTTCTGTGCGCATGTGTGACCCCTCTGTCTTGTCTAATCATGAAGTCAAAGTTTTGTGACCTACATTTATGAGATAGAATAATTTAATAGAGTTGGTCAACTTAATTTTTTTTAAGGGTCTTACGTTTGTTTTAGGGATACAATACATACACTACGGCCTAAGTTGGTACCCAAGGAACATTTCTACCAAGTTTAATCAACATTGGTCAAGCAGTTTTGATTTCCATTCGGCTCATACATACATACATACATACGCCTTACATATCCTTTTATATAATAGATTAGTATTACTACAGCCTATCCTATGCCTATAGAATCTAAACATAGTAATAGAGATCTAGACCTAGTCATTGCACTTCTTCTAAAATAAGATCAATAAGCTAGATCAGACTAGACTCTAATTTAATTCTAAGTGAAAGTGAGCAGTGATTGTTACCGGTCCCGTGGATCCGCTACAATGACAATAGAATACAGAATAGTACAAACATAGACCAAGCAAGATCTATATCTAGATAGAATGTAATGTAGTATATCTAGATATTCTTGATCTACTGTATAGATCTAATAAAAGTAGATCTAGTTCCATATAGATATAGATCTAAATCTAGTGGTCTATATAGATCCAGATTATTCTAGATCTAGACGACGTCTAGCTAAAATACGATGTTTTGAATCAATAGCGCTTCAATATTTTTTATTAAAAATCATACGGGAATTATTTATTTTTTTGCATTAGACTTTTTTAAAGCTCCAAAATTAATTAATTTCTAATGAAAATAAAGTCACAATGGTGACTGAATGGTACCAACCCGCCACTCCCATCACTTTCGCGTTCTTCATTTGTAGACTAGATCTAATTGCTTGATTCCAATTAACGAATAGATCTGGGTGCAAAGTTTTCACCCCATCTTTTCTGTTGTTTTTTCCCCCATACGACGGCTTAGCTGGTGACCTCTATGTCTAAGGTGACGCTTAGGGTGACCTCCGTGGCCGCTCGTAAGCTAGTTTAGAGAGGAAAAAAATGCATAACGTGACGGGTTAAATTCGTATTTGCATACCGGCGGTCATTTTTGGGAGATTTTGGGCCAACTAATATGCATTTTGCGTAACGGTAGGCAGGTCTGAAAGGCACTTGTTTTAATTGAGAAAAATAGGCAAAGTAATCATAACACATTTCAATAAAAAGATCTTAAGATTCAAGACTGTGGAAGCCTCTTCAATTAATCAATTTTATGAACATTTTTGAATTAATCAAGTTTCAGTTCAGCATCTGTATAATGGAAGGTAGGTCTGTCATTATCAAAATGCTTATTGTCTTGGTTTCCTAGAGAGCAGGGGCGGACTGGGTGTCAAAATCGGCCCAGGCATTTCTATACACTTTGGCCCATAAATTGTATATCATACGATGGGCCTCCAAATCATGTCATGAAAATCATTATCAATAACTGTAAGCATGCTCTATATCTTTATAAGAAATTATGTTGCTTTTTCATCGCTAAGTGTGTAGGCCCGAAGAAGATGAAGCCTACAGCAACATTGTCTACGGATGTAGACTATTACATTATTTCGGAAAATGTGCTAAATAAAATTAGTATTAGGGCCTTGGTACAATGTTGAGCGTAAACGATGTTTTTCAAAGACTACGCTCAGAAGGCCAAATTGTTAAGAGAATATTATAAACCTTTTAACAATTCAATACATGTAAAAGTGGAATTCATGAGACCCTTTAGGTGACCCTACCGGCCCATTTGGGTACCGGCCCACTGGGCATTTGCCCGAATGCCCATATAGCCAGTCCGGCACTGCTAGAGAGCATTAAATTTGTATGTGTCATTATGCCCAATATCAAGTGCAATTCCTAGTGACTGTGGCAAGACATGATAAACTTTGTGTTTGGTTGAAAGTGCCTGACAAAATTGTGTTTACCTAATTATGTTTTCATACTCTTTCTCTTTCTCTTTAGATTCTTTCCATTTCCGAAACATGACTGAAGCATCAACATTTGCAGGGGAGAATGTGTTGGGTTCATTTAGCAAAGATATAACACTGAGTAAAATGGTTCTGAAATGTTGAACAAACAAAATGTTAGATGTAAGAACCAAGAAGGAACGGAACACAACAGTTCTATTTAAAGCCTAGATTTGTTTATGGCAATTTAAAACACACATAAGAAATTTTTTCAAATACTTCATGTTAAAAAAAAAAAGATTATTGATATTTTTCTGCTGTCTTGTTAAATGTATAAAAAGTGTCCAGATTTCAACTTAGTCTCTATGTGTATGTGAAATCACAAATAAATTCTAAGAACACTGACTGATTTTAGTCACATTGATTTAAAAAACAACTATATTATTTAAATGTGTAGTAGCAGTTAATGATTAATAAATTCTAAATTTCTGGTTGCAATTATTGAAAAAAAATAAATTTACACACAATTAAAATGTAAAACAGCAGAAAGCTAAACTATGATAGTGCTTTATATAGGTTTTAAAGTTCTATTTCATTTCACTGACAAATTTTAACGATTTTAAAAAGAAAAAAAAAAGAATCTCATTGTCATCAATAATAAGAAAATAAATAAATGCTATTGAAAGGAACATGTAACCCAGCTCTCTAGTCTGACTTGATTGATTCTAGTCAACAAAGCTGGCATCAAGGACATGTTAACATGTTTTTATTCTGGCATGATTAGCCTTGAAAATATAATTAAGATGATAGCTTTCCTTTTTTATTATTACTATTTATTTATTAGGCTTAGACTTATTTTTCTAAAAACTATTTTTTAAAGATAGCAAAGATATTTTATAATGTTGAATTTTAAAGTAAAATTAGACAAATGGAATCAGGAAAATAAAGCCAATCTTTGTGGAAATTTTAAGAAATTATTTTTCACTTAAATATGTGCTCCCCTTTGAATATACCTAACGGTCTGTGTTGGGTTCCAACGTTCTGATGGTAATTCACCACTCTGTGGATCATCTACTGGTGGATGGAGAATCGAGATACATACTTCACCATTCTAAACAAAGAGGGAAAAAGCAAAACAAATAGTAAATAGGCTGTTAACATTGCACATGACACAATTCAACTTTAGTTCAACAGCATTAAACATCTTACTTCATATACATTAGGATGCCACATCTTTGAAATAAATCTGACGCTTGGTGGAGAGTACGGGTAATCTGGAGGGAATTTCATGTGAGCCTGGGAAGAGAAACCAAAAAAAAAAAATTTTAAAATTTTGATAGTTATTGGATTTAACAATTAATAATAATATGTCCAAGGACCAGTGGCGTCACTAGGGTCGGTGTCACCCGGTAGATTTATAAAAAATAAGGGTTGATAGCATCCATCTGAATCACTCTGGAAAATAGCATGAGAATAAGGCATCTTGCAACAATTTGTCCAGATTCAGCGATATGTCTAAAGCAAATCAAGCTTTTGTCGAACAACAGACAGTGGAATTCTTCAACATCGATACGGATATGAGATTAGGTTAGATTCCCCATTTCTCTTTCTTGTAGCCATCGACGATGTCATTAAACAGGCTGCATTTGGGTTCCCATGGCGTCAACCAAACTGAGTTGGATTTTACAGATGACATAGCATTAGCTTAAAATACAATTAAATGCATATATATACGAGGTGACGAATACAGACGCCCTCAAAGTTATACATATAATAATAATAATAATAATAATAATCTTTATTGTCCGTGAGGAAATTTGTCTTACAATTTGTGCATTACACCAAACAAAACATCAAGCCTAAAAAAAACATTCATACCTGACTCATTCAAAATTTACATGTGAAAAAATAGTTTATGTTTATATCAAATTATTTCTATTCAATGATTTCACCGCCAGGGGAACAAAAGAGAGCTTGTGTCTGTTAGTCTTTGCTATCGGTGTCTTGTATCTCTTTTGTGATGGTAAAATCACAAAATCCTGACCAAAAGGGTGATTTTTTATTTCCAGAATATACAGTTCCCGATTAACATTGGCTTACAGATCTTGAACAAACAGTAAAGTTAACCTATTTAGGCAGTGTTATCTAAGTGATGGAGATATATTATGGTGTTGCATGTCAGATTGGAAAGAAGGAGCCGTCTTTCAATAAGTATGGTATATTTGAACAAAAAACAAAGACAATTAGCCTGGAGATTAAAATCCACCTACTCAATACAATAATTGTCCCAACGGCCATCTATGCTTCGAGGCGTGAAAGGTTGAAAAGAGGCTGAGTAATGATGGCTGAGAAGGATTCTACAAATCCTCCAGATGTAATTTTATCAATAGAGAAATATATTCGCACACAGGTATTCGCCGTCCAAGGGAAGTGGCGACTGAATGTTAATTGACATTTGTGAGACATATCATTAGACAAGACGAAGCACGTTTAATAAAGTCAGCCTTAACATGAAAGCCGAAAGGAGGAAATAAAAAACTAGGCCGTCTAACCAAAAAATATAGAATCAACTCTTTCTCTTTGTTATTATTTTTCCACTTTTTGTTGGAATTCTTAATTTTTTTTCATTAAAAAAACAAAACTATTTCACTATCATGATAAAGTTTCAAAAGCTTTGTTGTTTGTTATAAGAAAATGTTTTATTCTGAATAGAATTAAAGGGCAATGCATGCTCTTTTTATATAACACAAAATAATATATATATAAAATTAAACATTATAGCCTATTTATTTAATGAGATCAAATCAACGATGGTATCGTCAATTAGGCGAGAAAGAGTTAACCCTAGGAAGCGGTAAAGTCATCTTGATTACATACTAGGTAAAAAAAAACTGAATAACAAATTTGAAATCTTTTTTCTTACATAAAATATAGGGAAGGAAATTGGGTCGGAATCACAATATAATCAAAATTATAGTAATATTACATTTTTATTTTTACTGATACTCATTAATGGTAAGTCGTACAGTGTTGAAATTTTTCCTCCTAATAGTACATGTGTCTGGCTATATTCCTACCAATTTTCTGATTGAACTATTGCTAGCATCGTCCAAACTATAAAAATAACAGTATTGCACTGACCCCAACGGACTTTTCCAGTTTTTATTTTTTTTTTATAGAAGATATATTGTGTTTCAAAAACAAGTGAAATTATAATCTTGTATGAGATATTATTAGCTATATATTTAGATACATTTTAAAGATTTTGTACCTTGCGATTTTTTTTAAAAACGCATTTAAAAAAAAATTGTTTCAGGCGATTTTGATCCCACATTTTGAATATTTTGTTGTTTTTTTTTTGCCATCACATCGCCACCATTTTGTCCACGCCTCTCTGACATTTCTTGTAGCTCTAGACCCAATAATTTGTTTATTTCATCGATATTTACATTTTAAACAACTAAAGTTCATAAATATAAATTAAATCCGATTTGTGAGCTAGAAATTTACTCCGAATTCTAGATCTCTACTACTATTAAATTTCTTATTTAATAAGTAGATTTTTTCCTCCACGAAACTCAATTCCAACTTTTTTACTTTTTCATCTTCACCAATTCGCGAGCGAGCCCTCTCGTCTTCGTTGGTCCGTGACAGCCTATGTTAGTTCAAAACGACACAAAAAAAATCATAACTTTCTAACTATTAAACATACAGTCATAATTTATACAACTTTGGAAAGTTCTTTTTAAAGTATTTTAATGATGTACTAACGAAATTTTTTTTTTCTAAGATAATTTTTTTACTTCACATCCCTACAATGTCATGATTGACAATGTGAATGGAATGTGTCAAATTTTCAAATCTCACTGACACTGATGATGACAAAAAGTTATAATTCTATATATAGACTAGCTTAGTATTTTATTCTAGACAACTAGGGCTAGGGCATTCTAGAGTATAGATTAGATCTATTGTACCTTAAAATATCCACCCTCATATAAAGTTCCTGGAGGTCCGAAAATTGCAACTTCCCACTCGAATAAATTGTCATCATTCACAAGTTTGACACGAAAACCTTCCACTGGTTCTGCTTGAATCTTTTTGTATTCAAGTTGGAGAGCTTTCACGGCACTCCCAGATGGACTTTGAGCCATTATTACTGTTAATGTAAACGAAATAGATGCTTCAGTCTTCCACAAGAGATCCAGAAGAAGTGATCAAAAAAGTGTGACAGAAAAAAAATAAACAATTTCAGTCTTTGTGAGGATCAGTCTAAATATGGCGTTAATAAACAGTGACGTCACATGTTATGGTAAAAACAGAAGTCGTGAATAAATCAACGCAATTGAATGTTCTTATTAATTTAGATGTAGTATGTTAAAAGAAATCAGTCTACTTGTATTGTTATATTATATTGATCTAGATCTAGTGTATGTGATTTATTAAATCTAGAGATTTTTTAATCATCAGATCAAGATCAGCTAGACTGGACCTCCTTACGACTTGACTTTTTTTTTAGGTAACAGGAAGTTCAAGAAATATGGCTACTGATTTAACAGAACAGGAAGAAAAGGTATCTTATACTAGAATCTAAACTTTAGTATGTAATAATTGGTCTATTGCTGTTAATATTTTAGAAAATTATATTAAACATTTTGATTTTTGTAGAACTATAGCCTATGAAAACATTGAATGAGTTCTAATCTTTATCTTGAATTACAAGTCACTAATCACTACAATCTACTCTAACTTATTACTAAGTGACAGTAAGTTTGAGTAAGTCAGTCTACACTTAACTTACTGTGACTTAGTAACACTACAGTCTACAGTCTACACTGACTACAGTCAACAGTGCAACTACACTGTACAGTACTAAACTTAACTAAACTACTTACTCTACGAGTAAAGTACGCTACGAGTCTACACTAATCATGACTAATCTGTATCACTAAAGTCTAGTAAAGTAAAGTTAAAGTCAATAAAGAATAAGTCTAGTCGACTCTAGTGTCTCTAGTATAATTATAATATTATAGTTTAAGTTATAAGAAGACGTCTTTTTTCGTGTAAGACTAGATAGATCTAGAGTTACCCCCCCCCCCCAGTCTCAGTAATTCTAAAGTCTAAGTCTAACTTTAACTCTGACTATCTAACTCTTAAAAAAGACACTCTTGACTCTAACTTACTAGATTTTAAGTAAAGTAAGTTTAACTCACTGAGTTTCAGTTTGACTTAAAGACTGTCATACTCATAGACTTAGATCTAACTAGATTATATAGAAGTCTAGACAGCTAGTAGTGTATTCTATTCTATTCATAATTTGTAAATTTCTCTAGAGACTAATTAAGACTATTATTTAATCTCTTTATTAAGAGTAATTATATAAGTCTAAGTCTATGATGCAGCAGATTGTAGCAGTAGTAAGTAGTAGTAGATTAGTAGAGACTACAAAAAAAAGAGATATTGATCTAGTAAATCTAGAAGCTAGTTTATAATATATCATCTTGACTTACACTGAGTCTGAGACCTGACTTTCACTCTACTTGTCTATTAACTAATCTGTACTGTGTACAGTAATTGAGTAGTGTAGTGTCTACAATACACTTTCCAAATGACTCAAATGTAACTCAGTAACTGTAACTAGAAAATGAATTTTGAATACATTTAAATTTAGATCTAATCATGTCTCACTCAAATGTTTTAAGTAATGGAAGTTAAATGGGAGTATTGTAAGTGTTGTGTGAGTGTGTTGATACTTGATAGAAGACTAAACTAAGTCTGAGCAGGATCATCTCTCTACACATGATTATTAGAATAATTAGATCTATTTATTCTATTAAATAAATAATTATTTTAATATTTTAGTTAAAAAAAACTTAATAGGATGATTATAATTGATAAATTTAAAATCTAATCTAGGATCTAGAGATATAATATCTAGGATCTAGAATATTATATGTACTCTCAAGGAGTATTCTAGAGAGTCTAGAATCAAGTCACAATTTTAGTTTAAAAAAAAACTTAATTGATTATAATTGATAAATTTAAAATCTTATCTAGGATCTAGATATAATATCTAGGATCTAGATATACTCTCAAGGAGTATTCTAGAGAGTCCAGAATTAAGTCACAGTCACTAGAGTCTTTGTGAATCTAAGTCTAGAAGATATCAACTTATCATCTTATGGGAGATAGCTTAACATTCTAATATTAGGCCTATATTTTTAAAGTTATAATTACTGTTAAACATCCTTGGTGTTTGCAGTGGGCAGGGTCCTAACCCAGGACAAATGATCTAGTCCAGAGCACATGTAACCACATGACCAGGCAACTAGATCCAAAATGTTTGAATATCACTTGCAGTGTTGTTTTTTTTCTGGTCATCTTTCTTTTTTCTTCGGTAATATATAAACTATCACAACAATTTTTATCGTCAGTATCCTTGCTTCTTTATAGTTGTATTTGAACAAATAAACAATAAAAAGCTACAAAAGACTTATATATATAACCTTCCATTAATTATTTTAGTACTAGAGATGCTGAAAGTAAAATTTATTTTTCTACAAATTATACAATTTAATTAGTATTAATTATAAAAAAAAAGGTGACCTGTCATTTCATCCTCAATTAAATATTTTTCTTTTTCATTGTTTAATTGTGCTGTTAAAGGTTTGACTTTTAAACCCTCATTTTATCTAATCATATATAATATATAAATATTATGATAATGTAGAGATTGCTTTTTGATATGTTAAAAATGTGTTCATAGTGTTTCCTATTCCACTTTGCATTCTTGATGAGAAATCATATTATATATATTTTGTAAATCTGGTTGTGTACTTAGCTAAAGCGGTTCTATTGGATGTGGAGGATGTAATATTGTAATATTATCTTGCCCATGCCATAATGATCAAGGGCCAATGTTTGGTGGAAGTAGGAAAAATCATTTGAGAGATTAGATTAGAAGTGCGATTAGAATAATTATGACAGTGCCGCTGATAACTTATCATCAAAGGCCAAGGTGTGGTGGAAGTATGAACATCACTTTATTTTATTTTTCAATCGCTCTTTCTTGAAAATTGGCACATCGTGTTTACCTTGAAATAAGTTGTTTTTTTTTTTCTAATAAAGGCTGACTTCACCCATCCTCAGGTATATCATGTCGCCTATAATTTTTGCAATATGAATCGATGGATTGTCTTCTGTACTTTCAATCGATAGCCTATCTATCTTATTTTTTACAGTACCTCTATATTTATACATGTTAAATTTTTATAGTTTTTAACTTTAATTTTATTCTTATCTAATGAGTTACACTTTTTGTCCTTTAAATAAAAAATGAATATATTAAATATTGCTAATTCATGATTTTTACAATGATCAGATGATGAAAATAGCAGGAGATGAAATGACCAGGAACCAAAAAAAAAGTTTTTAAGCCTATTATAAACTTTTTTTTACTTGAAACTAATTTCATAAGTTAATAACTTCCAAAAGAAACACCAAAATCTTAAAACTTATTAATTATAATATATGTTTATATTTGCTTCATGTTACTGTAGAATGAGGTCTGAGCAGAATACTTAGTAAGTAAAGCTTTATTTGCCTTACCTCCTACTGACTTGTCATTTCTAGAAATTTTTTTTTAGCACAATGGTGACCATGGGAGGCCAGCTATTATTCTGCTAAATATGCAATACAACTAACCAGAAAATAATTGCTTTATGCAATCATGTTGTAAACAAAATTCTAGTAATGCCCCTCTATTTCATCCCAAGCTTTCCTTATTTGAGGATCACTACCAACTAATGTCTCCTAGTATTTTTGAATGATTTTTCTTTTCCTTTGTAAATTTTTTTATTATTATTTTTCAAGTTTTCCTTGAAATAACTTTGTTTTGAAACATGTAGTAGGTGTTTTAACATGTTTTGTATTTCATTCATTAATTTGATTTGTGCATATAAATAGTAGACCCTACATATTTAATAATGTTATCCTTTTTTTTTTATCAAGTTAAAATTTTGATTCCTTTAAGGTCACAACTTTATTGGGTCTCAGAAAGTGAATTCAAAAGAAATAATAATACATGAACAAATATAAAAATATCAACTTACTTTTTAAAAAGTCGTTAAAATGTAATCTGTATTATATTTTTAAAATGTCACTCATTAATTGACTGATTGATTCATCTATGTGTCAAGGATCTCAGCAACTGCCATACGAATATGCTTGAAATTTAATACACAAGCTCCTTTTACCTCTTATGTGCTTTCTATGAAGCAGTTTTGACAGATTCACAGCCTGGACACAATAATTCTCAACTGCAAGCTTTCTTTCTTTGTTTTGTATTTTCAGAGAAAACAATGCCTAATTAAATGTAGTGTGTGAGATGGAGGGGCATTCAATTTAGGCTTCAGTAGGCCTTAAACTGTTAGAGTGTGGATGCTCTTGCTTAAATAGGCCAAAATAGGATGGTAAAAGAACATATCAAATGTATATAATATGTGATAGAAGTACTTTCTTTGATTTTTAAGCACATTCCTCACTGACACCATTTGGCTTTCTTTTTGAATACACTTTCTTAGCCCTTTTTCTTCATTGACTTTCTACCTGGTTTTTCTGGATCTCAACAGCCATTATCCAAGCTTTGGGTTTTACTACTATATGATGCCTGCATTGATAGCATACCATAATCCTACTAATTTGCTTCATTTTAAATCTATACACATCTCTTCTGCTTTTCATTTAACCAAAATCTTTCATATTGCTCAGTGTTCATTTATGCTATCATTTTCACAGTCTTTTCCAGTATTGTTGTGTTTGAAGTGTATTCTAATAAAAGGTTTAAATCTTTGATAAGTTTTCATCTGCTTTTGTTGTCAATATAACTATAAATGATTTGTGAGTCCTATTTAGCCAATTTATAAAGTATTATTCCTGTAGTTTCTGGTGCATCCTAGGAATGTTCTCTTGTGTACATTGTGTACAGTTTTAAATTTGAATTGTTACTGCTGTTAGTCTTTCTCTCTCTTCTCTTTTCATATATTTCATTCATTAATGTTGGTGTCTTCATGTCTATTGTATATTACAAGAAAAAAAAATTAAAATAAGGTATAATGATAAGCTTGTTAGGGCATGCATTTTGTTTTTGATTCCATGTTGTTGTTATTCCTTCCTAGTTAAGGGGGCAGAAAAAAAAATCAAATTGATAATTAGGTGTATGCAGTGGCATTGTATGATACCTGTATATCAGTACATTAAAAAAAGACATAACAATATATGTGTTACCGCTGGATAGTCATAAGTGCTGAGCCGAAGGCTCTTCGAGCACTAAGTTTGAAAAAAAACCTGTCTGACCTCACTGCCCGAAAATCAAACAGTAAAAAAAAACAAACCTGCGGACCAACAGGCCTGTTTGGGAGCGACCCGAGTCAATGCTTATAGAGCATTGCTGTTTCCAATACCACTCAGTGGCACCGGGGGCCTCCACCATTTACCTTCGTTGTACCAAGCTAACTGTGCAGAATCCGCCATTGATGAGACGGTCCCTTGAGGAACAGCGCATGGATTTGTTGACGGTTTGTGGGAGCTCTCTTACAACTCCGCGCAGTGCAATGGGCAGACTCTCGTCTTTCCCGTAGGCACCCCCAGGGGAGTCCTATTTGTTACTTTTTCGCCTAGCTCACCTCCCCTGGTGAGCCGTTTCCACGCCGGCGCCACGTTGAGGCAAAGTAACTTGCACGGCGTATGTGTTACCAGCAAAATGTGAAGTCCAGGCACTTCCTACTTTACCTATGGAATGGCTGGTCCTACATTAGACAAAGGATCCCTGGTCACTTCACACCTATCATTTCATCTTCAGATATTTATATACAACAAAGAATTGTAAAAATTATGAAATCAGTAATATTTAAAATATTTATTTTTATTTTCATGATAAAAAGTGTAACATTAAAAAATAATAAAATTTAATGTATATTGATCTTAGGTACTTTAATGTTTATAAGGGGATTAAAACAAGGTTATTTAGGTGATATAAAATCGACTGTAGGTGAAGTCAGTGTTTTTAGGAATAAATAAAATAATATCTCAAGTTTTAAAAGTGATAGGCCCATATTCAAGAGAGAGCATTTTACAATTATAAAGTGAAGATGATCGCCAAGAGATTAAATTATCAACAAGCATTATAAATAAATATATTTCTATATTAGATGAAATGATTGCTTAAAGATAAAGCCTTTAAGTACCATTGCATAATGACTAAGAAAAAATATTTTAACTGGAGAAGTAATGACAGGGTTGAAATTAGGGCTGATGAAGTGACTGGGGGTGAACTGACTGGTTGTAAAAAAAATAAAAATTTTTATAATGGAAAGAAAAATAGTTACAAAATGAACAACAGATTATTTTAAGATCTAAAATACATTTCATCTCTCAGTCAAAGGTTCAGATTTTCAAATAATTCTTTAAAAGCAATGCATGTTATTATAATAGAGTGATGCAGAATTGTTTGACAAATTATTTTTCAAGAAGAATAAAGATTATTATTATTAAAATCTTGTTTAGTTTTTCTAGTCTACAATGGGAAATTAAAGATGCAGAAACATTGTGTATACTTTGCTGGTTTAACTCTCCAAAGGTTACAGCAACAGAAGTTCTAAGTCATTCATATTAAACATAAATAGTAGGCTACTCATTATTTAAATATTTTTTTGTAGTTTTTTTCTGTTTTGTTTTTCATGTTTCGGGTGTTACTTCAAAATTGATGAGAATCTATTTTCTAGTCCAAATCTCCCTGGGGATGGTAGCGGGAAGGTTATAAACATAGGACCAATGAGACGACCAACAGTCCTGTATGCGGACTGCAGGACCATGCAGCCGTAACTTTTCAAGACATAAGTAAATCAAAAAAATAATCTCTTAATGTTTATCATGAAACTAATGAAAGGGTTATACAAAAAATCTGTGTATAAAGAAGAAAAAAAAAAGTTTCATCTACCCCATCCTCTGATTTTACATTTTTAAATTTATAATTTATATTTCCCAAAACTTCTCCTGTCTTTACTTTAAAAAAAAAAAATATATATATAAATTTACCACATCCATAGGTGGACAAGTATTTTAAACATTAGAAAACTAAGCTTGCATTGCATTAGATTTAACATGTCAGTAAATCATAGGCTGTAAAATAACAATACCAAGTAAATTATGCATTGCTAGGAAGAAGCAACTTTTTACACTCATACAGGCAAATATGACCAACATTTTATTTCTATAGTGCTAAGTATGGAAAACTGCAGTATGTGAGGTTGTGTATTTTGACTATATCTGGGTTGGACCGCAAAGTTAAATAAACATGATAGCAAAAATTTAAATTAGAAAACACATTGTTGTAGCTTTTTTAAACAGATTTAGTTATTTCTAGCATAGCTCACAGTTGATTGTAAAATTCTATGTCTTGACAATTGAAGTACTTTTATTTTGAGATTAGGTCTTTCGATTTTTAATATTGGGATCTTTGGGGTGCCTCTTGAGTCCACCCAGGTCTAATGGACCAGTTAGGGAAAAGTAAAGGTGTTGGTCGTTATGCTGAACACATGACATTATCCGCTGGCCACAGAAACAGATGACCTTTACATCATCTGCCCTATAGACCACATAGTCTGAAAGGGGAACTTTTTACTTTGAATATATATATATATATATATATATATATATATATATATATATATATAATATATATATATATAATTCCCCTTACAGTGCTATTCAACAAAGCTAAAAATAAAAACTTACTTCTGGCTGAGTTACTGAAAATGCTGTCAGTGATTTCCTAGCTGATATTAAACTTCCTCACTCTGCTCTAGAAGTAACATTTCTATAATTGGATGCTATGAATCACTTTCTTTTTCTAAGTGTGCTTTGAACCAGATGAATCAGGAATACTAAGATTCTAAAGATTTGTTTGCATAACTTGTGATTAGAAATTTGCTGTAACGTATAGTTTTAAGGCTTTATTATGGATTATGTTTCTCATAGATTGGTAGGGATTTTTTTTTTTTTCTGATGTATGAAAAAATTATGTTATAAACATGTCTTTTTTTAAATACATCTAAGTTGCATTGTAAGGTGTAAATTGTTCATTAAATATTGATGGGATGAACATACTTTAAAAGAGTTTCATGTAGATCCTTAATTACAAAAGTAAGTCTAGTTATAGGCCTTAGACAGCAGGGTTTCTGTCCAGGGCTTTTGCAAGAGAGAATTTTTGAGCCTCTCAAGCCCTCACTCAAATGGAGTTTGATGAATGAATTTATAAATAAGCCTTAGAAAAAATTAGAGGGGCAAGAAAGATACGGAGACCATTAAATTTATAATAAGTTTTGTGTTAGACCAAAGATTTAGGAAGAGTGTAGTAGTTCTCTTGAATATCTTGACCTGCTGAGACCTACAATGCAGACAAATTCATTGTTTGCTCAGAATCAATTTAAGTTCCCTTTTTTTAAAGGTTTAATTGTGTTACATCTTTACTATATTTGTTTCAAACAATTTTATAATAGTTCCTAAGTCAACACAAAAACTGGTAAGCCTGTTGCAGTATCCCTAAAGGTTTTTCAGTGCCTCTTGTGAACTGATGTCAATTTAATTTAGATTAAAATATGAATAAGTAAAAAAGTGATTTAGAAAAAAACAACTGATGGGCTGTTTGTTTCCTATTGTGATATGTTTGGTTAAAATTTGAATATTTTATCTTCTTATGTAAAGAGATTTTGGAATCATGATTTTCAACTGACCCATCATAAGTTTTAAGATTTGAGTTTTGTTTTCATATTAGCTTGTTTCTTTTATATGCCTTCTGAATGGTGTGAATAAAATCAATTTAAAAATTATTAAATGTTGGAGGCACATCTAACTATGAAAATGACAATAATGGAATTAATAAAATATTCAAATTTTAACCAAACATATC
>JADKLZ010000003.1:14330782-14370818 GCA_021533235.1 Biomphalaria straminea | reverse complement strand
TTATCACAATTTTGTACATAGATGTGACACTTATAGGATAGTAGTGATGGGATAAAGAAAGGATCTTTTTTTAAAGCAGCAATTTTAAAATGTAATTAGCCTCTTGTCATTCTTCACTATTTGAAATGAGGCCAAGGATTTACTAAGATATTTACAAATTTAATAAACTACGAATGAGCAAGTTGGTTGAATTACAAACCTTCAATACCTTCAACTCCTAATACAACAGAAACAACCAGCTAATCAGATCTGTTGTTTATATATATTTCTCCCAAGCTAAGTTTTAGAATTTCACTTTATAATTGGATTCACCAATAAAAATGTATTAATCTAGATAATATACTAGTCAATTTACACAAATGTATGAAGTTATAGATACTTTTGAATTGTGCATTTCAGTTTATGGTGGAACTTCAAAAAGGTTTTATTTTCATCTACTTTAACCATTTATTTTAATTTATTTTTTTGTTGTTTTTTTGTTTTTTTATACTTTTTGGTTTTTAAAAAAAATGGCATTGAATCAGACTGGCAACATTGTTTCAGAAATTTTACTGCTTTGTTGTCTTTTTTTAAAGAAGGGACGACTATTTTTTTTTTTTGAGTGCTTAATTTTTTTTGGAAATTTTTTGATATGTTTTAAAATAAGCTAAAAAAGAATTTTTTTTTTTAGATTATTCCTTGTGCATTATTTTCTTGTTTTCAATAAATAAGCATTTTATATAAATTATAATACTTCTTAAACTCTTCCCACAAAAGAAAATTGTATATTTTGAATACATTTGAAATGCTTAGCTTTGAAAAGTTTCAATGTGGAAACAATTTTATGTTACTCCGTTTATTTCAGAAGTTTTGTGGATATGTATGATTTCTTTTTTAACATTAGACTTCTTTTGAACTCTTTAAAACTAGGTCATTCAAGAATTCTTAGAAGAAATCAATGTAACCCAAGAGAGACGCCAAAGATCACCAGTATCATGGAGCACGGGCTGCAAGTTTCTTATGGCCAAAAAGTTTGATTTGAAAAGAGCTATAGATTTGTTTAATTCACATGAGGTAATGTGTTAATTATGTGAAAAATAACTTTCCTCCTGTTTTATGTGCAATTAATAAAATAGAAAATCGTGTTTCCCCTTAGTTTAAAGAAGCTTAATGAAGATGGGACATTTTGGACAATGAGAACTTTTGTGGTATAACATATTACATATTCTTTGTTCAGTTTTATGATTGCTGTAATTTTCACCCTAAGGGACAAGCCTTCTGAAGTTATTGACCTTAAGCTAAAAATGCCCATGCCATCCTCAGCTCTGATCAAAAACTGAGAGGCACCTTGGATTTGCTAGGTCTAAATTTGTCAAAAGTGGTTTGAAATACTTGACTTTTTTTTTTATTATTATGCTGGCTCTTTGAATCTTAGGCTCCATGGCACTAGTGTTAGGTTTTGTTCTTCAGCAGACATTTGGATCCAAAATTACTACTTGTTTTTTTTTTCTTTTCAGTCAACACGTCACAAAGAAGATTTACATACCGTTGATCCAAACGACAGATATCTACAGCGAGAGTTAGCTACTGAGAAATTTACAATATTAGTATGTGTCTACATTAATACATTAGCATTGTGAAGCTTTATATTTACATTTAGTAAGATAAAATCTGATAACATAAATACAAGATTTATTTGAATTTAAGCTAGTCTCGTTTTCTTAGTTCAAAAGAGTAATAGCTAATATCTACACAAGATACATTCTGATTTAAACCTGCGTTATCTTCTCAGCCAGGTAGAGACAACAGTGGGGCTGCTGTAGCTTTATTCTCAGCCCGTTTGCACTACCCACCACAGACAACACATCAGGTTGTCCTTAAGTCATTAATCTACCAGCTGGACGCAGCTTTAGAAAGGTAAAGAATCTCATTCTAGGAAGTTTGCATATCTCTAGTTCCTTATTCTGAGTTCTTGTTTCGTTGTAGATTTTTAAGCAAAGAATATGATAGAATTTCATTCAATGCATTTATTTTGTATTCAAATGGTTTCTCAGTGCTGCACACACATTTTAGAATAAAAAATGTCAATAAAATAAAAATTTTCACATTTAAACAATTTAACTAGTAAGCTTAAGATAAGTGTTTTTGAATTTTATGATATGTGAAGAGAATTTCTAATCTTCAACTTGTTATATTGGATTTTTACTCTTTTGTTTGAATTCTGAAAGCATCAGCACCTGTTCTTAGTTAATTTTTCACATCTTGAATACCATTTTATGATTTTACAAAACATAGCTCAATCATTGCAAGGAAATTTTTCTTCCAAAATTTATGATAAAGTTTTGAGCCATATTTTTAACTCCATATACCACTCCATTGACAAGCTTTTTTTTTTTTTTTCAGTGTGGAAACACAACGCAATGGGTTAGTTTTTATCTATGATATGACAGAGTCTAAATATGCTAATTTTGATTATGACCTCAGCATTAAAATTCTAAATTTGCTAAAAGTAAGTTTCACTCTTTTTTTTTCATTTCTACATTTTTAATATTATGTTACAAATCATAGTCTAAGACGTGTCATGTTGATGTATACATCTTCACTTTACATTTTGAATGTTTTTGTTTCTAATTTGGATAGTTTTGAAAACTGACTTACTTGACTTAATCCTGTGTACTCCCAGGGGAGTATAGGGCCGCAACCACACCTCTCCACCGAACTCGGTTCTGAGTAGCTTTCTTCATCTGCTCCTATGTCATTCCAGTACCCTCAGCTTCAATGATGACTGACCTCTTCCAGGTTTGCTTGGGTCTGCCCACTTTCCTCTTTCCTTGTGGGTTCCAGTCAAGAGCCTGCCTTGCAACGTTGGTAGCTGGTTTTCGCAGGCTGTGTCCTACCTCCTCCTTTTTCGTTTTGTAATGTCTTGGGCTATGAGCTTTTGTCTAGTTCTCTCCCACAAATTGGTAGTGCTTATCTTTTCTAGCCACCTAATATCCGGCGTAGGCATCTGTTAACAAAAGTTTGGAGCTTTTCCATATTTGTTTTAGTGACTCTCCAAGATTTATGTTTTCGGGTTTCTTAAACTCTCCATGCGTGTGTATTCTTATCATGCTAATACTATTTTTCTTAAAGAGAGTTGATATTAATAAAAAGTTTGACAAATCTATCTTTCTTACAGCCTATTATGAGGTTTCTTTTTATTTCATGTAGAACTCTTTCTTATTTTTGAGAATATTCCCCAGTACTGTTTATTTCAGTCAAATACTTTCTTTTCAAATTACCCTTTCATCAAGTTTTACTGGCCTATTAGATTTGAACACAGAATGATCAGCTAGGCAAGCAACTACTGACAATAGCCAGTTTGTTAAATGTTTAACAATGTATAGTTAATCTCTGCCCAAGCAGTCATTTTTTTTTTTACTTTATTTACCTAACTAATGTATGTAGTTTGATTGTTTAATATACTGATATTTATAAATGGGTGGCTGGTAAAAATTATGGTCAGTGCCTCTGATAGTCATTATGCATGGAATTTAATTCCCAATGCTTTGATGTTTGGTGAGAGACATTCTAGGGTAATTTATTTTAACATCTTGAGACAAGCTTTTGAAGTTGTACTCTCATGGACTTAAATATTACAGTAGTTGTACTTTTTTTTGTCTTGTAGGGTGCTTATCCAGCCAGATTGAAGCGTGTCCTTATTGTTACTGCACCCTTATGGTTTAAGGCGCCATTTAAAATTTTACGTCTCTTTGTCCAAGAAAAGTTAAGAAAAAGGGTAAGTCATTATGAATGGGCAATAATTGGGTTTGCCATTATGTTATTGTTATTGAGCTCAGAAAATTTATTGTATTTTGTATGATTTTCTTTTTTAAAAAATTTCTTTTTGTTGCATGTGTTACCATAACAGTTCTTTAGAATCAAATGAAATAAACATTTGTCTCATCCTTTTCCTTATCTTACTATATGGAAACAAAGTTTTGTAATGCTACAAGGTGTAAAAAAAAAAAGTTGTTTTTTTTTTTATGTGCTAATAAGTATAACTCAGTGTTTCTCAACCTTTTTTGTCTGCCGGCACAGTAAAAAAACAACAAAAATTTCGCGGCACACCACGAAGAGCAACAGTTGTTTTAAAATAAAAAGAAAAAAAGATTTACCAGTTTTTAATCATTACTTTTAATGTGAAGGTTGTGCCTGTTTTTGAGAGCAAATGAGATCTATCCGAGGCTCCAAAGTCGACAAACAAACTCTAATTTCATCATCTATTGAAAGAAGTCTCTCTCTGTTCTTAGACTAGATTTCAGTCAGTGCTGAAAATCCAAATTCACAAAACCATGAAGATGAAAATGCAAGAATTATTTTGATTGCATTTAAACTGATTGTTGGATATATTTTGTTGATTGAAATCCAAAAATTATCCAGGCTTTTCTCGGCAAAACTTCACTTAAGAACTACATCGTTTTTGAAATCAATGAGCTGCTCTTCTTCTTCAGTTGTAAGATTTTTAGCTTCATAGTTTCCAAATGGATAGCTGATCCATCCATATTCATTACTTCCAATTGTTGGAAAGTAATGCTGCAATGCTGACTGCAGGTGTGTCAAAGTGTCAAGAATTTCGGGGGTAATTTCTTTGTTTGAAGCACAATCATTGTAAGAAGGAAAGCAGTCGAAGACTCCTTTCGAGATCTTACTTTGCCACAAAGACAATTTTTCACCAAATGACTTTAGTTTTGAGGATGCAGTGATGATTGTTTCCGATGGTCCTTGAAGACTTAAGTTCAACGAATTTAATTTGTCAAATAAATCAGAGAGAAATGTGTCCTTAACCCACCAGATTTCGTCATGAATAGAAAATCCAAAGTCTTTTTTTTCAGCCTCCAAGAATGAAATCAGCTCAGCCTTGAGTTGGACGACACGCTTTAATCCTTTTTCCCTGGAGAGCCAACGAACGTTGGTATGATACAGGAGGCATTTGTAGTCTGAATCCATTGCTTCAAAGAGCTGAGAGAAAAGTCGGGATGCAAGCGGTCGAGATTTGATGAAGTTTACAACTTCAATCACTTGATCCAGAACAGACATCAAACCTTTTGGGAAAGATTTGAAGGCAAGAGCTTCTCTGTGGATCATGCAGTGAACAACTAATACATTTGGATTTTCTTAACGAACAAGAGTGACGAAACCTTTTCTGTTTCCCTGCATGGAAGGACAGCCATCGGTGCAAACGCTGACACAGTTTTTCCACTGTAGTTTGAAGAACAAAATGTTTTCGTTCACCACATTGATGATATCTTCGCCTTTGGTCGTAGTTGCTAAGTCATTGCAAAATAAGAATTCGTTGACACATTTTTCATCCTTTATGAACCGAATAAAAGCTAGCAGCTGGGCTTTGCCGCTAACATCAGTGGACTCATCAACTTGAAGAGACCACAGAAGAGACAGTTTATCGTCAGTCACGTTGAAGTGTTCGCAGATTTGATCTTGTAAATCTGACGATAAGTCTTTTATTCTGCTTGAGATAGTATCATTTGACAAAGGAACTTGTTTAACTTTTTCGGCGGCATCAGGTCCTAGGATTGTTTCAACAATTATTGCTAAAGCTGGTACAATGACAGATGACTCTGTGTGTGCTTTCTTGCGTTTTGCTAATAACTGAGCAACCTTGTAACTTGCAATCAATCCCTTTTCTGGCAGCTTTAGGTAATTTGTAAGTTTCCTAGCTTGTTTATTTTGTTGAGCCCTGATGTTTTCGAAGTATTCCTTCGGTTGGGCTTTTACAGCTGGATGATTTGTTTCCAAGTGTCTCTTCAATTTGCTTGGAACAAGCGCCTCTTTTGATATAGTTGAATTGCAGATCAGACAGATTGGCAATGGAGAATCCTCAGGTCCCGAAGATATGAAATCATATCCGATGTAATCTTCTTTGTACCTTCGTTTGGTTCCTTGCTTTTCATTTAACGCTTTCGCAGTTTCATTCTTAATAACGTATTTCTCCATGGATATATAATATAAATAATGTTTAGACTTGTTATTATTAGCATAAATCAACGTACATGACACACATCGCTAATTATTATCTTTGTCAATTCATGAACTGGTGTGCATCTGCTAAGGTGGCCTACATTTGAGTCATTATAATATATATATATATATATATATATATTTAGTGGGAAATTCCATAAACTGAATAGCTAACACCCCTTTCCATCAATATGGAGCGATCCACTACTATTACTGATCTTTGCAAGAGGGGATGTCATCGCGATGTAAAATAAAAATTTAATATTAGGCTGACCTGTGTAACGCTACACGTGTGGCGTTCTGGAAATTCCCGCGGCACATCTGCAAATCTTCGGCGGCACACTAGTGTGCCGCGGCACACAGGTTGAGAAACACTGGTATAACTTGTAACTAACTGCAAGGAGTGTAGAATCTTTTTGCAGGCATCGTAAAACCATTTCCCTGTCACATTATGAAGATGAACTGTTGTGCAGTTCTGAGCATAAGGCTTTTACAAAATGTGTAGATATTCTTTTTATTAAAATGTCAAATAAAACATAATCCTAACATTTTATTAAAACAAAAAGTTAAGTGTCTGATGATAATCTGCTTATTGATAGTATTGTATTTTGGACTATTTTATTAGAAATGTGTCTTTTCTAGACAAAAAGTTTGATTTAATGTCATTTTCTTCCTTCCATAAAAGATAATAGATAATGTCACCAAATTCCTTAGGTACACCTCTTCTTAATGTTGAGCATTTCAAAAGTAAGGTGACAGTCTCTGTGACAATGTGGACAAATTGTATATGTTCCAATTTTAAGTTAATCTTCTAGTTTTTTGTTTTTTTTAATGAGCTCCAAAGTTGTGGACTGATGCTCTTAGAATTTTCTCTTTAGTTCTGGCAAGCAATAAAATTGTTTAATTCGCACACTTCTTTCCTTTTATCACTATCTGAATTTTTTTTATCCTGATTCTGATGTAATTAATAAAGATCCATTTTAAGCTAATAATATTTTAAATGATGTTTTATGAACTAATTTCAGGTTTTTATTATCAGTGCATCTGAATTGAATGTTTACATCCCTAAAGAAACTCTTCCAATCCAGCTAGGAGGATCTCAGGAACCATGTCACAAGGTCTGGCTGCAGATGTGCTACCTATGTGCCACTAACCAGCAACCAGACCTCAATACTTACTTCACATCCTGTGTCACAGGGTCATACCTTTCTCAGCGATCTTTCTCTCGGAGTTTATCCAATGACAATGATAACCACATGAGTGACTTTGACTCTGAGAGCTCAAAAGATACTGTTAATGAAAAGCACACTAACGAAGATAGGGAGAAAGAAAAAGAAGAAGAGTTTGATGTAATGGATCACAAAGCTTCCGAGGAAAACTTTCACTCAATCATGAGTCAAGAGGATAAAGATATTAATAGAAAGCGAAAGACTTCCGAATCCAGAAAACGCAGTTCTGATCTGTCTGCTGTGAGCGAATCAGCAACAGATGGAATGCCTTGCAAGAAACGACCACCCTCTTCAGGCTCTAATATTCTAGATGACTCTATACACATGCCTGATAGTCCTGGGACAGATGTCCAGCAACTTTTATCAAAGATCAACTCTTTGAAAAGAAAAGGACTTTTTGCAGAATATGCTTCTATTAAGATGGAGCCTCCTACAGGAACATTCAACAATTCCAAGTAATTTTTAAATTATATTTTAATGTTTAGTGTATTTAATAGTAAAGTACATTGATTTTACACATTTATTTTACTAAAATAATTGCATTTATACTGAAACTACATTTACTCCAAGAAAATAAAATTATTTTTTACATTTTACATTTTTATTTCTGAATTGTACAACACTGTACAATATATTTTACTGATTTCTAGCATTTGAGACTTAGATGTACAGTACATTCTTTCATTGCTAAGGCAGCTCTATATTTAATAGTTTTATTTTCAGATCATGGTTCAGTGTGTTAGGTGTTATTGCTACTTTACTTTGTTTTTTCAGCTTATGTTCTGCCTAGTGTCCAAAGTTTAGTGATTTCACTAATGGTATTACTTTAATGTGAATATTTGTTTGTTTTTTTAAATCTCTAGTTTGCATCTGTTCTGGTTTCTTTTTGTTTTCTTAAGCTAAGGTGTGCCAAACAAAAAGAGGCATATTCTAATATTGGTCTAATCAAGGTTAAATAGCATTTTAAATTATGTTTTTGTTTGATTCGTACAAATTTCTTATAATAAATGGTAGGCTCTGTTTGATATCTTACAAATATCTTCAATATGGGGATTCCATGATAATTGTTCACTTATTATATAAGTATGTAGATCTATATTGAATTTTTAGTCTGAGTAACTGGTTTACCATGAAAAGGATTTATAATTAAGTAGTTTTTGTTACTCATAATATTTTAGATTTTTAAAGGGCATGCTCCAATTTGATTCCCTTTTCTGTAAATATTCAATTTGTCTTTGTAAAATACCAGTGTCCCTTGTTGTTTTTTATGTTCTATATACTATGCAATCATCTACAAATAGTCTAATGCAATTAGATAGGTCATTTAAGAAATTGGTAACAGTAGTGGACCTAAGACTGTTCTTTGAGGAAACAAGTTTATTGTTATTTGTGCTGATGCTGGGCCATTTCTTATTACAGTTTGCTCTCTTCCTATTAGGAAATCCTGAATTCATTGGTGTAATGGACCAGAAATACCAACCAAAGCCCTGGTAACAGAATGGTCCAAAGAGTCTTAGCTATAAAGTAAAAACTGTCACTTGATCTGTAGATCTTTTTTATTTTTCCCCTGTGACTGCTACTTGGATGTTTCTTTATTATTTTGTTTTTATTTTTATTGGATCTGTGATAGGCTGCTGTGATTGCATTCTGTCAAAAAAAAGTGTTTGGTCTCTTGAATCATTTTTTTTTCTTTGTTAACAGAATCAAAGCCAATGTGCCCAAGAACAGATATACAGATGTACTCTGCTATGATCACAGCCGAGTTGTCTTGCCCCTCTGCGAAGACGACCCTTCGTCTGACTACATTAACGCAAACTATGTTGATGGCTATATGCAGAAAAATGCTTTCATCTCAACGCAAGGTCGAAACAATTTTTTTAAATTTGTGTTTTAACATTTTATTATTGAAAACAAAAAGGTTTAATTGTTTGCTTTTACAATTTCTGATGGAATTTTACTGTTAACATACTAATAAAAATACAAAATATTTTACAGGTCCACTCCCTAAAACATTTGTAGATTTCTGGAGAATGGTATGGCATAACCAGTGTAGGATAATTGTCATGACAACAAGGTAAACAAGAAGTAAATGTTTGCAATTTGAATAGATACTTTTACTTAACAATATTTAATGTTACCTAATTATAGTGTTGGCTGGATTGTTTGAAATTAAAAAAATTACAGCTTAACCCAAAGGTTTTGAAAGGGAATTTGAAATTTAAAAAAAATATCCTGTTTTTTGTTATATCTACATCTTATTCATATTTTGTGTAGTTTTAAGTTATTTTTTCAAATGTAATTTAAAGAAAAAAATATTTTAGTTACAAGTCCTTTCTTTATCCATTCTTTGAGCCACTATCGCATTATCAGAAAGTATATAATAATTGTTGAAAAAGATATTTTCATGAAAAAGTTTTACCCAGTTCTCAATTATCTCACAACATAGGCTTAGTCATTTTTTTTTGTGTTTGTTCATGTTCAGCCTATGATTCTTATGTACTTTTGCTATTTAGAACTGTAGAAAGGTCTAGAATGAAGTGTGGCCAGTACTGGCCAAGTGAAGAGGATACAGATGAACAGTTTGAAGAGTTCATTGTCTATAACCAAGGTGTCACAGAGAATGATGATTTCACTGAAAGTGTACTGGTGCTGCATAATACCAATGTAGGTCAATGTTCATTGTTAGTTAGTGTTGAGAGATTTAGAACTTTCAGGGATAGATTCTTAATTATTTTTTTGAACACAATGGGAACAAATAAATACATGAAGCGAATCAATGTATTAACTTCAACCTCTTTTTTTTTTTCTATAATTAATGATACATGGTAGAGCTCTGGCAGCTTTGTCAAATGAGCCATCATTAAAGCTTATAGGGTTTTCCCAGTGTAAGCATCAAGTGGGGGGGATAGCAGATAATAAAATACAATGAACTATTGAGACACATGTAGGATAAGTACACCTCTGTTAAGCATGATCTTGTTAGATGATCATGTTAAGCAAAACACTTGTGGGCCTGTTCATGCAGAAGACATCAACAGAATTATGGTAGGTCACTATGAAGGAAATACTAATTTTAATGGAATAGTAAATATGTTTTGTTTTTCAAATAGGTTTTTTTCATTCACTTCACATCAAAAGTAACTAGATTATGTCATTACAAAACCTAGGGGCACGTTTCATGCAATGCATCAGAACAAATCTTCATCTTAAGATAGAAGCATCCAATGTTGAGTTTATTATTCTGACCCTGGCCAATGGCCATATATTCACATTTCCAAAATTAATAAGCTTTTGTTGTTTGTTAGACAGGGGAATCTTTCCAGGTGTTGCATCTGCAGTTCACCAGCTGGCCAGACTATGGAGTACCACCTGCAGCTCCATTTTTAGACTTTCTATTCAGAGTACGCAGTGCCCAAGAAACAGCCACAAAAGAAATGGGCTCTGCTTGGACAGGTCATCCCCTTGGACCCCCAATAGTGGTACACTGTAGTGCAGGGATTGGGCGCACAGGTTAGTTTCAAGTGGTCAAAAAGTTGTCAATCTTTATTTGTAAGATATGATATAAAACAAGCCAAGAATGATTTCATAGATAGTAGTATTTTTTTAAAGTATGCAATATAATCTTAGCTTCAAAATTACATATTTATTGTCACCTGTTCAGTTTTATCGTCTAGATTTGAAGTTTCAATCTATTTATTATTTTAAAGTTTTTCAAAGTATATTAAACATTTATAAAAAAAAAAGCTCAACATGTAATGGTTTGATTAAATGTTTTGGATAATTTAAAAAAAAAATCGTAAAAGGTGATTTGGCTCTTGCTACTAAATCGAAGCCATGATCTTCCGAGCTGCTATGTTCTGCACTGTGGACATTGTCTGTTATTATATTTTTCCTATCATTAATTCAATTCTGAAACTGCTCTCTCTAGGTACGTTTATCACTGTGGATATTTGTTTGCGCCGCCTTGAGCATGTAGGCACTGTAGATGTGAAGGAGACAGTCAGGAGGATTCGGTCCCAAAGAGCTTTCTCAATACAGATGCCAGACCAGTATGTGTTCTGTCACCAGGTTATAATTGAACACGCCCAACGCCAAGGTCTCATCAACAGCATGGAAACCATTTCCCTGGATGGTAGTGATAGTGATAGTGATTAGATAAATCAATAGTAGACCTACTTTCTTCAAAGAGGAAGATTGCATCTGTAAGTAGTGAAGCTACACTTTATCACAACCTTGGATTAATCTTGTAGCCTTCAGGTCTATACAAATATAGATTGAGAAAAAAAAGTTAAATCTCTAAATTGATCTGTCTTTCTATGGATACCTGAAACACTAGGTTCTAATTGTAATATTTCTTTCCTGGTTTAAATTTTAACTTTTAGTTATATTTTTGTTTTGTTTATTAGATTTGATATTAAGCTCATGGATTTGAAAAAACTCACACTTTTTTGTTCTTTCCTTTCTTTATAGGTTTTTTTCTTTAAATGTTTAGTTGTTTTTTTTTGAGGAACATTACCTTTCTGTTCTGTTAGTGATTCTACCATTTAGACTTGTAATAATGTGCAATAAACCACACAGACGTTACAAAGTGCTAGTCTTGTTCTGACCTTGTCTTGGTGAGTTCTTTAGTTTCAACTTGTAAATAGTTTCATTTCAGTGTATCCTGTTTTATTTGTTGCTATTCACCTTAATTACACAGAAAACAAAAAACACAGCCTTTAAGACTTTCAGAGTTGTTCTTACATGATTTGTAGTCTCCACTCGCTGTTTTAGGACTTGACCAAGGTTTCTTTAATTACCCTTTGAGCAGAACATACTAGAGCTTTGTGGTTCTTTAATTACCCTTTGAGCAGAACATACTAGAGCTTTGTGGTTTTTCTTCAACAGCCTGATTGCAAGAGACACATTACTTCTCTGTCTGCTTTTTATGGATTTGATGTCTTTCGCTGATTTATGAACTATTAGATCACTTGCATGCTTGCCATTCAAAGCATGGGAAAAAAGTCAAGATACAAAGTAGGCCATGTCTTCACAAATATTTGTGTCCATCTGGTTGCACAATTTATTTATTTTTTAACCATAGACTTGTTTTAAATATTTCTTGAGTAGGTGACGATTTAAAAAAAAATTGTTTATATTACAAATTTTGGTAATTGTTTAAATATAATCAAGTGTTCCATATAATTTCTAATAGAAAGAAATATTTATTATTTTTGTGTAGTTTTTTTCAGAATCCTCTAATGAAAAAGAGAACATCAGATAGTCTTATTTTTACACTAGTAAATTGATGTATTTTTTGTGTGCTGATTTTGTAAAGATATGCTTACAAATGTTTTGATAATACATTTGAATGTTTACCATAAGCTGTAATAAAACTACACCAAATATTAATTTTTGTAAACTACTTTCATTTGGCCATATTGTCTATGAAGTATTTCTTTTTTTTATATGTAATTCAGGTGATTCTTGGCCTTCCTCTGTATGCCATTTTTTTTCTTCATTTTTTTTTTTGTAATGTAAGCAACCTCTGGTGTCATCTGTTCTGTAATTTCATCTGTATAAATATGTTGTACAGAAATCCCTCATAGATACATCCCCTACATAGTTAAGTGTGTCATCAATATAAAATTCAATACATCAAGTCTACATTTTGTATAACCTTATTTATTTTATTTATTTATATTACTGACCATTTTCTTTTCTGCATTCAGTTTGTTATTGTTGATATTGTTTATTTTCTGTTTGTTATATATATATGTATATAATTATAAAGGAAATTGTTACAATGTTCTATTTCTAAATTTGTATTAAAATGTTCAATGGATTTTCATTTTTGTAAAACTGTATCAGCTCAGAGTCTCTCAAGGCTTTAGATGTCTAATCTATCATCATAAATCACAATAGGATCTCGTCTCTGTTCTATAGGGGCGTAACCTTTTTTTCATTTTATATGAGGCTCTTTATAGGCACAGTTCTAGTTAGAATGTTGAATTCTTGTGACCACAAAATTTTGTTAATTAAAAAAACACACACACACACACACTTACATCTAAAGTAATTTAATGTGGGAAAATCAGCGATGGTAAGTCATGTAATATTAATTTGAGCTTTTCTTTTTCTGGACTTCACACAAAAATATTCATTATTCACTTTGTATTTTTAGATCATATTTATTTTCATATATTTATATTATTATACTGATACACTGTAGTGATCACCTAAACCTTACATCTGATCAACTACTGACATTTAAGTTTTCCCAGAATAATTTTTCTAATCCCTAACTTTTGGTAAATGTCTGTTTTTCTACACCAATGAAAAAAAAGTTTCTATTGTTTAAGGGCTGCTAGACATGAAGGAATCTCCAAGGAAAATATTTGTCAAAATGCTTCATCGAATTTTGTTTTCAAGTTTTAATCATGCTGGATGCCATTTAACTTTGTCTTCATTATTAACAGTTTCTAAGATTTCACTTTGATAAGTTCATAAAGAAAGAAACTTTGACATAACCATCATAGTAACGTGCAGTTTCATTTTTATCAGATACAGAATTTGTTTCCAAGTTAGCCTATTAAATAGCACTTCATTCAGTGGTACACTTGAAATAAAAAAAAGAAACATTGAAAGTAGACATGATTAGAGTAATACAATAAAAACATTGAAGCAAGTCAAAGTCAGGCACTGAGTGACCCTTGGCCTATCTTGGTTGCAATGGGTTAGTCAAACATAGAGGGCAGGGTTATTGTCCTCTGATTTTGTTTTTTTCCTTTTTCAAAATTTGTTTTGTTGACTGTTGTGGGATAGTTCAAGTGTTTCAGTCAAGTTGGACTGATCTGATATTTGGGGACAAGCCATCCTTGATCAGTTGCTGTGTTTATGAGACTGGAACCAAATCACCCCCAACTTACCATGTGGGCTACAAATTGTATTCTTGTGACTATTATTTATTCTCAACAAATGGCAAAAATGTTTTTGTTTTTTCCACTTGTTTCCACATAATGTATCAAAGTCAAGACTTTTCGACACGTAGCCACTGACTAGCTGCTTGTCTTTAGTTACTTTTCTAGCAAAACTCTGTCTGGCGATGCTGATTGAATTGTGGGTTGATAACTGACTAGTGAGTTTAGCTTCAAGTGTTAAGGCAAGTCAAATTTCAGTTGGGCTCAACAGATTATGTGGGTATGTCTCTGAATTGGCTGGATGTGGAATGACATGTAGACTATGTAGCTTAGCTAAAGATATATTGTATTTAGTTTACTTGTTGTACATAAATGTGCTGATCTAGCATGTACTTACTGAACTATTTCTATGCTACCTTATTGTGTTGTTAAGTTAGTGATGAGGTCTTGTTCTAAGAAACAATAAATGTCAGTGGTATACACCTCACAGCCAAAGTTAGTTGTTAATAACCTTTGTGTGCATTGAATAAATGGTATGCTCCTTTGGGTTGTTAGAGCTCAATTGTTGGTGTATAAGGAACCATTCAGACATATTTAGAAATTGTGTTTGTAGATAGCAAATGAGTCATTGCAATGGATAATGTGTGTGAGATGAATCTTTGTGACTTAATGGATTCATAGAAATCTGTGTGTGCGTTTATCTTAATAGATATTACTGCTGTTGTTCTAATTCTACTCATACTTGACTTTGGTAGAGCAGCTAGAATTGACAAAATCAAAGTTTATACAGAAGTGTTACACTCGTCAGTGCTAGCTATTAAAAAAAAACAACAACAACAGACCTTATGAAATATAAAGTTAAGTTTTCTGTGCCTCAAATTAGTGGTCAGTGCTAGCGCTAGGCTAGCTATTTAAAGACAACAAATAAACCCAGACCTTATAAAATATAAAGTTAAGTTTTCTGTGCCTTAAATTAGTGGTCAGTGCTAGGCTAGCTATTTAAAAAAAAAAAACAGACCTTATGAAATATAAAATTTAATATAAAAGTTTTCAGTGTATGTGAGAGGATCAGTTGAAATATTTCATCTATTCCTGTCATGGATATCTCCAAAGGGAAGGCGGTCTGTTATTGATGACTCCAGGGGGACTGTTAATTAGCCAACGGATCAAAGTAATTTCTTCCATTTTCTTAATACTCTAGCTCACTGGATCTTTACTGAATAGAAAAGAAACAAACATGAAGTTCGCATTGTTTACTCGAAGGAAATAATATTAAATAGAAAAACAAAATTTCCGCATTGAATACTGAATTCTATGAGAACATTCCGTTTTATTTATTATTTCTTAGTACAATGAGCAGAATGACCCCCCTTGACAATGCCACTAAACCAGTTGGGGCTACTGCAATAATTGAGGACTCGAATGTTTATATTTCTAAGTGGCTGAATATAAAAGTTACGCCGAACACACATTTAATGACCTGAAATAAATCTCTTATAACATCGTCTGCACTAAATACAATTGTCTACACAGAAAATCATCGTCTGTCCCTTGACTTTCGTCATAGTGCTGTGACAGTTCTAGTTACCATATCCCTCCACTCTTTCTGTTCTTAGTAGAATGTCAAGAGATAGTCCGGTCCATTGTTAACATTTTCCGGCCAACTTCTTATGGACGACCCTTCGTGCTCCCTCCACTTCAATTTATTTTGAAGGATTATTTTTGAAAGTGTAAAGTTTTACAATCTGACCGAACCAGGTCATCTTTCGTCACTTTACAGCTTTGAGAATAGTTCCTAGGGACACGCGTGTGACGTAGGCCTATACATCTTTTTTAAAGTAATTTTTGTATTTTATGGGGTATGATTTTGTCAGCCAGACTGTTGACTTGTGGAAGTACGAACGCATTGTTTTCTTTTCCTGGTTTCTGATACCGAGCATTTTTCTGTAGCATTGACTCTCCAAAAGGAAGTTTAAGGAAGTGAATTCTTCTTAAAGCCAACTGCTCAGTGTCTAGCTTCACAACCCTTTAGGAGTAGACTACAGAGACCTCTAAGGAAGAATAGAGTTTAAAGTTTACACAAACAATGTATGAACTATAATACATTTCTTACTGAAATACACAGAAAGTTAGCACTTATAGAATTTGAATGCACTATTTAATATATTAAGATTAGAGATGCTACTTCAAAAGATATATATGCGTAGACTTAATAGGGGAGAGGCTTGCAATATGGACCACTTTTTTGTACCCTTCATAAAAAAAAAGTTTTTGATCCTACAAACGTAAATTCTCTTGTGTACATAGAGGCTACCATTCCCTACACAATACTGCCTCGCTATGATGTACAGATGCGTAATAAAGAAAATAAAAATTAAATTTGAAATTTAAAAACTGGTCCATATTGAAATTTTTTTTTTCAATATGGACCACGTCAGGCTGCAATATGGACCAAAGGAAATAAAGGAAATATAACATTGATAGAATAGTGATAATATAACTTTATTTTGTTTTCTTTTTACATTTTTTTCTTCAAATAACATTTAATCATTAGTTTCAGACTGACAAGTTTCACATAGAAAACAATCATTCTCTACTCCTGCACATTCTACATGTGCCCAGCGATGACAAGCAGTGCAACAAATCATATTTTCTCTGATATTTTCTTCACACATGAAACAATACCAACTTTCATCCGCTTTGTCTTTCATTTTCTTAGCTTTCACTAGCTTTTGCGTTTTTCTGGACTTCTTTTTTACTTCAGGTGCCGTTTTCGGACCATCGCTACGCTTCTGCTTTAGAGATTGTTTGTACGGGCTCGATGTTAAAATTTCTGCCTTCCTTTTTTTGTTGCTTTTCTTGAGGACTGGTGACATAACAGGCAGAGTCAAACCTTTGACCGGAGAAAAAGGTTCCACACGAGCTTCGTTGAGAGGTGCCTTTTTCAGAGCATCATAGTGACCACTGTCTGAACCAATGGATGTGTACAAGATGTATAAAGGAGGCAACTCTGTGAAGTTTTCTCCATAGGTAACAACATTGCCACTTCTATTGTCCACAACTTTAATTGTTCTCTTAATCATTTCTGAGGTTCTGCTGACTTCAAATTCTCCTACCATACAGTTGGTTTCACTCATTGCTTCCAGCCTGTCCAGTAATGATCTGAATTGGTATCTTGGTGGCATGTCTGCTACTAAAGCGTCCCCTGTCAGAACTTCAGCAAAACGTTCATATTCTTTCAAACAATACTGAATAACTTGGCTACGTAGAGAATCTGCCAAACAAGTTTCTTGGAGCATTAACTTTGCATTGCTAAAAGTTCCATTGCACCTTTCTATTTGAAGTTGTGGCTCTAACCCTACCGCAATACTCCTAAAGAAACATCTACCATCGCCTTTTGTCGTAAAGGTAATCCACTGTGGAGATAAAGTGTTGACAACGGATGACACAGTCAAATTGCAAGCATTTGAAATGGAAAGTGACGTGTGTTCTTCAGATTGGTTTCTCAAAGAAGGTTCTAACATGCTCCTAGCATTAGGCTCTTTCACTGAAGGGGATATTGTATTGCAAGCAGTATGTTCAGAAGAAGATCCAGGAACTGGAGAATTTTGTGCAATACTATCTTGAGAGATATTTGGGCAAATTGGCTGGAATTCATGTTCTGCAAAGACGTCCATTGTACATGGCCAGATTCCACATTGTGCAAAACCATTTATTGCTGTGGACATTGTAGCAGCTTTAACATAAGCTTCATTAAACAAAGAACATACTTGAAAGGATGTGACTGCTCTTCCAGGATGAGTACGGAGCCATCTTTCCACAGCCTCATTATAGTAAGATTGCAAGGGCTTGAAAAAAGTTTTATCTAATGGCTGGGCCTTGTGAGTTGTGTGTGGAGGTATAGATAGCATAATCACATTATTATTCCTTGCCATCTCAATTGCTTCTAAATTTTTTGTATGTGTATTGTGTCCATCAAGGATCAGCAACACTTTATTTTCTTTAGTGGGCTTGACGAATTGAATAAAATGATTCAGCCACCTTGTAAAAATATTAGAATCCATCCATCCACTGTCATTGCAAGTAACTACACTTCCAGGTGGAGCACCATCAGCTAATTCGGCTGGCATTTTCTTTCGTTTAAAAATGATGAGTGGTGGTACATATAAGCCAGCTGCGTTGTTACAGCATACTACAGTTGTGTTTGTCCCGCGTTCCGCACTTGCTATAGAACCAATCTGACGTTTACCCTTCAGACCGAGTATTTTCTGGCAACGTTTTTGGACAACAGACACTGATGATTCATCCATGTTATAGATGCGCATTGCTGTTAGCTTGTTCTCGTCAATTATATCCTCCAAGAGCCTAAAATATCTAGCCATTGCTTCTTTGTTAAAGCCACTTGCCCTGGCGATTGATGTAGACTCTGGTTGTCTCAGTGATATTTCTGGATGCCTTTGACAAAATTTCATATACCATGTTTTAGAAGCAGATTTAAGGTCATGGTTGAAGACATGTGGGATTTTGTTTTTCTCGGCCACCTCATATGCTAGTCTCATTAGTTCTTTTCTTGTCACTCCAAAGAACATACTTTCAAGCGTTACGATATACTTCAATAGTTCAGCTTCAACATCATCTGGTAATACTGTTCCTCTGCCTAATTGCTTTTTATCACCATTGGCATACTTATTGCTGCAGTCTATGTGCCTTTTTAATGTGGCCTTTGGTACACAATATTTTCTTGCACATTCATTTAGTCCAAAGTCTCCGTTTTTATAAGCTGCAATGGCATTAGACAATTGGTCCAATGACCATTTTCCACTGAAATCAATTAAAAAAAAAACATTATTACTATGATTTCTACTTAACTAATATTAACTTCTAATAGTGGGAATACAGAAAAAGACAAAGTCTAGAAAATAAAAGGTCCATGGTAATGATATCTAATATGAAACACTTTGATCTAATATGGACCAGTGGTTCATATTACATTCTTTCAAATGGTCCATATTAGATATTTGATATTCTTGTCAAAAAGTCTTCATTACTTGATTAATAACTAGATTGATGCGTAGAATGCTTGTAAACTAGCTCATTAATGGTATTGAAACATGTCTAAAATGATTTTTATAATCTTGTAGAAGTATTTTATGTTTGACACGGCTTAAAAAATGAACGACTTTAAGAAAAATGTGTGTGAAAACAAAAACGCACTCACCGTTTCAACTGTTCAGCCATTTTCTTGGCGCCAATAAAGTTAAAATAACAAAGGGACTGCACTAAACAATTTTTAATGTTTAGATTTTGGCAACTCAAAGTAGTTTCCCTGGAATCGTGCTGGTCCATTTTACGTGCTGGTCCATATTGCAAGCCTCTCCCCTACAAAAGATTTATCAGAACATCAACGTCCACGTCCACGGAGTGTGGAAACGTAAAATATTCATTTATGTGCATTATGTTCAAGGTTTTCACTTCATTCAAGCAAATCTCGAACAGACTTGAAGAGCTTTTTACTTTATGTTTTCGCCCTACAGCGTTACTTTAGAACTTTCTCGAGGTTGAATTGATTTCACCGCTATCAACTTTTTTTTTTATGTTATGTTGAATTCATATTCCTGTTCGGTGTCTGTGATCTACAGAACACAAAGATCTTTCCTGATGCGTCATCTTTTCTTCTGCTCTGTCTCATTGTCTTGGTTGACAGGAAAGCACTAGACCAGTGATGGGCAAACTACACCCCGCGGGCCGGAGTGGTTTGTTCCGGCCCGCCATATGTCGTGTAATAATAATTCAAAATAATGATTTCCCTCACAATGTAAGAACGCAAGTTCGTAATACAGATTTAAACTCTGATTTTAGTTTGAATATGATTGCATTACGTATTGTGTCAGCTGATAAAAAGGTTTACGTATCACTTGCTCTAGACTGTAGCGGTGAACTAGACAACAGTAAGTCTACATTCTATTCTGTATTTCTAAACGGTGTCCACGCAAAACACATGGAGAGTTTGCAGGCTCAAAAAGAGATTAATAGACGAGAATTTGTTTGTGTGTTTGTTTTCCAAAGCTTATATCGACTCACTCTGTCTGCCTACATTTTTAGCGGTACGTGACGTTTTAGCGCAAGGGAAATTTTGGCGCGAGATTTACGATGACTTATATAGCACGTAACTTTTATAACAATGTTTATTTGTTATAGTTCACATAAAGAAAAAGGTTTTAGGAGCAGATATAAACATAATTACTCAAATAACATATATAATGTAAGAAAGCTACGAGTGTTTTTCGTTTAAATATGTCTTCAAAAATGTATAGCCTAACAAACAGATTTTTTCACATACAGAGACAAACAAAATATATATTCTTGCCCCCCCCCCCCCCGCAACACCCACGAAAAAAAAAAAGTCTTTAATAACTTAATAATTTTGACTATTTCATGCATGCATACTGTGAAGTATGGATGGCAGCCTGGTGTTGTGTAATGTTAGAGATTTAACAATATTTGAATATTAAACTTAAATACCAAAAAATAGCGGACACAAATATTTCTTTTTCTGTACGTGAAAAAATATGTCTTAATACAAACACTCATGAGAAACATAGATATGAATAATTCTTTTTAAAGAAATAATACATTAAACGTACATAATGTATTTCGCGCCAAAACGTCTCAATCGCCAAAACGGCGGTGCCAAAACGACCTTCGCGCCAAAACGTCCTGTATTTTGTGCACGTTCTTTCTTCCACAGTTGTGTACAGTTATATATTGTACCTAACAAACATGAATCAATGTGAAAAAAAAAAGCTAATAAATTATTGGTAATTAATTATTTTGTTTGATATCGAAAAATAGAAGTAAACTCTACATTATTGATATATGATTGTAAATATGGAGTTCTTCCTCTTAGATAAACTTTGTTAGTTTCTTGTTTTTTTTTTTTTATGTTGTTTTTTTTTTTAAGTATCTTTCTATTTTGCTTGTTGTACAGTGTATGCTATAGCATGCCTGGTGCGCTATGGTCCAATCTTTGCTTTCTCAAACCGAACAGGAAATAATTCGAATACCAAATAGCGTTCAAATATGCTTGTTACAGCACATAAGAATGGACCCAAAAAAAAAAAAAACTTTCACAGATGAAAAAACAAAAAATCCAAATTTCCCGGAGTCTTAGGCGACTCCTGGCAATTCGTCATTCGACCCCAAAGGGGGTCGCGACCCACAGGTTGAGAACCCCTGTTTTCGGCTCTCGGAAAAAAAAACACAACTCAGTCAGTAGTCGAACTCAAGACATCTTGATAAGTAACAAAGCGGTTTAAGTCACTCAACTTTTTGTTGTAGATTTCTCCGACTAAATGAAACACTTTTTCACTGGCGTCTTTCTGTACGTAGGAATTTTATTTTGTGATCACATTTTCTTACATTCTTTTCGTCCCCCCCCCCCCCAAAAAAAAAAAAACTCATTTAATATATAGATATATAATATCTGCCTAACTTCTGGACTGTAGGCCTACATCCTAAAGATCACCTCTTATGAACAATGAAAGGTCACTGACAACACCGCTAATGGATTTTGTGTGTGGTGCTAATATTTGATCAAGGGTTTGGTTCCGTGCCCAATTTGTTTAAAATGGCAATGCTAGTTCAGTACTTCTACTGATTATGAAAACAAACTGAGGAGGATGATGTGGTTGGTAAGATAAACGACTGTCCATCACCAATAGTATATAGAGAGTCAGTGGCGTAGCAAGGTATCCGTGGGCCCTGGTTCAAGAATATCTTGGTGGGCCCCCCTACCCCAAGTAAGACGAATGTAAAGTGTGACAGAACAATTGAGTAATCTGACTGTATGGGTTTGTTCTAATATTTTATGCTTTATATAGATCTTGCTTGTAATCTCTCAACATAAAGAATACAGAGCCGACTGCGCTTACAATTTTGTGTTGGACAATAAGCGGAACAATGTTATCGAATAATTATAATTTTCCTCTAATTGCTGCAGCTTCCATGCGTTTTTATTCTTTGAGAAACACAAACTGCTTTGGTACATCTAAATATCTTAATTTCATTGTTGTTAGCGTATGACCATATTGTGGGCAAAAGTAATTGAGTGTATTATGTACTGTGCTCTTCATATTGGATTCAAGACGCAACCATCTTGAGATGCTGTGAGCAAAAAACACAAAGTCCTTAAAATCTGCAATGTCTTAAGCACAGCTGAAGAAATTATTTGAGACCAAGTTTAAGTCATAGTTAACATAGTGAACATATTGAGCGGCTTCTTTTGATGAAGCAATACCCAAAGGCCATTGTAGGTCCTACAATCCTCTTACATTGGAAGCACCATCATAGTTTTAGCCTCGCAGTTTATTTAAAGATAAATTGAGATTATTCATTAGTTGGATCATATGTCCCGCCAATTCTGCAGACGTCTGGTTCTCACAAAAATTAAAACCTAGAAATAATTCTTTAATTGTTTTTTTTTTTTTTAGCAGCAACCATTGGACAAAATAAGCTGTAAGACAAACATAAGTAGGGTGCAGATAATGAAAGATTGCAGAGCAAGACAAATTTAGATCACTTTTAGTAAGCACAAGTTTAGTTGGGAGTCAAATTTTAAATGACGCTCTTCAGTTAAACAATTACTATTCATGCCCAGGCATTCATCTCATTTCCATGAGATGATCCAAATCCATGACTAGTCTTTATTTTATTTAAATGAATATTGAAATTTTACAAGGAAAACAAAGCCTCGCGGATTCAAAACGAGTTAACAGACCTGTTGGGCCATTTCTATGGAGGTCCGCACCTTGCTGCTTTTTTTTAACGATACATGTGGAACTAACTCTGGTATTTTCTTTGCTTGCTAATTTTTTAAAACTTATCTCCTTTTCTTATGATCACTTGGAACATTTTTTTACACAATACAAAGATAACAAAACAATGTGAGGAAAAGTTCCGAGGTCGCTGATGTCATAAATGAATATTTCACACTACTACTACTATGGCCTCCATCATTCGCGAAGCGACTATGGATCATCTCATGGAAATGAGATGAATGCCTGGACATAAGCTGTGGTCGGAACGATGTCGCCCACACATCAGTTCCCCCCTCTCCACGCAGCTGATGTATCCAAAAGAACGGCAGTGCCGATACAGTTTGGGGCCAGCAGCGTCGCAGGTTCTACCAGAGTGTAGTACTGGGTGCTGCAAACTGCCTTAGGGTCGCCAGCTTCTGATTTTTCCTCAGGGTAGACTCCCGAAGCCTTTCCCTTGATTTGGGTATAGCTGCAAGGCAGCAGAGGTTTAAATTTCCTTCTCCTAGGTGGGTAGCTAGCTATGGCTAACGAGCCCCTCCTGCCCGAAGCTTACTGGTTAAGGCGCCAGTTACTCGCCTGTGCCCCTTCCTCTGTTAATAAGAACAGTTCCGCCGGACTCAATATCTGAGCCACACGTGAAGGCCGGGATTTGGACTGGTTGTCAGAGGCTATTTGAGACGCATGCCATTAGGAAGCATTTTATAGGTAGTGGAGTGCTTACATCCATTACCACTTCCGGCAATGGAACCTTGCGGAACCTTTCACACTATCTCTATATATATTTCTCAAAAGACAAGTTCAAACGAGTAAAAAGTCAAACAAGTAAATGGCAAGATCCCATGGCGCACCATGGTGTGAATGAAAAATGGTGCATCCCAATCCGCACTATTTTCATTCACAAAGTAGCATAGCATGCTGCGCAACGCTATTTTGTGAATGAATGTGGTGTATATAATTCTCTTCTTCTTTTAATATTATGACAAACCAGAATAAGTATTTCCAGATTATTGTGTCGTATGACTATAGAAACTAGAACAACAATACACAGATAGAGTTTTCTCTCAGGTTTGACTTTAGAAGTACTTTAATTAATATCACAAATTACGCATATTCGTTCATTAGACATAATTACGAAAGGTAACTCATCTCTCTATTCCTAGATCTAGATCTAGATCTAAAACTCGAATTCAACTCTAAGATTATAGAACTTCTCTTCGCAAAGATAGACATGAACATACTAATTATAGTCCATTCATTTCATATTTTAATCAAATTAACATTCATGTTACATGAGTGCAACTCTATTCTTAATATCGCGTAAATTAAGGTCAATTAGCCATTTTTTAGCTCCATTCATAGAATTTTTTATTCATTAATTCATTTACTTATAACAAGTAAATGGGAAGATCCCATGGCGCAGCATGGTGTGAATGGGAAATAATATATCCAAATCCGCACTATTTTCATTCACAAAATAGCATAGCATATTTTTTTTTACTTTAAAAAGATTTTAATAATGTCCGGAAATTTCCAGGACTTTTTCGACCGGCGGCATAGCATTTAATAACATTTCAGGAGATTTTCAGGGGGCTCCTGGTAAATTAAGAGGCCGCGGGAAATCTGTTATATGTTATAAAATGGTTCAATTTAATAATTTATACACCTAAAAATTAGCACGGGTCCAAAGAAAGTGGGGGACCCACTGTGGTCGCATATGTTGTAGTGCCTAAGGCCTGCCCTGCAAAATAGCGGCGTATGCTATGCCGCCGGTCAACTAGTTTCAAATAATATACGTCATTGACTCGGATTCAAGGGTATTAGAATCACAGATTTTGGATTAGTATTTTTACTAACTAATCACAGCAGAAAGTTATATTTCGATTTTTATTACCTACAAAAAGGATAATTATAACACATTATAAATACAGAAAAAAAAAGAACCAGATTGAGCTTTGAGAAAACTGAATAATTAACATCTTTTTCGAAATTTTAATTCGTGAATTTGGATCATCCGTAAGTTCTCACTTGGGCCCAAACTAGTCAAGACTCATGGGCTCAAGTGCAATGAACCCCTTTGCGCAATTGTTGCTACTCCACAGACTGTGGGCCCCTAATGGTCGTGAACCCCTTCGCTCCATGGATGCTACGCCACTGTAGAGAGTACATGGGCTTATTACTGTCCAGCAGCTGCCAGATGTGTCAGGGCTTCTGAAACAGATCAAATGGAACTATTCGCTACATATTTATTTTATATCATTATAAGCCACATTACAGAGAGTTAGAGCACACTGCAACGTGTATTGATGCCAAACAACTTTCAGGTGCACATTCTCGCCGGCAAAGTTACTTTGCCTCACCGTGGCGCCGGCGTGGAAACGGCTCACTAGGGGAGGTGAGCAAGGCGAAAAAGTAACAAACAGGACCCCCGTGGGGGTGCCTACGGGAAAGACGAGAGTCTGCCCATTGCACTGTAGCGGGGTTGTAAGAAAGCTCCCACAAACCGTCACCTAATCCATGCGCTGTTCCTCAAGGGACCGTCTCATCAATGGCGAATCCCGCACAGTCAGCTTGGTATAATGAAGGAACATGGTGGTGGCCCCCAGTACTACTTGGCATTCGGCCATGATTTCTAGTCCATGTGTCGGAGTGTCATTAGTATTGGAAATAGCAATGCCCTATAGACATTGACTCGGGTCCCTCCCAGACAGGCCTGTGGTCCGCATGTTTGTTTTTTTTTTACTGTTTGATCTTTTGTTCTCGGATGAGAGTCAAACAGGTTTTTTTTTTCAAACTTAGTGCTCGAAGAGCTTCGGCTCAGCACTTAAGACTATCCAGCGGTGCACATTCTAAATGAGATCATAGTAACTGGTGTGCACAAGTAAAAGACGCTTAGATAGTTATGTTAATTACAAGCTATTTACCGGTTTGAAAGGAATTACTCCTTTTGGCGATACTACATTTAGACTAATAAAAAGGTTGAAGCTGATAATAATATGTAAGGACTTTACGTCAAGAAGATAACCGATGCATGTAATGTTATTTTCCTAAATAATATTTTGTTTATATTTACTACAAAGATACACTTTAACTTTGCAAAGCTTAAGGTCAAAATATAACTTTCTGGCTAGTTATCAGTGAATGAGTAGTGAACAGAGCCAACAGGAAGCTGGGCTGTGAAGACTCGTCCTCTACTACCCTCTCATTAAATGAAAAATATTTTCTCGAAACTGAAGGAGGAAGTTAAATTGAACTCTTAGTCTCTCAGACGTGTCATTTAATGAAAACTGAAGTCAGCTTTAGAAGTTGTCGGATGAAACATCATAACTATTAGTCTCAGCCCTCAGCTTACAGAGCAGACATTTTGACTGAATGTTAACTTCTGAAATCTTATCATCATCTGAAAATGGAGGTTCGTAATTAGAGCAACCTCTTTCCTACAATTGCCTCACTCATGATATAGGCCTATATCTATACATTTCGTTTACAAACCATCATTACATTTCGATATGATATAGATCCATACATTTCGTTTACAACCATCATTACATTTTGATATGATATATATCTATACATTTCGTTTACAAACCATCATTACATTTTGATATGATATAAATCTATACATTTTGTTTTGGCAACAAATCATTGATCATTGATGACGCTTTGACACGTGTTGAGAGAATCTGAGAATTAAAACAACTTAAGAGTTGAAGAAATGCCGAAGGCGCAGCGTGAGAGTTGATGATTATACTATACACAACAAAATTGACCTCACAACGGATTTGTACGCCACACTTCAATATACAAACATAACAGTGGCTCTATTAGATATCTGAAGCCTTCAAGAGAGAAGACTTAAAAGTAAAGTAGCTATTATACATAAAACACTGAACCATAATCTTCAAATACAAAAACAAAACTTAATAAAATACACAGAAAGACACAAAGATAAAGGTGCATATCTCGTTCCATATGCCAGGACAAATCTGTACAAATGCTCTTTCTTCCCTTGTGCTATTAGAGCATGGAATGGGTTGCCTGAGCCAGCCAGGAAAATCAATGACTTGGCAGAATTTAAGTCATTGATTAACATGCATGACTAGATGCATGACGCATACGACGTAGTCATCTGACAGGGTTCGTAGCGCTCCTAAAAACTCCTAAAATCTCCTAAAAAATGAAAAGTCTCCTAAAATCCTAAAATTCTCCTAAAAATTGCCAAAATCCTCCTAAAATTTCGTCCTCTCTCCTAAAATTTTTACCCAATATTTTTTTAAACATAATTTTGCTTATTTCTTGCTAAAAATGTGGGGAAAAACAACAGCGTAACTAGGCATTCTTTCTGATCGCGTCACGTTACGGGCTGGCTGTGTTAATGAGCTGATCAGTGACGCGTCTACACCGCCTTTCACCCACTTGTGAAGCGCGAACTCGTGATTGAAGATGGCCTTGGCTCAAGCAAGCATTTCACCTTGATCTAGTCTGTATATATAGTGACTATTGCCTATAATTAGAGCCTACTCAGCCTTATTTGTTGGCTACACCGCTCCGGGCCCTCCCTCATCTAAATCTTGTTGTAAGAGTTCGCGTGGAAAGTCGGTAAATCATCTAGATCTAGAATAATCTAGATCAAGTAGGCTTATCTAGATTTAGATCTAAGTTAGCCTTGAATTTTAGTCAATTTATTGATCTCGATACATCTAATCTAGTCTAATGTCTAGATTACTTTTAAAAAATGCTAGTTTCTAGATTTAGGCCTACGCTAAATCACTATTATAGATCTACTCTAGAATCTGGTGAAGATAATTTGCATTCGGCAAAGTCCGCAAGTCTGCGAAATTTAGTGACTTTAGATATAGAGTCTAGATTTACGCTAGATTCAGTGAAGATAATTCGCACTCGGCCGCGAAAAGTCCGCGAATTTTAGTGACTTTGATCTAGAGTCTAACTTACTACTAACGCTAGATTCAGTGAAGATAATTCGCACTCGGCCGCGAAAAGTCCGCGAATTTTAGTGACTTTGATCTAGAGTCTAGATTTACGCTAGATTCAGTGAAGATAATTCGCACTCGGCCGCGAAAAATCCGCGAATTTTAGTGACTTTTATCTAGATTCTAGATTTACGCTAGATTCAGTGAAAATAATTCGTACACAGCCGTAAAAAGTCCGCGAATTTTAGAATCTATAGAGACTAGATCTACGATAGATTCAATAGATTCGATGAAGATAATTTTCACACAGCCGTGAAAAGTCCGCGAATTTTAGTGACATAGATCACAAGTCTAGATCTACTGTAGATTTAGGAATTTTTTTTTACATACAGCTGTGAAAAGTCCGTAGAGCTATTTTGGTTGTAAAAGCCAGGGAAAAAAATTGTGCTCGAAGAAAAAACAACTACTAATAGTAGTAATATAGGTCTATATATACCCCCCCCCAATCCAAAAGCAATTATTTAGTAAGCAAATGTCAACTAAACATACAAATAGAAATACGCCTGTATAAACAGTCCCTGTTTATGAGGAGGATTTAAGCGCAATTAATTTAATAAACAAGATAAAACATTATTACCTTAAATGCACACCATAACTAAGATATACACATAGGAACTAAAAATGTAGGCTACATTTCCAACACAACACAAGAGAAACATGAAAGCATCTCTAAGAATGTTTTTTTATGAAAAAAAATGGAATAGCAACCATTCTTTACAAATGTTCTTTACTTTTGTTCTTAACTAATTCTTTGGAAAAAAATAGTTGTTTTAGGTTTGGGGATGAGAGTCAAGTTGTTACTTGATTAAAAAATAACTTTAATTACATTTTCTGTGGACATAGCACAGCTGATGACATTGTTTCTGTTCTGGGTGGGATGTTGGCAAGATATTTTTTATTTTCACAATCAAGTAACTATTGATTTGATAAATGCATAGTTTTATGTATGTTCTACAATGTATATCATACTAATGGGCGGTACACACACACACATGCATATAGGGCCTATATAATATACCGGTATATATATATATCATACATTTCATTCTTAAAAAACCTCCTAAAATCTCCTAAAATTTTGTCATGGAAAAGTGCTACTAACCCTGTTGTCGTCATCATCTTTTTTAAGTAAAGTCAATATTTTATAAGATAAGATAAACCATGCGGCAGTATCATGGCATCATAGAGCACTAAGACTTGGTCTATTTATTTAACTCATTGCAAATATACACATTCGCAAACACTGCTTTAACGTCCAAATGAACCAAACTAGCTGGGGTAAGTGACCATTGACTACTGGGGTGGCAATTGCATACTGGCGAAATATTCTAGGTCAGAAGGATGTTTTTATGGACATCTTTATGGTCTAGAGTCTAGACTCTGGAGATTTGTTCGCTTGGTAGAGCGTTGCTGCTAAACTGCTATGCGCTGTTACCGTTTCTGGGGTCGTTGGTCTAGCCTCGGTCGATACAGTCTCTTATTTTCGACACATTTAATTCAATACTGTCTTTCATTAAAAACTTTGTTCCTGGTGCTGCATGAAATATATGTTTAATATGTATGTATCATTCTAAACAATACCCATATGTTAACATCTTTTAATTCAAACATGAGGTCATACTTTGAACTTAGAAAGTAATCAGACCACAACATATTTTTGTGTGAGACAACATAAGAACTTAGTGATTCAATATGAATTCCTTAGATGGACAAGATGATGGATTTCAATTTAACTATATGGAGAAAAAGTCTCAGCATTATTAGGCTAATTGTACTTTTCCATTGTGTGCTGTTAAATAGGTGCCAAAGTATTTGTGTACATTATCATTGTTTTCTTTAGGTATCCAACCCAGAAGTAATCATTTCTAAAGTGGAGAGTTGCTTTCTTAAATTAAGATGTTTATTTCCAAGTCCAAACAACATGGAGGTTTATTTCCCAGTCCAAACAACATGGAGGTTGATTTTTTAGTCCCAAACAACTTGTAAAAAAAAAAAGTAAAGTTCCCCTTTCAGACCTTGTGATCTATAGGGCAGATGATGTAAAGGTCATCTGATTCTGTGGCCTACGGTTAACGAGGGTGTCATGTGGCCAGCACAACGACCAACCGCCTTTACTTTTCTCAACTAATGTCAGGTAACCATTAGAGCTCGGTGGACTCAAGGGCGCCCGAAAATCCCGAAATAAAAATCCCAGTCTTCCCCAGGATTCGAACCCGGGACCTCCAGTACGGAAGCCAAGCGCTTTACCGCTCAGCCACCGCGCCCTATCAAACAACTTGTAGGTTTATTTTATAGTCCCAAACAACTTGCTAGTAGCTGTCCTAAAAAAAGTATTAAGTGTGTGAGTCTCCGCTATAAACACGTTTCTCAGCGTTCGTCATTGCTATTCCTTGCAGCTAAACAATTTTGTCATCAGCCCTCTTGGGAGTCGATTTTGCAAGGCTGTGCTTGGGTCTACATCTGTGCCATTATGATGATCATTGTTAATTACATTAGTCGACACAATCCAACAAGACAGCTAGCTTAACTCTTTAAACAAATAAACGTTTTCCCAACGAACAAAGAAAAAAAATCAATCAAATAATGTTAGATGAGTATCGTAGATTCTTTTAGGGGGTGGGGATGCTGCTGTCCAATCATGACTTAGAGATAAGGGTTGCAGTTCTTGGTTGTGAAATTTATGGTTTATTCTATTATCTTTAAATAATTAGAAAGTCACACACACACACACACACATTATATATATATATTTATTTATTTATTTATTTTACATATATTTTTTACATAAATGTAGAGTATTGTAGAGCTTTCAGAGCATCGTTGACCTCAAATTTCATCGGTAAAAGTGAAAAGTGATACATTTATAACTTTTTTTTCTTTTAAAAGCATAAATACAACGCATATTGTCCTCTTTCCAGCGATTAAATTATGAAATAAAACAAACGAAAGTAGATCTCACTATCAAGAGTGAAGCATTCATAGTTTAATTAATTCACATTATATTTTATGTTTTCATGTATTTATATGGACCTATAACGCACACTTCTATATAAATTTCATTCAGGTTTTTTTTTTGCCTCTACAAAGTTTTAAATGTTTCTTTGAACTTGTTTAATTATTAATTTACAAGACATTTAAGTGGCTCTTACGACTTTATTTCAATAATTACAATAGATAATCACTTCGTTCAATAAAAAATGTACCAAGTAAGTAAAAGGATGATGCGAGTCTTCTGAGCACAATGTATGAAATAAAATATGCACATAAATACATCGCTAGTAGCCTACTTAGCATATACACCAAGATTTATAACAAAAACAAAAAAGTATACAAATCTCAATGTTTAATATACAAATTCCATCATGTGGTATATAATTCCTCTACATATTGAAATGAGGCAAATGAAAAAAAAATTCGCTTGTAAGTTGTTCGTGTTGATATTGTGGTTTAATGTCGTTGCTTTTATCTTACATATTATCATCTCAAACTTTCATCGGTCGTTGTACAACTTCCCTTTTGGAGGGAAAATTTAAATATTTCTTCCTCGACTTTTCATGGCCTGAAACAAAAATGAAAATGTTAATTGGATGATTCCATCCAGATGAAATTGTTTTTTGATCGAAAGAGAAGTTTAAGTTTTTTTTTTCTAACTAGCGAACAGGCCTACTGATTATTTTGAATATGATTCACGCGGGCACGTTACATTGCCTCAACGTGGCGCCCGCGTGGAAACGGCTTCCAGAGGAAGTGGCTAGGTTAAAAAGAAACAAACATAACTCCCGTGGGGGTGCCCACGGGTGGACGAGAGTCTACCCCTTCACGGCGCGGGGTTGAAAGAAAGCTCCCACAACCCTGTCACGAATCCATGCGCCGTTCCTCAAGGGACCGTCTCATTAATGGCTAATCCTGCACGGTTAGTGTGGTACAACATAGGGAAATGGCGGCGGCCACCGATTTTAATTGGCCTTCGGCCATGATTTCTAGTCCATGCGTCCGGAGTGCCAGAGGTATTGGAAACAGCAATGTCTTATAGGCATTGACTTGGGTCTCTTCCCGACAGACCTGTGGTCAGACAGGTTTTTTTTTTTTACTGTTTGATATTTGTTCTCGGACGAATTCAGAAAGTTTGTTTTTTTTCAAACTTAGAGCTCGAAGAGCTTGCGGCTCAGCTTTTAGACTATCCCACGAATATGATTCGTGCACAAATTTGCGACACGACGTTATGAGTTTCACATTTAAGTTGCACCCCTTTGTGTGCTTTTTTGTTGACTGCATTGTGCAGAGCGATGTGAAAGCTTTCATGAATGTAATCACCTAAAGGGAAGTTAATATCAGAAAGAAAGCCAGCGAGAGTGCTAGTCGCCATTATTATACTTTTTATAGTTTTTTTAACCCTTGAATTCATGCCTCAGCTTGGTAGTCTGAGGGGGGGGGGGTGACACTATGACACTAACACTGTCTGGCCACTAACTATTTGATCTCGCCTATTACTCACAACAGTGGTGTTTAAGAAATAAGAGATAGATAGTTTGATGTTGCCTGATTTTGAATGTCATTTAACTTATTTAACTGAAACACCGTAAACAAAAGTTGCTATTGACTTTGTATTTAATGTTTGGTAGCATCTAACAGGGGCGTAGCTAGAAATTTTCCATCATTTGGGGGCCCGAGGGGGACTGACTTCTTTGGGGGCCCTTACACCTTGCGTAATACTTAATTTTTAATGTAAAAAACACTCATTTTCAAATTCTCTTCTCTCGTACCCCACCCTAGCTACGCCACTGGCATCTTAAGCTTCCTATGTCTATGTACAGAAACAAACTATATCTCCTAAATTTCGAAATTATGTGTATAGTCCATTAAACATACATCCTACATTTGATAATAGAATTCATGAGATCACTTTCTGTCAGTTGTCTAAGGTTCTAGTAGATCTCATTACTTTCTGTGAGCTCTGGGTTGCTCTGAATTTTTTTTTAAATTCCTCTAAATTATTCTCACTAAAGACTAATTAAAGCTCAAGGCAAAAAGTAAAAAAAAAATGTTCAAAGAGCAAGAGTATAGAGAACGTACAGAGAAGGAAATTGTGCAGTAGCCAAGGACGTAATTGTAAGTCATTCCCTTACGACACCACTGTCTCTTGGGTCTGGCTACTAACTGACTCAGAAGGTCCCAGTCCGGTATTTTACTCTGGAAGTCGGAGTGTGTCTCCAGGCTCTGAGATGTGTCGCGGTCGTCTAAGTGTCTACGCCCTCGTCTAAAGCTGGACATCTCCGACAAGCAGCAACCTGAAGATAGTAATGAGTAAAACATTTGTATAAAATGTTTAAGATAACATGTGAAAAAGATATTATTTAAACAGAGCTTATCAAAGGTAAAGAAACGCAAAATCACTGCCATATATACCAAAAATGCAAGACTTAGTTTCCTGCATTATAAAACAAAGTTCATTATAGTTAATTTAATGATTAACTAAATTAACTATATAAACTAATTGTTATTTTTTTAATTGATTCGTATATTGTCATCAAACATGAATAATTATGCGAAATTTCAATTTTATACGAGAATGGGAGGTGGGAGAAAAAAGTTTTCAAAACGTCAAAGGGATAATAACTCCTCATATGCAGTCACTTATCTAAATAAGAAGTATTTATTTCCCTTCACCGATAGCAAAAAAAAAAAAAAGTAATTAATTACAAAAAAATAATTAACTAATTGGTTACTTTTTTTGATTGATGTTTTGTTACGTGCAATAATTGTTTTAACTTTCAACTTGATCCGAGAATGTGTGTGAGAGAAATAACGTGTACGCAAAAGTGTGACAGACAGACGGACAGACAAACAACATTTAGCTGATTAAAGACAAGCAAAGTGAGCTGATATAAGCTTTGTAAAACTGTCATCGTACACCAGGATTCAAACTCTGGTCTGTCAATTTGAAAGCAGAGCTGTAAAACATTACTTTTCAATAAAAGAGATATATTTATATATATAGTTCGTCCATCGTGGTTCGATGATGACCACTTTGTCATCCAGTGGGCTGAGGGCTTTGCACTGGATTGCACTGGAAACAATAAAAAGTGTGTGTGTGTGTGTGTGTGTGTGAGAGAGAGAGAGAGAGAGAGAGTTTCTTGAAAGGTGAGAGAGAGTATTGGGAGGTCTCGGTTAGTCGGATAGGGTAAAACTGCTAAAATTTGAAATTACTTAGAACATTTTATAACAAATAACATTCTAAATACAAATTATATCCATTAAACTAATGTTCGCAAAACTTTTCATGTGATACTTTGTCTATAGATTTATGAATTATTAGTTGCTTCGAATTTTCAATGATTGATTTTTTTTCTCATTAAAAAACCTAAAGTCTTATTGAGTGAGTCTTTATATTTTATTTGCTAGCATTTAATGCTTGTTCAGTTGAATACGTTTGTAAACTGAATTTAAGTGTTTCTTTTTTTTCCAAAACCAAAATGTTCAATTAGATTTGTTTACAAAACAATTGCAATTAGAAAGAGTCCATAAAAAGAGACTTTGTCTAAAACATTGACAGACAGGAGCCATGATTAAGTCTGCCCTACTAGGCTAGGCCCGTTTAGTCAGGACAGATTCAAGGGAAAGAATCCAACACCAGTGAATCATCTCAGGGCATCCATCATCTCGCCAGACAACAAGAGCCATATATTTTTATACATGTATTTTATTTCAACTATTGTCTGTATTGGCAAGAAGTGGATGGTGGGTGGGGAGAACTAGATAAGAGAAAGTGGGTAACAGGGGAAACAACTTGTTTTTTTTTCATTACATTTATAGAAAGGAAGTCATTTTAGAGTGGCGATGCTAACAATGTAAGAGTTTTTTTTAAAATTTATTCAATATTAGATATTGTTTGGTTATGGTTTCAATTCTATTATCATTTCTATTGAATGTTTCATAGATAGGTTTAGTCTATTTTATGTACCTTTTACTAGTAGACCATCTTGATATTTTATTCACATGAGGATAGAAATAGTTGCGAAAGTATCACTTATACACGGCAAAGTACATCATGATGGTCTGGGAAATGGTTAATGCCATAGAAAACAGAATGGACTATTAGCCTTTCAAATGTCAAGTAACGCACGCTCCTAGTGTGCCGGACAAGTAAGAAAGATTAAATAAAAGACAGTGACTTAACGAACATCTTAGCGGGTCACTTTGTGGTGACCAATGTGAACACAACGTGAGTCTTCTCTACGCTCACTGAGTTTGCCTTCAGGGAGGATTTGATCTACTCCAGGACTCGCTAATGGAAAAGTAGATCCTGATTATAATGATTTTTTTTTCTCCTTATCTGGCATTGAATTTTTTTTTTTAATTAGATGAAGATAAAAAAAACACTTAAAGATGTTATTTATCGAGATGTTGGCGGATTATTGGAAACAAAATTTGACAAAATGAATTACTTTAAGTTTTTTAAGGTAGAATATCTGTATTACGTTGGTTGTAAGTAAAATCAGTTCCGAAAATAGGGAACTTGGTTTTTGTATCTAGCCTAAGCATGAAAACGTTCGTTGAAAAGGTCCAAGCAATCATCTACCCCTTTTACTATCTAAACCTTGCCAAACATTTTAAAGCGAAAAAAGAATTGACCCTCTTCTCCCCCTTCTTTCACACACATACATATGTCTGCGGGAGTCTGCGAACTCCATACGCTGTTTCTATGTTTATTAGAGTCGTCATCGTGTCAAGTAGAGAAATATTGCCATAAGCTCCTTAACGGATTCCCTTTAAACATGGATTTAGTATACAAAGAACAGGGTGAATAAACCATTAAATCAAAGATATGAGCTAGATCTAGGTAAATCTCTGATTAACCTTTCTCCTAAACCTCGAGCGAGTAATATGACTAGAAGTGGAACGTATTTTATATGCAAGTATTAATGTAAGCGTGTTTATGTCCAAGAGTCAATCGATCACTTTGTATTGCTTTTAGTACTTCTGAAGTTCTGATCCTTGCCTGTATAAAGTGTAAGACTTCGATGCTAGTAGATTTAAATATTCATTAAGACGATAGTCCATAAACCAAAGAGTTGTGTAACACAGACATTGATGACGCGTCAGTTTAGGAAATGGACATTCGAGTTTTTCGTAAACATGGAGGACTGCCTAGTCCTGTGGTTTGCGCTCAAGACAGTTCTCTTTATGGACCCGGATACGAACCCTACACTCGGCCATCCGCCGTCGTCCTGATTGAGGTTTGGGCTAGGGTGTAATAAGCTGAAAAACAACTATCAGAAACATGTATATCTAAATCTTATCAACAAGTTTAAGACAATTTGTCTCTAGATAGGTAAAGACATTTAATTCATGTTTAGAATAAACCTGTATCACGTGCTAGCGCCAATTGCGTTATATTGTAGTTTGAAATTATAATGTGGTCAAGATTTGGTTAAATTCATTGCATATTCATTTTTTTTTGTGCTTTTGTATACTTAAAATATTTTAATGTTTCTGGTAGACAAAGGCTTTGTCTGCGTACGATTTTGCTAAATATCTAGGTCATAGATGGGTCAGCAAAGCCACTTTATATAAGGCCTCTTCTTAAACGTTCAGACAGTTTCTGTGCACAAAAATAGATACTGTTAAAGTTACATGTAAATTCAGTATGTACAGTCCATTTCTCCAACCCCTATTCCTCCCTGTACACATCGCAAAGCTCGGAGACGCATGGAGATATTTGCAAAGTTTCAAATCAATTGGCATACTCTATGGAAAGATGACCAAGGCTATCCATCTTACAACGAACAGAAGCGAAGTCTATACACCATTAGCCCAAAGTGAGCAGAGATAATATTTCGCACGAGACTCATGAATTGTAGATGGACAACTAATTCGAGACCATAAATCTTCTTTTCTTTGAATGAATGTTTAATGAAACTAACTTACAACGAATATATCTCAAGATAGAGGAGAATTCTTAAATAGAAAGTAAGCGAAGAAAGGAGTGGGTATTATACATAAACTTATGGGTAGCCCCTGTGGGTCCGTTGAACTCACAGAATTTGTTAAATGCAAACTCACACTGGAATAGCGATTCTCAAGTGTTATCATAAATCAATCAATAGAAGTATGTTGTCATCATAAAGAGACTTCATTGGAGGAAGATGACGAGCTTTGACTTGTAATCTTTTTGAACTCAATCATCTCTTGATCATCTGGTTATGTACAAATATAATAAACTGTGACTATAAATTTGACCGAAAGTAAATTTATTACTGTAGCAACACTAGTAACTTTTCAGTGGTATATGTGGAAATTCAAATTTATAATCCAATGTCAAAATCTCTACTTGCATGCGATCTTATACAGCGATTACGTAGTTGAAATTTGCTTTTAATGGAATTGTTTTGAAAATGGTTTTACACCACACCGTGAAGACTTCATTTAAAGTCAAATAGAAAATGAATGAAATATTTTTGAAAATGTCCTATTTTAGTAAAAGAAACATTTTGGACTCAGAAAAAGAATCTTATGGGCAATGATATCCTATAAAATATTTACTGGTCCTGTTAGACTCCTGTTGTCTCCCTTGCTTTATTCAAACTGCTATCTGATTCCCAAGTCTCTAGGATCCATCACTCCATCAAGTTTTGTGACAGGATGCGCCACGTTTAATCGAGTGATTGTCTGGTCACACAATCAGATCTCTTGCCAACGCAAACCTTATCAACCACTTTCAATTGTTAACAACGGATGTTGAATCCGAATTTTATCATATGCACTGCAAGTCGAGTATTCATGTTGCGTCTGCAATACGTCTGCCGTACAACGAATAAATGCAGTCACGCAAAATATCATAGAGTTTTTCATAGACATCTAGAAGTAGATTTTATGTCGACAAAAATACAGAATTGCGAAGGCTAGAGAAATGAAACGATTTAAAGGGAAAGAACCATTTTATATTATAATTTTTGTTTTAAATTTTTACACCTATCTTCAAAACTACAGCCTTCCATACAGTCATAAGACCTTACGATCTTAGTAATTAAGTTCAGTCTCTGACTGTAACCAACGGTTAACGGTAGTATCGTGTGTCCAACACAACGACCAACCAACTCTACTTTTTTTCCATTTTCCACTACAAAAGTCATTAAAGTTGAAACCTCAAAACTTAGTCTAAAATGATTTTTTTTTCTTTACTCAGAATCTAAATAGAAACTCTTAGCTCGCCAACATTGCAATTTAATCCGTCACCAACATAGATTCTGATAGATCAAAACAATTTGTCTGATCGTACACAACTAGATTTCAAAGTTGTTTGCCTTGCCCATTTACGCATTCACACTGTACATGTTCATGTAGGAGATATATAGATACATACTTATATATATTAGCATGTATACGTGTATGTAATTAGTTAATTAGTTAAGTATCGGTAATTAATTATTTTGTTTGGTATCTCGAACAAGAGAAAGAAATTGTACTTGACTGAAATGGTGGTATATGTGGATTTAGTACCCTTTTTAAGTCGCAGCTTTAGAGTAAGTTTGAAACAAACAACACGTAACTACACAACCTTCCATAGTCCCCCGAGAGGGCACCGTCAGTTGAAGTCTAGCCTGAACCCAGAGGAAAAGGAACAAATGGCACCTAAGTCCGTTATGCACTGTTCTACACTAACTTGTTAGCTGTTTTCAGTTTCAGGATTTTTCTTCATTTTTTTAAAGCTTGGGATCGCTAAGAGAGGTCAAGAAATATCATCCGTCACCCTTCCTTACCAAATCATGAGCAAGTCTTGATCAGAAACAATTAGTAGTTGGTTGAAAGAGTGGACACAATGACCCTTTCCTCAAGAAGTGGGGTCAGGAAATTAAGGTCACGTGGCTTGTGGAGATATGACTGTTAACTGACATGACAACAGTGGTGTGGACTCTCGTCTATTACTGTGACCTTCGCCCAACTTCTAACATTTTTTGGGATACGGAAAAAAAAGAGTACCAGCAATATCGGCGTAGAGATTTTGAACAGCAGGGAACCTGCACAAAGAAACATCATTTGACCAAGTGGATTGTTTTCTATGAATCCTTAGAATCGGTAAACATCATTTGACCAAGTAGATTGTTTTCTATGGATCTTTAGAATCAGTAAACATCATTTGACCTAGCGATACAACTGTTTTCTATGGATTTTAGAAACAGGGAACATCAGGGTATCAAGTGGTGGAAAATATTTTCTACTGATCTTTAGCACCAGAGCACATTGTTAGAGAAAGTGGAAAATGTACGTTTTGACAATTTTATCTTTAAAAAAGTATATTCGCGAATCCATTGAAAAGAAAAATGTGTGTTCCAGTATTCAAAACCAAGGAACTGTTATAAGTATATTGAGATCTATGATTACAAGGGTGACAGAGTGCTCAAGATTGACACTGGAAGAACAGACCCCAGAAACAAGACGTTATTTGTGAAGAACCAAAAGTTATGTCGAGAGTGTTCATTTCCGTTATAAGAGCCAACAAAATAAAAAAATCGTTAGCAAAATTTAATTATTAGATGATTATATTTAAAAAATTATAGCGAATAAAGCAAGGCTTTCACAATGTGGCCAGTTTGGTAGTTTTTTTTTTCCTAAAGATCTACATAAACTGTCACATTTTTAAGTAAATAGAGCCGTTTTCAAAATACCAATCAAGTTTGTCCTGAGTGTATGTTTTGAACTTGTGGAGAGTTTGCAAGCTAATAGGAGGAATTGTAATTTTTTTTTAAAGTATAAATATAAAAAATAATTTAAACATTCTAAAATGTTCATAGCAAAAAATAAATTATAATAATACTTGTTTACATTCTTTTATTGCATGATGGCGTCTACATTCTCGTAATTATGTTTTGCTAAAAAGAAAATATGAATTTCTAAAGATAAAGTGTAGGCCTACCATGTTCTAAGAGTTGTCTATTTACAATGTTAATGTAAAGTGCACTCTCTGGATAAAGTTGTCTATTTACAATGCTAATGTAAAGTGTACTCTCTGGATAAAGTTGTCTATTTACAATGCTGATGTAAAGTGTACTCTCTGGATAAAGTTGTCTATTTACAATGCTGATGTAAAGTGCACTCTCTGGACAGAG
>JADKLZ010000003.1:14306131-14316476 GCA_021533235.1 Biomphalaria straminea | reverse complement strand
TATCTTTTCTTTTCTCTATTTCTTGCTACTTATCTTTTCTTTTCTCTCTCTATTATCTTTCCCAGTCTTTGTCTTTAGCTTCTCTCTCCGATTTTTCCGACTCTCTTTCCACTTCTCAGCTCTCTCTCTCTCTTTCTCTCCCTTTCTCTTTTTCTCAGTCTCTCTCTCTCTCTTTCTCTCCCTTTCTCTTTTTCTCAGTCTCTCTCTCTCTCTCTCTCTCACTCAGTCTAATCTCTCTTTCCGTCTCTCTTTCTCGCTCTCTCTGATCTATCTCTCGTCCCTCCCTCCCCTCTCTCTCTCTCCTTGAAGTAACCCTTGAGATAAAAGAATCATAAAGAAGATGAAGTCGACTGTCAAAGACTTTAATACCTCATTAACACATTTTGAGCAGTGCGCCATGAACGAATGAAATCGCTCAACGGTATTAACGCATTCGTTTTGTGCACTGTAACAATTACACCTGTCACTTAGCCGTCAAAATAAAATGTACGCATATAGCCAAATGCACGCCCAGATATATTGTTCAGACTAGAAACACGTAGGATGTGTAATATTACGTCATTCTTAATTTTACTCAATTAGAAACATCGCTATATTTCTGACAATGTATCCCTGGGGATGAAGGTTATTGATTCTGACTTTTGGCTGAAAGAGAAAAAAAAGGGGGGATACTCATCGGACTGTTCCATAGAAGTAGCCTAGGTATTTATTCATAAGCACCACAAGAATTTACAGGCTAAACAATTAAAGGTTTTGTCATCGTTATAATGAGTAGTGTTCCTTTCAAGAATTCAAAAGAAAAATGGTCGGTTTAATTAAAAGAAAAAAAAAAGGTGTCACGATTTGTTCAACTTGACAGACATTGGATGGCTATACCAACATTTACACCGTGACAATGATGGGTAACAGTTTGTGAAGCTAGTACATAGTACATATTGGACGCTGAAATAGAAAATAACTTTTGTTTTCAAAAACAAAGCTTATACAAGTGTAATTGTATGAATTCGTTTGAAAAAAAAGGTTGTGTCAGAACAATTATAGAGCAGTTAGTCATTTTTGAATAGAAAAATCAACTTTTTTGTTGGCTTGAAATTAAAAGGTGAAAAGTAATTTGAATCCATCATGTAATTAATCTGTAATAGATTTAGACTAAAATTAATAGATCTGTAAAAAAAAAGAAAAGTTTCCCTTTCAGACCTTGTGATAGGGCAGATGATGTAAAGGTCATCTGTTTCCGTGGCCTACGGTTTACGAATGTGTCATGTGGCTAGCACAACGACCGACCGCCTCTTTTATTACCGCTAGTTAGTTGTCCATTGGTTTTTCTAAAGTTTCAAGTCATAGAGTGAAAGTCTAACGCTTCCTCCGCATGAAATTAGTTTGTGTCATAAACGAAATATATTAGAAAAGTTTATTTTGCAAGGCAAATAAGTGCACACACACTAGTATATACCTTTTAAACAAAGCATTCTATCAACACGTCCTTAAAGCATTCTATCAACACGTCCTTAAACAAAGCATTCTATCAACACGTCCTTAAACAAAGCATTCTATCAACACGTCCTTAAACAAATCATTCTATCAACACGTCCTTAAACAAAGCATTCTATCAACACGTCCTTAAACAAAGCATTCTATCAACAAGTCCTTTAGTTTGTTTTACACCGGTTCATAAGGGATATACCAACAAGCCAGCTGTTCAGAGTTTTTCCGCCATGTTTGAGCTAGAACCTAAACATTGAACCTCATTTTATTTAATTTCTTCAAAACTATCCAAACAAAGCCGAATAGTTACATGATATTACAAATCTGTGGCTACGACTATATATACAATTACAAGACACAATTTTCTGAGGGGCGAAAGGAAAAAAAAAACATCCGCAGCACCATCCTCCTACTTCCACTGTGGCATGACATGGTTTCAAAGTGAATCCGATTCTAATATTTTTCATGAGCGTCCACAAATCAGTGCATCCAGTTAATAAAAGTTTTGCCATATTTTTTTTTTTTACATGAACAGCTGCTGGGGAAAATTCGTCTACTCGCATCTACTCTTCTACTCAAATACTCTTCTACTCCAATACTCTTCTACTCTTCTACCCCTCTACTCTTCTGCTGTGAAAAGCACTCCAACACATTGTAATTTTATTTCAATTAATATGTCCTAGCATTAATTGTATATGCTGCTCATTAGTGTAACGTTAATGTGAGGTCATGTCATGTCAAGTTCAGCGATTGAACCAAGTGATGCCCCAGAGGTAACGTCCAATCGTGGGAAGTAAGGCAGAGATCGAATTTAATAAGAGCTCTTAGCAATAGCTCAATGGTACGTCTTATAATTGTAAAGTGTTGGGGAAGAGTCTTCTTGTTCCATTAAAAAAAAAACATGCGTTCCGCAATGATTTGAAAGGTTAAAGTATATTGTAAATGTTTCATCTCGAGAGTAATTTCGTGTTGACCCATGAACAGGCTAATTCTAAAACCCTTTCCGAAAACTAAAATGATATGCCAGAAAGAATGACAGAAGAGTTCTTAGCACGAATCCCTGATTTCTGGGTATAGCATTGGTTCGCAATTAATTAATTATATGGCGTTTTAATGGACCTCATTCACCGATCGTAAACAAACACATTTAGCCACGTAATCATATTGATAAAACAATGGAGAAACGTATCACTTAAGAGCCTTTATGGATTACATAATTTGTATAGAAGATATAGAAAATCACTTGGCTAAATGCTATTTGTTTACAATTGGTGAATGGGGTCCATTAACACATTTCTGTTGACGGGTTCAAACTAGACTACAGTACTTGTAAAACAAGAAAATTACAACATGATTTTAAAAAAGCAAAATAAGAAAAAAAAACTCTTTAGAAAGCTTGTATATGGGAAAGAACTGCACATTTATTGTCGTATTTTCTCAACTGTACGATGCGTTTACATTTTCAACATAAAACAAAGTTAATTAACTACCACTAACTAAGTAACTGATTAATTGTTTGATTGAGTCGTGTTTAACCAAGGACAATGAATAACTGCGCTTAGTCTCAACTTAATCCAGGAATGGGAAGTGTAAGAAATAACGTATACAAAATCTGCACTAGTTAACTGATGAAACAGCAAGGCTTATATTAAATGAAAGTTATAAGTTAAATAATTAGTATATATGTTTTATCATAAGTATCCGTATATAAATTGTGTGATTTCTCTACTAAAATTCGACCGGCCCCCCCCCTACGAGAAGGTGTGAGGGAGTCGATCGAGTGAGGGCGTGATCGCCCCAACTAATAAGGATGTGTGGTTTGAGCGCTGGACTTTGGGTCGGATTTATCGATGGTCCCAGGTTCAAACCCAGCCTGACTCGAGCAGAGTCATGTTTATACTGAGTGCCTAAAGGCAACACGGAAAACCTTCTTCCAGAAACCCCCTCCCCCAATGGTGCACAAATGAGATTGGACCATAGCGTTCTGAGCAATCTATAAGCATGAAAATAGCGCTATGGAGAATCTATATTTTTTTATAACCTTGAACTCGGTTGGAAATTAGTAGATTTTTTGGTCCTCAAAAGCTATTGAGAATGTTTTAAGTATGAAAATTGCGCTGTACAAAATCAATAGGTTGCCAAACTGAAGGTCCGAGTCGACGTTATCATAGAGAAATGTCATTACACTTGTCCCAATCTCAATGTGTCTTACTATAGTGTGCCAATGTGTCGTACGAACAGAAAATACACTCGGAGTGTAGTTGATCATGTCGATTGAGAAATAAAAAATACAAGATTACAAAGAGAGTTTGTGTGATACACAAAACTCAGAGGTGACCCCCGTCGGAGTCGGATCCCTGTCAGATCCGCCTATTCGCAAGATGTTTCGGATGTTCCTTCTAATTTGAAAATAATGAACTTCTCGCTGGACGACGGAGGATGGCGAGCAGGTATAAACCTGCCTTATCTTGATGTTTACGCACTAGACTGTAGTTCGGATTTATCGTTGGTCCCTTATCTAACCGTGACGGACAGACCAACCAACAGACAAAACGCCCAAAAATATACTTCTTTCATTCTAATGAACAATTTGTTTTAAAAAAAATCAGATTTTTTAAAAAGTTTAAGAAATTAGTTTAGAATCATGTCTTTGCCGGGCTTTACGCTAGTACACGAAAGTTGCTGATAAAAGTTCATTTTAAAAAATATGCGTGATACCCATTCCTTTGGAGCATTTCTTAACCCTTAAAGTGCTGAGCTGTTTCACAATGAGTGCATACCAAATGGAATTACAATTCTGGTGTTAAGAGGCTTAACTACCATATGCATTTGAAGGGTTAAAGTAACATTTCCTCCCTTACATTTACGTAATTGTTTTAGAATTGGTGTTTTGTTATTAAAAAATCGCTTGCATAATTAATTGTATAAATTAAACGGTTTGCTTTTAGAAAACTAAAAGTAGCCGTTGCACCTAAACTTTTCAAGCCACATTTAATGGTGAAAAAATATTTTTCGTATCTCTTCTAGTTTTGGCGCCCTGTGTATGACAGACGGACAGATGGACATTTTGCACAAACCTATTAGCAGCTTTTCCCCTTACGGGGACCGCTAAAAAAAGAAAAGAATATTGATGGAGACTTATCTGGCAATGAGTTCATTGATCTTAGCCAGAATGAAATAAAGTCTCATAGACAAACGTTCTATCCGCAGTTCTTCAACACCCCTGAACATCTTTACTTTGAATTTTTTTCTTCAGAAGCATGAACACCCCATCGCCATTATGACGCCGCCTATGTTAATCAAATACAGAGGAGAAAACCAGAGTTTGATTTCATGAGTGAAACATGAGACACGGGCTGCTCGACAACTCAAACAAGCGTTTCCAAATGTAATTGCCAAGACTCACCATTAAGTTCATTGAAATATTCATGAGAAGAAACAAACAAATAAAAAGAAAGATGCAAAGACATTAGAATGTCAGAGTTTGGTCCAATGGCTCACTTGAAATGAAAATAAAACATATTTAATTTATGGGATCTTTATTTTTGAATCATGCAAGAAACAGGATTGGCAAAATAAGAAAATAAAAACAACGTTAAAGTACTAGATCTAGAAAGTATTTGAACAATACAAAACACTTAATATCTAAATCAGTGTATATTAAGTCAATCCCTGGCCAAACGTTAAAACACCGTTAGCATTAATACCTTAAAGCTTCGAACACGATGCTCTTGACCTGTACTGCATGCCACGTTGACCTATGTGCAATGAGCAGACGCTATTGGTAGCTACTATGAAGACATGGCCGGATTTAATTAAGAAGGGGAGGTCGAGGCTTTTAGATACAAGTATTATTGTTAATAAGTGGATTTTATCAAGATTTTGAAAAAGGTGTCTCCAGTGACTCTCCACATATTCAATATGGTCATAGTGGCAGAGTCTAGCAGACTGCCTTACAGTCCATTAGGTTTAAATCGAACTTCATAAGTTTCAATCTATATATATAATCCTCAAAGAATTAGGTCAGACAACAACAACGAGTAAATAGGGAAGATCCCATGGCGTACGCACCACGGTGTGAATGGACCCAATCCGCACCGCACTATTTCATTCACAAAATAGCATAGAGACATAAAGAAATCAATAGACCGGGAAAAGGAAGTAACTTCGTGAAAACACATGTATATATATATATCTACTATTGAATTACAAAAGATTTCAATAATTTCCGGAGATTTCCAGGACTTTTTCGTAGGTCTATATTTAATAACATTTCAGGAGATATCGCAGGGGCTCCTGGTAAATCAAGAGGCAGCGGGAAATATGTTATATGTTATAAAATGGTTTAATTTAATAATTTATACATCTAAAATCTGTTCCTAGATCTAGATCTAGATCTAAAACTCGAATTCAACTCTAAGAAGATTATGGAACTTCTCTTCGCAAGTAGGCTATATAGCACATGAACATACTAATTATATATAGTCCATTTAATCAAATTAACATTCAAATTTGTTATTCTAAAGCATTGTTACATGAGTGCAGCTATATTCTTAATATTGCGTAAATTAAAGTCAATTAGCCATTTTTTTAAAATCTCCATTCATAGTATTTTTCATTCATGAATTCACGCATTTTTACTTATAACAAGCAAATGGGAAGATCCCATGGCGTACGCACCACGGTGTGAATGGGAAATAATATATCCAAAGCCGCACTATTTTCATTCACAAAATAGCATATAGCATATTTTTTTTTAATTTAAAAATATTTTAATAATGTCCGGAAATTTCCAGAACTTTTTCGACCGGCGGCATAGCATTTAATAACATTTCAGGAGATTTCCAGGGTGCTCCCGGTAAATCAAGAGGCCGCGGGAAATCTGTTATGTTTTATAAAATGGTTCAATTTAATCATTTATATACCTAAAAAATTAGCACGGGTCCAAAGAAAGTTAGGGACCCACTGTGGTCGCATATGTTGCAGTGCCTAAGGCCTGCCCTGGAAAATAGCGGCGTATGCTATGCCGCCGGTCGACTAGTATGTTTTAATTTTAGATAATATTGTATCAATGCACCCATTTTTAAAATTAATTTGTTACTTGAATCTTGCAAATAGTACTTTTCTGTTCAAAACAGTAATCTATAATTCTTTATTTATACGTAAAAATTTATTTTCTTTATGAAAGTCAATCGAATGATTTTTTTTTTGATTTTGTTTGTAATTTGGATGTGAATATTATTAGATTTAAATTTTTTTCAAGTGATGCGGGCCTACCAAACCTAAAATATGAGTATACGAGTATTTTATGATGTTTGATTATCTCATATTAGTACTAGCAAGTGTACGTTTAATTATTCCACTAAACATAGACAAAACAATAATCTAACTTTTCTACACAGCAACCATCATTAGTCTTATTAACTTTGCCATCACCTGCTGGTATGTTAATACTTCAGTGGCACAAAGTACAGCTACCATCTCTTGAAGAGCTTTCCCAAGAAACATGCCTTTCCAAAACACTCACGATAACCTCCACCCATTAAACCACTGCTACATAAGATCTGAACGATGTGGTCGTCTCCTTTCCATTCCGACTAAAACAGAGGTTTAAAAACTCCTTTATCCCACTTTCGGTCAGAGTGTTACAAGATCAGCTGTCGTCACCGAGAAGTACATATGTCAGATTCATAAAGCGCTGGTTTATGTGTATCGTGTGTGAATGTTGTTCAAATTTTTCATTAATAATGTGTTTTGTTTTGTACAGTAGTTACGCTGAGGTTGTCAAATGTAGTCAAACTGAATTTCCATTAGATTGGATCAATAATAATTATCTTATCTTATCTTATCTAAAAGTAGGTATAAGAAGTGTTTCAGAGCCTATCCACAATTCTTGGATTTTTATTATGTATGTGGCTACATATGAAAAAAAATAAACCCAGAGGCCGAGATGGTACAAGATTGCACGAAACCAGAAATATCTTAGAAATGTTAAAGACTTTAATTTGCGGCGTGGCTTTTTTTTTAACAACTGTACGGAGTGTAGTTAATATCAAAATTTAAAAGGTATCAGATTGTATATTACGACAATACAGTTAGTTCTACCGCCTCTAGTAGTTTAGACATTTGAAATTTAGTTTTCATGTTCGTGCTTTTTAATATTTCCTGTGACATTTCACATTAAGCTCGAATTGAAACTATCGATGTCAATAAATTCATTTAATAATATCAGTGTGTTTTGTTTTCTATCGAAAATACGATAGATCAAATCCAATCAAACACAAACACCGAATAAATTCATCAGTTAAAAAAATAAAGTTTTCAATTTTGTTAGAAAAAATATTTTTTGCAGCCTAAGCACATAGACCTTAATATATATGTCTATGCCTAAGCACTTTTACGCCTTGTGAGAAACGTTCCGAAAAAAAAACTTCAGTGATCAGAATGCGGAAAGATTGAGTTGTTTTTTTCTATTGTATTTTTTTAAGATATACAAATATTTTTGAACGTTTATAACCTTACAGAATAATTTGTTTTGCTTTTATCACATATAAATTTTTATTATTTAAATGTGATCTTTCAGTTGGAAATTTTCACATGGCGGAAAACTAAAAAAATAGCTAGCTTTTCGAAGAATCTGGAGTACAAAATTATAAAAGTGTTGATTAGCTTTGTTTTTTAAAATGCAAATGATAATTTTAGTGCATTTTATAGCACTGCAAAATCGAGTCTTTTTTTTAAGCTTTTCTGTTTTAAAAAAAATATATTAATAAGGACTAATCATTCGACTTAAACTCTGTGACTTACAACTTCGTTAAAGAAAGGCAACTAACTGGCGAGAATAAAAACAAGAATTTATATGTAAGATCAACTGGCACACATTGAGATAGTGTTTACAATTTGAGCTCAATTCTGTTTTTTATAGTTGGCAACAGTGAAGTTTAATTGAACATCCTTGACCTTGTTCCGTTGACCTTGAAAATCTGTCAATAAACTTCGTCTGTCTTTCACAATCCATCAAATCGTCATATAGGTGTCCATTATATGAGCTCACATTTCTCCACAACGCTTTCTCTTTGTTTTTCTCTCTTACTTTTTTTTTTCGTTACATCCACAGGATCTTAACAATTCAAATGTAAAAGAGCAGACAACTAAGATAAATTTAAATGTGAATATTTCCTTTTATTGTTTTAATGGCAGGCTTTTAAAAAAATGTTAGAAAGACATTATCTCCGAAAATGAAGTATCAAATATAGGCCTACGTACAAAGTGGGTCTGCCAGTACTATCTTATTACTTCTGTCTCGAAAGATCAATCCTTTTTTTTTTAGAACTGACTACTCGCTGGCCATTCTTAAACCAACAGTCCCACCAGCGATATGTGTCTATGTTGAAGTAGCCCTACTGGGGATGACTGTATATGGATGAATGTAGCCTAGTTACGCTGCTCACCAACAGATCTGGATCTCTGACTCACGGGATCCAATCAATACACCATGCACCTCTCCTTATCGTAGGCACATGCTCTGCTACGAGACACATCAGTGCCTTCTTTAAAGCTCAAGATATAAGACCCTGTGCTCTTCCAGTAACAACTGAAGACATGCACAGATAACTCTAGTGACCATTTAGTGATTCGGCCTAAAAGAACAGTAAATGATTTTAAAATGTAAACCCTTTTACAACCGTAACATTTTTTTAAGATTTTCATAAAAACTATAAAAATCATTAATCGACTTTTGAAAAATCCTATTAAACACTCGAATCTATTTTACAGATCTAAATTAGTCTGTATATTTTAAGAATAAACTGTTTAGTGTCAAATATTTATAACGTATTCATACTTTTAATAGTTTACATTTGAACAACATGATCTGAATTCATGTGATACGTTAGTTGTTACTTTTGATTCCACACATGACATATGTAGGCCTAATTTATATGCAAGACGGATATTGTTTTCAATAATTACAAAATATTTAAAAAATTTAACTGGAAAACATACTCTTCTTCTTCATAAAAGTGGTGGTCTATTTTTTAATTCAATTTGCTTCTTGTAATGTTTCATTGTTACAAGGAGTCTTACCCGTGAGTTCAACACGTTAAGATCTATTAACAAACCAGCTATGGAACGCCTACATCATATTGTGTCCGAAACACCATCCCCAATTTTCAACACTTTTCGGCTTCTTAATTCAATAATTAAGTAGCCTATTTCATTAGCTCTATAATGTTTTTTGATCGGACCCCTTTGTGTTATCTCTCTGACGTCGTAACGTCTTTCACCCAAGATTTTTTTTTATCTCCACCAGCAACAAACAAAATAATATAATTATACACAGGTTCCATGTTTTTTTTTATATATACAAACCAAGTATTCTGTCAATGTTGGCTTCATATGACCAAAAAAAACAAACATTTGGGCCTATATTATCCAGTGTCTACAAAAACATAAAAAAGGCTAGTTTCATAACAAGCGTTGTTTTTTTTTCATTCTTGGATGCACAAACGCATTCTCCTAACGTCTACAGCTTACTATCCATCCTATTAAAAAAAGGCAGGTCGAATAAAGTGAATTTAATAAAGTGCGGTCAGGGCCGCTACTGGAGTGTGAGGGACAATCGTGGTGTATGTAGCGTTGGCATATTCATCGTAAGATTATCTTCATGGTAAGTGAATTCTCTTGTAGTTTATCTGAACAAATCAGCAGAAGACCTCAACTGAACAAATCAGCAGAAGACATCAACTGAACAAATCAGCAGAAGACATCAACTGAACAAATCAGCAGAAGACCTCAACTGAACAAATCAGCAGAAGACATCAACTGAACAAATCAGCAGAAGACCTCAACTGAACAAATC
>JADKLZ010000003.1:14243294-14302712 GCA_021533235.1 Biomphalaria straminea | reverse complement strand
TCAACTCACTCTGTGTGTCTGGTGAAACATTTTCTACACGTGATTTCTCCCACAAGCAATATTGGATTAAGCTGAAATTTCGCACAAGTATTTCTTTTGTGTGACAACACAATAATCATTAACGAAAATTAATCAATTAGTTAATTAAATTTGGGCCTATTGGTAATTAATCAAGTTGTTTTGGTATCTTGAACAAGCGAAAGAAATCGTACTTGACAGATGTGGTGGCCCTGAGTGAACTTCTTCTACAGGTACCTTCAAAAAACGACCATGTAAACATTCACCAAGACTTCCTTTTCTTCCCTCTCCCAAGTGGTCCAGACAACTGATAGGATCAGGGTGCATGAGAAAGCTAATGGGTAAAAATGTTTCTAATAACACATTAATTATATTTAGGACATTTATTTTATATATATAAATGACTGATCCAACTAATAATACTAATTGATACAATTACACTTCATATAAGTTTTGTTGTTCTTTGTTTTAGTATTTTTTTTAATGCTTTTGTTTCTCTTTTAGATCTATTTTTAGTTGCGCATAGTTTTTTAAACTATATCGAATATCAGTAGACGTTGTGTGCAAAAAGTCGCTGTACAGCTACAAAACAATCGAGTTGGACTGTCCTAGAAACATTCTATTTGCTCAATACATGTTTTTATTTGAAAAACTAAAAGCGCTTGGCTTCAGAAGCGATGGGTCACGAGATAGACTCCCGGTGAGGACTAGGGGATCGTTTGGAAACCTGAGTCAAGCCAACTATAGTGGATAGGCTACCTAGAACATATTTTAGTGAAGTCAAGCCAGTATGGCGTTCTGCCGGAGTAGGCCATAGCAGAAGAATAACACCTTGTTATATCTGAGAGGAAACCCAAAGGTGTTTATTGAAGCTGTGTTGGCAGATGATGTACGTAGGCTGCCGTAGATGGCGTAAAAAAAATCTTTTAAAAGGATAACTTTATAAAAAAAAGTTTCAATATTACACCTTTTTAAAAAATATAATTTTTGAGATTTCATAATGGAGCTGGTACCGGTATATAATTTAAAAACACTTATACAATTATAGGCCTATCTAAACCTTTCTGAAATAAAAAGGTGGGAGAGGGGTATCTAGGCTACTGTCATTGAAATTTGCTTTTATAAATACGACTAACAATTCACTCAAACTAACTGAAGAGCTTAAACGATGAGCTAAGAAGGATCGAAGCACTGTGATCATAAAACCCTTACCCCATTCCATTACCTAGTAAGCCTACTTATCTTAAATGTCTATAGTGAATTCCAGGCTAGCTCAGTTTTAGCAGATGATTGAAAGCAAGATTACAATGATAGGCATAAATAAGATTATGACATCTATATCTGTAACTAGTCGACCTGCGGCATAGCATACGCCGCTATTTTCCAGGGCAGGCCTTAGGCACTGCAACATATGCGACCACAGTGGGTCCCGCACTTTCATTGGACCCGTGCTAATTTTTTAGGTATATAAATGATTAAATCAAGTTACATGAAGTTAATTCCTTTTTCCAGTCTATATTTATTTATGTCTATGCTATTTTATGAATAAAAATAGTGCGGCTTTGGACACACCATTTCAATTCACACCATGCTGCGCCATGGGATCTTCCCATTTACTTGTTATAAGTGAATTCATGAATAAAAAATACTACAACATATGCGACCACAGTGGGTCCCGAACTTTCTTTAGACCCGTGCTAAATTTTAGGTGTATAAATTATGAAATTGAACCATTTTATAAAACATAACAGATTTCCCGCGGCCTCTTGATTTACCAGGAGCCCCTTGGAAATCTCCTGAAATGTTATTAAATGCTATGCCGCCGGTCGAAAAAGTCCTGGAAATTTCCGGACATTATTAAAATCGTTTTAAAGTAAAAAAAAAATTCATTTTGTGAATGAAAATAGTGCGGATTTTGGATATATTATTTCCCATGCACATCATGCTGCGCCATGGGATCTTCCCATTTGCTTGAAGTAAAGTGAATGCGTGAATTCATGAATGAAAAATACTATGAATGAAGCTAAAAAAAAATGGCTAATTGACCTTAATTTACGCGATATTAAGAATATAGCTGCACTCATGCAACAATGCTTTAGAAAAACTAATTTGAATGTTAATTTGATTAAATGGACTATAATAAGTATGTTCATGTGCTAAAGCATAAAACTATATTTGCGAAGAGAAGTTCTATAATCTTCTTAGAGTTGAATTCAAGTTTTAGATCTAGATCTAGATCTAGGAATAGAGAGATGAGTTACCTTTCGTAATCATGTCTAATGAACGAATGTGCGTAATTAAAGTACTTTCTAAAGTGAAACCTGAGAGTATACTTTATCTGTGTATTGTTGTTGTTCTAGTTTCAATAGTCTAACGACACAATAATGTGGAAATACTTTTCATATTATTATGACAATAATCTGAGAAGAAGAGAATTATGTAAACACCACTTTCATTCACAAAATAGCGTTGCGCCGCATGCTATGCTATTTTGTGAATGAAATAGTGCGGATTGGGTCCATGCACACCGCGGTGCGTGCGCCATGGGATCTTCCCTATTTACTTGTTGCATGTTGTTGCACGTTTGACCTCTTACTTTGAGAAATAATATATAGATTCCCGTATAGAGATCTAAATAAAAATTATATTACGCCTATAACCAAGTGCAAACTTTAAACGAAGCATGTTTTACGATATAAAAGCAATTTTGTGGACAGGCGATCTCCAAGTTTGGTGAATTGGACGGGTGCTGGACCTTCGTGACCAGTATCTCGAAGGTCACGGTTGGAGAGACTTTTCGCCAATCAAAATAGTTAATTCGCTGGAGTTTATCTTTTTGCTAGGCAGTCTGATCTTTTTAGATACCGGTAGGCTACCAGTAAGTTTTATTGATCCAATCAAATAGAAATTCAGTTTGACTACAATTGACAACCTCAGCGTAACTACTGTACAATAACAATATAGATGCAAATACGAAACATACACACTCATAACCAGAGCCTTATAAATTCGACTTCTGTGTAGCCTACTTCTCGATGACGACAGTTGATCTTGTAACACTCTGACCGAAAATGGGCTAAAGGAGTTTTAAAATCTTTCTGTTCTAGTCCAAATGGAAAGGAGACGACCTCTTTGTAGCCTACAGATCTTTTGTAACAGTTGTTTAATGGGTGTAGGTTATCTTTAAAGGCATCTTTCATGAAAAAGCTTTTCAAGACATGGTAGCTGTGTTAGAGTTCTGGCCGATGCTAAGTAAATAACTATACTTTCAGGCAGCTAAATGAAAGGTTAAACTAACCCATTGACTGGATCTTAGGAACATCGTCCCCCTGCAGGTTAGTAACCTACACTATATACAACTCAACGGTTTGTAAAAAAAAAAAAAAAATTATTTAAATCGATGAAGAAATAAGATTCATACCGTTTCGGTACTCAATAGTCTACAGTTATAACTTTTGAAGACCCATAGATATTTCCTCCGCACAGTACTAATTTAGTTAATAAATGTAGATCTATAGGAACGGTTCCAGAATTAGTTAATATATATACAAGTCGAAATCCTTGTCCACACATTCCCGCAGAAATTATTAACAAGAACGGCAACTAATACATAAAATATTCCTATTCTTGTAAACTAGAGACGTCCCATCAAAGGAGATAATCAAGCCATCCAAGTTATGGTTATGTCATTGGTTTTCCTGTCAGCACATTCCAGACTCTAATAAGTGGTATCTTTAAAAATGTTTTGCATGATCCTCCAGAGTTGAAGAAGCGTGGTCGAGAGGCTAAGTGCGGCTTGAGCTTGGCTACCTAGAAGGGGGCTCGAGGTTCAACACCCGACTCGGGCAGAGTTGTGTTTGCTGAGCGCCCAAAGGCAGAACAAACGGAAAACTCCTAGATACCCCCTCCCCCCCACTGGTCCACAAATGAGATTAGACCAAAGCGCTCTGAGCATGCTATAAGCATGAAAGTAGCGCTATATAAAAGCTATAATAATAATTTACTTCATAATCCAAATCTCTCGCAAGACGACCGGGGAATTAACAGCAGGCACCCTATATCTGTATTGTTATTTTAATGCTATGAAGGGTATCCGTTTAATTATTACATTGTCATGTTACAAGTCCAGTGTTTCAAAAACTACTTGATTACGTAATTAAATGGTAGGCCTAACCCTATGCCACTCCCGAATTAAGTTCTCTAATCAAATTTAACATTGCTTACTTTGAGCTCCCAAGCGCATATAGTAATATTTAAGTAGCAATGTAATGTTCTTCTTTGAAAGGTACCGGTATAGGCCTACTTTGTAAATAACCCCGGTACATCTACATGAAGAGTTCTAGAACAAGGTTTAAACTTTTTTTTTCTGTATGGGAGCGTTGCTTTTAAGCGTAAATGGCGACTAGCTATCTTCTTCCCGGCTTTTGTCGCGTGCACTGCCTCCTTCCAAGCAGATGAAATTTGTCCCATTACGTGACCTGTGATTTCTCCAATGTTTAAAGATGTGTATTTAAAGATAATCTCATTATTTCAGTGCCATCCAACCATTTAGCCCACGGTTTATGTTGACTCCACCGCGCGTGACAACAGGAGAAACACCAGAACATTGTGTCTGGATACCATCACTTATTTACAGTCGCCATTAGCAATGCCCGCCTCCCTGTGTTTATAATGTTGTACATAAATATTGTTTTAATTTAATTTCAGCCATTGACGTGTGAATTGTATCGAATGAAGAATGCAACTAGGCCAGGGATGGGCAACCTTTTTCAACCGAGGGTCGCATTAATAACATTTGGGGACTAGGCGGGCCGTATATATATCGGTTTGAGGAATTAAAACAAGAGTTAGTAATTTCTTGAACTAATTTTACGAATGATTTTTTTTAATTTTGATACTGTCCATTTACATCCAACATTTCACCACAAAAGTATAGCAGTACTTAATATGAAGTATATAACTGTTTACTCTCGTGCATAATGTTCCGGAACCATGGTACTAGCTTACTAGTTGTTGCTTTTCTTGTGACTACTGTCAAATTACCTTCAATAAGCATCGACCTGTTCTAACACGTGATAATTTTCAAAGTAAAATGATTGTGGTTCCATAAAATGTGAAAGTTTAGGTTTCTTAAAGTGTGGATATACAGCTTCTGGCACCGATGAAAGAACCGACTGTACTGATAATTTGCTTGAAGGTATGTCATCTGGAGCTGAGTCAGCTTCTGCATTAAATGGTCATCTCGGTCTATTGAAAACTGGTTTCAAGTTCTTGACGTTTTAAAATTTGCTTTTAAATTGGATAATTGGAGGCCATAGGCGAAGTGAATTTTTTTGGTGGCCCCGAAAAAAATAGAAATACCGGTATACAAAATAAAGGGAAAAAAAAAAAACTAAAATTATGCAATTCTGTAAAGAAGTAGTGTACTTCGATACGAAGGTGTATTTCATGTGCGAACCAAAGTATCTACATACTATCACTATCTTTAGGGAACCGCCCTGGGTATAACATGTAATTGTGATAGTATCTTACGATTAAACCGTATTCAAAATGTAGCTTTGTCTAAACTTTCTAGGTACTAGTTTATGGTTAGGATTTTTCTTTATTATCAGTTGTTACCCTTGCCATCTTGTACAAGCCAACTTCACTCATTCAAGACAGTTCGTCATAGCATTCCATAAATACTGTCCAGGGTTATGTCTTTTACTGAATTTCTATAGATATTTACAATGATTTATTTTGGTTTTGGCGGGCCGCATAAAACACTTCGGCGGGCCGTAATTTGCCCACCCCTGAACTAGACGGACGAGTTCAATGAGGCACTAAAACCCATTTTAAGGTTACATTTTTTAAGGATTAAATATATTGTGTTATATATTATCTCTAGGTGCAATTAAATTACAAAAACTGCTAGTGTTTAAAACGAAATCAAAAAGAGAAACTACTTGAATATTATTGTAAAAGGAGTGCACTAGGCATTACATTTGTTAAATTTACAAGTGAGGCCTATTTAATCTGTTTGTTGCATGGGTATCTTTAAATGGAATTTAGAAAGCTGAGGTCGATTTTTTTTTTAAATTTGCTCCAAATCTTGTTTCCCCAAACTTTCTGCGACTTCTGTATGTATAAGTATTCCACAAATGCAATAATGAACTAGTATGCCACCACCAGAATTCGTTAAAAAAAAATAATTCACATTTATTTCCTGATTGACAACATAAAATTTTTTTAACACACAGGTTAACACATTTTTTATTGAATAGTTGTTTCAATCACTGGATGGATGACAACTGCCCTGACCTACATTTACAATATGTGCCACATTTATGTTGCCTTGTCTCTCATAAGGTAAACTAAAAAAACTTGACACTCCAGAACATCATTTCCATCACCATCAGGTAAAGAAACAATTTTTTTGAAAGAGTTCTTTAACTGAAATAACCAAGCCAATATAACTAATATAATTTACTATTGTCATTGTATAAGCCATGAAATCTAATTTAAAAAATGCTACCAATATGAACAGAATTGTTGTCCTTTAATAATGACAATATAGATATGTATACACACAGAGATTGAGAACTTTTTAATAGTGACAACTAAAAGAGTAACTGTATTAACAAGATACATAACAATATCAACAGAAACATCTGAAACATGAAAGTTTTAGACTGCAATTTAAATGATGCAAAAAAAAAAAAAAAATGAACAGCTAGTCTAATTTTATTATTTGGAACTACTACATATCTAGCTACTGAACTTTTACACTGAATAATTGTCATAACATGAACAAATTAATAAATGACATGAGAGTCACAGTAATTGTTCCAGTGGTAGGCCTGACCATAAAATTGTGTGCTACAAAGTGTACAAGCATTATTGTATTCACATTGCAGACTTTGGTCAGAGTCTTTGGTTCACATCTTCATTTAATGATCTGTTAGTGAGGAAACAAAATGCAGTGAAAGGTAAATTACCTTAGCCTAAGTCTACTTAAATACTATCATGATTGCAATCAAATGTGTGCAATTTGTTAACATAAAATCTATTTATGTGAAGCTATAAGAGGAAACTTAGTCAAAATATATTCCTACAGGGATAGTTCCAGTAGTTTTTTCATCAATGAAATTTTCTTTTAAGTTTTTTTTTCGTAAATAAATTACTTGCTAATAAGAAAACAATAAATTGAAGGAAAAGTAGGCCATACATAATGTCCATAAATTAACAATGAATGTTAAATTTCTTTTTAAAATATTTATGTTTACCCCAATATATTACCCACTATTTTATTTTAAATGTGGAAGCTAATTTCTTTTTTTTTTTTATGTTTCCCAAGACATTTAATTCTATAACAGTACTGGTACCACAAATTTGTCCCACTGTAATGCTCCATTATTCTGAGGGCATATTATCTGTGGACATGATAAATCTGCTTGAAATTTACCATCTAATGGATGGGAGTTAATGAACCTTAGCCATGGACATTATGTAAAGTACACTTATGATAAAAACCAAACTGAGAATGAAGCAAATTTTAAAGAGAAAAAATAAAGTAAAAAAAAAAAAAAAGACTTTAAATTTTAAGAAAAGAAAAAAAAACAACAACAAAAGACCCAGATGATATTCACTGTGAAATGAGGTTTCACATTTCCCCAAGAGACACTGCACTTTACCAAACAATGTAAGTCTGTATAGGGTAGAAATCAAGCAAGGCATTGATGTCACATAGGGGAGGGGGATGTGTGTGTGGTGGGTGATACATTCAGCGGAACACTTATCAAAATCACAACTTACCAGACACTGCAAGACAGCTCAGCTGTTTTCCCCTTTTTTATGTTTTAAACTTCAACTTTTGCTTTAAAAGCAGTCTTGCACATTTCACCAGAAAACTTGCAGGCTATTAAGAGTGTGTGAGTGAACTTATAGGTTCAAAAGAAGTGATTTGAAAATGTGTTCAGAATTTCTGCAGGACTTTTAAGTTAACAGAATTCTTCACTATGACAAGGTTTTAAATGGTTCCTTTTCTTCAAGTTATAGTTATTTTTTTTTCTTAGCACTAAATTCAAGCCACCATGAAGCTATTTCCTTCACAAGTGCCTGACCTTGTTTAGCTATCAGATAGCTAAGTAATTTGAAAACATGATCCCTTTTTGTAAAGATAGAGGCACTTGTCTTCAAATTGTTTTTTTTTTCATTTTTCTTAATATGATTTTGACTTTTGTTCCCCTTTTCGTCACTTTATAATTTTTGTCATTCTTTCATTTCTCCCTTTTTTTATCATTCTTCATGCTCTTCAGTTCATACTGAATAATTTCTTAAAGGTGAAATTCGTCCCCACTTTCTTCACCAAGCTTCATAAATAAACTTGTTTCTTTCTTCATTTCATTAGACTCTTCTTAGTTCATAAACTTCATAAACTTCACCTGAGCATTCATCCTTAACAGAAAGATTAGAAAAGAAATGGCTAGTTATTACAGTCTCAAATATTTAATAACCATTAACATCCCTCACACATGACAACACATTGTTCAAACTTATGTCTAATAATGTAATTAACACAAATATTTAAGTGTGTTTGATGGAGTTTGTTCAAATTACTTCAGCAGAATTAAAAAGAAAATAATTAAAATTATAATAATAAAAAAAATTATAAAGAAAAGCTTGAGAAATTTTTTTAAATTATTGATATTCAAAATTGTTAAGCAAAGTATAATTTGAAGCTTTAAAAAAAAATCCATTCATGCTAATTTAAATTTAAAATATACATTTAAAAAAAGCTTATCATGTAATCCATACAATTAAAAATAACTGAATGTTTGGTTTAAAAAAATATTCCTTCGTTTAAAAAAAAAGTGTTTGCAAGAAAATGAACATTTGTTATCTATAAAATCAGAAGAGTTTCATTTAATAACAAAACTTCTGTGTACATAATTCTACTTAAAACATTGATTACTGAACATATAATACACCAAAAAGCTTACTATACCAATATCAATCACAAGATGTCAGAGATTGGAAAAAAAAAAGTTAACAGAAAAAAAAACTAAAAAAAAAAACATTTTTTTTTCATGGTGAGGATGAAATATTAACAAAAGAAGTAAAAATATTAATGTCTAAAAACGCAAACTCTTGAAATTATTCTTTAGTCTGGGGGACCAGGAATTTAGTGACGACCTGTAGAGAATGATGTGATAATTATATGCAGTGGCTATAAGTCAATTTGTATTTAAAAACATTTGGTTTAGCAATTAAAGTTTTTGTTTGGAATCAATTCTAAAATTATTATAAATTGTTGAAGTTCAATAACATTTGAAAGTGTCCAAGGACTAAAAGCAAACTGTACTACTGAAATATTGCAAAATAATAATAAATCTAGAATAACTCAGGAAAATAGCAATTAAATATTTAATGAACAAAGCCTTTATGTTGAAAGCTAAGCCTTCCACTAAGGTGCTTATTGTTCTAATTGCTTATGATTATCGAGACAAACTATTTCTCAAGATGCCTCAAATTGTAAGACTACACTACACTAATATAGTACATATATGTGTGTTTAATTTTTAAATTTATGACTTTTTTTTTAAGTGAGGAGATGCATATCTGATTCTACAGTCAGTTTTAGTAAAAAATTTTTGGAAAACATTTTTTGAAGGGGGGGGGGGGGAGGAGAGGGGAATAAGAATATGATATCTCTTTCCTTTGTTAACTATGAATACATCTTTTTTTTTAAAGTTGATTTATGAATAAAACAAAGTGCAATCATTTCATCATCACAAGTGAACAATGTTGAAAACATACGAGCTATTACTACAAGCTATTTTCCACATTAATTTAATATATTTAGATGATACTACATAATAGCTTAGCCTGTGATTAGAATAATGTATAGTTAAAATGGAATTGTTATCAAGTGTAAAAATTGTAACATGATATGATAAAACTAGCATTTGGCATTATTTTTCAGTCTGTTAAAACTTCTTTTTAGTCATATCAAAATGATTTAAAAACAGTGAAAGTAGGTAATTAAGGAGTGACCATTTACTTATATTAGCATCAACTTTGAAAATGATTCTAATTATACAGTCTTCATCTGGGTTCAAATTTATTAGTCTAGGCATAAAAACGTTACGTTTAACTTTATATCATAGCTACATTTTGTTTTTTTAAAAAGCTTAAGCACTCAAAGGGGTTGCGGTGGCTGGGTGATTAAGCGCTTGATATCCAAGTCTGGGGTCCTGGGTTTGAATCTCTGTGAAAATTGGAATTTTTAATTTATGGATTTTTAGGGCGCCACCAAGTCAATCCAACTCTAATAATGGGTACCTGACTCAAGTTGGGGGAGTAAAGGTGGTTGGTCGTTATAATGTTAACCATTTGCCAAAGAAATAAATGATATAAACATGTGCCCTAGAGATGGCAAGGTCTTTACTCCTGTAAGCACTTAAGAGTAGTAGTGTAAGTTTCTATTAGAGTTGCTTAAGTCTTAATCTAGAGTAGTATTTTTTTAATTACTATTTATTTTTGGTGTTTCAGGTTATGTCTATTTTGTTGGAACAATTATAATAACTAGATCTATTTAATTAGATCTCTGCTCTATAGCCAACAGAGTGGATCAAATTATTAGGAATAGAAGAGAGGGTTTAAAACAGCTCTTTATTATAAATCTTATTGCTAAGACTGGCTTGATTAGATTAGATTTATTTCTAAAGTTTATATCTTTACTTAATTTGATTATTAGAAATAAACTACATGTTAATCTTTCAATTTTATTAATTTTTGCAACTAAAAAATGTCTTAGTATATGTTTCAATTTCCAAAGGTAGCTGGACTGAAATCAGTTGTGCAGGCATATGCCAGCAAATGGAGTTTCTTAAAAGCCAACACATTTGCAACCATGCAAGTATTGAGTATTTTACCATCATTTTGTTTAAGTATTACAAAACACTACACATAATCTTACGTGAATAAGGAGAGTATCTCTTGGACCTCCTGGAATAACTGTCATCATAATCATCCCTGTAGTCATCACGACTGTCATAGTCACAATAGTGTTGCTTGTCCCGATAACTGCGACGTCCACTGTCTCGATAGCTGCGATCATCATAATCCCCACTGTCATGGCAATAATATTTATCAAGGTCTTTGCTGGTTCTGAAAAAATACATTGTTTTTTTTTTTGGGCCTGGGTAGTCATGCAATGACGAATTGCACTTTAATGAGGAACTTTTATTTTTTTGATAATTGAAATTATGAACTTCAAGAAAAAAAATTAAATGAAAATTTGTTCAATATAAATTTGGCTGATTACAAAAGTGCCAGGCTGGCAAAATTTTATTTAATGCAAGAAAAAATTTTTTATTTATTTATTTATATTCAAAATTTATGATGCTGAAAAGAAAAAAAAAAGGTATGATACCCTTAAGAAAAAATAGGCCTTTTAGAAATGAAACAATGTATTTTTTAAAAACCTGGAAAAACCTTTTTTCAAACATGCACAAATACACAAACATTGAAAATAATTGAGATTTATATAGAATAATGAAATGTGATGAAAAAAAAAATATGGTGTATTCAACAGCTCATCTTATCAAATATTGACATGGCTTTAAAAAAAATATACACAATGTCATGAATGCTCAATGAAATTTGTTTCAAAAGTGATGTAGAACACTTCCTTTATCTTTGATATGCACGCTTAGGTAGATGGTTATTAACAAAAACAACATATGGGAATTGTATTAGACCTTCATATCAATTATAAATAGTAATTTGAATTTTGATTCTACCTAAAGCTCCTACTGCATGAGTATGTGCAATTGTGAAAAAAAAAAGCTGTTGAATGCACCTATCATAATGAACTGACAAGAGCAGTTCTGTATTAATTTGTTTTATAATAAAATCACAAGAGAAATGAACAAATAAGGGCATTAATTATTTAAAACTCTTACTAATTTGACTAATTACATTAGTGATGGGAACAGAATTTGCAAAAAGTTAAGGAAATTTACAACATCTGCCCAAATGAGTTGCTGAAATTCTTTTTAAGATGTAGAAATTCAACCCTTTCTTCAAATAATGTTACAAATAACACTACATCTACTTTTCTGCACACATGCACACAAAATGCATGCAAGGCACTATAGTTTCTATATTTCGATTGGACAGGTTTTATTTTTTTCACTTGCATCTAGCTTTATACCAGGTCCAGGCAGTCTGAACATTCTATGACAACTGCTTTAGCTGGCATTGTGACATTTCTCTCAAACAAACTTTAAAGAAGTGACAAGTTTTAATTGTGACATTTTAAAATCAAAACATGCTTGACTATTTGAAAATAATTCGTAAGTATGAGCTACACATCTGTTTGAGAACAAGATTCAAAGTTTTAGGTGTAGATTTGATAAAATCCAACCTTGTAAACTTTATATTGGATGTGCACATGTGCCCTAAAGAATCAATCACTTTCTTCTGAAAATGGTAAATATTAAGGTGGATTTTCCCGCAACGAAAAACAATATCATAACAACTTTATTTATTCAAAATATCTTTTTAAAAAATTGTTTTGTTCTTTTCTGGAAACTTTTTAAAAAGTTAAAAAATGGATTGATGGGCTTGATGAAATGTCAAAAGATTTCTGAGACTATCCAAAAAATTCCCATCACTGTGATATAGGTCTCTTACCTTCTTCCCATGTATCTTCCAGGTGTAGGTGAGTGTGGTCGAGTTGTGAAGGAGTAGTCCACTCGAATTGGTCTACGGTCAAGTACAAGACCCTGAGTTCCTTTTCTAGCCTGCAAGTATTAGAACTTTATAAGTTTAATACTGAGAAATGTAACTGATGTTTGTCAAATGCATGTTGTCACAAACACAAAGAGAAACAAAAGTTTTCAACAACTAAAAATAGTTGTCTTATAAATATCAAATCATTTTCGTAATTACAGAAATATAATGGTTGTTAAATATACAAACTAAGAGAGAAGAATCAGTTACATGGTAATCATTATACACAGAGAAACATTTACTGTTAAGTTATATTATTGCTGAAATTTAAGTGTCTTCTTTTTGAAACCTACATAATATTCAAGCCAAACAAAAAAGAAGCTTATTTAGATATTTTCAATGAGTCACAATATTTATTAAATGTAAAAAAATTATTTTTTTTTGATAATCAATGCATCTTTACTAATAATAATGATGATAAAAATTTTTAACAAATGTATTTGCATATAACATGCGTGTTATACAATTTTTTAGAAACAAATGGCAGCTTAGCAGGGTTTAAAAAATTTATTTTACTCACACATATAGCATAATGGAAAATATGGGCATACTGGTGTATCTTTCTCCCTCCCATAGTATGATTGTAAAAGTTTTATGAACATTTAATTATAAACCTCAAGAAAACAAATAGCGGCAGATGGACAATCTAACTAATCAAAGGCCCCAGTTCAACTGCTGCAATAAATCTTTCTCCACCATCACACTTGTTGGAACAACCGGAGCCATGAGGGACAGACATGATGAGCAACAGTTTAATGTAACTGTAGTTTTTTTAAAAGTCACACTTTGAAAATGCGGGATATATACGGGGTGGTTTGTGCAATTTTGTTTTTACTTATTTTGTAATTTGTATGGGGTATACATGCGAAAATATGATAACCTAAATAGTGCATTTCACTGGGCAATTAAACATTTACTGAATATTAATTTCTTTAAAATTGTGAGGACAAAATGGAGCACTTAATATTTCAAACATTTTTAGCTTTAATTTGTTTTTTTGTATAATGATTCTTAACAATAATTCAAAACAACTATACCTCAACAGCATCACTTGTAGATTTGAAATAAACAAACCCATAACCTTTAGAATGGCCACTCTGGATGAAGATACAAAATACAAAAAAGATAAAATATTAAAATTCTACTTTTCTTTACAAGACTAACTAGTATCTTTAAACAAATTTATTTTAAAAAATGTATAATAACCTGTCTGTCATAAATTATGCATATGTCCTCAAGAGGTCCATAGCGTCCAAACACTTCTTTCAGATCTTTTTCTTGAGTGTAGCTACTGAGGCCAAATACACCAAGACAGTGACAAACATTTGGGTCATCCTGAAAATAAGAATAAATCAAATCATTGTTAAAAGAATGTAAACATTAAATTTAAAAGATGAACAAAGTATAAATTATTATGTTTTACAAGAAAATTATATACTGAGCTTTTCATGTTCAGTGATGGGAACTTTGCAAAAATATTATGAAATTTTCTACACCTGCATTTAGGAACTGCCATGTCCCAGAGACTTAAATAAGAAGTTATGGAATCCTATTTAAATTTCTTTAAATAACGTAGCAAGTTAATTACACTAAATGAGATTTACTGCACACAAATACACAAAATGGGTGCAAGGCACTGTTGTTTATACATTTAGATGAGAAAACTTTGACAGCTTTCATCTCTTGCCTTCGGCATCTAGCTTTTTTTTTAAGAACTCTAATTCTTCTAAAAATGGAAATAATAAAATCAAATTTTTTTTAATGAAAAAAAATCCTTTTTTTTTGTCAGAGAAATACTAGGTGGGGAAAAAATCTGACTTTTTGATGGAAAAAAAAAGGTTCAGACAAAATTTTCAGCAAAATTCCTTTCACTGCATTTTTATTTTAATAAATAATTACTAAATCACTAGAAATCATTAGTGATAAGTTCAAGCTTAATTTTAAAAGTAGAACTTTATTATTTACTTTTGACAAGCTTTAACTACCTAAATAAAAGAAAATAGATCTAAATATTTCTTCACTATTTCTAAATAAAACAAATTATTGAAATATGTATTTATTATAATGTATATTAAAAATTATGTTTGTTGTTTGGCAGACTTGTTTTAATAGTAAAAAATTCTGACATTTAAAATTTTTTAAATTTCTGACTTTGACTTACTCTATCACCATCTTTTCGATATGCAGTTGGGGTGCGGCTCCTGGATCTGTCATCTCTTGTTCTGCTTGATTTTTCACTGAATGTAGTTAGTTACAAAACATTTTAAATGCACAAGAATAAAAGCCATAGAAGTGAAAGGTGACTAGGTCATTGAATATTAGAATTAGATCTAAGGCTAAAATTTTTTTTGAGTTTCGTAGGGTGTTTCCAAGGGGATTAAAAAAAAAAACTTCACCATTAAAAAGACAGTTTAAAAAAGGATTTGTTTTAATTGTTGTAACAATGGTTTCTATAAGAAATAAAATAAAACTTCATTAAAATATTTTTGTTTTTAAAGATTTTCTCACGGGTGCCCTACAAGGTAATTCTCACTGATGAAACCAAAATTATAAGTTTTACTGAAGTTATTCAATTAAAATGAAAAAAATTCAGTTACCCTCGTCTTCCTCTGTGTCTTTCAGATGGGCTTGGGGATCTTGAAGAAAGGGGGCTTCTTCTCGAACTGCTAGAGCTCCTGCGCTTTGATTTATGATGTGGGCTTTAGAAATAAATTAATTAAATATTGTTACTGCTTATACAATTAAAAAGAAACTATAACTATCCCATCAAACAGCGATGCCCAAACTAAAACTCTGCTTTTTCTCTATATCTCCCTCCTTCTCTCTATTTCTGGAAACTCTAATTTATATCACCCTGCACATCACAATGGATGCTCATAGAGTATTTCTCTTCTCCCTCTCTGGGCACACACCCCTCTTTCTTTTTTTGCACCCTGCTTATCATATTGGTCTCTACCATAGAAATTCAACTTGATGAGAACGGCCCTTTTCACAAAGCCCCCCCCCCCCCCAGAACACATGACTTTTGCACCATAATAATAAAAAATCTCAATTTGGTTTAGAAGAAAGTATCCACAATGGTGAGTCACGCACCAAAGAATTTTTTATTCCTTTGTTTTTATAAGCAATTGCAGAATTCTATCAAAACTGTTTCTTAGTGATCACCCATGAGGTATGAACTTTCAAGCGAATCCATCCACCAGTTGCAAAGGTCTCTTGATAGATCAATGAATCAGTCAGTGGTATATTTGTAAATGTGTTATTTAAAGATTAAATGTTTTATTTTGTTTCTTACCTTTCATCTTGAGGGCTAGACTTTCTGCGTTTTCTTCTGTCATCCGCTTGTCTAGACCTGTCAGGGGAGGCCTGGACAAGAAAGAGAAGTTTTAAGATTAAGCATTTAGCCATTTATGCCCACTATTCCAGAAAGTGTTTTTTTTAACCCTTTAAGAATCATTTCCTGACCCCTTTCACTTTTAACCTTTTGAACCTGCCAGCCCGATTTATCAATCCATGCCCCGCCAGACTGATATATATCGGTTTCGCGCACCTTACCTTAAACCAACAGTCTGTAATTACAAATGTGAAGAAAAAAAATGTCACGTAGGACTATTGGACTTATGGTAAATCACTGTAATGGCGCCGCCATTTTTTTAAGCATTGAACTGATTTACAAAATGAAAAGACAGTCTCTTGGTTCAGGTAATCGTAACACAAAAATATTAACTCAGCATGAAGCAGTGAACTATATCCTCAATGATTCTAAGGATGATGAACTAGATCTAGAAAATGATTACAATGATAGTGAAATGGAGATTGACTCCGACGATCATCTACTAGATCTAGACGAAATCAGTACAGTAAATGAAGAAACTAGATCTACACCTGTACCAGCATCAGGTCCATTGAAGAAAAATGGGCGTGGAAAGGGGCATTGCCCCCAAAATCAAAATTATTCTACATCTAAAATTGATTCTGGCTGGTCAGAACTGAACATATTTATCACTCAACCTAGAGCCTAGATCTAGTAATAGAACATTCATGCTATACTGCTATACTATGAGTATGACAAATAGAAAATTGTACCCCAAAAAACTGACAAAGATGAAGAAAATGCAGAGAGGTCAGTCTGAATTTGTCATGGCAATATTACATGCCTAGTTTGGATGGACCCATTTATTTTATTTTTTTATATCACAATCCAACACACAAGGGCACCCTGAAAAGAAGAAATAAGGATGGGACAACTGTGGATGTGCCAACACCACACTTCTGCATTGAGTACACCAAATACATGGATGGTTGTGATGTTAACGACCAAGTTTGTCGCCTCAACAAAACATGTCGTCATTACCGCTGGGCTCGGCGTCTAACTGTAAAAAATTTTGGGCTTGCAACAATGCCTACATTCTGACAGAACAATTCAGTCCTCACAAACAACTAGGCAAAAGATATAGAACATTCTCAATGTTCATGGATTACATTTGTTTGTCACTTATTGGGGATACAAGAGTTGAAGCAAAAAAGGCTCTACTCCCTGCTGACACACATGTGAGACTTCAAAATATTAAGTAACACCATCCTCAATTGTCCCCAACAGCTATTGAAAATAATGTTATGTGTAGTTTGTGCTTACAAATTCAATATATAATATGTAAAGCATTTTCCAGAAAAGGATTATAATAGCAGGCCTGTCAAGAAAATCAAAACTAAATTTTGGTGCAAATTTTGCCAAGTGAACTTGTGTATAAAGGAAGGGGTCTACGTGCTGGGAACAAGATGTTTTAATTTAGCTTGATGTAGATATTGTAATACTGCAGAATTCAAACTTTGCACCATCATATATTTATGATAATGACAGTGTGAAGCCAGGTAATTTTAGGTCAGGCAACCACCCACTTGTTAGACTTGTTAAGAAGGAAGTATAAATCTAACTGAGGCAATAGGCTCTAAAAATCTAAATGAATATGTTGTTTTTTTTATATGAACATGTTTGAATACTTAAAGAGTTAAGATGGACATTGATAATGATATGATGGACTATCTGTTGATAGACTGCATTAAAATTTACTCATGATGTTCTTAATAATAGTAATAGTTATAGTTAATGTATAATGGCTTAACTTGTAGATTCTAGATCTATAACCTTTGACTTTGTCTTTTGTTAGAGTAGCATCATTTAAACAACTTCTCTACTTTAACTTTTCAAGAGTCTACTCATTAGTCTATTTTATAAGGAGGAGTCTATATGACCATAGTACATAGTCTTTAAACTAGTAATTAGAGTAGGTTCTTATATTTTGAACACCCATTTCGGGAACTAGGTCAAATTTTTATTTTATTTTTTTATTTGAAGGTTTAACTTACAAAAAAACTGAAACCAGATTCTTATTCTGCAACTAAAGGACAATAAAAATAGATGTGTTCCTTTGTATTACTACCAATAGTCAAGATTTTATTTTAAAATAAAGTAGGTCACTCCATGCACCTATTTTGAACGCAGTTTTTGGGCTTTCTCCTCCAGTTGAACAGTGAGCACCGGCATTGAACACCACAATGTAATTGCTAATAAATTATGTCTGTGTTACTTTAAAAATATTTAGATTGTAGTAAAAGAAGTAGATTCACTTTTGCAATATAAATTTATAGTATATTTCCTCATACTCTCTCTCTCTATATATATATATATATATACATATTATTTAAATACCTGTATAATCTATGTGTAGAAACAGACAGAAATCAATTTATTTAGATAATAGATCTATAAATTATTATAGTTTAATAAACATGATATTTTCTCTCTATATTTCTTTTAATTCCCAACCAAGGACCCTCTTTCTTCTTTTCACAATTTGGATGTCATTTTGTTACACCTTAACATCCCCTCCCTCCCATAGATGCTTATAGTTCTTTTTATAACTCTCCCCTCCCCTCCATTGCCTTTTTTGCTAGGCTGTGACACTACACGCTTAGTGTATAGGCTACCTCTCCTCACCTCCAGCTCATCTGGCATAATCATGGGCAGGTCTCTAGCTTCAAATTACAGGGTTAGTAGCACTTTTCCATAAAAAATTTTTTAGGAGATTTTAGGAAGTTTTTTAAAGATAAAATGTATGATGTATTCCGGTATATTATATATAATATATATATATATGTAGGCCCTATATGTGTGTGTGTCCCCTCCCGTTTGTGTGTTACATCTTGTAGAACATACATAAAACTATGCATTTATCAACTCATTGATTGCTACTTGATTGTGAAAATAAAAAAATATCTTGCCAACATCCGACCCAGAACAGAAACAACGTCATCAGCTGTGGTATGTCCACAGAAAAAGTAATGAAAGTAATAAAAAAAAAAAAACGAAACCTAAAACAACCATTTTTTCCCCAAACAATTAGTAAAGAATGGTTGCTATTCCATTTCTTTTTTTCATTAAAAAATAATCTTAGAGATGCTACCTATGTGTATCTTATAGATACTAGAGTTATGGTGTGCATTTAAGGTAATAATGTTTTATCTTGTATTAATATTAATATACAGGCCTATTTGTATGTTTAGTTGACATTAGCTTACTAAATAATGGCTTTTGGATGGAGGGGGGGGGTATTAGACCTATTAGTGTTTTGTTTTTTCAAGCATATTTTTCCACTGTCTTTTTACAAGAAATAACTCTACGAACTTTTCATAGCTGTATGCGAAATATTTTCGCTAAATCTGCAGTAGATCTGGACTCTTGATCTATGAATTCTATGGCACTAAAATTCGCGGACTTTTAGCGGCTGTGTGCAAATTATCTTCACCGAATCTATCGTAGATCTAGTCTTGAGATCTAAGCCACTACCATAAATTTAGACTCTAAATAGATCTACGTCACTAAAATTCGCGGACGGTACGCGGCCGTGTGCGAATATCTTCACTGAATCTAGCGTAAACCTAGACTAGATCCAAGTCACTAAAATTCACGGACTTTTCGCGGTTGTGTGTGAATTATCTTCACTGAATCTAGCGTAAACCTAGACTAGATCTAAGTCACTAAAATTCACTGACTTTTCGAGCTGTGTGCTAATTATCACTGAATATACTTTAAATCTAAACTGTAGTGTAGTAGATCAAAGTCACTAAATTCGCAGACTTTTCACGGCGTTGTGCGAATTATCTTCACTGAATATACTTAGACTTAGATCTAGCGTTTTTCTAGAGTAATCTAGACATTAGACTAGATTAGATGTATCGAGATCAATAAATTGACTAAAATTCAAGGCTAACTTACATCTATATCTAGATAGGCCTACTAGATCTAGATGATTTACGGACTTTCTACTCAAACTCTTACAAGAAGATTTAGGTGAGGGAGGGCCCGGAGCGGTGTAGCCTACAAATTAGGCTGCTTAGGCTCTAATTATAGACAATGACAATAGTCACTACAGACTAGATCTATCGCGTCTTCATTGGTAACTATGAATAATAACAACCATATCTACGCTGCCTTCAGAAAAAAAAAACTGCCAGGTCAAATGCTTGCTTGAGCCAAGGCCATCTTCAATCATGAGGTCGTGCTTCACAAGTGGGTGAAAGGCGGTGTTGTCACTGGTCAGCTCAATTAACACAGCCAGCCCGTAACATCATGCGATAGAATGCCTAGTTGTGCTGTTTCCCCCCCCCCCATTTTTAGCAAGAAATAAGCAAAATAATGTTTAAAAAAAATATTGGGTACAAATTTTAGGAGAGAGGACAAAATTTTAGGAGGGTTCTGGCAATTTTTAGGAGAATTTAAGAATTTTAGGAGACTTTTCATTTTTTAGGAGATTTTAGAAGTTTATAGGAGCACTACGAACCCTGAAATTAGAAGCCCACACTTTTTCTTTCATTCATAAATTATATATTTTGATATCTCGATCTAGGTCATATTTATTCATTGAAAAAATCTTAAATTTATTAATCCCAATAATATTCCTTATTACGATTTTGCTGTGTTCAAAATCGGAGAATGAGCTGATTTCATTATTATTTGTTTGGACACCCCCTTATATTGGTATGAATTGGCGGTGGAGGCTAAACCAACAGCTTTACATACATGGGTACCAAGAATCTTAAAAACTGCCATATTCTTTGAAAAAACGGCATAAATACTGGAACTTATCTAAAGTTGGACATCGTTTTTAGCTCCAAACATAAAAACAAATGAGGCGGAAAACAGATTGAGCTCTCAACATTCTACTTTTAGGACCATTTTTTTGACCAATTTCAAATTGGCTATTATTGACATATTATGTATCAATTTTATTGCCCAAGAATAGAGGAATTCAAAAAAAAATAAAATCATAAGCAACAGACAATTATTTAACATGAAAAAATGAGGTCAAACACACCTACCCCTAAAAATGAAAAATCTATCACTCAGAGAAGATATGTCCAATAATCCATGAATTTCACAAATTCACAATATTATTAATAGAAAAATGTATCACAAAGTAAAGTATATTTATAGAACATTTGAAAAAAATATATAAACAAGTGTTTTAATTCATTTATGCCCATTAATTGAGCCTTCCCAGACCCCACCCCCTCCGTAAAAAAAAAAAAGAAAAAATTATACTTTATCATCATCCTAAATAATAAAACCATTATCAGTTTTGACATAATATATATCAATTTTAATGCCCAAGAACAGAGGAATCCAAAAAAAGTAAATTCATTATCATCAGATGTCAAATATTCCATGAATTTCACAAATTCACAATATTATTAGCATAAAACTGTGTCACAAATTAAAGTATATTCATAGAACATTTGAAAAAAACAAACAAACAACTTTTAAAAAAGTAATTTAACTAAAAAATAAGTTTCCTCTTCGGCTCACCCTACCATAAAAAGTCACTTTTTTTTTCTTATCTTCATGTTTTAACATAGGCCTACTATTAAATTGTTACTGTTACTACTGCATGATGTTTTCTGTTTACTATCTCATATAATCTTAATCTTTGTATTTGTTGTTATTGTTGCTAATAAAAGAAATAAAAACAACTTGTATTTGGTTTATAAATATGACATGTGTTGTTTTTTTTTCTATATGACACTGTGTCCTGTACTAGTATCTACAACTAACAAGTACCAAGTATCCTAGAATAGAATCTAGATTATTATTATTTTTTTCAATTTAAGCAGTTTAAGATCTAATCTAAATTCAGATTTAAAGTTTATAAACTCCCATGAATTATATTTAGATTTAAAATCTTAGATCTAATCTACATTCTAGATCTCTAGATCCACACGTGTACATCGCTAGATTCGTTCTAGATCTAGATACCGGCTAGATCTAGATATGACTAGATTTAGATCTTAAGATTTTTTCCATGTTAAAATCTAGTCCTAAGTCTTTCTATGAATTATATTTATCGTAGATAACGATATAAATCTTAGATCTAATCTACTTTTAGACTAGGCCTAGGGTCTTGATTGACTTATCCACGCGTGTACATCGCTACATGACTATCTTATTCATAGTTCCTAATTAGCTACTTAATTTCTACTAGATTTAGATCTTATACGGTAAAGCTGTATAATTGCCGTAATGCGTATTAGATTTAGACCTGAAATTTAAATTTTATTAAAGTAGATCTATATGTTTATTAAATATTATAGATTGGATCTAGATCGATGTCTGTTTAAAAGGCTAGGCATCGATATGGCAATGCCGCGTAATTGCAGTAATTTAGATCTACTACACTACTGGTCTAGATTTAGCTAGACCTAGACCTGAAATTTAACTTTTATAGTATTAATATACTTCAGGTGATAGATTAACATTACATCTAAACCTAAATCTAGTAAAGAATGCAAGTATATCATAATATATATACATAAAACTTATAGAATTAGATCGATGTCCGTTTAAATGGGTAGACATCGATACCGCGAAATGCGGGCAATCATACTGATAATGCGATGCGCGCATAGATCTATAATCTAGAAAACTATAGAATAACGACAAGTAATAAAGCTTTAAAGATAGCTATTATAATATTAAAGACCTATCGGAAACAAATGTTTCTAAGCTAGAACTGGTGAAAATGCACGTTGTATTGATGCTCTCGCGTGGAAATTTCCCGGGAGAATGAACAAAACATTAATTAATTGGATTCAAATAACCTTGAGTTTTTGCGACCATGCATCCGGTGGGGCACTAAAAAAAACATTTTTTGGCTAAAAAAAGAAAAAACCCAGTACTTTAAAAACCCCAAAATATCTAGAACATGTTTAGGGACCTATACAACGTGTTTAATATGTAGAAATCTGTGATATTCTTTTTTGGGGGAATATTCTATTCCAGCCTTGAATTCCGACAATGCAATTTAGGTCATAACCAAAGGTGATGTTTTTTTTGGATTTAAGACAAAATAATGTTATTTTTTAATTTTCTTGTGTAAAATTATTAACAACATTCATTTTTAAGCGTAAATATGCTAAATTTACTTATAATAATATAAAAAAAATATGTTTCTTACCTTTTCAAAGAGGAACACATAGAAGTGAAAAGTAAATTATGTTTGTCTGAATTTCTATACTTTGTAATACTCTCAAATGCACAAACTCATAATAAAAACGAATTTCAAACATTTATTGATATGACAGCTTACACAAACATTGCTCTAAACTCTAACCAAAACAACAAACAAATACATCACAGGTAGTAGCTTTACAGAAAAAATGAATTATGAACTTCAAAAATGCATTTTTGGGTACAAATCTGTTTTCCGCCATGAGTTATTAAACAAAAAAGCGACCCGTTCAAGGCAGGTGAATTCTATGTGGTGTTCAAAATATAAGGACTTCCTGTATATAGTAAAAGGTGTTCTCTAATTCTAGGTCTAGATCTAGCGAGTCTAGACTCTAGTGACTAGTCTAGGCCTCTATCTAGAATCTAGACTAGACATCTACTAGATTATTTTATGATTATTTTTAGATCTTCTAGATGAATAGCCAATGAATAGGAAGACGAAGCCTGGTAGAGTCTGTATAGTACTATTCATGACTAGTCACTAATGAAATGATTAAAATTAAATGAATGTAATGAATGTTCAATGAGCAGCTTTCAGACTTTGCTTGTCACGACTTGTTCTAAAAAGAATAATTACATTTAAGCTAAAGCCTAAATGGCCCTAAAATCTAAATGTAGTAAATCTAGACCAGATTAGATGAAGAAAGGCTGGAAGGACTGGGCCGTGTAGTGGTATTTTTATCGTTTTGACACGCATTTTGATGGTTTTTTATTTCGACTTTTACCTTCCCCCTTGCGGTTGCGCTTGAACTCTTGGTGGTTGGTCTACCGTCTTGTCACTTGTGTGTGTAGTGTTGGTCAAAATCACTGGTTAAGTGGTTTGACATAACAAATTAATGGATATGAACATAGACTAATATTTAATCTAATGAAATATCATTCTAATATTTATTTACCTCCTTGTCACTTGCCATTTCTAATTAATATTAGATCAACGTTTTAACAACGGAAATTCCAAGAATTAAGTAATCTGACTTCTCTTCGTGTAACAACTTGATTCCTCGCCCAGTTTAAGGATTTTAGTAGGCTAAATAACGAAAAAACGCGTTTTCGAAGAAAATGAGTAAATATAAAACTTGGAACGAAAATTATCCCGCTCTTTTTGGTATATAGATCTAGATCTCATCTAGATATCTTTCTTTTCTTTTTTTTTTTTTCTAACGCATATAGATCTACTCTATAGATAGATCTATATTCTCGAGTTTGATCTAGATGTGTACAGATCTAGATCTAATTCAATATCTTGTATAGATATTAGATGTAGATCTATATTATGCATTATATATTATTTTGCTAAGTGGTAGATGTAGTCAAGATTCATATTTTGTATGGCATATTACATTATAAAGAAATAATTTTTGTTTGTAAATAGGCGTATAATGAATAATGGCCCTATATATTTGTCTTCAGATATAATAATAATAATAATCTTTATTGTCCGTAAGGAAATTTGTCTTACAATTTGTGCATTATATAAAACAAAACATTATTTAAAAAAAAAAAAGTTCTACTAGACTCTATAGCCTAGACGCCCTGGATCCCTTCTAGAATCTATATAGAGATCTAGAACTATATACTAGAATACTTAGATATAGATTAGCTTCTAGATATTAATATAGGCTCGAAAAAATGGTCCAGATTTCTTTATTTTAGCTTCAAAATTTTTATCACATCAGACTTACACAGGAATTTGCTGAACAAAAATTTCATTGCCCATGCATACTTCAAATCAAAATCTTATATCATTTATATCTAGAATAATAATAAAATAAAGATATCGGGTGGCAACATGTTTAAACTTATGGATACATTTTATGAGGCATATGGATTTACAAATAGATCTAGATTTAGTTTATTATCTAGATCTAGATTTGTTGAAGGTTTCGGTTTCGATTGTTGAGGAAACGGCCGGAAATACTAGGGCGTTTATTTGAACCAGAAGTAAGGGAAATAAGAAAAACAAAAAAATTCAGATTGCCCTTTACTATCCAGAAGACATTCTTGAAATCTTAGAAATGTTTAAAATAAAATATTCATATTTCAGCCACAGCAGATGCTTTTAAAATCTCTTGCCCTTTCTTATAAGTTATTAGGTAACATATCCTTGATTTAATGATGCTTCCGTTGGTCAAGAGATCATCGGTGCAAGCTGGACTCTTTACTGGACAATCACCGAGGAGTAACTTTGGGGGGGGGGGATTTAATTTCTAATAAGAATGAACGGCACACATTTTTCTTTAAAACTGATTTGAAAAATTAAGTGTAAGGCCTGCAGCTATTACAATGCTAATGAAGATCTATCGACTGTCATTGCAAGTAACGACTCAACCATGAGTACCCAGGAGGAGCAGCATCTTCCAATCTAGGAGCCTTTCGGTTTTGATTTAATAAAAAAAATTATATTAGTGACACAAACAGGCAAGCTGTGTTGTTCCCAAATCATGGGCGTAACCAGGGATTGGATAGGGGGTCGGATTCACACTCCTCTCCCAATTAACAAAAAAAAAAGGGGAGGTGGAGGAATTCGATGTCGGTAGTTTAGCTTTATTATTTTTTGAGGACGTTTGAGTTTCAAAAGTCTTTCTCCCATCATAGCCATCAGGGATGTGGTGTGACCTTTAACCCCATCCCACCAATTAAAAAAAAAGCAAAGCTAAATTAGTAAACTAATTTCATTAGGGCATCGAAAAGCGAAATTAAAAAAAAAGGGGGGGGGGTAAAACTCTTTAATAATAATAATATAAAAAAAATAATGTAAGCAAAACAACGGTGACCAAGTGTCTTGGCGTATTCAAGTGCGATTCCAGAAAACAATTTCTCCCTCTTTATTCCACTTCTCGTGCTGTTTGATGACACAAACAGGCCAACTTCGTTGTTGTAGCCTAGTTTTGTCCATCCTACGTTCACAACTTGCACTTCAACAGTCTGATAAAGATTTTCAGGCAACGTTTTCGAACAATAGACAATGATTATACAAACTTGTAGCTGTGAGCTTATCATCATCGATGCCTATATCTGGTCACTGGTTATCTATTAAAACTATTTAAAACCACTCTTTCAAGGCCTATAGTAAATTTGGTCACCATGGTTATCTATTAAAACCATTCTTTCTAGGCCCTGGCTGTCATAATGTTTTCTCAAATCCCGTTTGACAAAACTTCGCAAATCATTTTTTTTTTACCTAGGAAATTAAGTTTACGATTAAAGACATAATAGTTCCTTTTCTTTTCAGCTACCAATTTTTGTTTGTAGTACCAAGGAACTTGTAGCCCCCTGTTCAAGTACTAAAACGCATTTAGGCCTATTTAATATTCTCCGTCTTTTGATACTACTTATGCACTGTCAAGTAACTTCGTTTTGACTTTACCCTTATTTTCACTTTCATTCAGACCCACATCTCTACTCTATTAATGAAGAGTAACAATGGGTCCTATATAGGGGCGGAGTCGCGGTGGCTGAGCGGTAAAGTGCTTGTACAATGCAATTTATTAAAAATAGGCCAACTAAGCTCTGCAGCCTTCATCATCCACTAAACTTCGTTACGTAGGCCTATTGTATTTAAGTATGCTATTTCATAATTAAGGACAATGTGTAAGGCTAGTATTACACTGTAAAAATCTATTTTAAAAAAGGTCTTTAATAAAATGGTTAGACGAGTGTCAAGCACGACAGTCCGTGGAACCCTTTTACAAGAAAATAGATACAAGATATTTCTTGGGCTATGTTGTAATTCAACCGGAAGTTTGACCGAATGCCCATATAGCCAGTCCGCCCATGGTCATTTTCTTCTGAACCGAAACATGTTTTCTAAACACACGTTCGCAACTACTTGCAATAAACAAAACGAACAATAAAGAGACTTAACATATGATATAGGCTATATATGGGATCTAACATGAACCTAAAAGCAACCGTTCTTAGACAAATTAATATCATGATTATTCAAATCAAACATTGACCTCGTGCCAGTTGCAATGGATGATAGGCAAAACCAGACAAGTGTGTAGGCACGAGAAGAATCGCGGACAAGACCGCTTATGTTTGTTGCGTGCCCATTTCTTTCACAATCCACTGTAAATAATACATCCTTATAGCCTAATTTAGCTATTCGTTGATTGGCCTACCTTACTACCGGCTATACGATACAGACACTATTCGAAGTTAGAAGTGGATCGATGGTCGCTTGTTGTAAGTATTGATCGGTGGCTTCTTATGGGCGTACAGCGCATAGAAAACTTTCAGTGTTTTTTTTAATTTGAATGATTATGATTTAAGAATTTCGACTTGTGTGAGTCAAAGTAACTTTACTACTGCATGTGCTCAATATTTACCGGTACAGTGTATATGCTGGTGCAAATATATATATATATATATATATACCTTTACATCATCTGCACTATAGACCACAAGGTCTGAAAAGGGAAATAAAAAAAATACAAATTATGAAAATGTAAAAAGAAAAACAACAAAACACGGGAACTTGATTGAAGCTTTGTGGGCGTAAATGTAAGTCGTGTTGACAGAGTACGAGTCATTGAAACCCTCATGCCGCCTCGTTGTGTTGGATGCGCATGGGACTGTCATCGCAATTGTCCCAGTAGCAAGAAGCCAATCAACCCGTGCTCAATGATGGTGCCCACCGCCCCACCAAACAAACACTTTCTTATTGTATACGTTACAGACGTTCTTTCAAAGAAGAAGATGACGTACAAGGCGTATCCATATCTTATACTAATAGTGCATGTTCATGGGAGAGTAAAGGCTTCTCAATTATTGCTTTTTGTTTCTGGCTGATTCAGGCAACCCGTTTTATGTGTAAATAGCACTAGTATATTAACATATCAAAATAAGAAAGAACAAAAACTGATTCAGCATAGCCACATGAAATAATGCGCTCCTGCATAACCTTGTAGACAAGCCTTAAGGCTAGACATTATGAATATAAATTTAAGAACTAAGCTTAACTTTTGGTTAAATAAAGTCCAGGTCTGTATAGCCATGTGAGTGTATAAGAAACTGAATAGTATGACTTACTAACAACCAATGCAGTAATTCTCTTCGCCTTCATGCAAAATGTATGCAAAAAAAAAAAGCCTTCCTATATATTTATAAAGGTACAATGAAAACAAAATTATGAGTGTTCTTTGCATTATATATCTCTAAAAATACTATTCTTTATATATGGAGTGTCTTTGAAGTATTGTTGTAAAAATGCTGTACGTATAAAATAAATTGTAAAAACAATGAGGTTTTCGTTCCAGAAGATAAATGCAATGAGATCAATTTTTTAAAAGCATGCTACAAAATTTAGTTAAATCGGATATTTAATAGAGATTTCAGTTGAGGAAATATAAACGTTGACATATATGCGGACAATAGAGACAATTCCATTTTCAGGAACAGCTAAAAATAGAAATATTTTTTTTACACTAATTAGTGCTTTAAAAAAAAAGGAATCAAGAAAATATTTTATTCAAGTTTAACAGTTGGCATCACAATTACCACGTCATCATTTCACAATTACATCACTTCACAACAAAACCTGAACATGAATATACGTCATTTTCCCTACGGTATTTCTTACGATGTGAATACAAAAAGTAATGAATGATTACAAAACAGAAGAAAAAAAAAAAGGTTCAATGTTATTGATGTCATCTTTAAAACTATGAGTACCGGTACCTTCTGTTCTCTATGATAGTATCTTGCCTCACTCTATAAATTTATAAACCGGTACGGTAATAAAATAAAAATCTAATACCGGTACAATAAAAAATATATAGTATAGTTAAAATACATTAAAGCACATTTAAACAAAAAATATTTTTTAGCAATACATTGCGAAACCCTGTCGCAATAACCCTCAATTGAATGATGAACTCAAGACATTCAAAACATGTTCGGACTACAACTTTCATTCTCAACGAAGGTACGGTAGGCCACCTGCACACCTAATAAATAGATCCAACAATCATGTTGGGCAAGTAGATCTACATAACCAGTGAGAAACACGATACAATTTCCTATAGGCACCGACCTATATCGATAAATAGTTTAGGCCCCCAGATACTAACCTGGTTCTACTTTAGCCACCGCATTATTAGGCATTGCCATAACTGATCAGTTGATATTGTCAAGTTTTCTGGTATTTAGATCTGGACGCAGTGGCATTAGGCATGTGTAGACTTCAGTGCCTCACTTCCACATTGAGTGTACCGGTACTAGATTCTAATGAGGCTAATGAAATCGTTCTGGATAAGGGGAGACAATGGTTTTATAATCCTATATCCTAACCATATTCAAGTTTATTGCATTATCAATTTCAATCGTCAAATATACACTCCAGATATATCAATAGTACACTTTAATTTATACAATACTTTGATTCAAACGGAAAGCTGGTTTACATTGATTTTTCTTATAGATTAAATAAGGTACATTTTTTAAATGAATGGAACATTTGCATAGTATTGGATATAAGCAAAATAAGAAGGAATCATGAAATTAAAATGATATTGTAAGAAAAGACTACCTGTAAATAAATTCATTGAAATTTGCATGTCAAGAGTTGAAATTGCAGTCCATGGAGACAAGAATTGGATTTTTATTACAGCAAGTATTTTTTACCATTATCCTAAAGAGCTCATTGTTAACTGGAACTGAAAACAAATTTGGCAACTTCATGATCTAACCATACATACTGATAGGATACATTCAAACTAATTCAGACACTAGGTATAAAGTAAGTCAAATAAGAAATGAATCCTACTTGAACACAGAAACATATAAATATGATGGACTATTATGCTCCTTATCACATAAATACTCTGCTCATTTACTATGAAATGTTGACGCTGAGAACACTTACTGAAAGAGTGTGGGGTACTGCTACTTAAAAAAAAAAAAAAAACAGGAAAATTCAAACCATGGAATTTACTCATAGTTTAAAAAGTAAAAGAGTTGTCTCCACATGAGCCTAGCTGGCTACAATCATCTACATGGTGCTAAAGTTGTAAAAGAAAAAAAAATCTATTTTAGGTACAAGTATATGTAGGAACATTTTATTTCTTTTAGTAAGTAATTTCTTTCCCTACCAAAATTTTCTGTATGAAAAAAAAAAACAACAAGCTTTTAGCTACATCACTGTGCATCAGTAAAATCAACAAATATTTTATAACGAATCAAATTTATTACATATTGCACTTTCAGCAGAATGTTAGTATGAAATAAAATGTAAAACATATGGAATGAACATAATGATAATCATCATACTCACTAAAAGTAATGATAACAAAGGAAATAAATAAATAATATATTAATAAGAATTACGTATAATGTATTTTGTTTTTTTACAAGTGAAAACAATATTGTTTGGAATTCAGGTTTCTTAGGAATACAACAAAACAAGTTCATTTCAAAAACTATTATTACAATGGTAAATAAATGTGGTAAACAAACAAGCATTAACTTCTCAAAGGCACATTCATACTTGGATGTAGTGGATGTGAGATGAATTACTTGGGCTAGAATATCGAAGTTTCAGATTTATCTAAATCAGCTCACTAGGGTTATAAAGTAGTCCTAATATTTGTAACAGAGGTTTGGATTACATTGAATGACTGGCTGTACATGTTATTCTATTATTAAAACATTGGTTACAGTACAGCTAAAAATTCAGCACTTCTGCACATGTCTTTTATAAATCGTTATGCCTTAAAGAAGAAATTAATTACATTTTTAAACAGGATTTGCTTTCATATATATATATATATATATATATATATATATATATATATATATAGTTACTAAGTTAGCTACAGAAACAGCACAAAATATAAGATTCATTATCATATATACACATGGTGTAATTGCCTTAAAATTTATGGTGATATACACAATTAAATTGAACATATAATTAATAATTAGGATTAAAAATAAATCATAACATTCCATATCATAAGAATTTGTTTCAAGTCGCATCCCTTTCTCAAGGCACTTTACTTAGGAAAATTGCTAACTATGTACATCAAGTTAATTCTAAACACTGGTTTCTTATTCTCATATTGTATAAAAAAGGTTAATAGACAAATTGGACAGATATCTATAAAAGATGTTCTGATTAAAAAAAGATGGATACCGGTAATCAAAAAATAGTTTGTGTTACGAACTGAATTCCATTTTTACAAAAGACTTTTAGAGATTTGTAGTCAAGTCTAAAGATAAACAATAAATGACTACTTTATTTGAAAATATTTTTTTCTTTAAAAATATTGGATTACTTAATGCTTAATTATGGATAAATACTGAAAGACTCAAACCGATTTAAAAAACAACATAATCCCCCCCCCCCTAACATTTTTTTAACAAACGACTACAGTATGACTTTCATAATAATTACTTCTTCAATGTCAATCAACGCATATTTCTAAAGGTATTTAAAAAAAAACTTGGCACCACCATGGCATGTGCAAGCACTGCAAAACATCAACTGAAGTAACCCTTGCACCTCAATTTTCTTTGTAACAGTAAAAATAAACCTTATTACCAATACATTTTTTTTTACTAATTTTTTTAAATTGTACATGTAGCATTATTTAAAGCTTAAATATGTTCTTTTAATTTATTTTAATACTGTTTAAAAGAAACATTGAATAGTTCAAAGGTACTATGGTCAGACTTTTTCACTCCAGTTTATGAAAGTCTTTGCAGGATAATTTTATTTTGTAGAAGGAAAGTCTGGGCACAGATAATCAACACCAGTTATAATTTCAAACTGTTCACTATTTTTTTCTACCGTTTACTTCAAACACAGTGTAATCTTCATCATCATCATTGCCATCTCCTAAAGGTTCCATTTCCATGTCTCCTCGCTCACCTTGTTGAGTTATGATACCATATTTCCTTGACTTTGTTCTTTTTTTTCTCAATCTGTGGAGACGTAAAAGAAAGGTAATCCTTTTTTTAAATTTTGTTTACAAGTTGGTTTTTTACATTGTATATATATATTTTAGTTTCAACTTAACTTCAAAAGATCTTTTTTCATGTTCTTTAAAATCTAATGCCTAAAGTATTTAAAGAAATCCATTTTATAATGCTCTCTCAATGTAAGGTACATAGCATGTATTTTCTTAAGGCATTCGATTGAATGCGCACCACCTCCCAGTCTCCCACACTCAATTTATTTTAGCTTTGTGTTCTCTAAAAAAAAAAGAAGGAAATATTAGTTTGGTTTGTTAATTGTAATTGTTTATTGACCCCCCTTTTGAATGTAGAGAAACGATAGAGCTACTGGGCATACACACACAGACAAAATCATTATCATTCCTTGGCTCTAGATCTATCTTTGTGATGCTACAAAACTGACGTTTTTTTTTTTATTGCTTTTTTTTTTTTTTTTTGCGAATTGATGCGTTATGGCCCCGAATGTGTCAAAACTGTGCCTAAGCAAGCAATAGGTAACCTGTGTAAGAAATTGTATACATATCCATTCAACAGTTGATAAGATCTCTTGATACATACATACAGTGATTCAGTGGTATTTTGCGCTTAGATTACTGGTATATAAATTATAATCCTTTCACTTTAAAAAGAAAAGTTTTTTTTAAAACTGACGACAAAAGTTATCAAACAAATAATCAAATTTACCTTATTGCTCGCACAATGAAGTACACAATTACTATTCCAGTGACACCTAATGTAACATAAAGTGTTCTCAGTAACATGTTTTTATCCTTCATAGCATCAAAAATTGATCCATCTCCATAAATGATGCTACTGCTATTGGTTCTACATTGAGAAGAATTTTTATTTTCAGGAAGACTGCAGTTAGTCATTTTGTCATCCAATTTTTCAGTATTAGTTTCTTTGGGTTCCATGTTTACAGATCTTTGTAGTTCATTAACATTATAAGCTCTTCTAAATTTCTGTGATTGTTGTTGATCATTACGATCTATTGAAGAGGCGTGAACTTGACTTTGAGGCAAAGTTAGCTGTACTGCTGCCAAAATGTAAATCAATGAAGCTAATGTGGAAATTGAAATCTTAGGCAGGAATTTCATCATCTTTATAGAAGTTGCAATGTTCATCTTGAAAACAATTGAGAAGCTATAGATCTGTATACAGAGAGAGCGATAGAGAGTAGTAAAAAAAGTAGATGATATAGATCTAATAATATAATATATATATATATCTACTTAACTCTACTAACTGGTTACTGGATCTATTTTCTAAATTATACCATAATATTGTCAATATTGAGTTGAACTAGATATCTATGATTAGTATGATTAATTATAATTTACTTATTTTCTATCATTATGATTAAGAATAATATAGACACATAATTACATAATAAGAGTCTAGGTCTAGTAGTACTAATAGTACTGCTAATTATAAATACTATTTAAACTAAGTTAGGGTACCCTACTAAGTTTGTTTTTGAATCACATTCACAATTGACACAATGAATGACTTAAATTTACAGTTATTGACTGAATCATCTAATAACTTAAACTTAAGAATACTTTAGATGTAGAAATCCAAGATTAATTATAATAAATTATATAGTTTTTTTTATATAGTCTTTAATTATGGATTTAGAATTAGATAAGATTTTCTAAGGTAGAAATATATTTTATTTAATATATATTATAATTTATATATAATATTATTAATATTAAATATTTTTTACTATTATAATTATACTTTATAGATCTACTTACTTAATATAGTTAATAATTATAATATATTTATATAGTTATTACTTATAGATCTGTCAAAAAAGTATACAGTATACACATAATAATAAATAATTAATTAAATTAATATTAGAATTTAGATCTAGATTTAGTCTTATTAGAATTTATAATAGGAGATGGTATCATCTAGTAATATATTATTATTATTAATAGTACTAGACTCTAGTGAGAGTCTAGTGCTCTAACTCTAATCTAATGATTAGAGATTAGTAATAGTACTCAAATAGTACTGTATTAGTTAATATATATTGACATATTATATTGTATTTAAAAATAGTATAGACATAGACCTAGTATAATACTATATAGTATATTATTTTATCATAGTCTAAGTCTCTAAGACTGTTTAGTCAGTCTCACTGACTCACACACTGAGACTGAGTGACACGGTCACACAGGTCTAGACTAGTCCCTAGTAGTTGATCTAATCATTATTAAGGTAAACTCATAAATTAAAACTAGACTCTTAAAATCCTATAACTTTAAGTATAAAAGCCTTATAAGGCTAGATCTAGAAATCTAGATCTATATTTGTGGTGATTCTTGTTTTTTGACACGCAATTTTTGTTAGTTATGAAGATGTAAACTATGATTACATTTCCGCCGGAAATTTTCATTACCTTAGACCAGGTAGTTTACAAACATGTAGACTAAATAAAATTTAGATATATTATACGATTTAATAAATTATAGATAGATCTAGATCTATATCTATATTATATATTTAGATATATCTACATTTCATTTAGATCTAGTGCAAATAGAATCAGTAAGTCGTGTTTTTTTATTCTGTGTGAAAATAGAGTATAATCATGCTATAAATACATTAGATCTAATTTATTTTATGCTACTTTATAGATCTAGATCTAGATATTCATAAGACGGAGACAAAATAATTTTAGACGGAAAAAAACAACAAATAAACGTAAAAATAAAAAAAAATCGTACAATGGGTAGGCTAAATAACGAGAATAGATTTATAACTAGATCTAAATCTAAATCTAGATTCTAGTGTCAACAACAACGTGAACAACAAAAAATTACTGTACAAGTGACGGTACTAGATTTACAACTGTTCTAGAATCTTATCTAGATCTAGATCTACAACCTTAGAACATTATAAATCATTATTGTGGTACTTACCGTACTGTCTACTGATCTTTTACTTTACTTTTAGACTAGTTACTTACACTTTAGAAAATATTACCTATTAGATACCACTTATTAAAGTTATTAGAATGATAATCTATTTATATTATTTATCTATAATTTAATAGATCTAATATCTAATAATAACTTAATAAATATAGACTATTTATAAGTATATATTACTATTTATTTTTTATAGTATTTATAGGAATATACTAGATCTAGACTATAGATCTAGATCTATAGTATATCTAATAGATATCTTAGAATATCTATACTTATATTATATTAGGATCATGATTCATACTATTCATCATTTTCATAGTATCTACTAATCTAGTCAATCTAGACATAGACTGATAGACATAGTCATAGTCATAAGAGTCACCTATAGTTAGTTCTATCATGCCTATGCAGTAGTATGAACTATGATGAGTATGCTGCCTATAACTACTATATTATAAGTTAAGTTAAATAAGTATAGATTTCTAATTAATATTAAATAGATCTAGATCTATAGCCTATGACAGTATGAGTATGAGACTATGTCTATACTTCTATAGACAGTATAGACTATACTAGTATAGTAAAGTTTTAAGTTCCCCTTTTTAAGGCTTTTAGGACCCCTAGTCCGACCTGACCTAGATCTATTAAAATTGAATGATTATTATTAATTATTAATGCAACCTAGCCTAGACTAATTGTCATAATAAAGTACAAAAAAGTCTTGGACTTGAGTGACAATGCATGTTTCAATGTGTGTTTCACAATTTTTGGCACTTCTCTGTCACTAATGACCTAGCCTAGCCACTAGTGATTTATTTAAATTTATTAATCTAGACTACACTATACTACACTACACTGACTACAGTTGTACAGTGGATTAGATTTCTAGAATCTAGATTGCCTAAATTATAAATCGATATAGTATAATATATAGTCATACAGTTGATCTAGCTATAGTGAGAATCTACAATAATCTACTAGTAACTAGTAACATAATAGTACTATAAATATAGCCTTCTATAGTAATAACTATAAAATAGTCAGTATCAGTATAGTCACACTAAAACTAAACTATAACAGTATATTTAATATAGTGGCATGATATTCACAGTCTAGTGACAGTGTAAAGAAGTGTCATTGAAATTAAGTTGTACTTGCACACGTACACTCACACCTTGTTGGATGGCTGCCTGGTCTTACAAGTGGTATTTTTACTAAAAATATATTAATATAAATACATGTGTATATATAATTACCTGGTTTCTAGACTACCTAAACATTAAAAAGAATATAACTTTTATTTAAGGGTAAATTGACATTTAATAGTAGGCCTACTATCTTATTTGTTTTTTTACATTGCTTTTATAATGCACTCCGTCTGTCTGGTAAAAATTGTGTACATGATTTTTTTTCCACTTCACATTCTCAAGTTCAGATTTTGCACTTGTAATTATTCAGTCAATGACATGACATGAATCATAAAAAACAACTAATTAGTTAATCAATTAGTGGTAATGAATTAATTATTTTTTTATATTATAGGTAGTTAAAACTTTCAGTATTGACCGAAATGGCAGTGATTTTGTGTTGTCTTTTTTCTGTTACTAAACAGTTTTGAAACAGTTTTTTTTTTTATTTTGCTTGTTTATTTGTTAAACTCTTTCTCTCCATATTTTTTTTTCACGCTTTGAAGGAATTCTTCATTTTGCTCATTACTCTTTCACTACCCTGTTATGATTGGGCTTCACTAGCTTTGTTGTTTGTTATCATAAAATCTTGTATTTAGTATAGAATTAAAGGGAAATGCATGCTTTTTTAATATAATTCAAAGTCAAGTTTAAAAAAAAATTTAATATTAACTTAATTTGATAAGTTCAAATTCAACGATGGTATCGTCGATTAGGAGAGAAAGAGTTAACATGGAAAAGGTGGTGTCATGATTTATTAAGGTTCTATTATATATAGACATAGAAGGTTAAGTGACGACATGTTTAGTCTTTACAACATTTTCCAGTGAATGACCCGGAAGTGATGATCTTTACTAGTAACATGAATAAGAATACATATATATAAATATAAATTTGCATAAAATACAATAGTAATAATGATAAGATACCACAGAAAATTCAAAGATAAATGAAGTCAACTAGTGATAACATTAGACATTTTAAACTTCTTTTTTTTTTTTTTTTCAGATGACATGCTTTGACTCCTTAGGCTTTTGAAGATCTCTAAGTGTAATGTTTCATTTGGAACATAATTCATTTAAAAAATAAATCTGTCCAAAAATTTGTGGTTGGAAATCCTACAATGTCATCTAAACCAGTTAATGCAGAAAATGCCCACGCATACAAACTGGTTGTAGTTGGTGATGGTGGTGTGGGCAAGTCTGCCTTGACCATACAGTTTTTTCAAAAACTCTTTGTGCAAGATTATGACCCAACAATTGAAGACTCTTATATTCAGTATACTGAAATAGATGGAGAATGGTGCATTTTAGATGGTAAGTTAAACCTTTAAGTGGATTTTTCTATAGCCTTCTAATTTATGGATTAATGTTTGAAAAATGTACTAAGCCAAAAGCTAAGCATCTAAAAAAAAAATAATTGTTTAAAATACTTATTACAGTACTGGATACGGCAGGTCAAGAAGAATTTAGCGCTATGAGGGAACAGTACATGAGAAAAGGAGATGGATTCTTATTAGTATACTCTGTTACAGACAGACAAAGTTTTGAAAATATCAGCAATTTTCACACTCAGATTTTGCGAGTTAAAGACAGGTAAATGATACACAAAATCACTTAAAAATAGTTTTTTTTTTTTTTTAAATTAAAAAAAGAGTGTTATTGTCAGCAGAATACAAAGTTTTAAAAGATATTTAATCAATAGAATACAAAGTTTTAAAAGATATTTAATCAATCTTCGATTCAATTTTTATGATGTACACTGGATTAGAAACAGTGTACATTTGACTTCATCTTTAAAAACAAAAAGCCACTAATGTTTGGCCTTATTTTTGTATTTTATTATTTTTTTAAATGAATTACAATATAGTTTATGCTTGATAGTCTGACAGTTATGGGATCGAATGGGTGTTAGATTATTGAAAGTGTTGGATTACCAGGATTAGCTGTCCTCTAAAGCAGGCATGTCAAACTCGTTAAGGTGTATGGGCCACATAATAAACTTACTATGACCTGAGGGGCGGCAGCAAAAAATCAGTTGCAAAACAGCTTTTATGTAAATTAAAAATGATACAATAGAATACAATAATAAATGGCACACCTGTCCCTTAGTTAGCTATATATGTAGTACTATTTGGTTATCAAAAATTAATATAAATTACCCATTACTTTCTTTGTCCTGATGCTTGACATCTTTTCTGTGATAAAAGCTTATTAAATATCATCACAAATTTTGATCTGATAATCTCGAACGGTGAGGTGTTTGTGTAGCCTTCAGTATGCAAAAGAACTGCTCACAGAGATAAGTGCTTGCAAACATTGCTAGAATTCTGGCTGCACATTTCCGCAATTCAACGTACCCTTCAGGGTACATAACTGTCAAATTTTGGCACAGCCAATTCTATATACTCCGAGTTCAACTAAGAATCTGACAGCTATTCTATCAGCTCTAGTTGCACATTACCAGCAGCATTTTAAAAACAACTAAAATTCATACTCGTATGAAACGAGGTCACGAAAACGGCAATTGAAAGCATCTAATTACGATTCCAGGTGCAAGACATATTTACCGAATGTTTGTCTCTTCATATTTGTTTTTTCTGAAGTCGTAATTTTGCTTAAAAGTACTTCACATGTTTACACGTAGTTGTGACAATTTTGTCTTTACTTTGAAGTTTCTAATTCAAGTCTTGCAGATGACTAGTGAGATCAACTGTAAATGCAAAATCCTGAACCCATTCGTCAGTTTGGAAATGTTCAACAGGTTCACCTTTCATGTTCAGAAACAATACAATTTATTCATGCAGCGCAAAAAAAACTCTTCAATACTTTATGACAGGACAGCCAGTGGACTTCTGTGTAGTAGGGAACACAATCAAATTTGTGTCCAATGTCATCCAGAAACATTGAAAATGGGCGAGGATTTAAATCACCGGCACGAAAAAAAATTGAGAGCGGCTGAAACCAGTCTTATGACATGTTGCAACTGTAATTGCTGTGTACGCAGAATGTTTTTTGGTGAATGGTGCACTGAAAATGAGCAAATTTGAAATTAGCATCAGTCTCTCTTAATTTTGCAAGTAGCTGTGCATCAAAACCATTTAATTTCGTGGTTAGTGCGCCATCCGTTGCTAGACTAGCTAGCTTTACCAAAGGTAAAATGTAATGCAATATCAGCTAATGTTATTTCTCAAAATCATCCTCACTTGTTGTGGTGTTAAGCATAGAAGTTTCTCATGTATCTCAAAATTCCTGTCACGGGTCCTTATGAATATAGCCAACTGTGCTACACCCGTTACATCAATTGACTCATCGAAATCCAATGAAAATCAACTATTTTGTTCTTTAATTGATCACGAAAGCTGACTGGCATGTCATTTCTATCTGCCACAGTGTTCCTAGTTAACCCTATTTCTTTGAATGCTTTCACCTTTTTGGACAATTTACTTCGGCTTTAACGACGCACTCTTTGATCAAATCACATTCACTTAATGATTTTTATGGCTTGTAAATAAGTTTGACGAAATGTAGCTGGCTTTCACTGAAGACTCAATCTTGTTGTTAAGTTTAACAATTATTACCTTTTAATTAAAGTAGCTTGTCATCTTTTATTTTTCAGCGTAATAGTTAACATTATTTTAATAATTTTTAGGTGGCCACGCAGGCCGCATGCAAGGTGGTCGCATGCCGCATGGAACACCGTGTTTGACATGTCTGCTCTAAAGACTTTAATTATAGTCTATATGTCAAGAAAAGTCTGTTTATGATGTAACAAGATGTTCTCTTTAGACTTTTAAGGATATATTGAATAAACGATACAGAGAAAAAATAATTTATTGATCCAAACATATCCGTTTCACATACTATACTAATTTAAAATTTAAAGCTGCCCAAATGTAAATATACATACTGCAGTATACATTAATAACATGTAACATGAAGTTATACTGAGACAGATGGTCACTGAGTGTGTCAGATTATGAAGTTTCATTTAAAGTTAATACTTTTGCCATGGACAGTGGCCGTTTAGTTATCTAGTTTTCATGGCCCCATCTAAGCTTGAAATTCTCTAATAATACAATGGGAGCAACATCTTTTCTTTCGGTGTGTTGAAATGAGTAATCTACATAATGTGCATGTCTAGCCAAATGAGCTTTATACTAACTTTACAGAAACTTCAATGGGAGGTTAATTTAATTACGAGTAAATAAAATAATTTGTAACAAAGATGAAGAATATGATTTTGAAATAAAAGTTAATTTACTCTTTATTTTGGTAAGTACCATAAGAATCTTATTCAAGATTTTCTAGCTTGGCTGAAAACTATAATTAGCTAGCTTTGTAGTGTATCTGATGTACAAAATAAAAGAAATGTTGATAAGCTTTGGTTTCTTAAAAAGTACATATAATTAATAATTTTTTTAGCACTTTTTAGCACTGTAGAATAAATTGTCTAGTGCTTCTGTTAGTAGTTCAAAATAATTAACATGGGGGAACATTAAACTTTCACTCTTAGACTTATAACTTATTTAAAAAACAAACAGGCAACTAAGTAGCGGCAATTAAGGATATTTATATGAAGATTAACTTCCAGGCATTGAGATATTGTTAAAATTATTGCTTAGTTCTTTTTTATTTAGTTTGCAACAGTGCCATTCAATTGTCCTTGACAATATATTTGATTTATCATGGAAATCTCCAATATAATGACAAATTTCTATATTATTATGGAACAGTTTAGAGAAATATTTCTAGATTTTTAAAACTTGATTCACTCATATTTTCAGAGATAATTTTCCAATGATCATGGCAGCCAACAAAGTTGATCTTATCCACCAAAGAGTAGTTACAGAAGAACAGGGCTTACATTTAGCTGCCAGTCTAAGGGTAACAGTACCTATGTTTGTTTATTTATATATATATATATATATATATATATATATATATATATATATAAACAGAATGTTAATAATTATATGCACTTTAATTTATTTTTTTTTTACTAATTTTTAGCATTGTTTTCCTATTGATAAATTTAATGTGTGTATTTGATAAATGAAGTCAATTAGTGATAATATTACATATAACTTTTTCCAATCATATTTGTGTCTCATTGTAGTGCAGTTATAATTTTAACCTCAGAAGAAACCAGAGTGATGGGATTAACACTTAATTTAAGAAACTTTACTGTAATGATAAAATGTTTCATGTGTTTAACATAATTTATTGCAATTTATGACATTTCAACTTTTTTTTTTTAGTAAGTATTGAAACTTGAGGTCACTTCTTAGAAAACTATATTTTTACTTTTATTTCCATAAGATGAAATGTAGAATAGAAAGGGAAGTCTTTAAGCTTGCGTTAGGAAGTAAAGCTGCACATCATTTGTCCAATTACACATTTGCTAACTTATAACTATATATATATATTGTTTGAGAAATATCCTAAAAATACACTGATAGATAAAATAGAAAACACCAAACTGTGGGAGATGAGTAGTCAGAAAAATATTGAGTTGCAGACCTTATAGAGAAAGTGGAGAGGGATTGGTCATACCCTTAGAAAAGATAACAACAAAGCTAGGCAGGCCTTAGAGTGGGGGGGCGCCCGCCCCACTCAAGGGCACAAGACATAGAGGAAGACCAAAAAGAACAGGGCGATGTAGTCTACTAGATGAAGCTGAGAGGACAGGAAAGAGCTAAAAACTTAAAAGCCATTGAAAAACTATCAATAGACAGTGGAGAGTTGGTTTTTTTTTACCGAGGCCCTATGTTTCATATATATATATATATATATCAAATATAGCTTATTAAAGAGTAATACCCCAGTCTAATTCTATCTTCTAGATACCATATATTGAAACAAGTGCCAAAGACCCACCACTTAATGTTGACCTGGCATTCCATGAAGTGGTTCATGTTATAAGGTAAGGTTTATTAGCTTATCACTGCTTTCCTTTAAAAAATAGAAGATTTGATGGGTTTAATGAAATTATATTTACATTTAAGGGGTTAAATATCTTTTTATTTTTCAGGCGACAGCCATCTCCTAAAAAGAAGAAAAAGTCCTCCAGTGGCTGGCGTTGTACAGTCTTGTAACAAGTTTTAGATACACTGCAAGCCAAATTTTTACTTTAAGTAATACAGAGCTTTTTTTATTTAAAAAAAAAAAGATTTCTTTTCAAATGTTTTAATTTCAATATTATATACTTTTTAAAAACTTTTTATTTGCCTTTTTGGCAAATGATTAAACTCAATTTTTATAAATTTATTATTACAATATGAGATAGATGAAATATTTAACACTTGGTAATAATTATCTACAGCATCTAAATAAATTATAAATGACCAAAATTTAACTTTTGAAGTAAAAAAAAATTATCCCATCACTTTAAAAAAAAAGACCAAAGTGCTTTGAAAAATGTAATTGATATATATTTTATTTGCCAGTAAGGTATAAGTGACTTTTGTGCAATTGAATATTGTGTTGCTTAATTTTAGAGAAGCACAAATATATTTATTTTATAGGCTTAAGCCAGTTAAAGACGTAGAATTTTATGCTAAAGCAGGTTGTTATATTTTTTTTCTTTCCATTTTATTATGATTAATCTGCATATTTTATATGTATTAATATTTGCATCAGATATTTGAATGATAAACCACTCTATACATGTGTTTAAACCTGCCTGAGACATTAACAGAAAGAAGTGAGATTGTTTCAGATTAATGTGTGCTTTAACCAAACCAGTACATCTGGACATGTGAAGCTCTTGTTGAACAGGTTCCTTTATTAACAATAGTTGTAAATGCACTGAACAATTAAAATAGTGAATTATATTTAAAAAGCATAACCTATATAATTACCACATGTTATTACAATAACTTTTTATGGGTATGTGATGAATCTACTATATTGTTGTGATTTTACTCAGAAGTTTTGAACAGCTTTTAAGTTTTAACTATAATTATAAAAAAAAACTATGTACAATATTAAAATGAGACAAATTACCTGGCACAAAAACTAATCCATTTTTACTTACTATTTAACACATCCTTTATTTTAAATTTCAATTTCTATTTTTTTTTACTTTAATCCTTATTTTTTTTGAAGAAGAAGTCATCTTTGGTTTTACTTTTGTTTCTATTTCTTTGCTTTTATCTTTTATTTTTTTTCTATTTTATTTGAAGAAGTCATCTTTGGTTTTACTTTTGTCTTACTTTGTATCTACTAGTCATACCCATCACACTTTTAGCTGGTAATCTTGTCTCATTTTTAAACATACCGCCAAAGATGTTTTAGTTTTTATTCATTTCTTTTTTTTTATTGATTCCTGAAAATATGAGTCTGTATCATAACAATGATCTTAAAAAAGTTTTTACAGTTTTTAAGGTATTTCATTTTTTTATACATATATAGCTATATGATGGACACATTTTGTAGTTAGCATACTGTTTTACGTTTTCACCTATTTTTTTTATTTTGGTATGGTGTATGCATACTATTATGCATGCATTCATATTCATTTGTACAACATAAATTTATATTCATATATGTACATTTGTTTGACACTATAGTCTGCATCTGTGTATTCCAAAAGAATTTTATGTGATACCAAAGTGTTAATTACTTTACATGTAATTTCCTCTGTGAAAAACAAAATGCACCTTGTTCTCAGGTCTGTTTACATTGCATCTTCATTTTGCTCTATTATATGATCAACTGAGCTTCCATAGGACAATAAGGTGAAGATTGCTAACATTGCATTGGGACCTTGGTAGAATCAATCGGTGGAAGTTTCAACTGTTATGTACTATAAGAATGACATCATATATGGATTGAAAGGAAGGAAATGTTCAATAAAATGGTTCCGCATGAACATTTTGTTACTCTGCTCAACTCATGAGATTGTCTTCCTATGATGTGAATAGCAGACGACAATTTGTTTGTTTTTTTTTAAACTGCTCACATTTGTTGAGTAACATTCTTGGAGAATTATGAAGGTGCTCATCTGACACTTGACCATGTCAGCTATATTAGATTTGTTGGCAATAAGTTGTGGTATAACAGACACATTGTCTGACTGACATTTGTTGTGGTATGACAGACACATGACTGAGTGACATTTGTTGTGTGTGAAAGACACTTTTACATCTGTTATGTTTGACAAATACTTTGCCTGACTGACATTTGTTGTGTGTGACACAATTTGACTGACATCTGTTATGTGTGACAATACTTTGACTGACATTTGTTGTATGTGATAGATTCTTTGATGGACATTTGATATGTGCAACTCAAATGATGTAGTGCCATTTTTTCTTAAAAAGAAAATGTTTGTTGTAAATAATTATTAATTTGATTTAGAGTTGTGAAATTTCCATATTAGTTGAAATAATATTTTTTTTATACACACGTACATATAAAACACATAACCAGCTTTTGCAATAATGTAATTTTCATTTGGCATAATTTCTATTTTTTTGTTATTGAGAGAAACAACACATTCATGAGTATTAGTGTTTAGTTGCTAATTAAATTCATGTGATAAACTTTCAGAGATGTCATTTTGAAACACACCCACCACTCACATTTTTGGTGGACATTGTTGCTGGTTCTCTTTTTCTGTGTATTTGTGAAAAGGAAAATGGCTATACATAATGTGATTTTATTTCTTGTAAACTGTCATGTCACTACTTAACATACCGTACACCTCTTGTCACTTAAATGTAAACTAAAAGTGCTTGTGATATATTCTTTTTCCAGCTATGCAATCTGTACCAGAACAGTTATTCAGCTTTAGAGTTGATTCAGGTTATAAGTACCGGTACTAAAATTTCTACATTCACCTCTAGGAAACATGCATTGCCTTTTGTTTTGTTTTACACTTGAAAGTAAAAAAAAATGGTTATTAATTTTTTTAAAAATCCACCTTTTTACTGTTAAGCTTAACTTTTCAATCAATTGTACAGCTAAGTTATTTAGAACTCTATACAATGAGTACAATCTTACATATTATCTTATTTAAATATATTGTGTAAATGCAATCCACAATCTCTGCAATAAAAACTTTATTGCTTGAATAACTTCAGTTAACAAAACCCACAACCCATCAGGTACATACTAAGATCTGACACTAGAATACACAATGTGACAATGTTCATGTACTGATCTTATTTTTATTTTTTTGTGAACTTTGTTTTTTCATTGTTGTACATTCCTTTCTGAAACTGATAACATTTCCAATAATGCTACATTATTTCTCACTTTTATATCTGCTGTTGGGTTCATCTTGTTGACTGTTTATTAGTGATACATGAGCATGCATTCTAGTATGACATTTCTTACATTCAATTCATTGAAATTTGCATGCCTATGGTTATTTGTAACTTCGTTTGGATTGAATTTTTTTTTAACACTTTTTGTTTTGTAAATCTTCACAGGCCTTGTAACAACTATAATGAACAAACAAAATTTACTTCTTATTTAATTGTAATGTTATTCTTATGTCTTTTCCTAACTGAATACTTTCTTCCATAAACTTGTATTTGAAATCATTTCTTTATTTGAAATTTCATTTCTTGATTCCTGTAATGCGAGCAAGAATGATCAATCTTCTTTGACTCCAAGTCATTTCTCTCCTTCACCTGTCCCTTAGCCATTTATAACCATTGGGACACGACACAGGGTCTGTCATTTGAATAAATGTACAATGTAAAATACAAATCTACTCGATAACTTTGTACACAATATATGTTAATTAACTATATATAAAACTACGTTTACGTTGTACAGATAGTTCAAATTTTTATATTCCAAACGAAAAGACGAAGTTGTCATTCAGTGTGTGACAATGAACTCAAAAACATGAAATACTTTGAGAATTAGTTCTTTGAAAATGTTTCTTTGCTCTGATAGCCATGAAATAATAACTATAAAACAAAATAGATAAATAAGAAAACAAATAAAGTTGTCTGAATTGTTTAATGTTTACATTGCATTGTTCACAATTAATTAGACTACACATAGCAAATACAAAACATTAACAAGGTATTAAAAATAGGAAAGAAATTTGAAGATGAATTTATATACAATTTAAAATTAATACCATATTTAATAATTTATAGGTCTGGAAACAATACATATTGAAACAATACAGACTATTGGTACAATTTTTTTTTTGCTTTTCAGTGGAAAAAATTTGATTGTCACATGGCGTCTGTAAAAAAAATGCAACTTTTTTTTTTGCTAGGAAGACAAATATTTAACTCAAAATCATGCAAATTATTATTTGAGTCTGTGTAACAGGAATTAAGTGGCTCACATTGTTACAGAGGACTATGGCCCAGAGTGCAACCATGTGTGTAAGTTGGTAAGCGACATACGTCATTGTAATAGCTTTAGGCCCTCTTATTGTTTATTGTAAGTCATAAAGATTCTAATCTAGCTCAGCCAAATAGTTGTAAGTTACAACTTTATTATAAGGACATTATTCCAGACTTTGTTTATTTGTTCATAGAGGCTGAAATAAAATAGTTTAATGAATTTATATTCATTAAACCAAAGAAACCCATTAAATAATAATGAATATATCGTTCATTGAAATTGTAGTCATGATTGTATTATCTTCAAGTACATAAAAAAACAACATATTTTTTTATACATCCAATAGCAGGAATATTATTTTCAGTAAGTTTGCCCTACTTCTCAATACTTCAATACAACTCATAGCAGTGTCAACTAAAACACACATTAGCACATTTTGTAAATCAGTTATAAAATATTTATTACATATGTACACATCAAATTTTAAACATATTCAGTTCATATGATCTAGTGTCACTGTGCAGCATTGAAGATGACAGCCAAATTTGAGTGGAAGAGTTCGTCAGGATGAAACTAAAATAAAACAATAGAACTAGAAGACAGTGTCCTCATGGAAATTTTATCAGGACTTCAAACTCACTTCCTGATTACCAATACATCTGAAAACAACAAGTGAAACTTCATTAATACGGAGGTTAAGATTATTTTTTTTACACCTATCATATCACAAATTGAAGTAAGATAAACCAAAAATATATGTCAGTGAAATGTCTGCAGCAAATGAAATATGAGGGGCATTTAAAAACATGTAAAATAGGTAGGACTCATTCTGTAATCATATTTATTTTTAGGTTAACACAAGGCCTCCCCCAATTTCTACTACTAAACACTCCTTTTCACAGCGTCTGATCTGAATGAAGCAATAGCCCAATGCCGACCACTTGAATGTTTTACATTACACACTGGATAAAACTGAACTTTGTCTCGACAATAGATTTTGACCTTTCAGATCACCATAGCTGTTTCATTAGTTTTAAAAATATTTTAAACTTTGGGACTTATGGGGGGAGTGTTTGGATTTCTGAGTTTCTTAGAAATGTTGGAAATAATTGGAGAAAAATGTATCAGCCGAATTCTAATGATTAGTATAACAACTATTGGGGAGATTAAGATGATACCTTCACTATCTGTTTGCATCAGATCAATATGTTTTCACTTAAAATATTTACGTTTATTTATTTTTACATACACTATTTATAGAACGTCATACACTGAACTAGATATGTACAATGTGACTTACGTGCAGCTAATTTTACCCACAGAGAAGAGCCGAAACAAAAACTCTCGTGATTTGTCCGGCTCGTGTGTTGATGGAACTAGCAGATAATCTCCGGGATGAAGGAAAAATCTACCAGATGTTTCTCTGTATTTGGCGTACGTCTCCTCGTTCTCTGGCATCAAAGGGTCTACAGCTTGGAAGAAATCCGCACCCAAAGCGCATATTGGTACACCTGGCAACTGATGACACATAGATTGTTAATTTATCATCGTAATGAGATGATAATACCGGTATGAATATTGCTTAGATATTTTTGGTTAAAATCCTACCTGAAATATCTCAAAACCTATAGCATGTAGATCATCCTCTTCGTGCCTTCTTGATATATCACGTTTATAAACTTGAAGAAGGGAAACAACCACTGGCAGACGACCAGTGTATCGTCGTTGAACAAGAACTAATAATAGAAAACAACTTTTAAAGAACAGTCTAGAAAGAAGCGTATTTTAACTTTACGTTAACCCCTTTGAAAGTCGTGCTACTGATATCATTTAGAGTAGCATTGGCCTTACAAATCTAGAGTACAATATATCATTTAGAGTAGCATTGGCCTTACAAATCTAGAGTACAATATATCATTTAGAGTAGCACTGGCCTTACAAATCTAGAGTACAATATTCTGTTTAAAAAATTACACAGTGTAGGCCCTACACATCTATTCGTAATAATAATAATACAAGTATATATTTATCAGTGTTATAAGAATTAATGCAATCTACCGTCGTTATAGACATGAAGATGGTATTGTGGGTTCTTATGAAATGAATGACATTCGATCCATCCACCAGCATTGCAACCTGCCAGCCAACAACCTTTTAACTGAAGCTGGTATTCTTTGAAAAAGGAAAAAAAAAAGCTTTAAATTTGTACTAACAAATATTCTAAGCCAAAAATAATTTTCTATCTCTGATTTTGGTATGTAGTTTTAGTTTCATAAAGTTAATATTGATAAACAAATGTAGTTATGACAAATAACTATTCAGGACTATACTAAATATTCTTGTTTAGTTTTTTTTTCAACATTTATTTCTCTCTGTTAATAGAACACTTTTTTTAATGACAAAATTGAGGGAAGCTTATGTTATCGTATGTTATAAAAGAAGATGTCCCTAGATCAAGCTAATCATGCATGTTAATTGTTAATCAATGGCTTAATATCTGCCATTTCGATGGTTTCCCTGGTTTATTCAGGCAACCCATTCCAAGCTCTAACAGCACTAGGGAAGAAGGAGCATTTGTACAAATGTCTCATAGAATATGGAACAAGAAATTTATTACCAATATTAACTGTCACATTTTTCACTCACCAGCTTTATCGCTAATCCCATCATGATCAAAGTCTGGAGACATGTTACAAATGATCATGTTGCAGAATTCTCTTTTGAAATCATTAAACGACATCCAAAATTCTCCGTCATTCCTAGCTGTGACGTCGAGTTCTCGCTTAATAACATCTGGCACTTTCAGCCATTCGTCACTCCTGAAGAGTGATTGATAGAAGGTTTATAACTCATTTTTATGTTTCTTTGACTTGTTTAATACTTCAAGATTTTTTCACATGTCTCTAGTGTTAAGTACGTTCTACATTTTGAATAAAACAGATTTCTTAAATGTTAAATAACACTCCTCTTCAATCTCCTGTAGGTCTACATATTATGGTAAACGAAGCTTCCATGACCGTTAATGTTTTAGGGTGCTGTAGTAGCTCATAGAAACAAGTTACTTTAACAAGAAGAGTTTATCCTATAAGCCGCCCCCTTTCCCGCCCCCACACCCAAGTCCGAAAGACCCCCCCCACAAAAAAAAAAAAAAACAAAAAAAAAAACAAAAAAAAAAAACAGAAAAGCTACGGACTACAGTTCAGACTTCCATCCTAAATTAACTCCCAGCTTTGCAACACAAACCCTTGAGTGCATGATGGGAGGATGACCGTGAGGCTGTTTCCGCTATACAATTTAAAAAGTCCAAAAGGTGCAGTAGAAAACACAAGACCCGGCTTACCCATCACTCCATTCACCTTGCCACTCTGTCTCTCCCCAAGGGTTACGTAGTCGAATAATTTTTGCTGCCTTGTCCATGTAAGGCACTTCTTCAATGGCCGTCACAACGTAGGAATGATTGGAGACCATACCCTTGCTCTCTTTGTTGGAAGTTTTTAAATCCTGGAAGATAGACACAGAAACATGAAAATGCTGATCTGTTCAAAGCTCAGATATTTTTATTTTCATAAACTGACCAATTTATTTAGATCCAATATATCTTTAAGCTTCTGCATATTGGAGAATGCGAAATCATTATTATAGCTTTTATATAGCGCTACTTTCATGCTTATAGCATGCTCAGAGCGCTTTGGTCCAATCTCATTTGTGGACCAGTGGGGGGGGTATCTAGGACTTGGTTTTCCGTGCTGCCATTGGGCGCTCAGTAAACACAACTCTGCCCGAGTCGGGTGTCGAACCTCGAGCCCCCTTCTAGGTAGCCAAGCCAAGCCAAGCTCAAGCCGCACTTATCCTCTCCACCACGCTTCCCACATTAAATCCAATTACCAATTATTTCTGAATCTTCAAAATAGAACAGTTTAAAAAACCAACCAGACTAAGACATCCTATAACTGCTCCACATTGGAATGCAGCTCTCATGAGATAGAAGTCATTCTCTCTCAAATCTGTAGGCGTGTACCACTCAGCTAACCCTCCTGTTAAGTCTGTGTACGCGTCAGCTTCGAAACCGTACTCCAGAGCTGCGTAAGATTTGTTAAGTCTGAAACAAAAAGTAAGCTTCAATTTGATTATATAGTAATATTTTGTTTTAGATTACTTTGCTATATTACTATATTGTACCCGCAGGTAGTCTAATCCAAATCTTATAATCACTATCTATTTGGATTATGGTAAAAGGTTAACTTACTTTGCATACGCTTTCTCTACCAAAGATACCCAGTACTCATTAGGATCAGAGGACCGAGCAAACAGCAAATTGCCATCCACTGTAGGCAGTAAGTCATCGACATAAACATCTACCCAGTGGCCGAATTGCCAAAAGCGGCAATGAAAACTTCCATTATAACCAGGGGTTCCAAAGCTGTTATCTTCTGGAATTACCTAAAATCAATTCACAATAGATACAATAATACAATAACCTATCTTCTTTAAAGCAATGACCAGACATATGTAAATTAATTCTTATTTAATGATATCACATACAATTCAAATGGGCGCGGTGGCTGAGCGGTAAAGCGCTTGGTTTCCATACTGGAGATCCCGGGTTCGAATCCTGGCGAAGAATGGAATTTTTATTTCGGGATTTTCGGGTGCCATTGAGTCCACCCAGCTCTAATGGGTACCCGACATTAGTTGGGGAAAGTAAAGGCGTTTGGTCGTTGTGCTGGCCACATGACATCCTCGTTAACCGTGGGCCACATAATCAGACGACCTTTACATCATCTGCCCTATAGACCACAAGGTCTGAAAGAGGAACTTTACTTTACTTTATATAAAATTCAAATGTTTTCGAATTCGATCTCTTCATGGTACATAAAGTCCCGTTCCATTTTAAACTTCTGGGTCCTAACAGAACATCAGTTGTCCTGTTTTTTAAACATCCCAAAATGGTACGCCTAGCCCATAGTTTCTGTTTCAGAACGACTTCCTTAGGCACCTGTTTATTTAATTAGCACCAGCTGAATCTGAAATTACTTAACCTACATATTTACTGTGATCATTCTTATCACTCCCACCACAAGAAGTATGAAGATTCTAGAATCTCTAAATATAAATATAGATGTTGTGACTGAATGATAGAAGTATGAAGGTTCTAGATAAAAATATCGATGTTGTGACTAAATGGTAGAAGTATGAAGACTCTATATAAAAATATCGATGTCAATCAGAGGCGTCACTAGGGTGGGTGTCACCCGGTGCGGTAAAATCAGGGTGTCACCCCCCCCCCCCCCCCAGCGTTCCACTTATTCTTCAAATAAAAACTATCGTTGTTCAGTTGTTGTTTTTTTTGCGCGATAATACAGTTCGTTGATTGCTGCTCCACAAAGTTTAAATGAGTATCGATTATGTTTTTTTCTCTTACATATTATCGTTAATCATTACATATTAACATCTACGATTTTTTAAATAGAAAGAAATTAAGAACCAACTGAGCATGCTTTCCTAAGTAAACATTAAACAGCTCTTAATGGAACTTTTGAATATTATAATCACATATAGTGGTAGTTTCATGAGGACAACTAATGAAAAATGCAACTTAATGAAAAGTAAAGAATTTTTTTAAAATATAAAAGTTTACAATAACTTTAGAAAATAAATATTTAAATTTCCTTTTCAGGATTTCAAATTAGAAAACTTATAAAAAAAACTTTAAACTCAATATATCTTGCTACTTCGTTTTCAATGGACAGAATTGCTTGATTTGATTTAAAAAAATAGTTGTTAATTAATGTTTTAATGAGAGAACGTTGTTAGTTGATGTCTTAGTATGAGACCGATATTAGTTAATGTTTGAATGAGAGAACGTTGTTAGGTAATGTTTTAATGAGAGAACGTTGTTAGTTGATGTTTTAATGAGAGAACGTTTTTAGTTGATGTTTTAATGAGAGAAGGTTGTTAGTTGATGTTTTAATGAGAGAACGTTGTTAGTTGATGTTTTAATAAGAGAAGGTTGATAGTTAAATTTAGTTTTGCAAAGCTTCTTTTCACATGACGCCTTGTAAACATGCATTTAATTCAAAGGCTGGTAGAGATTCGTTGCCGTCTTTCAAAACTTTGCTGCATTCTAGTATTCTAGTTTTAGTATTTCTGTTTACATATCTTGCCCTCAGGCCCAATATAAAAGAGATTGATGTACTCAATATTAACATCTTGCTCTCTATTTGAATAGTAAATTAGTGTAAAATAGTAAAATAGTGAACAGTACTTTCCTGATATTTTCATATTGTTAAAACGTATTTTTCTTTTGCATTAACATTCTAGTTTGATTTGAGAAAAGTTATCTTAATAACATTTTGAGCTAAATTTTCACATATTTCGTACAGTAAATGTTTAAGTGCTCGAGCATAGCCACCACTTTGAAAATAATTAACACTTTAATTTGAAGATAATTTTGTGTTTAGTTTATTTTTTGGAGTACATCTGCCAATAAGAAAGTCAAGCAATGAAAGTTATGCATGTATCACTATTCACAGACAGATGGCAATCATATTTGTGCTGCGCCTCTAGTGTTTGTATTTTCAGAGAGACGGCAAAGATTTTCGCCGTCACACTTTCATAAAATCGTTCTTTCATGGGTCTAACAGCAACGCAGACAAGCGAGTTGTTCGTATGACACGCTGTCATTAATTATATTATCCTATCTATTAGTATTAGCGGCAAAGAAAGAAAACCCTTTTTCTAGAGAACCAAGAAAGTATAATTAGAAAATATTTTCCGATTAAGAATTTGGACCACATAGCTTAAGTAAACTGTGTGCACATCCATTCAAGTTTCTTTTCTGTTCTTCATTTATTACTGCCTGCACTTTTTCATGAATCCTTGACATTGTAGCTGCATTCCCATGTGCCTGAACTCATCATATCGATACGTTAAGCCCATCCCAGAATGGCTGCCTGGTCAAGCGGTTTGTACGCTTGACTGTCGTTTGGATTTATCGATGGTCCCGGGTTCAAACCCTGCCCGCTCCCATCCCCCGTCGTCCTGCGGGAGGTTTGGACTAGGAAGTAACTATCTTCAACTCTGAAGGAACATCCGAAACATGTAAAACATTTTACAAACATCTCTTTTCAGTCGTTTTTAATTATCAGAACTGATACACCAGATTTGGCCCACATTAAGATGAATATTCTATATTTCTATCATTTCAACATTACCATTGCTACTGTTAATATATCTTACAACTTCAGAGATCTATGTTAGGTGTGCTGTAATACAAGATACCAGGAGTACCTTGCAGCTTTTATGTCTCTCATCTCTGATAAGTATATCCCTTAAGTGGTTTGCTAAAACATTTATATATTTTTTTGGCTTGGAAAGTAACTTTTTTTTTTCATCGTTGACTTGCGATCGTATAAGTTATTATTTCAGCACTGGCTCATATTTGGATAACATTTCCACAATCCCAAGAAAAAAAAATTCATTATTCAATGAAAAGTCTTCTTCAGTTCGACACCATATACCAACTTTTTCTTTGCTAGAAACAATGCGATAGTAAGCAATCTATAATACAAGATGTTCCTCTGTTTTCGTCAATCATAGCAATGACGTCCTTGTCAATTTTTTGAAGCTAAAGTCCTGCTCCCAAAATGTTCCTAATTTGAAAGCCTGAAAAATGTTCTTCAGTCTTCTCTCGAGTTTCTCGTTGTGGACATGTCCACTATTTATCATAGGAAAAAATCTTGCTATTGAAGTTTTCCCATTTAGAATAATTTTATTCAACAATTTCTAAGCTTTATGATTTTGCTTCTGTCACATTTTAAAGTTGGTATTTTAAAATTATTTTTTAAGTGCCTTTTTTACACTTGGGTGTCACCCCCTATCGGGTGTCACCCGGTGCGGACCGCACCCCCCGCACCTGCCTAGTGACGCCTCTGATGTCAATGATATAAGTATGAAGGCTCTCTCTATAGATATCGCTGATATGATTCAATGATAGAAGTATGAAGGCTCTACAATCTTTAGATGTAAATATCGCTGTTGTGGTTAAACGATAGAAGTTTACTTGCTTTGGAAATGAGCTGCGGTTTCTCGGCGATGACTGACAATGTCGACAAAAACCAACAATCATTGAGGTCACCCTGTCTCATGTCATGTCGACTTGTGCCGTCAGAAACGAGAACTGGATGTAAGGACAGTTCCTGCATGATAAACATAAACATTTATATTTTTAGTACCAAGATCAATAAACCAACAATATAAAAAAAACTGGCTTACCAGAAACAGTATCTAACTAAATCTGGGCTAGGAAAACATTGCAATCTTACTTTCGTTTCTTACTTGTTAATGCCATTGAAAAGAAAGAGAATTTTTCTTCTTTTTAGCATTTCTTTAGTCAACATGGTATATGTATATATTTCCTGATAAAGTTGAGGATTAATATGGAGTGTGCATTCTGTTTGATTATTTTGCAATTCTATTATAGTGTTGTTATGGAGTTTGTGTGTATGTGTGTGTGTTTCTATGGCGACGGTGGGAAGAGAATGCAACATAGGTGGCATTGTCGTCATTGGTCTTATGGCAGACACTCCAGAACGTGAGACTGAAAGGCTGTGTTATTGTAGTGAGTTAGATTTTGTTAAGAAGTATTATTACTAAAGTCTACAACATTTATTTGATCTCATTAACTTGATTTTGTCTATATTATAAATACAGTTCTCTTTAATTTGTTCATAAAGGAAGTCATTTTAAGTTTTATTAGTTAAGATACATTACACATACAACGGTTTAGTTCTCTACCAGCTGTTTGGTGCCACAAGCCAACGATCGGTAACAAGAAGTGTCTACATAAATGATAATCATAGTAGCCTATACGCATTTTCGCCAATATAAATAATTTCTTTATTTAAAAAGGTCTTTCACTGCCCAACATACATGTCCCTCCATCGTACACAAAGTTTTTGTCCTAATTATTTATAACAAAGCGATCTTCAGAAAACAAAACCAACAACAAATAGTTGCCACTCTTTCTGACCTTTTGCTAGCTTCAAAAGTTGGGCTAACATTTAATGTCGCCCATAGCTATATAAATATAGGCTGGAAAAAGGAAATAAATTAATGTAACTTGAAAACATGTATATCTACTGTATTCGGATTTCCGAATTCTGAAAAAATTGAAAAATTGCCATGAAAATTGCATGATCTTCAGTCTTAGAGATTAAACAAACTCATAGATATAAATAAAGTACATAAAATTGCAAGTCACAAATTTTCATTTCATAAAACTCTTTTATCGGCCAGTCTATAGATCTAGTATAGGCCTATCTATGTCTATGATGTTGCCATTAGGACTCGCGTGTTTCGACAGAGACCTAGATTACATAATTAGGCCTGTTATATAATTTTACGTTTTTTTGTTTTTTATGTCATCTAAATATTCAGTAGTAAGGGCCTCTATTTCAGTAGTATCAGTGGAACATGTTGATGTTAGGGATCATTAATCAATCAAGATAAACATACATGGGGTCTTCTCCAGACAATCTTTTTGTGGCCATTTTTCACCATTTTTAATCCTATAGATGAGTCTTTTGGCGGGAAGTCAGCGTCGATGAGCAGATTCATATCCTCCAACATTAACCTTGCTTTGTGCACCTTTTAGGAAGAAAAGGACACGACTCAGACACGTTTTAATGCACGTAAGCACAGACCAAACACAAACCAAACACAAACCAAACGTTATTGTTACATATTTTTAAACAACGTTTTGTAATGTCAAAATACTTGTATGTTTGTTTTTTTTCTAAAAATGGGAATTTCTTTGCCTTTAAAAATGAAACTCTGTAATGACACAACCTTTTGACCCCTATGGCTGCTGCTGGACAGCACGCTACACGTTTTACTTCCTGCCTGTTTCAAAACAAACTCCACCCCCTTCCATCACGTGAAACACGAGCAGAAATGTTTGTTTTCTGGTCCTAGACTTGCTAGGGACTAAACAAAAGATGAGAACCTAGGTTCAAATTTCAAAGTTCTTTCTTATTTTGGTATAGCTTTTTTTTCTGTTCCACACTTGATAAATGTAAGCTATGAGAGTTCATTCTCATGTGGAGCCCAAGTGAGATGTGATGTCTATATATTTATGTAAACAAATCCTTAGGTCTAGATATGCTAAGCAAAAAGTGATGTTTATTTATTATCGAAAACATAACCACTGTCAGAGTCTAGATTCATTCAAGAGAAACTGTTCAATTTGGTCCCCTTAACTATTAACTAAAGTTTACTAAAGTATCATGCCTGCAAAGGCTGCCTACAGCCCTCTGACCAATGAAAAGAGTTTCTAGGCCTTTGTACATGTTTGATATTACCATCGGGTATTTTGTTATTTTTTTAGATTTCTATTGATATCCGCTGCATTAAGTAATTCGAAAAATAGTTATTACCCCGCTTCCTTTATTTATCAGAATAAAATATGAGACTATATGAATATAAATCTAGGGAGTAAAAAGTAAAAATGTATTTAGTAAATAGTACTATAGGTCTTGAACTGAGTTTAGCAATCAATTTAAGTATTCTACAATATGGTATACAAAGAATAATATAAGACAAGAAAATGTTTTTAATGGATTGCTGTAATGCAAGACTAGTAACAGGGCTCAAGAACTATTACTCACTGGAGTACAACTCTTAAATCAATAAATAGTCTGGACTTATCTTAGATCTCGTCCAGAACAAATTTAGTTATTATATTTCACAACTAATTAGCCAGCAGGCATGCACTTGTACTCGCTGCTGGGGGCGGCTCAATACACTTGGTCAACTTTGCGATGGAGAGCTGATGGAGCCAATTTTTGTTCTGAGACCATGACCTTTACTTCTATTGTGCTCTGTCTTCAAAGTCTTGTTTGTTGCTAATCGAACGGCTCGGGCTAATTACTGATATGTCCAATAGTCTCCCTTTACCCGTAAACTTTGACATCTGGGCATTTCGTCATCCTGTTTTAAAGCTCTATTCATGATTTACCCTAACGAGTTGTAAATAATGTAATCTAAGTAATGATCTGTAAATAATGAGTTGCAAACAAAATAGTTATAAATAGCCTCTTCTTGAAACTATTTTTTTTTTTTGCAAAATTAATTACATTTTCACTACATATCGTTACGAAGACCAAAATTCTTTAAAGATTAATATTTAATTTCTAATTATACATTGGTAAGCTGTTTCTAATCAAACAGATACACATCGCACACACAGACATTCACATATCAAGAGTCAGAGAGAGAGAGAGAGAGATAGAGAGATTCAAACTGGAATTTCAGAAAGAAAAAAAATATGAGCACAGTTTACATTTTTAGTTTTATTAAATAAAGATAAGCAATACTTCGTTTTCTTCAATGTTAAAAAAAAATATCTTGATTGATTCTGTAGTGTGGAAACATGATAGGGTTATTGCAGTTTTGTGTGGGTATCATGGAGAGGTCCTTAATACTGCTGTGTTTTACCATTTGAAAATGTGGTTCTCATTTAAAGGCGACAGAGTGTAGGTATAAGATAGTTAGCTACTTTATTGTCCACGTTCTTATGATGTCATCAAACGGAGTCACTAACTCAATCTTGGACTGGAAAACATTCATTTCATTTTTTATAAAATAATATAAACAGATGACCTTTACATCATCTGCCATATAGACCACAAGATCTGAAAGGGGAACTTTACTAACATAAATTAATATAAATTAAGATTTCTCTCTCCAAGTGAATTACTATTTGTTTGCTTTTGAACAGTGTAAATAGATATATGAAAGTTATCTTTCTGGTTCTGTTAAGCTTACAATGTAAATAAGGGATAGTAGTTGTAGTTGGGTGTTGGCACAACTTCTGAACAAATGTATGAAAAGAATAAATAGAAAACCTTCGACCTTTCTACCAAACTACAATGAAAACATATTGATATATTTTTTAAAATTATGATTTGGGTTTAAATATGAAAGGAGTTGAAGCCCTTCAAAATGAAGTTACAGTTCAATTATTAAAACACAAGTCCTACAATTAATAAAAAAAAAAGCAGTATTGATCCCTGTCTTAAATTTCAAAGGAATAAATTCTGTTAGCAGAAATAAAAACAAATCGCAATGTGTGTCTCCTTTTTTTTTTCGTTTAAAAAAAAAACATCTGTGGGAGATTATTTTGGCGTGGGTGTCGTCCTTGTTGTCATTTGTTAGGCTCCAGATGAGGATGTCAGGGAAACACAATTGTTTAAGTAAACTTACCGATTTAAACAACAACATTTATATTGAGTGTGTTATATTGTGAGTCCCAGTTCAGCAAACACATTAGTTGTGATTTAATAAGAAGCCAATATTCCTGGGTATATTGTGTATGCGTGTGTTTGTATGCGTGTGTGTGTTCTTATGTGCTGTGTATGTGTGTGTGTTGCCCATGTTTGTTTTAAAGTCCTGTGCTGTATTTATTTAAAGTTTTAAAGTACTACGTTATGTTAGTACAAAATCAAATTTGCTTTTGTTAGTATTGATTATACTGTCAATCTATTTTGTTATAACAACTTTATGCCTTTAGTTTATCTTGCACACATGTATATATATATATATATATATATATATATATATATATATATATATAT
>JADKLZ010000003.1:14168295-14199733 GCA_021533235.1 Biomphalaria straminea | reverse complement strand
GTTCTCATATAGAGTGTTCTCATATAGAGTGTTCTCATATAGTGTGTTCTCATATACTGACATATAGTGTGTTCTTTTCAACAGAGCTGCAGGCATACCTTGCAATGTGATCAGAGGTCTAGGTAAGGGAGACAAGTATGAAGTGGGTCAGCAGGACTTGAGTCATTTGGAGAGCTCCTGGAATGCCGTCTACGTGGCAGATGGCTGGAGGCTGATTCATCCATTGTGGGCGATTTACAAAGAGAAGCAAGTGGACGAGAATAAGTAAGATCTTTGTTTTACATGCTCCAGAAGCACCTCAATTCCAGGCAGCCACTAGTCATGGCTTCTCGTTCAAATATGATTATTGAGCCCTACAAAAATGTGTTTTTTTATTTGTAATTACAAATATCAATATCATTTATTATGATTTCCGGTCTAAATCAGGCAACCCATTTACTGCCTAAACGACACTTCGTAACAATGTCTCTACGTGTTCTACATGTGGGGAGTTTAAACTGAAACCCCTTTGGCTAAGCTCACATAATCTTGAGTGAGTGTCTAATTTGCTTTTTTTTTAAATTGAAGAGGGGGTTTATCGTAAATTTTGGAGGGGGTTTTAAAATCAAAGTCTTGCTTAGCTGTGCTCTTGGATTTGGGTATTGCCGTTTGCATTTTTGTGTTTTGTTTTTTAGAAGAGGCGGATTTAACTCTAAAAACCCTTGGTAGGGGGTTTTAAACTAAAAACACTCTTGGCTGTCCTGAGGCAAGTGATGGTTTAGTATTAAAATCTCACCTAAAATAAAAAAATCAAAGCAAAAAATCATTCATTGATTTCATTGGGGGGGGGAGGGGTAACGCCCATGATATATATATAAATATATATATATATATATGCGCGGCTCCTTCCGTCTCGGAAGACAATGGATGAGCCCAGATGAGTCACTGGCTTTGGTTTCGTCTTGAGACGGGGCAGAATCTGGAGTGGCTGATCAAGCCAATTCTGAGGGGCAGAGTTTGCCACAGTTCGTGCATAAATCGTAATTTCGATTATAACATATATTTTCTTTTCAAACAACATTTTTAGGAAAAGAATATCTGAAATTCAAACTACAGTATACCAGTAGCGGCCTTAGGGGGTGGCAAGTGGGGCAACCGCCCCAGGCCCCGCGCCTGAGGGGGGCCCCGCGTTCGGAGATTTTATTGTCATCGACTTTGAAAACCAAATCAGTTGTCACTAACTAGAACTTGTTACTGAATATTTTTCTAGTATCTCTACGATACCAATTACCATTTAGGCTCTTGAAATATATTTTTGGTCTCGAAATACCGTTCAGTTTCGGTAAAGACAGCATCTAATGCAACCAATCCAAATCGTTTATTTCGTACATAAATATCGACGTCTAATAGGATTTTAATAAGAAAATACGTAGTGATAAGTTTCAATTACTTTTTACATTATGAAAAATTGTATATGAAAAAGTCATTTATAACATTTGTAACATAAATGAGACTTTTGATTAATTGAGTTTTTTTTATGAAAAGAATTAAACAAATATACAGTTTTTTTCTTGGCTTTCGCTGAAGATAAGTTCTAAGGGTGACCGTAATTTCATCCCCAATAAAATATTTTTGTCTTAGTCATTGTGTAATTGTACTTTTAAGATTTGCCTTTAAAGCCCTCATTGTATTTTTCTTTGTATTTATTTCTATTGCTTCTGTTTGTTGTTGGGATGTCAAATATTATCCTGCGCATATTGCGTGATGTAATAATAAAAGGCCAAGGTGCGGGGGAAGTGGGAGATAAACTTTTGAGAAACAGAAGTACGATTTGAATCATTAGGATTGTAATGCGCTCATAATTCAACATCAAAGGCCGAGGTCTGGTGGAGGTAGTAGAAATCTTTTGAAAGATGAGATCGATTAGAATACTTATGATCTTTCCGCTGATAACGTATCTCCTGAAGGCCATATTTCATTTTATTCGTCATTCAGTTATTTCTTAAATATGAGCTTGTCCTTTCACACCCTAATATAACGATTTATTTATTATAATAAACACTAACTTAAGAAACACGCAACATTGGCAAAGAAATTACAAATGATGTACAGCAATGCGAATCAAAGAATCGCCTTCTGTATCTACTGTCAATAGATTATCTTATTGATTTCAACGCGCAAAAACATTTTTTTACATTAGCTCTATATCTACAGATGATAGTTTATTTTTTTTATTTTTAATGACATTATATCCTATTCTTTTTTTATTAATGTATAATTCTTTTTTGTTATCTAAATAAAAATAAATCAATGAAATATTGTTCATTTCATACTTTTTAAAAGTATTATTTGATGGATTCGCGGATCAAATGACCAGGGGATGAAGTGACAAGGTGATGAAGTTACCGGGGATGAAGTGACCAAGGATGGAATGACCGGGATGAAGTGACCAATGATGAAATGACCGGGGATGAAATGACCGGGAACCGTTCTAAGACCTATTGCGAAAGTCAGATTTTCGCGGTAGGCTATTTAATTTCATGAACGAATATTATTTTCGGATTAAACAGTATCACCAGTTGATGTGCTTATACAGCTATTTTGGTAAATCAGCTTCCGGAATTTTGTTTTTATTTTAAAGTTTAAAAAAAAAAAAAAAAAAAAACGTGGTATAGCCCTTTCGAAAACAAACACGGGTCTGCGAAAGTGTATGGATTACTGTAGCTCTTATAGTAGGCTACATTTTGTTCTTATAGAACGTCCAATTGGGTTCAATTTGCAGAGTGAGAGAGAAGGAGTAATATTAGTAGTGCGCGAGTGTTTTCCTTTTTATTTGCTTTTGTTAATGGAGAACAATTACAATACATTATATAAAATACATAAGCGGTCAACAGTAAGCTAACAGTACCTACGTAATGTTCTATGCTTTGTAACAAAAACAAGACCCACAGCATTAGAGGCGGACATACCGAACTGTTATTGTTACAGCGTTCAACACGGATTAGCCCGTTAGTGAGATGTGATACGGTTTATATAGTCTACCCTAACGCCTAAGGGCCCCGCACATGACGCTTGCCCAGGGCCCCGCGCACTGCTAGGGCCGCCCCTGCAGTATACACTAGTATACACGGCCTTATGATAAAAAAATCTTTTCATCTTAAATCTTGGAGAATTGTGCCACATTTTGAAACTAAACAGTGTTACCTTTAATTAAAAAAATATTGTATTTTTTTTTACCTTTCTTGTTGTATGGTTAATAAAAGAAATAATATATTATAGCCTTTATTAGGTAGAAGTACTTAGTACGTCTCAATATGAAACTAAAGCTTTGATCTCATGTTTTTCCAGACAGTCTCCTCCCGCTGGCACAAAAAGGCCAGACATCGACGAGTTTTTCTACTTAATCGACCCAAATAGACTCATTTGCTTCTGCAAGCCACACCTTGATCCTTGGCAGCTACTCAAGGTCAAATGGGAGCATCGGAAATTTGTCAAAAGTCCAAAGTTTACCCAGCATTACTTCTCTTCCGGTCTCATGCTGCCCAAGAAGTACAACGCCATCATCTACAGCGACAACGGCATCTGCGTGATTGACTTTGACCACCAAGAGTACGCCGATCCTGCGCTGGACGCTACATTGACTTTCAACCAGGACATGTCCAGCGATGTGATGCCTCAGGGCACGGACCTAAAAGACTTTATCGCCAGGGTCAACACCAACTCCAGAAAATCTGTCATATTCAGATTCCCTGTCAGGGGTCGCTACGAGGCCGATCTCTTCGGCGGGGTCAGTTCGGGCAACCCGAAAATTGTAGAGTTTCGTATTGAGTGTGATGACGTAGGCAGGGACCCCCAACCCTTTCCTATGCACCCACCTGGTGGTTTTGGACTTCAACCTGTGGCCAGTCAGTTTGGAATATCGGACCCTGTGCCGGACTCAGGGATTATATTAGTGAAACCGGCACAGGTCAAACATTTCTCCTTTACCTGTACGCAAAGACTAGAGGCTCAGGCGACACTTTTTCATAACCGTGTTAGTTCAGAAAGTTTTGAGGACTTTCTCTCTACTAAATGTACTGCTGATGAAGTTCATGTCACTGTGGCAATACCGGACGAGGAACTTTTAGAATTCGCTCTACAGGTAAGCTGTACTGTTTGAACTATTTTATCTTCGATAACTTTAATCTTACCTTACCATACCTTACCTATCCCTTAGTCTGTTGGACCGTTTGGGCACCAAGCAAGACCTGTCGACCGTCTTTCTCCATTCCTCCCTATCTTTTGCCCTGTTTAATATAACTAATATAACTTTAATTAATACTTTCTTTTAAATAGTGACCTTCGTCTGGTCAAGGGGAGATTACAGAATGTATTGTTGTCTCTGTGGTATCACATTGAATTAAAAATTGTGGTTTATCTCTGCATACATGTCTATAAATCTTCATTTCTCTATAAATCTAAACTTCTGTTTCTACATCCTCACCTCCCTCTGCTGTTATGATATTGTTTGTTTCGATACAAAAAAAAAGTTCATCAGCTGTGCATAAGTCAGAGAAGACATTGTGATAAGGCGAGTAACTGGTTTCTAAACCAGAAAGCTCTCTGGCTGGCTACCCATCTAGGAGAAGGAACACTGCTATCCAAACCTCTGCTGCCTTGCAGCTATGCCCAATCGTGGGAAAGGCTTCAGGAGTCAATCCTGAGGAGATCGGTGTCCTTTTATTATTATTATTATAGCTTTTATATAGCGCTACTTTCATGCTTATAGCATGCTCAGAGCGCTTTGGTCCAATCTCATTTGTGGACCCCTGGGAGGGGGGTATCTAGGAGTTGGTTTTCCGTGCTGCCTTTAGGCGCTCAGTAAAGGGTCCTTTAGGCAGTTTGTAACCCACAATGCTGCTAGAGCCTAAGACGCCGCTGATTCCAAACTGTATTGACACTTGCCGTTCCTATATATACGTCAGCATACCTCGTTCCTTACAGGCCTGGTCGTGCGGTGCGCGCGCAAGACTGTCGTTCGGTTGCCTCGATGGTCCTGGGCTCTTAGCCTGCCCGCTGCAATCTCCCGTCATCCTGCGGAAGGTTTGGACTAGGAAGTAGATTATCTTGAACTCTGAAGGAGCATTTGAAACATGTAAAGCATTTTACAAACATTTTATTACATTTTTTTTAGGGTAGAGGTTTACTAGATCTCTACGCACACAAACACAAATTGAGAAGACCACAAATAAATATCTCTACCAGGGGAAACTAGTTCAAAATCATTCCACACTCCCGGTATTTATAAACAGGCTAACTTGTGTTTCTGCCTGTGTGGAAAAAAAAAAGACTAGCCTAATAGTCTATAGTTCTAAAGATTTCAATTATCTATCTATCTATCTATCTGTCTGTCTGTCTGTCTGTCTGTTTGTCTGTCTGTCTGTCTGATGTATATCTCTAATCTATCTGATCTACTGATATATCTCTCTAATCTCTCTCTCTCTCTTTATATATATATATATATATATATATATATATATATATATATATATATAAACATAAATATATATATTTGTACCTTCTCTACCTGGCTCTCTTCTGACACTGGACCACATGACACAACTAACGATAATGACAACTGTGGTCCCGTTGCTTTATTGAGTCTGTGACAATACTGCAGGATTGAAAGTATAAAACGCGTAACTGTATAACAGCCTCACTAAAGATAACTATTACTGTACTGAACTCTATTGTCTCGTCTTAAACTCAATCTGAACGTTACTGGACCGACTATAGACTCACTGTACCGGTATTACTGTACTGTACGATAAAGACGTCTGAAAATAACACTGATTAATCGCCAGTTTATGGATAATCTCATGACCCAAGGGCGTAGCTAGGAATTTTCCATCGTTTGGGGGCCCGGGCGGGCTTGATCTCTTTGGGGGCCCAGCATTTTGCGTAATATTTAATTTTTCTATGTAAAAAACATTCCTTTTGGGCCCCCCCCTCAGGTGGCGGCCCGGGGGGATTTTTAAATTCTCCCCCTCCTCCTCCCACCCTCTCTACGCCACTGCTATGACCATGTCACGAGCGATGTTTACTGTAGTGCTCCAATCAGACTTCTTTCCTGAAGGTATACGCAGTACGCTGGTCCATGTCGAATGTGTCAGCTGGACACACATGGCTACCTCTATCCTCGTCCTAACAACAGTACTAACACTGTACCACTTATATAGTTGGAGTTAATAAATCTTACCAGATTAGAGTTAGAAACAAAATCTTCAATTACACGCTCCATGTTCCAACATTGTGTTGTTCAAGTCCATTGAACAGTTATTGAACTCATGCTCTAAATAAGTTGTTTTAAAGTTATTAACAAGGAGTTACTATTACTATTAGTCTATGGTGTGATTCAGAGTCAGTAAATGATTGAAATAATACGAGTCTGTCGCCTAACATGCCTCAAAGTACGATTTTGTCAATAGAATTTTATGTTTAGTATGTGTATTTTCTTAATATTGTTTTTATTTCGTGGCTGGGTTACTATGGTATTACAAACACCGAGTTAGGCCCGCCTTAGGGCACTGCAACCAATCCAGCCGCAGTGGGCTCCGCACCTTTAAAGCCACGCGCTAACTATAGTTGTAAATTATTAAATTAAACCCCTTCAACTAATAACAGGGTTTTCGCGGTATTCTGATTTTCCAGGAGCCCCTGGAAATCTCAAGAAATTGTAAGTATACGAGAAAAGTCATGAAAATCTCCTGAAATTATTAAATTACCTTGAAAACACAAAACGTGTTCTGAAAAATAGACACAATTGTAATTTCGGGGTGTCATTAAATATACAAAAGACCAATCCTACTCGCGATTTAAAAAAAGGCATTGTCAGCTTTCATTTAATAAAAATAATAAGGCGAATTTTAACCAAAATAGTAAGTTCTAATACTTAATTAACTGTAATAGTCAATGGCATTTAAATATAGATCTAAATATATCTCGATCTCTTAAAAGAATCAAAACCGATAATTTGCTAGTCGATAGTAAATCTAAAAGGCAGATCTGAATGTTTATCAGCTTTATGTTGGAAATCTACCTTGTATTGTAGATGGCTTGTAAGATTAATTTGATCGTGATTTTGAACTTAGTAAAGTATAAATAAAATACAAAGACGAACTTATTTTGTACCAAAAAAATTTTCACTTGTTATCCTTATCCCTACCTATACTAGGCCCCTAACAATCAGTTTCGCATAGGGCCCCGAAATCTGTATAACCTGCCCTGCACCGAGGCTCCACAAAATCTGAGGAGTGCATTGAGCCCTTTAATTCGAGAACCTATCGATTTACCTTTTATTTGTTACTTTAACTGGTGTGCTTTTAATGAGAAAGCAACTTTTAAAAAACGCAACATATACCAAATTCTAATTTCCTCCCTAGTTACAAACTGCAATACATAAAAAAATATTGAACGCCAACAGAGAACATGATGTGTGTGTGTGTGTGTATGCAAGGGCGTCCTTTCCTGTGTTTTGAGTTTGAAGGGCTTGAGTTTAAATAAATACATTTGAAATAAAGTCTGATCTTTTAGAGTTTTGTAAATAAGTAAAATGAAGGCATGTGATACAATAGAGGGTATTAATACCATTTCACAATTAGTTTTTTTTTATATGGACAACGATAGTGACAGACTACGTTGGGTAGGTCACCGTGAAAGAATGTCAGATAACATTTGAGCGAAAATTGTATAGAGGCAAAAACCAAAAGGCAGGCGACCCGAATGCTATGGATTGATGATGTGGAAGCAAATCTTCAAAAGCTTGGTGTTAGGGCGTGGAGAGGCCCAGGAAAGATCTGAATGAATGGATGTGTTGAAGCAGGCCAGAGCCCTTCATGGATTGTAGTGCACTAGGATGGATGGATATAGTCAAATGAGTGTTTGAAGTTTTCTTTGTATTCTTGTTTTTCTAACACAAGGGAAGTAAGCTGGATTGACCTATAAAGTGTTTATATTAGCTATGCCCCTTTGAATAATATTTTATTAATATGGAGAATATATGTACAAATAAACTCTATTCCGACTTGCAGAAATAAAAGAGTTATTTTTACATGACTTTATTTTGGTGTCCCGCTTAGTGACTATACAGAAATGTGTTTTGCATTTTTCAGATTGCTGTTCGTCCAGACGGTGCTACGCGAGATTTTACAGTTGTGGCCAACTATCTCTTGGTGGATGAGAATTGGAAGAAAAAGACAGCAAATGTCACTCCACGGCCTCGTATTAGCAAGGTAAAACACCCCCAATAGATCTCAGACATACAACATGCTTCACCACTTTTAAGAAGAACATTAAGATCTATTTGTTTAGAGCTTTTTTAGATTAGTTAGTCATAACATATATCTATGTTTGTAATGTTTTACAGCGCCTTGAGCCTACATTTTTGTTTGTTAACAGCGCTTTATAAATAAAATTATTATTATTATTATTGAATAAATTAATACTAGTTGACCGGCGGCATAGCATACGCCGCTATTTACCAGGGCCGGCGACCGCAGTGGGGCCCGCATTTCATAGGACCCGCAATTTTATAGGACCCGCTCTAATTTAAAGTGTAAAAATTATTAAATTAAGCCATTTTATTACTTACAACAGATTCCCCGCGCCATCCTGTCGATTTAACATCCCTATAATTATTTGTCTGTTAAGCTATTGCTTTAAAAGAAATTAAACACATTTTTAACAAAATATAGTCATTTATAACGCTGTTAACCATCAAGCTGTAAGGGAAATAAGTCTTTGGCATATGGTTGAACACAATCTTCAATTACAAACACAATAGCAAACTACAGACTGAAAAGATAAAATATAATTTTTAAAAAGTCGAAGAACAAAATTCCATTTGTCTCTCTAACCTTGCTAATGATTTTTTTTTAAAAAAAGGTATTAAAGGTCTTTTGCAAGTTTATGGATTTTTTAAAAAAAGAATTATAAACAATTTACGCTCTAGAAAACTTTTCTCTTTGACTATTAAATACATAAATAATTCGAGTTTTAAATATGGTTCTAATTTTTCGCATTATAAAATAAGTAAAGCGAATGCGTTAAAAAAATTATTAATGGAGCTAAAAATAGAAATGACCTCTTTACTTGTTGCATGTTGTTGCATATAGATTAACTCATACTCATTCTAAACGTTGTCTCGTTTCGGCATGTGGAGATAGGGTTTGAACATGATATGTTTGGCAATGTAACATTCATGTCCCTAAAATCACACTTGGTCATGAACACTCTGAAATAAAACCGAGCATTACTTTTCGACAAACACACGCCCAGTTCATAACTTATTAAAATCAAAGCCATTGTTCAGTGCTTCATTTGCATAGTGGTTCGGTTTGAAAATATTTTCCTTTTTATCTTTCACTCTCAATGCTTTTGATAATAACTAAACAACATACAACATAATTTTATTTAAAAATTTTTGTTGCTTATGTTTGCTAATAATTTATTTTTAAATTTCACTATCTATTTGGCTTTACAGTCTGTGATAGTTGTTTAAATATTGAAAACGATAGTAAAATATTTATTGAATAAATCTTATGGTTTAAAAAAAAAAGCCTTACGTTATGTCAAGAAATAGTTTTCACTAAAGTCCTACCCCATTTCAGAATGATGAAGAAAGAATCAGAAAAACTTTGATCGCTGCCACACAGAAGAATGACATTGAGAAACTGGAAAGCGCCATGTTGGACTTTGAGAGAAATGGTCTCCCTGACAACGGAGATCTGACCAGAGCAAGACACAAACTCTACCAGTTGCATCTCCAACGTAAGTCTGGGAAGAGAACAGAGGTGCTAGACTGTTCATTTCTTTACATTCACCCTTTTTTTTGACTGTTAAAAAAAACAACAACAAAAATTAAAAAAAAAACCTAACTGGCCGCACACTGAAAATTTGTCAAAATAGAATCATCATAAAATTCAATTCAGCTGTTTTTAAATGTCTTCAGTGGGAAATCCCGCATTGGAATCTATTTTTAGCGGCCCCCGTAAGGGGAAAAAGCCGCTATTAGGTTTGTGCAAAATGTCCGTCTGTCCGTCTGTCACACTCAGGGCGCCAAAACTAGAAGAGATACGAAAAATATTTTTTCACCATTAAATGCGGCTTGAAAAGTTTAGGTGCAACGGCTACTTGTTTAATTTGTATTCACTCAAGTGTTGGACAAATATACGGACGTAAAAAGCATTTTGTGCACCGTTTTAAGTGACCAGAACATTGGATTATGAAGAGTAGAATTGGAATGTTTAAGGCTCACTTGCAATAATGAAGAAATACATGACATAATCATAAAATGATTGTGGAATTATAAGATACTTATTTAATATTTATGTCTTTATTTGATTAAAACAAAAACTATTTACACATATTTTTCAAGTTATTTATTAGGTGTCATTTTATTTAAGGTTTAAGAAAAGCAACTCTGGAAAGAAAATTGGAAGACCTTGACTATGCCATTGAAAGTGCCAAGAAGTCTCCTGTGGCCTTAGATTTGATTGACACCAAGGAAATGAATGTACGTCTTTTTTCTTTGTCTCTTGCTAGGACTTCATGAACAGTTCTCTTCTGGTATCAAAAATAGAAAATAAAACAATCGCATAGAGATCATTTTAACCCCCCCCCCCCCTTTTCACTAAAATATAAAGTTAAATACGTTTCTATTAAAAGTTGACAATTTTTTCAATTCTCACTATACAGTCACACTTTCTTCCTTGTGAAAAGGTCAAATGACACCAGTTTGAAAACAAGTCAAAGAAATAAATTGAATCATTTATATGAAGCTAAAATGTCACACTTAGTAGTACGACTAGTTTGCTAAGTTGAAAGAGAGTCGCAGAAACAACTCGAAGGTCGTGGGCTCGATAATGACCTTTTTTTTCTGATTTACAATTCCACTTTGCAGACTCTTCGTGGAGCCTGGAGGCTTAACACGGATATCGAAAACAGCTCTAACGATTTTTCTATAAATATGACAGTTTATATCTTTGGGGAAAAAATGACTAACTGATTGGCCACACATGGAAAAACTCTGGTTTGACTTTTACGATTTTTCAAAATATAAAAGTGTTCCAATTAAATTAGCTCTGCAAGTTTAGACAATATATATCTTGAAAACACATACGTCTGAGGATATCCCCGCACGTATTCATTAAAAAGTGAAATTAAATAAATAGAAGTTCAGGAAAATTTTACTGTATTTTTTCGTTGGTGAAATCTGTCCAGATTTTATGTGTCCGAGTCTGGATCTTTAGGACTGTCATGAAACTAAAATCTTCTATACCATATCTCTAGGTGCAAAAGTCTAGACGAGACTACCGTCTTTTAATGTTACAATGTCTTGTCCTGTATTTCATTTAATCTTATTTCATCCGTTCTTGACTTTCGTCGTCGGGTGGGGGGTGTGCTGTGAAAGCTTGACTAACCAAGTCCCTCCATTTGTCCCTGTCAGCAGCCGTTCTAAGCATGACACAAGAGATTGGCCGGTCCATTTGTCCCTGTCAGCAGCCGTTCTAAGCATGACACAAGAGATTGGCCGGTCCATTTGTTTGTTTTTACGTTATCCAGCCAGCTTTTCTTTAGACGAGCCTTTCTTCGTGCTCCCTCCACTGTACCTTGAAGAAAGACTTTTGATAGTGAATCATGTCTTACAATATGATCGAACCAGCTCAGCTTTCGTCTCTTGGCAGCATTGAGGAGTTCTTCCTTTTTTTGGCCAGTCAGAGCGTTGACTTGTAAACATCACCGAAATAGTATTTTATATACTGAGTAGACTTATGCATGCGCGTAACCAGGGTTGTTTTTATGGGGGGGATTAGGGCGGAATAAAAAATGTTTTTTTTCTGCTATTATTCATTGAATATTAAAAATAAAGTTATCCTTTACAAGAAGTCATCAGCTTCACAAAGTAAAAATGGTCTTTAAAAATGATATTACTTATTTTGTCCATGACAATTGCAATATGAATGTTTCGTTGACTAGACTCCTTGAAACTAAGTACAGAAATGATTGAAGAAAAAAACCTTTAACGGTACAAATGTAATTATTTGTATTTTGTTTGTTAAAAGGAGGCTATAATGACCAGGCAGCAGCTAAGACGACTAAGGTTGTACATGCATAAAGTGCTGGCCCTGAACAAAGCCACCATCTCAGAAATACACAGTTACCAGAGACCACGCCCTCTAGTGCACACTGTCATGAAGGCCACGTTTAGAATTTTGGGTGAACCAAGGTCAAAGCTTCAGGTAAATACTTTGACAAAATATTTATAACTAGCTCATGCATATATATTTTATCCTAGAAAAGTAGAATAGCTGCTATACGTAGCTGTCGATGCCTTAAAGCGTATGCTCAATGCCTATGCCTAGTTGATTATTTCTGTAAGAAAATAACAAGATGTTTTAAAGCCGATTTTTTCTGTAAACTTTTGTTGTCCACAACATTAGATAGCTTGAATTCTTCTTGAAATATGATATTGTGTAATAAGTATATGCGATGTACTCATCTTACAAACCAGGACTGGAGCTATATACAGTCGTCCATGAGGACCTTAGGACGCAACAGCATGATCAGCAGAATGCGAAGAACGGACATCGTTCATTTGAAGAAAGGTCAGATGAAGGACGCAGAGAACTACCTGTCCCAGACCAACAAGCACCTGGTACGCATGTGCAGTGCGGGTGCTGGAACTTTCTATGTATGGGTACGTAATTTTTTGACGAGACTTCGACCAACGGATATTCCACATGCTAGTAAATGTGCAATGAAAATGAAATTTAATCAGCTCATATTTATTGATGTAATTTTGGAGTCTATCATGCTAGTAGCCTTTTATAATTCTTTTTATTTTATTTTATCCAGAGTAACAACATGGTGTCCGAGTTTTACGGTGACAAAAACCTTGACCCTCTAGATATCTGGAACAACAACAGCAAATGGGCAAAGACCAAGCCAAGCCCTCGCCGCGAACGAACTGAAAGCCGGGCATCGGAACAACTTCAGGACGATCCCACTGTAAGAGAAACTGATGACTTCTCTGGAGAGTCAGCCGCTGAGGATGATTGGAATCCCAACAGGACTCCTACTTCTAAACATGGCAATCCGAGGGAGGAGGAGGACGAGGACAGGCCACGCAAGAAACTGGAAACCATCGAAGAGGCAAAGCCATTGAAAACCAAAAAGAATGGCCAACCTAAAAATCAGGATTATAATCACGAGTATGATCAAGAGGGCGCAAAACAAAATAAAAAGAAGAAAACAGAATCCACAGACGAACTTGGACAGAAGTCAAAACAGAAGGACCCATTTGAGACCAAAAGGAATAGACGCCCTTCTGATGATTGGGATCCAAACAACAAAAGAACGCCACAAAGAGAACATTCTCAAGACAAGAAACCCCGACGAGAGCAGTTTGAAAACAAGGAGAATCAAGGCTTAACGCGAAACAATTCTAAGAATAGTGCAGGGAAAGAAAGTTTTAAAACAAACAAAGAGAATTCTCCAGCCAGAAAAGTAAAAAAGTACGAGTCGTTGCTAGGGAACGATGACCGGCGTTACTCAGAGCAGATAGAAAATAAACCGAAACCTGGGAGACGATGACGTCTGTATGACCTATGACCTATCAAAATTTACAAAGTTTAAAATCACATAGCAATGATTTCTATCTGTTATTTAATGTTGTACTGTGATACACATGTTTATTAATCTTAGTCATGTTCTCTATTTAATTCAAATCTTTGGTAATTTTCAAATGTCTGTATGATAATTTTTTTTGGTCTATTTTTATACTGAATTAACTGTATCTCATTATTTTGTATCTCATTATTTTATGTACATTGTATAGACACGACTATTCTGTAGTTTCGTTACGTAACGAACTCTGTTGAAATACCGAGACACAAAATTTAATATTTGCGAAAATAACTATGAGCCAATAGATTATCTCAATTATAGCCATGGTTATTTGTAAGATAGTGCTGTTTGTAGAGCAATCCGTCCTTAAAATGTCTGAAGTTATTGTAAATGTTCATAATTTTTGTTTTTGGCTACAAGAAAATACATAATTGAAAGAAGTGGCAGCCCATTAGTACAAATGACTTTGTAGAAAGATGTCCACTTTTAGTATCTTTTTTAGATTACACTTTTGTTTTATTATATACATTTTACCTTTTAAATATAAACAGTACGATTTTGTTAGTTTACATGTTGACGAATCCCAGTTGCCAAATTGTTTTGTAAGATATATTTTTTTAATCCCACTTTTTTTGTCTTAATATATTTTATAGTTTAGCAGGAGTGTGATTGTGAAGACAGATTTCAGTTGATGGTTTGGAGTTTCTCTTGACCCCCATCTAAAGTGAAATACAAAAGTGAAGTGAATTGGTATGAGTTAAAGACTTGGAACTATCGCTACTTAAACATTTCATGAACTCTAATAAACTGACACTATTCTACTTTCGCCCAGAAGTCCATCAACTTGACTCTACAGAAGTTTAGTTAGTAGAAATAAAACATTAACATTTGAGGGCGTGTCTTAAGCATCAGGAATTGAAACGTCTGCTGGAGATGTGATGTCCCTTGATTGATATGTACTTTATATACAAGCATTATGAAAAATGTGATTTAATTTTGTTTAGATAATTTTATGCTATTAACTTTCATCATATGTATTTAGTCTTGTCTTCTCCCTGCGCATTCTATACAGCAGTTGTTCAAACACAGGGGCGTAGCTAGGAATTTTCCATCGTTTGGGGGCCCGGGGGGCTTGACCTCTTTGGGTGCCCCTGCATTTTCATAATATATATTTATTATGTAAAAAAGCACTCTTACGGGGCTCCCTTCAAGTGGGGGCCCGGGAGATTTTCAAATTCTCCCCCCTCCTCTTCCCACTCTAGCTACGCCACTGTTCAAACACAATACAAATATTGGAATGGTAAAAATATATTCTTTAGTTTCCTTCTAGAAACCTGATGTGTAAAGACTATATTTTTACATTAAATTTCTTTCAAAGTGTTAGAAGATACGTAACTTATCTATGTAACATTGTACATTCTAGGATAGGAGTCAAGGGGGACAATCAATTGTTTTTGAGAAATGTATTTGTAAATACAATTATTTGTAATATTATATTTCCTTAGCATGTTTATAATACAATAAATGAAACCACAGTTACACTATACTCTTTGTATTTATGATATTTAAACTATCTTGATGATCTGTTCCGAATTTCATGATAGCATATAATGTTAGACAAGAAAAAAAAAGTTAATATTATAATTGAGACATATCTTACTATATAATGTTCATGAATTCTATATTTTTACATTGTAGTAACTTAAACCCTACCATGAATAAGGCAAACAAAATGGCTTGAGAGCCCCACTATATGTATAATATAAAATTATATTGATAAAGTTGACCTTTTCGGAAAGCAATTTACATCATAAGACTATCTGTCACAAGAGGACAACGTTTAATCCGTAATGTACATGCCGCTAACGAAGAAGAAATACGATGAAGCAACATAGCGGGACATTAAAGTAGTTTTCTAGGATTGTAAAGGGAAATCTCAAACAGAATCATCCTTGGAACCAGCGTCTGGAGAGCTGACGACCAACAATAATGTCACACAGACCCAATGGAGCTCGGGAATGACTAAATGCAGCACTTAATGACCGCTGGATAGTCATAAGTGCTGAGCCGAAGGCTCTTCGAGCACTAAGTTTGAAAAAAAACCTGTCTGACCTCACTGCCCGAAAATCAAACAGTAAAAAAAAACAAACCTGCGGACCAACAGGCCTGTCTGGGAGCGACCCGAGTCAATGCTTATAGAGCATTGCTGTTTCCAATACCACTCGGTGGCACCGGGGGCCTCCACCATCTACCTTCGTTGTACCAAGCTAACTGTGCAGAATCCGCCATTGATGAGACGGTCCCTTGAGGAACAGCGCATGGATTTGTGACTGGTTTGTGGGAGCTTTCTTACAAATCCGCACCGTGAAGGGGCAGACTCTCGTCCGCCCATGGGCACTCCCACGGGAATCATATTTGTTACCCTTTCGCCTAGCCACTTCCTCTAGTGAGCCGTTTCCACGGGAGCGCCACGTTGAGGCAGGGTAACGTGCTCCCGCACTTAATGACCTGTCCACCCAAAGGGACAGACACAGCATCTTAAACCTCATGGCAACAAAAATGATTACATGCACAAGTATTTATGAAGATAGAAGACATGGATGTGATTTATTCAATCCTGACCGCTTTTAGTAAATTCTTTATTTAATTCAGAAAAACACCGCACATCATTAACGAAATAACGGAACACATAGGATAACCATAATTTACAAAAGATATACCACTGTCAGAAACGCTTCAAAACACAGCTAGTTAAAAAAAACAAGCGTTTAAGTGGCAAGGAAAAAGGGGCACGGTTGCTTGCACAAAACTTTTCTCGCGTTTGACTTAAGCCTCAAGACAGCGAAAGTTTGGATTCTGATTTGTCCTTTGTAGCCTGCCTGCGGCTTAGGTCTAGGCCAATGAGCCATTCCAGCCTTAAAACGATATGTATACAGTATTTGAATCAATTGACTCTTTGGAGTTTTCAGCGACACGGTAAAATCTATAGGAAACACTTCAACCATGACGTGTGCCCAACGAAATGACCATGAATACATAATAACGTACAAGAATTCATGGGAATTGAGGATTCATTCAAGATGAAGATAAGGGGAGACTATCAAGGGGGCCGGACTTTACACGGTCGAGAAAGAACTAGATCAACTTGACTTTTATTACCTTGAAATGTTAATGTTCTGCTTGAGAACTCAACTATGAATAACGTGTGTGTGCCTGTGTCTCAGAGGTGTCGCAAAACTTTCATCCTTCGAGACATACGAAAATCAGACCAAAATTTCCCAATATGATTTTTATCAATTTTAATGATTTTCGTTGCATTTTCTGGAAATCAAAATAGAACTGTAGTTTCTCTGGCGCTACATCTGACTCAGGTGGAAACTGAAGTAAATAAAAATGTACATCAAATCAAATGAAAGCAACATAAAGAAATCAATAAATGTGAAATCATTGGAATTATCGATACTTTGGATGAGGTACAAAGATGGAGACTGATCAAAGGTAGAAGATATGGGAGGTAAACTGTCTACTCATTTGACTTCTACATTAATTAAGATTGATGAAAAGTAAAATAAAAATGTGTCATTATCTAACACAGACATTGTATTCATACTTCTTTCTAGTTTGAAAAAAAAAGGTCTCAGAGCTATATTAAACGGCCTTTTAATAGCAGCTCTAGAAATGTAGCGAAGAAAGCAATGGTTATAAAAACGAGGACTTTGAGCTGCTTCCTACATGTGGGAATATGGAATTACTGGACAGAAATCTATGTTTATAAATTGTTACAAATGTAGTATCAAGCTTTAGAATTTTAATTTCTAAACTCAAACTTTGAGCATCCACACAGACATACACATGTGTACTGAGAAACATAAATAATTTATATGTGTGTGTACATGTAATGTAATGTACATGTAATGTAGACAGGAGAAATGTTTGCCTATTAAATTTAATAATTATGAATGCACAAATAAGTATATAGATGTTCTTTGTCACACTAAGTTGCTCAGAGGAGACCTTAGCACTGCATGAGGCTTTGGGCTAGTGTCATATCAGGGCCACTAATATTTGTCCGAATAGCTGACAGTGACAAAATATTCTCCTTATCGTAAGGCTGTGTGACTGGGAAGGTTGACCCACTCGCCACAACCTAAGGCCGCCTCTGAGTTGCTTAGTGCTGACATAAATGCAAGTGAAAAACAAAATGGTCATTTTTAACTTAACTACATTAGTGACATAATTGTGGTCATTTTTAAATTAACTACAATAGTCACATAATTGTGGACATTTTTAACTTAACTACATTAGTAATACAATGAACATTCTTAACTGAATTACAATCGTTACATGGTTGTGAATATTTTAAATTACATTTACCATTGCTTGATAACAACGGATTAAGCGTTTGTAATATGAATAGGTCTTTGACATAATCACTAATGAAAAGAGACTTAAAAATGTCTGGAGAGGAGAATCTGCAAGAGTAATTGACAGTATCTAGTAGTCAATGGTGTAATTAGTCAACTCTCTTGAGACCATCAACCAAATAAAACTTAAATCCTACACTAAATCCTTTAGAACTTTCCTTAACTTACTGAATTCACATCAATCGGATACCACAGAAAGAGATGACATTTTTTTTTACGGTAGAACATTTAATAGATAAAAGAAAATAGTAACAGAGAGAGGAAACATTAATTAGAACAGAGGGGGAAAAAACAGAAAAAAATGTGTGTGCGTGTGTTTGCTTTTCCACGGTAAATGTGTTTTGTAGTGAATTTATTTATCGAAAAATGTATTATTTATTAGAGCTACAGTTTTCCAGTTAGGGGAGAGGTTGTAATAATATGGTGATTGTTAAGAAAATTTGGACATTCTTGAGATGTACATTACTTGCATGTATCTTCTCACTTTAATTGAAAATACTATGTAGTAACTTATTAGTGGCAAAACTGAATAATATCTTTAATATAGATTTACATTCATCGTCACTGTGAATTACAATTAAACACTACAAACATATATTTTAATTAAACAAATGCTCATATCATTATGACTCTTTTAATTTTTTTTTAATGTACTGTAGCCTCAAAACTGTCGGAAACATTTGCCATATTACTTCCCTTAGAACAAGAAATATTTTAGTCCTCATTTTTCTAACAGAAAACGAACTCTGCTGTAAAGTCATACAGATTGATTTGTTTCCAATGGGGAACATTTATGAGAGAAACAACTAGAGACAGACAGAGAAACAGACAAAGGCTAAAACGTTAGTAGTATGGCATTTGCACACTTGACTAGCATACAATCTCTAAATCAAATGATTGCAATTGCTGCACACTACACGGTGTGGTTCTATCACATGAGTCTGACATTAAAGTATCTACAATATAAAAACTAATTCAACAACAGAATGAGAAATAAAAAGTTAGTTTCCCATGACACTGGTGAAGAAAATAAAAATATATATAGGCAGTTCTGGAAACAGGAGCAACATAGAGTATAATGTACAAATAACAAGAAACTGGGCAACAACTCCACCAAATAAAACACCGGAGTTATGGTTCCTACACTTCAGATCTACATTTAGAAAGCTTGTAGAATGTAGATCATAAGGAAAAAAAGGAAATCTATTACTTTTTTCTCACCTATGTTTTCATTCAGATGTACGAGGATTTTGAATGTCGACATTAATACTTATCTACAAGGCAATATAGACTAAACCTTCACGACAAAGTATTCATTTCAGCTTTTTGATACATCGTGGACATGTCTTATATTAGTATACATGTTTTCTTCTGAAGCGTTCATTTATTTAGAATCAGAGTTCTTTAAGGATTTCTATTTCCCACCAGATATTTTGTTACGCAGTTATTATTCCTATATATTTTGTAAATTATATATTTATACGAGAGAAAGAGAGAGAGTTTATGTACTCTTGTAGTAAAATATTTGATATTGCATTTGAAAAGATCAATGTACGATTCGGTAAAAACAATATTCTGATATCAATTATGAAAAGCTAATGTATATTCCACGTCTGCTAATGTATATTCCACGTCTGCTAATGTGTATTCCACGTCTGCTAATGTATAGTCCATGCCTCCAATCTCGTCAACCTTGATCAAGACGCATATAAACTATTTATTTTATTGTGAATAAAGTCGATGTTTCAAGCTAAAATCAATGGCCATTCACTATAACATAATGCTTATAAACTTAAAGTGTTAATCTTGAACTTCGCACCTTCAATCAAATAGAGATATAATTTTATTATGAATCAATTTTTTAATGTGCCTGTATAGCTTTACAAGCGGTAATCACAAAACCTATTAGTGGCGAGTATAGTAGTGAAAAAAAGTCTGCTATTTAGTGCATATTTAAAATTAACGAGTGTATTAGATTCCAGAAGGAAACTTATATGTAATAAAATTTGTAAACAATTCTTGCATTTTGAAATCACCGAGGGACTCTGTACTTGGCAATGGTATGCATGTTGTGTGTTTAATTTGGTGGAGTTTTATTTCCCTTTTTGTCATCTTACAATGCATAGTGGTTCATACAAAATAAAAAAAAACTAGTGCGTCAAATTCTACAGCATAAGGAACGAATACAGAAAATAACATTCAATTGTTCTTTCGGCTAAATGATATAAAAGAAAGGGATTTGAGGAACTTAGACTTATTTCTCTTGACGTATGAAAATGGATTAGAGTTCTTGTTCTTAGAAGCAGTGTTTTTAGTAGATCACGGTGATAAATTCTGTAGGTGCCTCTTGCAGAAAGTACCTTAAGTTTACGCCTATAAAATATATGAATCCTCTCTTCTGAGAAACATTTCGCCGTCCAGTAAATAATCCTCATAGATGAAATACACTTTGGTGGCTGGACTTTTTGATCACAATTAAAATAGCGGTTAAACTCAGGATGTAGAACTATTTATGAACTTTAAAGTAAACCCTACACGCCAAGGACTGCACTGTAAACAATCAAACTTTTTATTTTATGTACGAGAATGTCTTCAAGTTTAGCCAAAGCCTACACATTCAAAAATGTATTGTACTGTTTGAAATGAGAAAATAAAGTAATTCTATCTCTAGGTCAACTAGTGCTATTATTGCTTTTATTTTTGCCATACGCTTGCACGATGGGGTCAGTGAAAAACACAACTTTAGCTGTTTGATCCTTTTTGCTCTCCTTCGCTGCACTTTCGGCCTGTTCTCCTTGCGACTGTGCTTCCTTTTTGCTGGATGCTAAATGAGAGCTGCCTATTTCCGAGCATTCCACACCCGACATCTCAGCTGGTTCACTGGAGTTGGCAGCGTTGGTCGATTTTAAAGAGGATTTTAAGGAGCGGAGCCCACAGAATGTCGACCCTTCTGAAGTAGGGCCGGATTTTTTAGATGGACTTTTTTGAGCTGTCTCCGAAGAAGTATCTGAGGGCTTGCCTACTTCTCCTACATGAATAACGGAATCATTTAAGTCTTTTGGTTCGCACGGCGTCAGCAGACTTGCGCTTTCTTCGGAGGAAACACCAAGAAATCCGCTTTCTGCAGAGTGGGGTGTTTTACGTTCGCCTAGGAACGGGGACTTTTTCACATCCTTACTAGATTTTGGTTTTAAGTCTTTGAGCTCGAAGCCTTTTAACAAACGCCCACCCAGAAAACTTCCGCGACGTTTTTCGTCTGGTTCTTGAAGCCCTTCTTCTTCTGCTTCGTCTAGACTTTGGGTAAGGCGAGTGCTGGACAGGCCATAGGCGTCGCCAACACTTCCCGATCGTTTACGTTCTGGTAGGGATGGAACTTTGAGACCGAATAAATTAGAGCCTGAATAGACTTTGGGCAGTTTTGTCCAAGATGGGCCGTGGTGATGCTGTTTGTTGTCCTCAAATTCTAGAAGATCTTTTTCCTTTTGTAATGCCTGATCCCTTGATTTGTTCTTTCGCTCTTCTGAGATCTTGTGCAGCTTGGTGGAGAAGTCGAATTTGAAAGACGATTTCTTTTTGTGCTTGCTACCGTCAGAGCTGTCGTCGGAGTCTCGTTCATCATCCTCGCTGGCACTGGTTGGTATAGGCGTTGATTCCATGACGATCTCGTTGACCAGCTTCTGGTCCTCCTCCAGGTCAGCCCTGCTGCTGACGATGCTGGGGTTCTTTCCAATCTTGGTCAGTCTCTCCGCGGCTACACTCTCCATTGTCCTTCTCATCACAGGGTACCTGTCCAGCACGCTATTGAAGTGTTCCACCGCCAATGAGTAGAGGCAAGCGTACGTCTCGGCTCGCACACTGGCCACTCGCCGGGCATTGGTTAGCAGACAGATTTCTGAAAAAAAAATAGAGGAATGGTGAATAAAAATAATAGAAACGATTTTTACTGTTTGTACATTACATATAAACCACATAATGGAAGGAAATAAAATCAGATGAATTGTTGGATATGCAGAGGAACAAAACTATCGCGGGGCTAATTTCAGATAAATGACTGACTAGCCTTTTGCTATACACTTTAAACTTCTTCCATATGTTGGAATCTTGCCTTGATGCTCTACCACTCTGCATTGGTTTTGGGCTATTACTTAGGTATCTTCTTTTTTTTTTAAAAAGTAATGACAGACATTTCAGAAATGTGTGTGAGTGTGAAATTGAAGTATTTAAAATCTCCTCCTGGGCGTGCTGATGTGAGGATATACCATCTGAGCGTTTGTTTTCATTTCCTTTACCTATTGCAACTGCTTTTAAGAAACTCCAATATAGCTCTCAAGCACCACTCTATTATGTTGTTTTGCTTATAGATTATTTTGTGTTATAAGCTGAATATTTCGTTCTAAAAAAAGAATACCAAAAAACCCTTCAACTAATTGGCACGATTTCAAGATACTGTTAGAGTATTGACAACTAAATTATTCCAAGCAGTTTCAAATTACCTCCCTTGGTCGGAATGAATTGGAAATTAGCTATTTTATTAGCTCAGGTGTATTATGGGAAGGTTTATCCACGTAGTGGTTAGGATTAACATTTCCAGGCTTTATAAAAACACACATTATAATGACACCAAGTTTCAGGTTTCTGATTATTCATTTAATTAGCTCTATAATTTAATAACCAAAATATACAACCAAATAATTTACCATTTTAGAAAGTATTTCATTACTTATCACTAAAAATAAAAAGGTGCAGCATTAGATTACCACTAGAACCTCTCCAGAGAATTTCATTAACCAAATTATATCAAAAGTAATGCTTATGGAAATGTAGTCAAAAGAGATCAGCAATTAGGGGGCAGATCTTCTAGGAAAGTGACAAGATAAAATCGTCTTTTTCTTCCGTATTGCATAGTCAGTGCAGCGACACTGGACCGTAAAGTCCTAGAAACTACAACAATTTTCAAGTAATAACATTAGATTTTCTATATTTAAAATCTAATTGTTCAACCCCAATGATATAATAGTAATAAACCTTTGATATTCTAGATTTAAAATCTCATGATCTTGCGTGTATTTGATACTCCCCCCCCCACTTTTCAAGGGGAAGCTGTCAACACAAAATATTGATTAATTCCAAGAACGAAACAAATACATATGAACAAGCTGTCTCTCTCACGAGCTATGAGCAGTGAGTCTTACCTCCAAAGTAGGAACCGTCTGACAGACTTGTAGCCACCTCCCCGTCAGCTGTGATAATATCCACGATACCTTCTTGTATGAAGAACATCTTTGTTCCCATGGTTCCTTCTTTTATAATGTAATCACCGGGCTGGTACACCTGGACAAGATACACATAATAAGTTGTTTTTTAAGTTAAGATCAATGTAGCCATCATAAGGGTCTTGTATTTTAAAATATTGGCAGACGTAAAAGTGAGAAGCAATAAAGATTTACTTCTGATATTGGGGTGTGGTGTATGACTAGTAAAGTCCTTGGCTTCCGAAACAAGGGGTCTTGGGTTAAAATCTCAGTGAAAGCAAAAATTTTGACCTTTGGCATTTTAAGACCAACCCTGAAACCATAACATTTCATGGAGATAGTATAGGCCGTTGGTCTTTGTTATAGCCATATGACAATCTATAGTCATAAATAACATTAACACTAAAAAATTATTTGTTTTTGCAAGATTGTAGCATAACAAGATCTATTCTGAGGTGGAAAAGAGACTCAACTAGAACATATACATATACACATCTCAATCAACTTAATCTAGGTGAAGTCTCTGTCACATGTTTATTCTCTATCCTATAACAAGATTGCTCGACACGAAGAAAAATGAAGAATACAGCCCGTTTGGCTGTTAAATCCCAGTTTGAACCATTTAGTTTTTTTATCTTTTATAGCAGTCATGTCAAACTGGGTGTTTGGGGGCCGCATGCGGCCCGCGACCACCTTGCATGCGGCCCCTCTGGCCACCAAAAACAAATAAAAAAATAATGTTAAACTATTACGCTGGAAAACAAGAGATGACAAGCTATTTGAATTAAAAAAAAATAGTATTTGTTAAACTGAACAACGAGGGTGAGTCTGCAGTGAAAGCAAGCTACGTTTTGTCAAACTTCATTGTAAGCCATTGCAAAACATTTAATAAAGGTGATTTTATGAAGGAGTGTGTTTTTAAAACCGAAGCAATTTGTAAGTAATTTGTCCTAAAAAGTTGAAAGCATTCAAAGAAATAGCGTTAACTAGTGACACTGTGGCAGATAGAATATATGACATGTCAGTCATGTTGCGTGAACAATTAAAGAACAAAATATATGATTTTGAATTATTTTCATTGGCTCTGAGTCAACTGATGTAAATGGTGTAGCACATAAGGACCAGTGAGTGTGACAGGAATTTAGACATACACAAGGAACTACTTGAGTTCTGTTCTATGCATACCACCACAACAAACTTTATGTTTTTGTGAAATAACAGAAAGTGATAATGCAGTACAATTTACCTTTGTAAAGCTAGATATTCTAACAACGGATAACGCACCAACTATGAAATGAAATGGTTTTTGATGCAAAGTTACTTGCAAAAATAAGAGAGACTGATGGTACTTTTAAATTTGCTCATTTTCAGTGCATCATTCACCAAGAAACATTCTGCGCACAGCAATTATAGTTTCAACATGTCATAATACCGGTTTCAGTCGCTTCTCAATTTTATTCGTGCCAGTGGTTTTAATGCTCGCCAAATTTTAATGTTTCTGGATGACATTGAACATAAATTTGATTGTGTTCCCTACTACACAGAAGTCCGCTGGTTCTCATGACATATAATATTGAAGAAATTGTTTGCACTGCGTGAGGAAATCGTATTGTTTCTGAACATGAAAGGAGAACCTGTAGAACATTTCCAAACGGACGAATGTGTTCAGCTTTTGGCATTAGCAACTGATCTCACTGGTCACTTGCAAGACTAGAATTTGAAACTTCAAAGTAAAGACAAATTGTCACAACTGGGTGTAATCAAGTGAAATATATTTTTAAGCAAAATTAGGACTGTGGATAAACCAAATATGAAGTGAAAATCTTGTTCACTTCTCAACGTGTCATGAACTTAAAAGATTAAATACGGTTGCGAAATTTGGTGAATGGCTTTTATCTAGAATCGTTAGTAGATGCTTTCAATTACCGTTTTCGTGACTTCGTTACATAAGTGCAAGAATTTCGTGTTTTGTATCTCCATTCTCATTTGATTCTGAAAATGCTGTTGGAAATGTGCAAGTCGAGCTGATAGAATAGCTGTCAGATTCTTAGTTGAAATCGAAGTATATTGAAATAGCTGTGACAAAATAGTAGTTTTTTATCCTGAACGGTATGTTGAATTGCGGAAATCTGCAGCCATAATTCTAGCTATGTTTGCATGCACTGGTCTCTGTGAGCAGTTCTTTTCCATAATAAAAGCTATTAAAACACCTCACCGTTCGAGATTATCTGATCAAAATTAGCCATCTGTGATGAAAGCGTTAGTGGCAAACAAATTTCAACCTGACATTAATAAAATGGTATCCCAAAAAAGATGTCAAGCATCAGGACAAAGAAAATAATGTGTAACCATAGTAGTTTTTAATTAGAAAAAAGTACTACAAATTTAGCTAAGGGACAGGTATGCCATTAATTATTGTATTCTATTGTATTGTTTCTAATTTACAAAAAAACTAGTAGGCTGTTTTGCAACTGATTTTTTGCTGCGGCCCCTCAGGTCATAGTAAGTTGTTTATGCGGCCCATATACCTTAATGAGTTTGACATGCCTGTTTTATAGTATCTTACAGTTGAAATGTACAGACATAACACAGTCTCGCAGTTAATTTCATTTCGAAATATGCCTCAGATTCTCATCCATAGATTGTAATCTTGCTATTACTAAAAAAAAAAAAACAATCCATAATCTTAGTCAAAGATAAGCGACTCAGTTTATTTTATTACTCCTCATTAATCGATACGTGACCGCATTTCAACGCGACCCAAATCCTATACTCTTAAGCGAGCAATTCTTGTATCCTATACTCTTAAGCGAGCAATTCTTGTATATATATATCTTCTATTTCGAAAACGGCTCTAACGATTTTCTTTAAAATTTCAACGTATCTAAATGTTAGTGAGAAAAAAAAATTCAGCTCATTGGCCACATCGGGAAAACTCGAGTTCGACCGTTATTTCGATACATAAAATGTCTCGTTGTAAAATTAATATTGGCTTCAATATATTTATGAATGAAAGTTATGAATGAAAGTTCTCCATGACGTAAACGGGAAAAACGCTGCTTACGTCACTAGGCTTACCGTAGAACTCTAAAATATTTCTTTGCAAACATTTAGAGATATGAATGAAGGGATGTGTAAAACTAAAAGCAGACCATTAATTTTGGTTAGAATAATTTATGAATGAAAGTTTTCCATGACGTAAACGGAAAAAAACGCTGCTTACGTCACTAGGCTTACCATAGAACACTAAAATATTTCTTTCCAAACAAGAACGCATTTAGAGATATGAATGAAGGGATGTGTAAAACTCAAAGCAGACCACGGGCTGCAGCACCACTGGGATGGAAGGATGGCAAGCCGGTATGAACTTCTTATTGTCCGACAGTCAGTCTGGGCAGGGCTTTTATTTAACCGAGCAAGGCTCGGCCACCTGATATTATTTATTTATTTATAAATTTTATTTCGAAAACGGCTCTAACGATTTTCTTTAAAATTTCAAGGTATGTGCGTATTAGTGAGAAAAAAATTCTGAACTCATTGGCCACATCGGGAAAACTCAAGTTCGATCGTTATTTCGATATGAAAATGTCTCAATGTTGTAAAATAAATTTTGGTTAGAATAATTTATGAATGAAAGTTTTTCCATGACGTAAACGGGAAAAACGCTGCTTACGTCACTAGGCTTACCGTAGTACAATGCAAACAAGAACGAGTTTTAAAGCATCAATATTCCAAATTAAACATTTGCGCACCATCTTATTGAAGATTGATTTATTATAGAACTATGGAAGGAAAGTAATGAAATTAAATGTACCCATGCATGATTAGTTATTGCGTTTTAAGTACTTAATAAATTGTTTACACCTAAATTGCGTAGAGCGGTGTAGATACCGTTTACTTTGTTATTTATTTAGCTGGTGATCTCCAGCTGTTTCGTTCTGAGGCCGCATGCAACCAGGTGCTCTCTTCTATGTCAATTGTCAGCTAAGACAAATTGGCACCTAAGCTGGTCTTTTAAGCATTTCGGTGTTACGCCGACCACTTTATTAGCTCACCAAAACAAAAAACAAAAAAAAAAAACGCCTTTGGCATGCGTTTGTCTGAGATTCGTCTCTCATACAGGATACTGCTCTGTCAAGCGTAACTGTCGGTCTTAAAGAATTCCCTCTATACAAAGGCCCAACAGAAAATTTCCTGCCGAGGACAGACGCAGAAGCGAAAAGAAAATCTTAATCGACCACCGGAGGACAATGGTTATGCTTGCCCTGGATGTGGCAAAATATGTAGGTCACATCTGGGGCTGCGTAACCACGGGAAATACTGCATTTCTCATTAATCTTCGGATTTGATGTCAAGCCTTATTATAATTATTATTTTGCTGCTAAAATTATGACCATGTGTTTGTGCTTCAGTGTCTAATGTCCCGTACCAAAACAAAGGAAATGGTGATTACACAGCTGCTCTACTCCTTACTTGTTCACACTGAACATGATATCTAGCTAGCGGTCAACGAGTTTGCGTACACTGCAGCCACTTTTGATTTAACTATAAACCTCAGTAAAAAACTTGGGGTTAGGGCGTGGTGAAGAAAGGCCCAGGAGATATCTGAATGGAGGGATGTGTAAAAGCAGGCCATATCCTTGCATGGGCTGTAGCACCAGTAGCAGTAGTATATAACCTTTCTTCTTTCTTAGTATAAATTATTTAACCGAGCAAGGCTCGGCCACCTGATATTTAAAACAATGCTCCGATAGAAATTGAAGAATTCCAACATAGTAACATAGTGACCGCTCCGATTGTAACAGTTATAGAGGCCTTTCACTTCTTAGGCTAACATAATGTAGACACAAAAACTAATCAATCTCTATGGTAAACGTAGTCGAACATCTTAAGATAAAATGTTTTATTTAAGGCTGATTTTAATCTTGAGCCACCTTAGGCTATATTGTAGTGATTTGTGTGTACATATGAAACGGCTACCTGGTCAAGAGGTATGCTCTCTAGACAGTCGTCTCAATGCTCTCGGTTTCGAACCCTGCAGACCGACACCCTTTGCCATGTTGCGATAGGAATAGGATTTAAACATGTAAAAGAAAGTTCGCTTATGGTAGATCTACAATCTACAGTTACCTCAAATTTCAACTTGCTGACCACCTCGGAGACAAACGACGGGTCAGCGTTGGTGAAGAAAGGAACTGATGCAACCAGAGAGCGACAATTGTGGTTGACCACTTCCTGTTGAAAATCAGAAGTGTTGATGTTGATTAGAATCTAGATCTAGTTTCTAGTTGTATCAGTCAACAACTACAATTAAATATATTTAAATTTAAATCGGAAGGTCTTATGTGGAGACTTTAATTTATTTTTCTTTTACTAAATTTAATAACAAGAACATTGTTACAATGTTAGAGATTGCCAGAATAATTAGAAATATGGTGAAATAGGAGATTACAGAATCAAAGCAACTCAGGCCAAAAATAAAGTCAGAATATAGAGAGAAAATAAAAGAAATGAACTAGAATACATGTTGAAATGATCTAGAGTACACGTGTAATACATGTATAAAGATCTACAGTTCCTACATAAAAATTGCACTATTGTAAATCCCTTGAATATTGTGAAATAATTTTTTTAAATAAATAAAATATGTGAATTGATCCTTTCTTTTTATAAAATAAAGAAAGTGTTAGAGATGCTGTAAAGAAGAAAGAAGAACCGGTCATGTAAAAAAAGAAAACCTAGTTCTTACAAAGAATAATTGTTAAGTTCTATCAGAAGTGTTAACGTCTGCTACTCACGTGCTTTAAACATTCATTCAGCTCGGAAAGTATCGTCTCCTCGTCAAACATTTTCCCTTGGTATCGATGCTCATAGTAGTCGGTAATTCGTTGGCGTAAACTCCTTGGCAACTTCCGGTAGATCATATATTCTTCCACTTGTTTGAACTGTAAACAAACAGTAAAGAGTTTGAAATGGAATTAGAAAAACAAGGACAATATACCAAAATATTAAAGAAATATTTTCTTGTAACCCACGGCCTATCTTTCATAAAGAATATACATAAGTCATATATTCCATTTTAATTGGGATGATTCCTTAAGTAGTCGATACCAAACATTCTACATTCTTAGAAATATTTACACCAAATAGAGCTAAGCGTCCTTAACTACAGAGTTCTGAACTTTCCCATGGTTTCCCTCTCTGAAATATTTGGGCACGAGACAACTGGCTACTATTGGGCCCCTTACCATACCCCCACATTCCAAATACCGTTTTCATGATACATAAAAAAAAAGATATAAGTGGCCCGTTTATGTTGGGGCCACTGACTAAAGCTAGATTTGTCCATCCCTGGAGGCGTGGCTGCTGTTTTTCTCTCTCTCTTTGTCTCTCTCTCTTTCTGTCTCTGTCTCTCTCTCTCTCTCACACACACACAGTTAATACACGCACACATAGATATATGTTACGTTGAGGACAAATCTATGTTTGTGAATCTCTGGCTCAAGTTTCGGCTGATTATTTGATTCTGTTCTCAGAGCAGAGATTTAATGCACATATTCAGAAGTTTAAACCTTTATAAAAAAGTTCATAACCGCCAACGTAGAAAAAAACAACAACATCCACCTTATCATCTAGCTAGAAGTAATAGAATGATAACGACAATGTGATCGAAGACATGTAATAGGACAAGGCTTAACGAAAGAAAACCTGTGTAACTGTGCACGAATTGAGATATGAAATTGTCAGATCTAGTGATTAATAAACGAAAAATTATAGCCTTATTTAAGGGCCACATGAAAGATTGTAATGTAATTTTAAGTATAAGCTTATGATATATTGGGATATGCTTAGATTCCATGACCAAGAGAGCAGAAAAAAATAAATCATTTCGTGGGTATTTGTTTTAACCGTTACCCAAGTGATATCACACCTCTTTGAATGCCCCGATTTAATTCCCTATAGACTCTAAATCTCTATTAATACAACTAAATAGATTAGCCAAAACTCTGTGTGCCAGTATGAACATGTGAGATGTAAAGCACGTTGTTTTTAATTGACAATGATTACTGAATAATTTACAGCTAAGTAGAAAAAAATCTGGCTAGGTCGTTATGAAGAAGAAACTTAAGACTTGATTACACTTCGACTGTATGCACTCTAGCCTACGGTAGCGATGGTCCCTGGTTCAAACCCTGCCTGCTGCTATTCTTATTCGACCTGGATGTAAGTAATCTTCCACTCTGAAGGAACACCAGTAAAATGTAAGACAGAGACAATGCAACGATGTCCAAAAATGTCAACTGACGTTTGAAAAGGGAGAGAAAGTGGGCGATGGATGTCCAGTGCCCCATTTGACATCTTAAAGGAAACTAGTGAAAGAAATGTATTGATGCTCTAAGACCAAGAAACAGGTAAAGAATAGTTCAAACACATTGCGAACACAATGGACCCTGCAGAAAGTGGAATACGTCTAGAAATATTTAATACTTTTGCTTGTTTAAAGAAAATAAGAAAAATATGCATATATGTAACCCTGCCGGACCAAGTAAAACAAAGGATATTTGAGCCACGAGGCCTTCATCAGCTGCAGCTTCATCGTGTAGGTGATGAAGGCCTCGTGGCCCAAACGTCATTTATCTCACTTGGTCCGGCAGGGTTACATAAATGCAAGTTTTTCGTATTTTCTATACAGTCGTTTACCCCTGCAGCAGTAATCTTTGTTTTGTTTTTTTTTTGTTTAAAGAGGAAGCAGCTTGTTTTCATTCTCTAGGAAATGGCTTTGAAAAAAGAAGAGAACTGCTCTAGGAATAGGCTACCCTGTACATATGTTCAGATTGGTAACGTTCATAAGTTTCGTCTCATCCGACTTTGTCACCAGAGGCGAGAGATACTAAACAATTGTTGGATCTGTTAGTATAAACTCTGCTGGAATCGTACATATATTGTGTCCATATTTTAGGTTTACCACGTCTCTAATTCCATTTAGGATTTGCAGTGAACATAGTAGAGCTAACATAGTAGAGCCAACATAGTAGAGCCAACATAGTATAGCCAACATAGTAGAGCCAAATAGTAGAGCCAACATAGTAGAGCCAACATAGTAGAGCCAACATAGTA
>JADKLZ010000003.1:14121938-14138408 GCA_021533235.1 Biomphalaria straminea | reverse complement strand
GAGACTATTACAACTTACCTGTTCTAAAGTTGATGACTATATCCAAGAAGAACACTGTGTCTGATATACAATTAAAGACTATCCAGTGAGTACTGAGGTCATCATTGAAGAACGAGATGGCCACTGGAAGGATGATCAGGTTGGCGATCAGTAATACTAACATAAAGAGATCCCAGTAGAATCTGTTGAACAGATAAAAATACAAATAGTTAATTCTAAAACAATCAAGCTAGTCAACATAATACCCTTTAGTCACTACATTTTGTAAGTAGTACAAAAGTGAAAAGAAAGAGGGTCCGATGTGACTTGTATTTCAGTTGATTAAAAAAATTACAATAAATTACAATCTGAAAGTATATGGCTCTAATTAAGGAAACACCCTGTCGTCCTTAGTCTCGCGAAACTGATGTGCATGGAATCTAGATTGATTGACATCATTATTTGTACTTATTGTTTTAATTCTCTTATTTTATTTTTACTTTCTTAACATTAGGAATCAATCATTATGAATTAAATCGTATTTTAAAAATTAAATTAATATTTCGGTCGCGACCCCACCCCACCTAGTCGTATCAACAAACGCAGATGAAGATTTAATTATCCAATAAATATATATATTAGAGCACACTGTCTTGGTGACCCCACCTGGTCAGCACTCCCCCAACCCATCTTAGGTCACCAAATAACTAAATCATAAATGCCAGAAAGATAGGAGACATCAATAAATAACACGAGATACCAAAAGATACCCCACACAGACCGTGGTCTCAACTTTTGATGCAGTCAAATTCTATAATGTTACGAATCATCCCCTGGAAAACGATCTATGCTTGTGAAAGCTTTTCAGAAAAGTTTATTAGATAATAAGTTTTTTTTTTCTTCAAATTCTGCAAATTAACATAACTAACACTAGGAAAAAATTTATCAATGTGTTATAAGGGATTAGTGAGGATATATACTTCTCAGAAGTGGCAACATATCATCAGATCCAAATTGCAGCCGTTGCCGGAGATTCAGTAAGGGATGAAATAAAACATCCTATTTACTCCAACATTGAGGCCTTGACTAGTACACTACGTGACACAAAGACATTACATTGAGGCTCTTTTAGTTTCATAGGATTAATGGTTTAAATATAGCTATTAACATTCATGTAGATCTGTATCCTAGTTTGCTTTACGTGTTTATAGCTTGCCTTTACATAGACACAACAATTTACATTTTTATTTTACTTTCAGAACTTTTGACTATACAGTGACTCAATGGAAAGTAGCATTGCTTGTGTACAAATTCTGTGTGCGTCTGTTTGTGTGTGTGTCTGTGTAATATTTTGAATCTCATTAAATAGTGTCTGAATAGACTTTTACACACAGACACAACCAACCCGAAAGTTTTCTCTAATTCAATTATTGTCTGAATGGTCCACAAGCAGACGCCGTGCTTGGACTCCATGTGTCCAGAAACGGTAAACAAATCTTTTTTTTTTTACTTATATTATATTCCGCCCACCCAAAAGTCCAACCAAGATATGAATAATTCAGCGCAGTAAACCGTGGGATACGAGTACGTCTACTATTGAGGAGAGACTCGCTGTTGCATAAGCTAGGGATATTAGAGTGTATCCCTGTCTGTGGACAAAAGTTCGACGAAGCTTTCGTCAACAGTACAGTGAGTAGCAGCCATTACATATTTCTCGATGGTCTGCGATTACCACGTGATACACTATAGCAGGCATTCTGGGATGCAGGTTATTTTACAATCTGCGACTTTTTGTAAACTGTTTTTCAAAAGCTTATATAACCTCACGGGCTGTCTGGTAGACTTTTTTCGTTATATATGTTATTTCTCTTGCTTTTCATTGTCGGATCAAGTTGAAACCTTACACAATTATTTAATACTAGTCGACCGACGGCGTAGCATACGCCGCTGTTTTGCATGGCCAACCTTAGTCTACTGCAACATATGCGACCGTAGTGGGCTCCGCACCTTTATAGGACCGCGCTAATGTTAGGTGTATAAATTATTAAATTAAACCATTTTAAACTTATAACAGATTTCCCGCGGCCTCCTGTCAATTTAACTGGAGATCCTGGAAATCTCCTGAAATTGCAAAATATACGAAAATTCCTGGAAATATACGGAAATTATTAAAATCTTTTGAAAACTCATACAAATCTGCTGAAATATATAAACGAAAATTGTCGTTTATTTTCGCCTCTTAAATTACCTAGCATAACTCCCTCCGTCCGAGTTGCAAATAAAAGAGATCTTTCTAATGTGTCCAAACTTTTGAGCGTGCTCTGTGGCCTCGATAATTACTACAGAGTAGATTACTCCCCCCTCCCCCTTTTTGTTTAAAATACGTGAGGTAGAAATAAAAAAAAAAAGAGTGATATTGCAACGGTCCTGCCCTGCTATGTTGTGACACGGGTTCTCCCCCTCCCCCCTCTTGTTTTCTCGTGGACTATCCGCAGAGTGATCTTTCCTTTACTCCTTACTACTCGCTTAAACAGTTGAGGGAAGAAGAAAATTATATGTATAGATACGTAAGAAAACATGAATCAATAAAAAGAGACAGTTAGCTATTAGCCATTAATATTGTGTTTGTATAAAAGAAAAAAGGGAGACGAATGTTGCTGATTGAAATATAAGATTGTATATGTGAATTTATTCCCCTTTTTACTTTTCGTACATGTTTATTTTTTGTCCTCCCACTTCCCATTCTCAGATCAAGTTGACATTGTGCATAATCTTTGATAGATGATGACTATACATGAAGATCGATTAGTCGTAATTAATTAATTTTGTTATATATAGAAAAAAGCGGCTTATTCCTGCAGTATTGATAGGTAAGGCATATATTTAGCGGCTATTTACCTAAGGTAAGATTTTCTTTTTTAAAGGTTTTTTTTTTTCACGTTTTTGTTGTCATACACAAACAAACAGCTTGAAAGAATTGCAAACAACAAACATACCCGAATGACCACTGAAACAGTCTGAAATATCGATCAGATATTTGGACCTCAGACTTTATTTGCAATCAGATAAAACCCTTAGTCATTCAGAAGTTAACCAAAAATTCTTTGGTTGATACTTATGTGCAGTACAATTAGTTAGAATATATTTAATCAGCCGATTTAGTGACAGTTGTTTTGTTATCCCCTGCTTGTTACCTCTACCGATATAGATTTAAACTAAAGATAGAATATTAAATCAGCTACTGCCTCCAATACGTTCCACTGATAATATGCGCACTTCGTAAATGCCTTTCCGTACGAGTTTCATTGAAAGAAATTCTATGCAAGGCAGAGCACAGAGAGGAATGGAGAAAGACGGTTAAAAGATCATGTGTACTGCCCCAACGATTCAACAGACTAAAGGACAGGTGATGGTGAATGTCGATGGATAGAGACTTATCAACACATAGGCCTACAGCTTCCAATATTCTTTTTTTTTTAGCTGAAGAAGACTTAACTAACTAGATCTAGAGAAACTATAAGACTCAATGTCTTCGGCAAGAAATCAAGATATCTTTAAAGTCATGTGCCCATTCTTGAGAGAAAAAGATTAGCTAGAAACATTTGTTGACATCTGCTCTGATCGAGAGATTCTAATGACAAGAAAATCATCCACATTGGGAGTAACTCTTTCTATCCGGAATTATTTTCCACGTGCCGATGAAATTATTCATTTTACTCACCACCCTTTTATGATTAAACTTTACTAACTATTTAGTCTGGAAAGGTTATGTTACGTATGTAGCCATAAGAAGGCACAGGCTCTTTTTATATAACACAAATTAAAGTTTATAAAGTCACAAATTTATTCAATTTAATGGGGTCAAATCAACGTTGGTATCGTCAGTTAGGAGTGAAAGAGTTAAATAACCTAACCATGAAACAATAGCGTGTTCTATCAAAATGTTTAGGTCTAGATCTAGTTGGTATTTTTATTTGTGTGTAATCGCTCCGATGTGCTCAATGTAGCACAAGTTGCGTTTGAATGAGGCATGACACGATTACTTTCAAATCGATACCGGGGAATTATGAGCCAATAGGAAAACGTTTTATTTTTGCTGCTGTGTCACTGATCCGCAGTGTGTGACTGTGCTTGTGTGTGTGTGTGTGTCTGTGTGTGTTTTAGATATGGACTCACGTTTTAAAACATGTCCGGCAAACTCACCGTGTAAATTAATTAACACACGAACTGATCAATTCATGATTCGTTTATCCATTATAAATGAGATTGAAAATGATTAACGGCAATCTAAGTCACTCATGCGTGTAAATGTTTATCTTTTTTTTTTATAGATGTTCATTAAACACACAAGACTGAACAAAAATAAAGTTTCCCTAGAGGCTTCTAGTCATGGGCGTAGCCAGGATTTTTTTTCGGGGAGGGTTTTGGGGGCGATTCCCCCCCCGCCCCCCCCCAATCGTGAAAATAAAAAAAAATGTTAATATGTGTGTATATCAGTGTTTCTCAACCTTTTTTGTCTGCCGGCACAGTAAAAAAACAACAAAAATTTCGCGGCACACCACGAAGAGCAACAGTTGTTTTAAAATAAAAAGAAAAACATATTTACCAGTTTTTAATCATTACTTTTAATGTGAAGGTTGTGCCTGTTTTTGAGAGCAAATGAGATCTATCCGAGGCGCCAAAGTCGACAAACAAACTCGCATTTCATCATCTATTGAAAGAAGTCTCTCTTTTCTTAGACTTGATTTCAGTCAGTGCTGAAAATCCAAATTCACAAAACCATGAAGATGAAAATGCAAGAATTATTTTGATTGCATTTAAACTGATTGCTGGATATATTTTGTTGATTGAAATCCAAAAATTATCCAGGCTTTTCTCGGCAAAACTTGACTTAAGAACTACATCGTTTTTTTAATCAATGAGCTGCTCTTCTTCTTCAGTTGTAAGATTTGTAGCTTCATAGTTTCCAAATGGATAGCTGATCCATCCATATACATTACTTCCAATTGTTGGAAAGTAATGCTACAATGCTGACTGCAGGTGTGTCCAAGTTGCAAGAATTTCGGGGGTAATTTCTTTGTTTGAAGCACAATCATTGTAAGAAGGAAAGCAGTCGAAGACTCCTTTCGAGATCTTACTTTGCCACAAAGACAATTTTTCACCAAATGACTTCAGTTTTGAGGATGCAGTGATGATTGTTTCCGATGGTCCTTGAAGACTTAATTTGAATGAATTTAATTTGTCAAAAAAAATCAGAGAGAAATGTCACCTTAACCCACCAGATTTCGTCATGAATAGAAAATCCAAAGTCTTTTTTTTTTCAGCCTCCAAGAATAAAATCAGCTCAGCCTTGCATTGGACGACACGCTTTAATACTTTTCCCCTGGAGAGCCAACGAACGTTGGTATGATACAGGAGGCATTTGTAGTCTGAATCCATTGCTGCACAGAGCTGAGAGAAAAGTCGGGATGCAAGCGGTCGAGATTTGATGAAGTTTACAACTTCAATCACTTGATCCAGAACAGACATCAAACCTTTTGGCAAAGATTTGAAGGCAAGAGCTCTGTGGATCATGCAGTGAACAACTAGTACATCTGGAAGAGTGACGAATCCTTTTCTGTTTCCCTGCATGGAAGGACAGCCATCGGTGCAAACGCTGACACAGTTTTTCCACTGTAGTTTGAAGAACAAAATGTTTTCGTTCACCACATTGAAGATATCCTCGCCTTTGGTCGTAGTTGCTAAGTCCTTGCAAAATAAGAATTCGTTGACACATTTTTCATCCTTTATGAACCGAATAAAAACTAGCAGCTGGGCTTTGCCGCTAACATCAGTGGATTCATCAACTTGAAGAGACCACAGAAGAGACAGTTCATCGTCAGTCACGTTGAAGTGTTCACAGATTTGATCTTGTAAATCTGGCGATAAGTCTTTTATTCTGCGTGAGATAGTATCATTTGACAAAGGAACTTGTTTAACTTTCTCGGCGGCATCGGGTCCTAGGATTGTTTCAACAACTATTGCTAAAGCTGGTACAATGACAGATTCAGCCTCTGTGTGTGCTTTCTTGCGTTTTGCTAATAACTGAACAATCTTATAACTTGCAATCAATCCCTTTTCTGGCAGCTTTAGGTAATTTGTAAGTTTCCTAGCTTGTTTATTTTGTTGAGCCCTGATGTTTTCGAAGTATTCCTTCGGTTGGGCTTTCACAGCTGGATGATTTGTTTCCAAGTGTCTCTTCAATTTGCTTGGAACAAGCGCCTCATTTGATAGAGTTGCATTGCAGATCAGACAGATTGGCAATGGAGAATCTTCCGGTCTCGAAGATATGAAACCATATCCGATGTAATCTTCTTTGTACCTTCGTTTGGTTCCTTGCTTTTCATTTAACGCTTTCGCAGTTTCATTCTTAATAACGTATTTCTCCATGGATATAAAATATAAATAATGTTTAGACTTGTTATTATTAGCATACATCTAATCAATGTACATGACACACATCGCTAATTATTATCTTTGTCAATTCATGAACTGGTGTGCATCTGCTAAGGTAGCCTACATTTGAGTCATTATAATATATATATATATATATATATATATATATATATATATATATATATATATATCGCGAAATTCCATAAACTGATTAGCTAACACCCCTTTCCATTATTATGGAGCGATCCACTACTATTACTGATCTTTGCAAGAGGGATATCATCGCGACGTAAAATAAAATTTTATATTAGGCTGACCTGTGTAACGCTACACGTGTGGCGTTCTGGAAATTCCCGCGGCACATCTGCAAATCTTCGGCGGCACACTAGTGTGCCGCGGCACACAGGTTGAGAAACACTGGTGTATATATATGTGTGTGTGTGTACATAATTAATTTTTATTAGCTTCATTGTTTCGGAAGGCGTTTATTGTGCCCTAGAATATGTTCTTCCTGGAGTTAGTGGAAAAATTGTAGACTCTCCCCCTTGGCCGCAAGGGGGTCTGGGGGAGCGGCGAGAGCTCCCCCAGTGCGGGGCGAAGCCCCGCCGCCAAGCACTATTTCCGGTATTGAATGCCAACAAAATACATATTATGAGGTATCTATGGTGCATTATCTTGCTGTTAAAAAGTTTTATTTCAAAAACCTTATGGGCTATTCTTACTGACTTAGACCCTCCCGCACATTTGACGACAAGATGTTTCCACAAAAATCTGTGACTGGCAATTTCTGAAGCCTCTTCCCACCTGCTCTGAGGACTCCAAGTTGTACTTGGATGTCAAAGCAACTTTTATTACGCTGTAATTTATTTTGTCGGAGAACATGTCCAGCTAACCTCATGCGACGCTCTGTCACAACCTTACTAAGGGGTCGACTCCTAGTTCGGCATATGATTTCCTTGATTTAGACCCGATCTCTATAACAAAGTCCTAAAATCTGTCTTAGCCATCTTGTTGAGCTACATTTGTCTTTTTTTATTTTTTTATTTCGCAGATGACTATTCACTGCACTTTATTAATGGAGCCCAGCCACTGGTAGAAATGTGTAACCTCTCTTGACTAGGCTCGTGTAATTGGGTGTCTGTAGTTTGCTAAAGATTTTATATCGAAAAGGACATTTTTAACGTCAAAATAATTTTTTAAACAAATTTAAAACCCCATAGCTACGCTCATAGATTTTGGTGAATTTAGTTTGCTCTAGAATAATGTATTTTCAACCTCAAAGCTCTCGGTAGGTGGATTGTAAACTCAAAACAATCCGTAGGCGGTTTAAACTTAAAAAAAACTCTATGGAGGAAGGGGTTTAAATTCTAAATCCCATTGGGTTGGCTACGCTCATATAATTTAGAGTGTGTAATTTGCTTTTTTATTTTGAAAAGGTTTTTTTTAACCCCTTTGGCAACGCTCATAGCATTTAATTTGCTTTTTTTTTTATATTGAAGAGGTATTTTTTAGCTTCAAATACAGCTGGAGGGGAGTTTAAAGTCAAAACCCCTTTTGGCATCACTCTTATAATTTTGAGTGTGTAATTTGCTTTTTTTTTTTCAAATTGAAGAGATATTTTTAAGCTTCAAACCCCGGCTGAAGGAGGGTTTAAACTCAAAACCCCCTATGGCTACGCTTATAGCATTTTTAGTCTGTAATTTCCTTTCCTTATATTGAAGAAGTATTTTTTTGCTTTAAACCCCGCTGAAGAGGGGGTTTAAACTCAACCCCCCCCTTGGCTACCCTCATAGCATTTTGAGTGCGTAATTATTTTTGTTATAAGAGGTTTAAAACTTAAAACCCCTTTGGCTGCGCTCATAGAATTTTGAGTGTGTAATTTGCTTTTAATATATTGAAGAGGGGTTTTTTAATGGCCAGCGCCGCTGGGGTGGGGGGGGGGTAAACACTAAACCCCTCTTGGCTACGCTCATAGAAGCTGGTGACTGATGTATGGATAGTCTTACATTGAAGAAGGGATTTTATCGAAAATTTCGGAGGGGGTTTTAAAATCAAACTCCCCCCCCCTTTTAGCTATTCTCTTGGAATTTCGAAATTGTCGTTTACATTGTTTTTTTTTTTTGTTTGTTTTGTTCTATAGAAGAGGGGGGTTTAACTGCAAACCCCCTGTCAGGGGGTTTTAAACTCAAAACCCCTTGGCTGCGCTGGGACAAATGATGGTTTAGTATTGAAATCTCGCCTAAAGTTAACAAAATCTAATTAAAAAAATCAGTAAGTAAATTCCGACCCCCCCCTCGGGGGGGGGGATTTCATTTCGGGGGGGGTTTGAACCCCAAGAACCCCCCCCCCCCCTGGCTACGCCCATGCTTCTAGTAGTTGGTCAAAGTCATCTTTTTATATTGTCAAGAAATGAGTAAGATGTAATGTGGGATGCATCAACAACTTTTTAAAGAGAGGAAATAGAAAATGAGTTAAAGGAAAACACGACCAATTAAAAAGTTGAAGAGCCACGGTTAATGGAAACACAGTTACTTAATATTGGAGCTGTTTGTACGTCCAAGTAATGTCTGTAAGTCATGTTAATATCTGCATGTCTTTGTAATTTCTGTATGATTTGTTAATATGTGTTAAATTCCCCTTTCAGACCTTGCGATCTATAGGGCAGATGATGTAAAGGAAATCTGTTTCTGTGGCCAACGGTTAACGAGGGTGTCATGTGGCCAGCACAACGACCAACCATATTTACTTTTCCCCGACTAATATCGCCCAAAGATTACGAAATTAAAAATCTCAAGTCTTCACCACAGTTCGAAATCGTGACACCCGGGTTAATGTGTGTACGTATTATTAGTGTCTGTATGTCTAAGTAATGTCAGTATGTCGAAGTTATGTCTGTATTTTGAAGTAATGTCTGCTCATAATTTTGATGTCTTGTAAATCCTGGCAATAAATGTGTGTCCTAAATGCCAGTAAATCTTGCATATGTGTGTTTATCTTTATAAATATGTGTGTGCATCTTTATAAATGTGTATTCTCATAATGTCTCCTTCTTGGTAATGGATATATGTCTGTGTCTCGTGCTAGTGTCTGCAAGTACTTTTATATGTGTGCATGTATGTTTTCACATATCTGTGTGTACCTCGTGCGACAATGCAATGCCTGTGTATCTTGGCAACGTTTCTATGTCTCTGTAATGTATGTATACCCTGGGAGGATTGAATAAAGTGGTTCTAGTGAGGGGAAAACAAATTCTAACAAAAAAGAAAACACCTCTAAAGGTCAGAAGTCAACTCATGCTAGCAATAATTGATTGACTTGGACAAACTGGACCCAGTCAAATGAAGAGATATTAATAAGGCTTGAGATGATGGACCGTGGACACGCAACGGCCTTGTGCTCGTGCTGTTGTGTGCCTAGAGATGTGTGTATGAGAGGTACCTGTTCATCTCGTCCAAACGAACTTTTGACATCGACTAGCAAGACAAGAATACTCTCCAGTGCATTTTGATTGGATGAAGCCTGCACTAAGCGAGTATGGCCAACGGTCCTAATGTTATTTACTATTGAATATGTTAAATAAATACTATTGTATTCAACAATGTTACAATGACATAGAATGTTTAATACTTCATGGTAATTTCCAGATGCTTAAGCCGATGACCTAATTTAAAAGTGCGCCAGGCAATTTTTTAGTTGACTAACAAAATGAAGATTTCATTTTTACGAAATAAAACAATTTTATTTTGCAAATAGAAATCATCAAAAGTTGAATCCCAGACTATTAGCAAAAAATGAAACTTCTTTTCAATTTCAACTTAGCTATGATTTAGCCCAGGACTTCCAATACTCTAAGACTAAGACTAACTTTGTTATTCTTTACCAACTGATCTATAGGGTTACTTGACCTTTATGCAGGATGCCAGACCCTATCCTTTGTGCCAGAGAGCAGAGGTTCTTGTTTTCCCTGTACACCTCAAACATGTGTCCAGATCTTTGTTCCTTTTCATTTATAACCAATATACTTACATAGCTTTTTGTCAATTCTTCTCTTTATAATCCACGTCCATCGTTCTTTAAATACCTCCATCAAGTGTCTAACCCTCTCCCGCTTCAACCACTACGTTCAAAAAGAGAGAGAGGGGGGTACACGAATGTTAAGATTAGAAAGCAACTCTCAGTCGCATCCAATGAAGCGTGACTAATGTTGTTGTGCCCGGGCCGCTGGAGCGGACACCTAGACAAGGCAACAGGGCCGATGCATCGCTTAACGCTCGCACGTCAGATCGATGGAGCTGATATTATCAAGTGGAAGCGATCACTTATATCTGGTGTTCGCTTCAACGACTTTCTTTACAATCGGTGTGTCGGGATGTGAGGAAGTGAGACGCCCTCGGAGAGGATGAAGGCTGAAAATGAGAGGCGTATCCGGAGAGAAACATCTTCTTTGAGTCTTCAGTTAGCCGCTTTAAGACAGGAACATTGTGTATACTTGGACATTTCCTTTTAACGGGACTTTTATATTGACCGGTAATAATAATAATAACAATATACCCCATTGTCATATCAACCGAGGGGATAATAACAACTGACCTCACAGATACCTTCAAGGCTCTGGGCATTCCTAGGAACATTCTCATTGCCTGTCAGAGGGCGGTACTGCTGCAGACCTGCCACATCACCAGAAAATTCCTCAGTGGAAACTGATAAAGGGAATACGATGAATTTTGTCTCCCTTTAACGAAACTCAAACCTGGCTCCGCCAGAGAAAGAATACTCGTTCTTTTCTAACATAATAATAATCTTTTTTGTCCGTAAGTCGTAAGGAAATTTGTCTTACAATTTGTGCATTATACAAAACAAAACATTATTTTTAAAAATGTACATTCACACCAGACTCACTCACATTTTACATATGAAAAGTTTACATTAGTTTGGTTCTATTTCATGATCTGATTGCCAGAGGAACAAATGAGTTTTTGTGTCTGTCTTTGCTATCGGTGTCTTGTATCTCTTTTGTGATGGTAAAATAACAAAATCCTGATATGAAGGGATGTATTAAAGTCCAGATTATTGTTCTGTGTTAAATGATAGAAGTTATATTATTTCTATCTCTACACATCTTTCCCTTCTATGTGGTCTGCTATGCAATATTTTATCTTGAGCACATTTCATGTCCGACATAGTGCCACTCAAAATTTACCAGTAATTCTAAGCCTTTGGTGTCATGGATCAAATAGAACTTATAGAGATTTTACAAATCATCGATTAAGCCCCCCCCCCTAAAAAAGTAGCATCTATTGTTAGAGGTGGATTGTAATTGTACTCATTTAAAAAGTCCATCTTAATGACCTAATTATACCTAAGTTTTGTGAAGGTTTAGTTTCGAGTCATTTTGATCGAAACCTTTCAACATTACAAACAATGACTATAGTAGAATTCTGTGACGAACGACTAACATGATAACAGGCTTAATAACAGCCTACACGTGCTGTGATGTGCAGTGGATTGTTCCTGAGGGGAGTGTTGAGACTTGATTTCTCTTCTTAGATCTCTATTCGTTATTCTCACATCAGAGACTAGTTTCAAATGATACAAGGGTGAGTTGATATTTCTAAATTTAACACTGGAAAAAGTTTACGAAATTAAATAAAATCAGCGTACCATGTTATTATAAGCTATAGAATAAATTGCAAATCAACAAGATTGAGAAGCGACTTATTGAGTGTTCTTAAACTCGGGCATATTCGCTTTTTGGTTCTGAACTTCTGAAGTGTCTACACTACTAGCAGTGTTTAAAATTCCAGTGTCTACACTACTAGCAGTGTTTAAAATTCCAAACTTAACAAAATGCAATAAAACGGCCACATTTTATCTTACAGGAAAAAAAAAAGAATAGACTAAAAAAAAAAAAGTCTAAACTAATTTCTCAAACTGGACGCTCACTTCAGGCCAAACGTCTTCAGCATTCGGCGCACAGATCTCTTCAATTTAAATTCCTCTTTTGTATTTGGCTTATGCAAAATGACGTTTCGATCGATATTGAGATATAAAAACATGTTCCTCTATTTCTCTTGCATAGGATAAAACCTCTCTCAGCGTTCTTCGTCATAGATGTTTTTACTTCGTCCGTCCATCTATCATGCTTCTTTTTCCTTATTTAATCTCTCTCTCTTATTCTCCATATATTTATTTTACCCCCCCTCCACCGTCAATCCATTTTTTTCCCTCTTACTTTACGTTTTCTCTGTATATTTTCTCTTCACGTTGATTGGTCAAAATTAACGTCCGCTACAGACTGCTGAAATCTTCCTCCTCGGACTTATGTGGACCAAGATCCTCCGGTCCACACGTCTCGGTACACAATGCAAGGGATCACATTCTGGCTCGGCTCCTCTTCCTGTGGACTGGCTTGAGTTGTATCAATTTAATGAATGACCACTTGGTTTGGGCCAGCTGGGCTGGATGACGTCATACGGGATTTTTTTTTTCTTTGTGTTAAATTTGTAATTGAAGCTCTACATGCCAACGTATCGTTATGGAGAGTGTTATAAGAATAGGAAATGAGGTCAATATTCGATTTAGGAGTAATCGATGTATGTATGTTTATACTGACGCCTGTTTGATTTTTTGACTTAACCAAATAACGTTATTGACCCCCCAACATAAGCATTCTAAAGAAAAGACGTCTTCGCGAGTAGAGACCTGTTGGTGGACTATATTATTATAGACTCACATTACCAGGGCCACGGCTCAGTTGCTCTAGCGTGTCTCGCGGTACTCACTTTGTTACAGGCTATCATTTGCAGTCCTCCCCCTTCCTTCTTTTACAACCCCTCTCAGACTCCAGACGAACATTTTGAAACAGGACCACTGGTGGAATTGTTTTAACACTTACGTAGACTTAGGCCCTCCAGCGCGTTCGGCGCATTGGGAGGCAAGCTGTTTTAACACTATGGCTTCGATAAAAAGTTTGATTAACAAGCTTACATTCAGAGCCGGATTTAAGTAATTGGAGGCCCCAGGGCTGGATTTTTGTGGAGGCAAATTACATACACTTTTAATAAAAATTGACTTATTAATAATAATTCTTATATCTAAAAGCATGCCAAGGTTTAGAAGAAAGAAATAGGGTAGCCTACCTGTTGATATAATCTTACTTTCATTCATATGGTATAAAATTTATGATGAATATTTTTGTAAATATAATATATTTTGTTGTGGGTGACGCTTTGCCGAAAATCGGAGGTTGAATATATATATTACAAGCACTCTACAAGAGGACATTTCCCTTGACAGTATTGCAAACAGTAGTATTTCAAGTATTATCTGTAGAAATGGGGGAAATAACAAAACACAACCACATAGAAATGTACATTAAAAAATAAAAGTTTCTGACCAGTCGAAATTCTGATAATTTTATCCAACTCAATTGTTGGGGTTTGTCTTATGTGGAGTCCTATTTCCCTGTCTGCCTTCTCTTAAATCTAAAGCCAAAAATAAATTTTAACTTTTATAGAATAGGTATAGAGTGAGTGGCCAACTGGTGCTCTGAAAGTTTTGAGTTTGAATCTTAATAAATATTTAGATCTTATTTGGGTGTCTATTGTACCTTCTACCTCATTGAATAAATCCTTCCTTTTAATTAACTTTTATATTGTTATGTAGCATTTGTGTCGGGAAAATGATAGCAGTGGGTTATCGTTCTTGTCACAAAATGTTTTAACTGCTTGCCATAGAATCCGTTGAACTTTTTTTTCCAAACCCATAGAAAGTCTCTGATGAAATTGTCAGTAGCTCAATGGTCGGCAATAAGCGTAGATATAAAACAACAAACTGTCGTAATTCTGACCCCAGTACACCGTTGAACACAATGATTAGAAAATTAAAGTAAGTCCCAGGGCGCCACTTAGCATTAGGATAGTTTTGATAGGCAATGTTTTCATTGATCAGGAACAACACTTGTCCAGACATTGAAATATTTGGCATGCTGGCGGTATACTTAGATATTTTTTTTTACTGAAAGAAAATCGATGAAGCTAATCTAATTTATTTTGTATCCATCAATAGCTAACACTTGGGCACAATGGGTTTAGGTTTAAAAAAAAAGGGTCTAATGACAACAGACCGTTGTTCTCCTGTAAAGAAACACAAATATAAATGACACAAATACTCAGATTGTTCTTTCTGCAGATTAGATCTAAACTGAAATTGTTTTCTTTACATGGAATACATTGTTGTTTTTTTCCCCGCTGTGCTCGATTATTTGCAGAGAGAACGAATCAATTAAATAAACTCCGAATTCCCCGATTCCAGATAATAAGAGATTTGAAAGTGATAAATGATCTTATTCCCAGGAATCTTTACATGAGGGTTGAATTATTTCTCGATGATAAGGAATAGCATAAAATGCCTTTGATGATTGGCTCCTTTTCGTGTGTTTCTGAGGGCGATAATGGAACAACAGCAGCTCCAAGGAGGAGTGGAGCTTTAAAAGCACTAGAACTAGTACAAGATGTCACTCAACTTGCAGAAAGTACTTTAAGCTCTTCGTTAAAGAATGGGATGTACGCGTGATGGGTGCGAGTCAGGTGGGACTTTGCAATCACTGAACATGTAGAACTACGCAAACACAGACAGCAGAGCGGATAAAACACACGAGTAGATCGATGGTCACATCCGCCTCCACCCCCCCCACCCCCCAAGGTCTTTAAAGACATGCGTGGACACGAAAAGACAATAAGTGAAGCCTTGTCCAAAAGTAACTGTCAACACGAGAGTTTGTCTAGGCCAGTGCAGTTTGACTCGGGGATTTTGTTAAGCTTCTCCCAGAGACCATTCTCTAATTGTGTTCAACTGAGACAGTTTGGAGACACTGGAGACTGTTTGAAGGCAGTTTGAATGGCGACACTTCTGTGTGTTGGGTTCTTTCATGCGAACCCTTTTAGTAAAGATCTTAGACTAATTTAAATGTCAAAAGTGTTATTTTAATGTCAACAGTATTCACTAAAATAGCTGTTTAGATATACATGTTTTATATGCTTACATACATACAGTTTGAAAAATACACACGAATAGACACATTTAAATAATACATATATACGAAAGAACAACTTTTCTGTAAGCAATTTGATCGTAATGCTCCCTCTCTAATCAGTCGACAGGAAATACAGACTGTCGAAGAGTAAATGTTGTTTAAAGAAATACAGATGCTGGTAGGGTAAATGCTGTTTAAGTTATTATATATTTATAAATTTAAAAAAAATTGCACAATAGGAAGAAACAACATCATTACAACTAAATAGATTAAAACATAATTAAAATAAATCTTGTCCTAAGATTAGTGAGGAATGCAGTCGAGACGACCTACATACTATTCCACATCCAGGGCAGACAATAATTGCCAGTTTTTGATTGAGATATGCAGTCGAGATAACATAACTACTTGATTTGCTAAATTGCTACAATATAGGTCTAGTTCTAGTTTAGATATAAACTAGACAAATAAGCTGAGGAAAAGTAATACCAAGATCTTCACTACAGTTATAAATGAACAGAAAAGTTATTTGTTTCTTTTTTTTTTTTTTTTTGCCTGTAACTGATAGAAGTTTTTTTGTTATTACTTTGGTCAAACACATTTCCCTGTATCCATATACATTGCACTTTTTGATCCATTGACTGGATCTCCTAGAAGCTGTTGAAAATACAAACACATACATCGGACATTTTCTTGCAGGAAGTGGTGACAAGTCCAATTAAATAGAAATATTGTTCTGTACACAAGATCTTTAGAAGCCACGAGGAGTTAAAGAGTTAAAGCTAACGAAACACGAGCGGGACAGATTCATCCTGATCAATCACGTGATAGAATTTAATGAGAGAAAAAAATATAAATGATACGATTAATATTTGTTTACAGTTCTAAGTTCATCATGAATTTCAGTGCCATTTAAGTGAGAGAATAGACAAGTAGACATGTTGTGTAATGTGCAAAATGTGTGGATAGCATGATGTCAGAGAAGTGGGGATAGCATGATGTGATAGAAGTGGAGATAGCAT
>JADKLZ010000003.1:14110044-14121928 GCA_021533235.1 Biomphalaria straminea | reverse complement strand
AGAAGTGGGGATAGCATGATGTCAGAGAAGTGGGGATAGCATGATGTCAGAGGAGGTTTTTCTTTATGAAAAACTGCTTACATAATTGATTTTTAAAAATAGATTTTGAGCTTTTAGAAAAGAAAAAAAATAGCCGTTGCATCAGAACTTTGAATGACCTAAAAATATTGCGATGTCCGATTTTCATTTTCTCTTCTACTCTCTGAGATCTAAACAGGACGGACGGACAGACAGGCCACACAAAACTAATAGCGTCTTTTCCCTAAAAAATGACATTTTCAATGGGCTAATATCAAACCACATCGTCGCGAATACATGGATGTGTGTGTGGTGTATGTTAGCATGCTTGATATGAATCGTTCCGTTTATGGATGGATCAGTACTTGTGTGATTCTGTGTTGATATTGTTGAGAAGCTCCTGTACTTCACAGGGAAACTGCATCATCGTTTGACAACAAACTTTTGTCTGGTTTCATAATGAGGTGGGTGAATGGAGGAAGCAAGCACTCGGACAGTGGCCGTGGTGTGTGTATGCGCGCGCGTTTGAGTGTGTGGGTGTCGAAGGTAGGGTCCAGTGGGAAGAGCACGAAGACCCCGAGTGGAGATAAGAGACTCGGGCAGCAGACATTGACACGAGATGTGGGAGTCTCAGAGACCAAAATGGAAATGACAAGAGGCGGGAGTGCTGATTGACAAATGAGTTCGTTAATTTGTTTTAAGAACACTTGCAAGGGCCAAAATAATCTGGACACAAAAAGAAATCGCAACGTTCTGGAGTTGTTGAAGAATAAGGATTTAAATAAAGTTAAGCTATCACCTTTTTTTTGTGATCAACTCAGTGAAGTCTTTACTTATCATCCCTATTCCTTTGCTTATGACAAGGCAATGTCTTGTCTCTGATAAACGTAAATCTTGCAATCTATTAAGTTTAAATAAGAATGAGACTTAATCTTAAAATGCAGTTGTGACATATGTTTGAGTGCCTTGATGATACGATGAGATTGTTTTGATCAGACAATGCATTTCTGGTGTTTTAACTTTATATAGTCCTCCCTTTTAAAACAATTACTTAACGCTCAAATAGTATCGTGATGTAGGAGATACAAATGTACACTAGACATTCAAAACTGAGATCCTCCAATGCTAAATACTAAGCTTTTTATTCTGGAACTAGAATTGTATCAAGAATTGGCCACTTTAGTCACACAAGAAGTAGCAAAGAGAAAATGCTGTAGAAACAATGCAATTTAATTGAACAGATTTACTATCGAAATTCAAACTTGAAACTGAATATATCAGCTACGTGAAAACTATTTTTAAAGCTTATGGAAAAACCGTCATCGTTTGAAATATACTTGTCAACATCATACAGCCATGACCTTGCGCTGAAAATATGCATCTAAAAAGAAACTTAGCGCAATGACTGCTTTACTTTACGTTACACCAGTAAAGTAAACCTTACTTTACGTTACACCAGTAAAGTAAACCTTATCTTCTTCTACAATATAGACGTTACTTCAAAAAAACAAGATAATTACGTTCTACGCGTCATGCATTCAATCATGCATATTAACCAATGATTTAAATTCTGCCAAGTCACTGGTTTTCCTGGCTAGCTCAGGCAATCAATTCCATGCTCTAATAGCGCTAGGGTAGAAGGAGCTTTTGTACAAATTTGTCCTAGCATATGGGACAAGGAATGTGCCTTTCTCTTTGTGTCTTTTTGAGTATTTTATTAAATTTTATTTTTGAATTTGAAGATTATGGTTCAATGTTTTGTGTATGATTGCTACTTTACTTTTGAGTCTTCTGTCCTGAAGGCTTTCTAAAATTTGTGATTTTACTAAAGGTGTTACGCTAGTCAAATGTGAATATTCGTTTGTTATGAATCTTACTGCTCTATTATGTGTCTGTTGCAGTTTCTTAATGTTTTCTTGAGCTGAGGGGTCCCAAACGGAGGTGGCATATTCTATTATAGGCCTAACCAAGGTTATATAACATTTTAGTTTTATGTTCTTATTTGATTTATATAAATTTCTTGTAATAAACCCTAAAGCTTTGTTTGATTTTTTTTAATTGTTTTATTAATATGGGGATTCCATGACAGTTTTCCATTTATTGGCCTACACAATTACTAACAATTGGAAACTGTCGAGGCTTTTTATTTCAAACTATCTATAAGATTGAGAGCTTTAAAAATACAACCAATGAGCATGCGTGTGTGTATATATCTTCAATGTGTGTACATCTTCAATGTGTGTATATATCTGTGTGTATCAGTGTTTGTGTACTGTGAATCTTGCGTGTTTTATTGAGAAGTAGACTGTAGTGTGCATGTATTTATTTTTATTCAGTAAACTGGTTTATTAAAACTATGCTTTAGGATTCTCTGTGTTTGAGTAACAAAGGCTTTTTATTGAGCGAGATTAAAAGTAAACTTCAATCTACCCTTCGATTTGAGAATCGTAATAAAAAAAAAACACTTTTCGTATCACTGATTAATACAGCGTATACATGTGTGTATGAATTTCTTCTTTTAAGTCTCAAATAGTAAAAGAGCTGAAAGCGCGACAAACCACCAATCGTGAATTTATCAGTCGGAAAAATAAGTCAATCAATATTTTTCCATAATGAGAGATAAAAGTCATGGAACTATTAATCTCTTGAGTTAAAATTCTTATAAATCTTGATTCTTATTCAAGTTAAAAAAAAGCAACACAAATAATGTTATAAAATTTGTCACTACAAGGGAATTAAAATTTCTGTAGACGTTGTGGCGATTATAGAAAATTTGGTCATTGAAGGAGCTGTTACAGTTTCTCTTAATACAAAAAGGTATTTTTAAAAAAAAATCACTTTTGACAAAAAATATTGAACAAATCCAGGAAGACAATTAGAATAAAAAAAGGCAGAAAAGATCGTGGAATTATTCGGGCATCATTAACAGCCTTAATTATTAACAATGGACGAGCCGTTGCTATAATATTTAAATGTCATTACTAATAATTTAAAATCTAATATAATATAAAACTTCATATCCCGCCGAGAGGAAATGATCAATTCTCAGCTTAGAACACACAACTTCAAAATGTCCATCTTAATAGATTGAAGCATATACATCTCTAGCTTCCTATTTTAGGCAATTTTCTAACGCATCAGAAACATTTTGAACATTTATTTAAATGTTCCAAATGATCAAATCGAACAGATTCTATTAGATAAGATGGACATCTTTTTTTTTTATTGCACAAAACGCAAAACAGCTCAGCGGCAAAATGTTGTCTAAAATATTACATGAAAACAAGTTATTTAAAAAACATAATTCCTTATGTAGATAATTACTCTTTGTAAGAGCGTTTTTTTTTTTTTGCTGTCAATAAAAAATGAATGATCGATTAAAAAAAAAAAAGGAATATATGTTACTCTGCAGCAATGCTCTCACCCCCCCCCCCTAAACCCGAAAAACAAAAATCCTGGTTAAGGAATGCATAAATGGACTCTAGCATCAAGTATATAAAATTCAAATGATAGGCTCATACAGAAGACTGTGCGCAAAATGCTTTTGAATGTCTGTTTTTTATTTATCTCTTTAATGTATTCTTGCGGGAAAACCCGCTGATCCATACGTGTGTGTGTGTGTGTGTGTGCTCAAGATGTGCTAATGATGTCAATGTTTTGGATTCCGAAGATTAAGGATACATGTATATTATTACATCTATGAACATAATTACATGCTATTAAATGTTATAACTTCTTCTTAAGAAACTTTTCTGAATATAACTCAGGTATCCAAGGAAAGATGATTGTGAGTTACGGTCAATGAAATAAAACAAATGTCATGTCTAGGCCTCGCTGCTGGTGTCCGATCAATCTGCATGAAACTTGTTGTCTGGTGTCTGAACAGTGCTGTCTGATCTTTGAACCTTCTTTCCTGCTGTCTTTATCTCACTTTCATTATCTGGAGACTGGGCTATAGTAGTTTTTCCACTTATAATACATTGAATGTGATATATCTCAATTCAGTCAGTTTGGTATGATATAGTTTTGTAATCAACTAGATGTAAATTTATTAAATTATGGTGATAGTAATTGGGTAGTTGGCATTGATAAAAAAGAAATAAAGAGTATTATTTTTTTGGCACAATATTCCATATATCACTTGTTTTAAGACTATAATGAATAAATACGTTAGTTATGTCAAGTTATTTTTACAAACAAATACAATAAATCGGCAGTCTACCTTTGACATTCAAACTTTATCACTATGTAAATTATCATATGTAAATTCTTTCCTTTGTCAGCTAATACATGAAAATGGATGATCGAAAGGGTTGCATTATACCTAGATCTATAATATAGCCCCCACCTCCACCCCACTAAAACGACAGAGCTGACCCATGTCCGCCACTGGTAAATCTATGTATATTACATCTTTTTTTCCACTTATTTTGCTGCTTTTTTTTTCTAGTCTCAATTCTACTATCCTATTTATTTACACTGTTTATCGACATGAATTTGTAATATAGAGCACTTCCATTTCCAAGAATGAATGTAGGCCAGTCCCAATCTTACAAACACGTAATATAGGCCAGTGCCAGTCTTTAAAAAATGTTCTTTAGGCTAGTGGCATTCTTTAGACATAATATAGGCAAGTGCCAGTCTTTCAAAGGCATAATATTTGCAAGTTTCATTCTTCCAAAGACTTGATATAGGCCAAAGCCAGTCTTACACAAACGTAATATAGGCCAGTGCTTTATGATGGGATACTGATGACCAGCACACGCACATGTGTATATAATCTTGATGTGTTTTTGTGCGTTGTTAAGCGCACTGATAAATGTGTTTTGAGAAATGCAAGAGATAAATGAAGGGAGAGGCAAGAGTATGAACGCATCAAGATAGATCTTATTGATTTTAATATTTCCTCTGCCCTTGTCCTGTTCAAAACTACACTCAATGCTCTGTGAATATTAATCCACTAGATGCTGTTGTCTCTCTAACAAAACAACTGACCTTGCTTGATCTATAAAGAGAGATGGAGTGTTTTAATTGACACGAAAATAAATACTCACCAAATCTGCTTGATTTTCGTTTAATATTATCTATATATCTACATAGGGCACATGCATTAGATATCTTCAAATATTGATGTTCCATGTAATGGTAAATGATAAATTTGAAATCTGTAATAATGTACTATTTTATTCCGGAACCAGACAAGGAACTTAATGAGTTTTTAATCCTTTTCATGCCAATCTTAATTCTCTGAAGCAAACAAACATTTTTTTGTGATAAATAATAAAACAAGTAAATAAAAAAAAACATGTTCTAAACAGTCCATTCTTCCTTTCTCTAACTTACTTTTGTAAGACTAATTACTTCGCTCTTTATAACTCATGCAGTCTGATGAAAAAAGATGTTCTTTTAGAGATATGGTTTAGAACATTCTAAATTGGTAATACAGATCCAGACTTACGTAGTTTGACCAAACTAATGATATGTATAATGATGTGTATAATAATGTAAAAAAAAAACGCAATCTTAAAATCTATGGCCGTATTTACAAGATCTTCGGGGCTCGCAAAGACCTTCCTTCAGGGAACAGTACCAGGAAAAAGAAGAAGAGGCAGACATAGAAAGCGATGGGAGGACAATATAAAAGAATGGACGTCCTACCATTGAAAGAAGATCTAAATGCAAAAGACAGGGAGGAATGGAGAAAGACGGCCGACGAGTCTTGCTTGGTGTCCCAACGGTCCAACTAAGGGATAGGTAAAGGTAGGGTAATAATGATATGTATAATGATGTGTATAATGTACCTTAGACGGAGCACAAAAGGCTCTTGAACACGTATTTCTTATTTAATTCTTTGCGGGATTTTCCATGGCGGGTGTTCAAGATAAAGATGTTCAGACCAAATTATTAAGATTACCTATGCGTGTTCAACATGTAGATTATCTAAAACTCCAGATCAAATTTAATGATAGAAAAATTTTTAAGGTCAAACCAAAGAATTCCCTGTGAGTATTTTTTCCCTTAACGATACACATAAACTGACACATTTCTAATACAATTGTTCTAGCAGTCCCCCCCCCTCCACCCATAAAGAGTTTACAAGCTTATAAGAGGGTTTTTGATTTTCAAAATCTTATAAGATGAACTGTAGAGGTGAGAGAAATATAGGGCAGTGATTTTTACGTTTTATATCTGCCCTTGTTTCCCCGTCGTGCACTAAAGTAAGTCAGACGTAAGAGACAATTGTATTGAAATAAAATGTTTGAAACTATAGCAGACGTCGCTTCAACCTCAGACTGGTCTGTAGTGTCCAGATCGCAAGTGGAAACAAATCAATCTTTCCATTTCTTTCCCTTACACAAGGAAGGAAGATTAATATTGTATTGGTGAGCTCTAATGAGGAATGTTACGGTGTTTTTTTTTCATATAAAGAGTTCTTAATTTTTTTTATTACTTTACACTTTATATTGCACATCGTTCTACAACGTTAAAAAAAAACAACCTACCAAATTATTAAACCTTTCTCTGTCTCTTTCGGTCTCTCTCTCTCTTTCTCTCTGTCTCACTCTTTGCCTCTCTCTAATATGCTACTTTCACAAATATAAACAACACAAATTCTGGAGAGAAGAACTTCTTGGGGCACGTTTTGAAATACTTTCTCTTCTGTTGTGTTCCATTTCTTTTTTCTAATCTCTCTCTCTCTCTCTCCATCCTTCAAGCTCTTTCTTTCAATTTCCGTATATTTTCCCTCTCGCAATGGTGTCTCCTCCCCCGCATAGCTCTCTCTCTCTCTCACTCTCCTTGGCCCCCATTTAAGTCATGTCTTAACTGACAATCTGTCCAAATCTCATGCAGCCTCGGCAAATATTTACCTCGTTTTGTCTTCCTATTCGATCTTTGAGCTCATCTTCAGAAAAGGCCTTCACTCTTTCATCTCTACCAGCCGCTAGTCAAAGTACGGATACCAGAACATGCCCACGGCCAGGGAGAACAGGGGGAGAATGGGGCTAAACAGAGAGGGAGAGAACACACTTTTAAAAATATAGTTCTCAACAGACAACCTAATTCTTTTTCTTTAGTTACACTAGAACTGGTTATAGTAAACGATGGTTCTACAATGTGCATGATTTCAGAGTTCACTTGATTCAAAGAACTAACAAATATGCATACAAGTGAAGACCTGAAATAGAGTAATATAGTTATTTTATCTATGTTATAAAACCCGCGTTGTGATGTCTGGACATACCAGAGTACAGAGCCTAAATATTTGTTAGACTTAAGCAAAAATATATTTGAAAAATAAATACACTTTTCCAAAATGATTATTTTAAATTTCTGAGTTAAGTAAAATAGAACGAATTTGTACTTTTTACAAGGCAACACTCAAGGTGGCAAGAAGGAGAAATTCTTCAATACTATGAGATGACCAAAGCTGACCTGTTTGGTCATTAGACATGACACTGCCAAAATTCACCCTTCAAGGTCCAGTGGAAGTAGCACGAAGAAAGTTTTGACCGAAGAAAAGAAGGGCTGGATCAGGATAAAGAATGGACAGGCCTCTCTCTTGATATCCTGCTAAGAACAGCTGATGTCCGGGAAAAGGCTTCACGAACTGTCACAGCAACCAGACGACGAAAGTCAAGAGCTAGATGATGATGATTAGATTAAAATGAATGGACGCGACATGGTCTGACAAAAAAGTATAAATCATCTTAATCTTTCTTCCTACCCTGTGAAAGCATATCAATCATATCAATCATATCAATCATATCAATCATATCAATCATATCAATCATATCAATCATATCAATCATATCAATCATATCAATCATATCAATCTAGGCTAACACATCTACTACAATTCCTAGTACATGACCTCACTATTCCCAACTGCCACTTTTGGTCACTATAAAGATTTTTTTTTAATGCTAATCACGTGATCTCTTGTTGATGTAAATAGAAAATACGGCTTAGTTAGAAATGAGAGTGTTTGGTGAACCGCTGTGATAAGAAGATATCTAAGGGCGAGTTACATGACAAATAGTAAACAGATTATCTACAATGAGTAGAGTGTGTTCAAATATTAGATCTGAGGATTTCACTTGGTATTTCTGATCAGATATCTGACATCTCTAGTATTGAACTCTGTTGTCATGGTTATGAATATAATTGTGTATGTGTGTGTTTGTCGAGCGGGTAAAAAGTATCTAGAGCTTACTGAAACAAAATAAAATCTCTTCTCAAATGAACTAAATTTAGTTTGTTCTTGGGCTGGTCAGTTTAACAGGTACAAACATTTGACAGAAATGTTTTGAGAAAATTGTGACATTTCATTCTTACAAAACGTTTCATAAAGTTTGGACTTTAGCCAAGACGACATTCTGAAGAATGTCAGAGGTTGACTTGACCAATCCATTGTCCTCTTTCTTTTTTATAGTCTCTGTCAAATAAAGTCTAGACATTATGTAACGTTCGATTCTGGGTAAGGTTGGAGGAACGAACGAGTTTACTGACAATTTTAAAAAGAGAAAAAAAAAAGAGAGAAAGAGAGAAAAAGACAGATAGAGAGAAAGAGAGTTAGAGAAAGATGAAAAGAGAGAGAGAGAGAAAGAGAGATAATTAGAAGGGGAGAAATAAAGAAAAAGAGAAGAGAGAAAAATAAAGAGGAAGAGAGAGAGAGAGAGGGAGAGAGAGAAAAGAGAGAGAGAGAGGGAGAGGAAGAGTGAGAGAGTGTGAGAGAGAAACAGATATCGATAGATATGAGAGAAAGAGAGCTAGATAAAGAGAGAGAGAGAGAGAGACAAAGAGAGAGAGGGAGAAGGAGAGAGAGAGAGAGATGAGAGAATAGGTTTTCTTCACTAGTTAGTCAACGAAAAAGAAAAAGTAAAGTGACACTGTTAAAGAAAAATAGAGAGACCAAGACACTTGACCAGCCCTATAACATAAATCAGTTTCTCTTCGGGTTTCTTTTCGTCTGATTAGCAAGCTCTTGACCCATCAGTAGCCTACACTATTTCCTGGACTCGCCTACCCCCTCTCCCGCGTTTCCTCTGAATGACCATTAGCTACAGTTTCACTGAAAGAGGTCAATCGATGGACAGGAACTCAAACTCTGGGTTTAAAAGGTAATTAGGTTTTTATTACTTTTTGAATCAGGATTGAAAGTAAATACAAATAGACACTTAGATAAGGTTCGGTTCTTTACCCTGAATATTCCTTTTAGAAGTATCGTGATTGGCATATGTATAGTGATTACCAAAGAGGAATCATGAACATTTGATGCATTGGGAATCTAATAAGAATCTCCTACCGAGACTGAAGCTTAACATTGAGACGAAGACATACAAAAAGGTTTGCGCAGAAGTTGCATGATACGTTCATTCTTTAATATTAAAGCTATGGTATTATTTCGCAAGTACTCTAGGCCTGTATCTCAGAACTTTTTAGTACGAAGCTTACAATTCACTGGAGGGCGCGGTGGCTGAGCGGTAAAGCGCTTGGCTTCCGTACTGGAGGTTCCGGGTTCAAATCCTGGTGAAGGCTGGGATTTTTATTTTCGGGATTTTCGGGCGCCCTTGAGTCCACCCAGCTCTAATGGGAATCTGACATTAGTTGGGGAAAAGTAAAGACGGTTGGTCGTTGTGCTGGCCACACGACACCCTCGTTAACCGTGGGCCACAGAATCAGATGACCTTTACATCATCTGACCACTAGGTCTGAAAGGGGAACTTTACTTTTTTTTTTTTACAATTCACTCTGTCTGTCTGTCTGTCTGTCTGTCAGTACAAATCTTGTGTACGTAATTTCTTCCATCTCCCATTCTCAGATCAAGTTGAATCTTTGTGCAATTATTCATTGTCGATGCCTTAACAGGAATCAAAGAAATAACCAATCGATTATTAATTAGTGGTAATTAATTAATTTTGTTTAAAATTGAAAAATTGAGAAATTTTTTTACAGCATTGAGAAATATGGTAGTAATTGTGCGGTTCCCTCCCTTAAATCAATTTTGCTTTTTACAATTTTTTTTATTTTTTTTTGCATATTATTATTCAGGAACCAATGATGTCTTGCTAATCACTGACAAAAAACGTAAACTCATACCCTATAGCCACATCACAAGGTCCTCAGGGCTCGCAAAGATCTTCCTTCAGAGAACAGTATCAGGAAGAAGAAGAGGAAGAGAGAAACTTTTGGGAGGACAACATTAAAAAAGAATGGGCAGCCCTGTTATTGAATGAAATTCTATTCTAGGACAGGAGTGGAGAAAGACGGTTGACAGATCTTGTGTGGTGCCCCAACGGTCCACTAGATTAAGGGATAGTTGAAGGCAAAGTGTTCTTATACATTGCTATATTAGCAAACAATGTTGCGTTCTAAAGTAGCACATTTTGAAAAGGGAAGAAAAGGGTTACTCATTTAAGAAAACAAAACATTGCATTTTATCTAAGAATAAAAACCTTATCCTTCGGAAAGAAGATAATGATGAGTTTTTTATTTAGCTGAGATCTGATTTAGCTGAGATTTGATTGATATGCAAATTCAATGCAAATATTTTATGATTTTAATTTTACATTTAAAATTCAAAGCAAATAATACAATTTTACATTTTACATGCAAATTTTACCAGGTTAAAGAAGACGAATGGAAATGTAAAGAAACAGTCACACAATCAATCAAATAACAGGAACGACATCATTTATAATTTTTGGTAAGAGTACCTTTATTGCCCATGTACTACGAGAATAGGGGTAGAGTTGTATTATTCAGCAAGGAAAACTAATGTCGTAAAAGAGTCTTAAGTCACTAATAATAATAATCGAGTAGATCAACACATACGCGTTGGAAGTAAATATCTTCCTTATTAAAGGAACGTCTAAGACGTATAAGATAAGACGATACCCATCACACCAACAATTTTAGGCGTATTGAGAGTGCCGTCTTGTTAAGGTTACCCACAATTCGTCTTCATCATCACACGTCTCTTCTAGAGACTTTAGGTTTTCACTTTCACTTTCTTTCTTTAAGTCGAATTAAAAATAAAAGGTTCAGATTTTAAGTTTGCAAGACTCGAGAATTGTTTGACTTCTCAGGCTTTTCATTGTTTAATCTCGTCGGAGCATTCTTTCTTTTCTTGTTATTTTAATAAACGGACATCAATTTAAGGATCAACCTAAAACATTTTTAACTCGTGAATTAGTGCATCTGTTGTAATGAACACGGCCCGCTTTATCTTTCCTGAACACCATTTTTTAAAATTAAATCGGCTATGCTGTAATGATCAACTTAACATACTTTTTTTTAGCCCTTGAATTAGTGTTACAATAAAATTTCACGCCCCCCTCTCTCTCTCTCTCCCTCTCTCTCTCTCCCTCTCTCTCTCCCTCTCTCTCTCTCTCTCTCTCTCTCTCTTTGACGCTTTCTGGAAGCCCATTTTGTTTTACCTGCGCATCGTAATTTTTCCCACTTAATTAAACTTTGTACATGATTCGAAAAGACCCACTTCATAAAGCGCCCTCAACAGATGCACGCTTTCCTATTTTGGGCCCGTTAATTTTAGTAGCACTTTTACTACACCACTCTCAGCCCAGACAAGAAAATGTTGTTCATTCGTACACATTGGGCTTCCCATTTCTTCATTTCTCTTTGTATTTTGTTTAAGAAATCAAAAGAATTATCAATTCGGTTTTATTAATTGTAATTATTAATTTAACCCCATTTGAATGTGGCGAAATGACTAAAGATCTAGATTTACCTTTAAATGTTATTACAATTAGATTTTTAAATTATTTTTTTTAGATCGTTATTAAGTATCATTACTTGCTCTCTCTCTCTCTCTCTCTCTCTCTCTCTCTCTCTCTCTCTCTCT
>JADKLZ010000003.1:14086809-14109944 GCA_021533235.1 Biomphalaria straminea | reverse complement strand
CTCTCTCTCTCTCTCTCTCTCTCAAAAAAAAAAAAAAACACTCTAGATCAATCTTATTAATGCTCTTAGAATTTTTTTTAAACATTTAGACCTCATCTATAAGGTCACTTAAAAGGCCGCGGTATAGGACAGACGTAGATGGCGATAAGAAAATCATAAACGACCATCAGCTGCAATAGTTATAACTGCGTAACTACATGAAATGCTGCATTTCTCATCAATCTTCGGACTTGAAGACACGCGTTATTATTAAAAGGAAGTGGAAATGACGTAAGACAAATTAAAAAGAAGTAGATTAACGTAAAAGAACAATATTGTTTTAAAAATACGGAATTCATGAATGTATAGACTGCGGCCTTTTGGTGAAACACTGAAACTAAGATACAAAGGTTGGATAGACACTTTGTGTCTGTTGTCTTGTCTAGAATAGTGGCCCCAAGGTTTGCGGTTCTGTCAAAAAACGTTCTCAGTGAGCATGTAGGAAGTAAAAGTAACATGTGCACGAACTTTAATGCGGAGACTGCGACAGATTTCGTGACCAATGCAAAAGTCAGTTGTATTTGGTAAATGTATATATTATAGTAAAGGAGAAGATTGTGTGCTGGTTTTCGTATCCAAGATAAGAAACACGAGAGCATATGAGTGTGAAATTCAAACATAATGGACAGTGTTTTTTTTTTTTTACTTTACTGACATGGCTGAGAGAGTTAGTAATGTTTTACAAGGTTTACAAAAAGATAAACAATATCTATTCTATCAGTGCTGATATATATATATCCCAGGTTCCAGAACCATTATCACATGGCTAACAAAAATGTTTAGAACCTAAGTTTATGTGTCTGCCTGCATGACTTTCAGTTTTCTGTCCGTCTGCCTGCATGACTTTCATCTAGTCTGTCTGTCAGTCTGTTTCCCAACGAGCGTTTGTTTCTCCTCTTTCCAATGTATTTCTGTCTAATGTCGTCTCTTGAAACCAAACATTGTGCTCAGACGCACGCTTCACAGCATGCACTGTTTCTACCAATAATAAAAAGTGTTATTGATTTCCAGTGGAAATTCTGTTAAGCTGAATAGATAAACGAATCTAAAGTACAGATTACGATGACCAGTGCATAGACCTGTGTCCAGGGAACACGTCCAGGCAAGAGAAAAAAATAACACGTGAACATGGTCTGCAAACATAATAGCATAGAATATTCCATGGGCATTGACCAAACACTAACAAAACGAATCATCTAGTCATGGAAATCAGTTTAATACTTTTTCAGTCGTGAGTGGAAACACAAGTGATGAAGACCAGGTCATGCTAAAATCCACAAATTTTCGAAATATAAACAAGCCGGTTAGGAAGTACATTCATCATCATCATCATATTCCCTTGACTTCCGGGTGCAGTAAAAGTTCACGTAAGCAAACCCCTCCCCCTGTCTCTGTCAGCTATGTAGTAATTATAGAAAATGCTAATCCGATTTGAATATATTGTAGATATTGATTACAAAATATGGACTTTCAAAGAAATATTTTGGAATCTGTATCTGATTTTCTCCCTCTCTGTAATTTACATAAAATTATATAGACCAATTTTTTAAATTAGCAATCAAAATATAATTCTAATAATTTGCCTAATGATGATTACAGATAATAAATATAAAGATCTAGTAATGATTTTTTTTTCGTATTTTTAGCAAGCAATAAGAGACTTCAAAACAAAATGTAAACTAGCTAGTGGGGGATCGAAAATACGCACCAAAACATGCCTGGTACTTGTGCAGGGCCTTAACCAAATCTGCTTGCTCTTACTTGTATATAAAATATGTTTACATTCATCTAATCTGTCTGCATGCGTATATCAAACAAGTAAACACACATCATGGTTTTGTACATAGGCATCTCAATGTTATATGATAAGAATTGCCAGCGTGTAATCGAAGCAATATGTTTGGGTGATGTTTTCCATCTAAAGCCATGGCAAGTCTGTTGGCTACTTGGCATCAACACATCGGTGTGTCCCCGAACGTTGTCTGGAGTCTGGACATTGTCCATTATTTATTGAACATAAAAATGCATTCCTTTTGTCCTGGTATTTATTGCTCTTAGATATTTGTTTTTCGAAGAGTTTAAAATAAAACAAAGCCCGCTTGAGTGAACCAAACACAATATAACATAACTCATAATTATACACAGGGCCGGATTTAGGTAAGTGGAGGCCCAGGAGTAACAGTTTAATGGAGGCCCTTACCATTTTTCGAAAGCTTTAATGAAGATCTACTTTTTAATCGAAATACATATATCCGCATATCTAACATCGTGTTTAATTTTTAGAAGAGAAAAATCAAGTTCTTGTACTGTAATTTTAATATCCCTTTCCTTTAAAAAAAATATTTGTTACACATAATTTAGTAAAAAATGTATGTTTTTGAACTTGTAGAGGTTAAGGCCATTGGTAGATGTTACATAAGGAGATGTTACTTTATTAACGACAATAATGCTCCAAGTGTTTTACAAATTCTATTTTAGTTTCTATTTAAACAGTTCTATTAACAAAAAATAAAAAAATATATAAAAATAATAATTCGTAATGCTCATTGTACTCTTCTAATTAGACCATATTTCAAATATTATTGAACGCCACTAAACTATGCACAGTAAAAAAAAATTCGCATAAGAAAGTCAATGCAGAGATCACTTTGGTGCTTGCTCTAAGACGACATAGAGATCAAACATGTAGAGAAGGAGAAAAACCATAGACGGCTCAAGAAAAAGAATTATTAGCTGTACAAGTTACTGTTCTTATATACCAAAGACACCCAAACAGTGTTAGAACGTTTACGACAGTGGGCTTCAAAGTTACTTCCTTCACATAGAGACTCGTTTAAATCAAAACAATTATGTCCGTTTATGAAATATGTTTAAACAAATTTCTAGTTCACAACTTAACTGCAAGAGTGGTGAAGCTATGGCACAATGAATATTTAACACAAAACACATTTTTTTTTTAAATTTACCTGACACAGAAAAAGAACAAAACATCTACAATAATTAGCATCTAAAAAAAACCTTCATGAATCATTAAGGCTTAAATTAGTTTTAAGTTAATAAATGTCTAATTAAAAGAAAACAACAATACACATTCTCCTAAACATCAACAACAACAAACAGCAACAAAAGAAAACAACAAACAAATAAACAGGAATGAAATATTTTCAAAAAATATTTTTAAATTAGCACCTTGTCGTTATTTTTCAATGAATCATGCCAGATTTTTGGTTCTTTTTTATTGGAAAAATCTTCATTTAAATTAGAATTTCGACAGCCAAAGAATTAAACAAAAAATCTGATCCCTTTCTTGTCATATTTGAAACTATCATGTCTCTCCATTGACAAAGACAGAAGGAAATATTCAACAGCTCCTAAATGTGTCAAGGTCTTCATCCATTCCAATGACCTTTGCTCTTTGAGCTGCTTTAAAAAAATAAATTTACAGAATGACTCCAAAATGCTAAACAAAGAGTACAATGCATTAATTGGAAACTCAGTTTTAATTAGTTCTATCTAAAGCCAAAGAAAAATAAACTTTTATTAATAAATTATTAATAACTAGTCGACCGGCGGCATACCATACATATAGGTCTGTGGTTGAATTTTATATAGAAGAAATGGATTTTGTAATTTCCTTTACAGAAAAATTGGGCTATTCGCGTCTGACACATATATAATTTTTATGTTCAGCAACAAACCCTATTGTGTGTACTTTATTTTATGTCTATAAATTGCGTTTAATCTCTAAGACTGAAGATCATGCAATTTTTAAATGTTTCATAATTTGGAAATCCGAATTCAATAGTAGATATATATACGTGTTTGCAAGTTACATGAAGTTAGTTCCTTTTTCCAGTCTATATTTATTTATGCTATTTTGTGAATGAAAATAGTGCGGATTGGGATGCACCAGTTTCCATTCACACCGTGCTGCGCCATGGGATGTTCCCATTTACATGTTGTTTGAACTTTACTTGTTGTTTGACCTTTTACTTTGAGGATTATATATATAGATAATGCAAAAAAAAAATAATTATGGAGTTCTTAAAATCATTGTTACCGAGCCAAATTAAATACTCTGAACTCTGACCTACTTGGGTTCTGTAAATATGTGATTTTTAAATAGTAGTACTACAATTCTTTTACTGTTACAAGTCAACACTCTGGCCGGCTAAAAGGAAGAACTCTTAAACACTTTGAAGAGACGAAAGCTGAGCTGGTTTAGTCATATAGTAAAACATGACTGTCTAAAGTCAATCTTCAATGTACTGTTGAGGGAGTATGAAGAAAAGGTCATCCAATGAATAGCTGGCTGGACAATGCAAAAGAATGGATCGTCCTTTCCATATCCAAGAACAGCTGATGACCAGGAAAAAGAAAGGAGGGATTTAATTACGCAAACTGTCACAGCACCCCCTCCCATACAACGAAAGTCAAGGGACGGATGATGATGTTGAAGACTTTTATATCACCATACAAAAATGTAACGAGTTTGATAACTCATTCTTTAGATTCAGTTATCCAGAAGAATTTTCGATCTAGCTATCGAATATCACTGCATCAGTTGTTTCCCTTTAACGTGTCAATATTCTACCTCTCCACCTCCCCGCACTCCCCTTTATTTCTCGCCTCCCCCCTCCCTCTCTTTGTCAGCCTTGATATGCAACACTCTCACAGGGGCCTCACTTCAGATAAAATGTACTCATTCCAGACACAAAAGTACTCACTCTCGAGGTCTATGGTACTCTAAGAGGCTAAATAGGTTTTCATGCTATGATACTCCATAGCGACAAAACAGGAGCGGATCGATACCGTGAATAATATGGTATCGATAACAAGCAACTCTTCCACCGCCCAGTATGAACAATGCTGTGTCGGGTAAATGCACACACACACACATACACACACACAAAAGTTATGAAACTATAATATGGGATCGATATGGTCCTCGTTTAAAAATGGTAACCACTCTGCTTGCGGTCTCTCTCTCTCTCTCTCTCTCTTTTTTCTCTCGTCATGACGTCACTATGACATCCTAATTGTTCCAAGTGTAGCACATGACTGCATTACGTCATTATGGTTCTGTATTCATCAAGTCAACGGAAAAATAGTGTCAGGAAACGTTCTTGAACATATGACGTCATTCTCGAGATTGTCATTTTATGCATGCCTCACGTGCTTTTTTACGTCATATATTGTAAGCAAGGAACATGAGGAAACCAAAAGAAAAAAAAAACATAAGCATCTACACCATGAAAAAAACTGTAAAGAGTAGCTTAGCTATAAATAGATTTCAAAACTATGTTTACTTTTCACAATCATGATGACATCAGTGGTGGCAATACATAGACCTACTATTTAACATTTCATTGACATGGATGACGCTAAAGAGTTCCCCATCTTTCACTTTAAAACAAATTCCAAATGAAACTCAAAGGAATCATAAGAATAAAAATCATTTAAAAAGTAATTGATTAAAAAAATACATAAAAAAAAAAAATAAACATAATTTTATAGTCCTTTATTTAATAGCCAGTTTCCTGAATGCAAACGCCTGGCATTCTATGCAGCAAAGCCGGAAGTTTTTTATTGACGTCATCATTAAGTGCATTCAAGGGAAATAATATGAATATTTCTTTAGTTGAGTACACATGTCATAAAACATTGCAATTAAAGAAATACATTTGAAAGCTGTTGAAATAAATTTCTTTTGCCCGACATTTTATTTCGTTTTTTTTTTTTTGAATGAATCCAAACCTATTTCCTATACTTAAAATATAAATCATAGGGTTGACAATAACATACAAAAGTATATGATAAAGGATGGCACGATGGCCATATAGTTTTACTCTGGAACATATTAAACATAGATTCATTTTAAAATAGTGGAAATGTTAGTGCCAAATGAATTAGACTAGCGATGCCCAGTCTTATTCGACCCGCAAGCCATTTTAATTTCCGACACTCGAGTCGCGGGCCAAATGATCACAAAGATTAAAAAAATAAATTTGACCTGATAGTGATATAATTTTGTTAGAAACCGGTAGGTCTAGTACTTACATTAATTATTGGGATATATTATCATATCTGAGAGTTACCTTCCTATTTAAGCGTGGAAAAATGACTTCATTTCTTCACGTCCAGAGTGAGCAACATTGTAGCTAGCTAACAACTCATTTTCTTGTCTCTTTTTGGAACGTATTCCCATCGATCGTCCGATGGCGAAGTTTTACAATCTTTTATTCTCAAGCCAAGAAATCCACCATATTTGTTTCATAATGCCGATTATACGTTGTTGTTGTTCTTTTTTTAAAAACAGCTAGACTATCTTTACAAATCAAACATGTTGGTTTATTATCACGTTCCACAATAAAAAGTAAAGATCAGTTCACTTTTTTTTAGTAGATTTTACATTTAGAGTCCCCATGTAGTTGCTTCGGCTCTCCCCTAAACGTGCACAAATTAAATGTCAAGTTACTAGTTCGACAGAGAAAATGTGAGGGCTCTAACGTAGGTAAGATACATTTTTCATCCTTTTTTTTTTTTGTAAGGGGGAGGGGGTCTTTCGGGGTGAATTGGATGGTCCACGTCGCAGGTCGAATGTAGCCTGCGGACCGTATTTTGGGAACCACTGCGTTAGATACATTACGTATGTTCAGATTATTATGTCTTCAAAAAGAATGATACATATCTAGATTTAAATGTGTGTTAGTGTTTCAAATGTATTTTTATGTGATGAACACTACTGCTTTACTTTTGAGATTTATGTTCACTGTGTAGTTTCTTTTTTACTTAATGACTTATCATAAAGTTATGTGGGTTTTAATATTGTCAATAAACCAATGTGACTTATCATGTTATGCTTTTATATGTGTTTGTTTTTTCTTATTATTTTCTATATTCAAGCTGAACATTCTTGCGTGTGTATGTGTGTATGTTGAGAGGATCAAGGATTGGCCTCTTTAGCCACACAAGAAGTTGCAAGGTGAAAAGTTCGTCTTTCGAGACGTACAATGCCACAGATTATTATTTAAAATTATTATTTTTTTATCTTGGTATCTGGTAAGAATTTGAACTATGAAAGTTTGCGATATTTATTTGTAAAACCTGTTGTAACTATTGCAATTAATGTAATTAAAATATTTTGTATCACTGTTTTTATTAAATACAAGATGCATACAGGAAATAAGCCAGGTAGTCCCCAAAGAGTTAGTCACTAAGGAGCCAGTCACCAATCAGCCAGGTACTAGGAAGTCCGTCACTGTATAATGGGTGATTGGGGAATGGGTAACTAGGGCCCTAGTCACTAGTGAGTTTTTCAACAAAATTTTGGTTACTAAATCGATATAAGTAGAGAATTAAGAAGACAATTTAAATATCTTTACTGTCTTTGTTTGTTCCTAATCTAACTTTAAAAAAATTACCCAGTCTCTGACTTAAGTATGCATGTTGATCTGTTAATGTTTTTTTTTTTCGGGGTCAGCCATTATAAGCAGTAAAGTCTTAACTAATACCCCTGTGGCAGTAGAGAGTGAAAGGCCCTGAAGGTCAGCGAATGGTTAAATATTTTGAAATGTCATGTTTCTTTCCAAGAAGTACAATTGATTCTATTTTTAGCTCATTCTTTCACCCATGTCTAACCACACATTTTTCAATAGATCCGCAATTTACACAAGTGCCGCAGTTTGTCCCAGCCTATTACTCCATGCGGGTAAGTCATTGCATTTGTGAACTTGGAGAGGATGAACTTTTGGAGTCGCTTATAGCCGTAGGCGGTTCCTGGTTGAAGTCTGGCAGGACGGGAAGGTAATTTGTATGAATGTTGGATTGGAAATTATTGGAAAATTTAAAGATTAATCTTGTACCAAGCACGTCCCGCGGAGCGGCAGAGTAAACAGGAAGGCGTCTAAAGAATATAAGTTACATTTCAGTAACAGCACAGAGTTAAGTAAATATTTTACAGTGACGTACATCGTGGATTACATCAGCAAATATAAATATAATATCTCCATCTATGCAGCCACAAATCAGAAAGGCTGGGCCTTTTGTATATACACATTATTTTTAACAGCTAACTAGAGTTTACATTGGCTTTCAAAAATGTAAATTTAAACAGTTGTTGCTTCTGTTTTCCTGTTTTATTTATTGAGGGAAGTTTTGGATTCGTTCAATTTAAAGAAAAAGAAATTCAAAATTCAATGTAAATCTATATTCCAAAAAAAAAAAAAGAAGAAAGAAATCAATGGCTGCAACCTAATTGGAAGCCCAAGATTAGAATTCAAAAGCCTAAAATCATTCGTGATATACTTACGATTATGGGATGCGTATCAATCAAATACATGCTATACCTTCATGAATTTATGGAATTAACTATCTTAGAAAGCTGGAAATATAATAAGACCAACTGGACTGCCAGTTGCTTTTGTTATAATTCAACATAACATTTTTTTTTTTTTTTCTCCCTTTCTTTCTCTCTCTCCCTCTCAGTCTCTCATGTGGCTTTCTCAAATTTTGTAATTATTAAAATTATTATATAATTAGAATAACAAAAAAGAAAGAAAAAAATCTTTGAAATGCCATGTCAGAATTAATTTAAAAAAATGTGCCACTAAGCTAATTAGAATCAAAAAAGGTATGTTCAAAATAACTTTACAGATTAAACAGATAACTCTCGTCATTGTAGAGGTGCATTCAGTAAAATGAGTTCTCTGGAGAGTTTTGAAGTATTCAATGTTCTACATTGAACGGAAGAATGTATGTATCCAAGAGATTAACTGTCTTTATTCTCAACACTGTCATGTGAAGGCATGCTGTATATAGGCCTACTACCACACATAATATGAGGCATTGTCTTCCAGTCCGGGCAGTAAGGAAGACAATTGTATTTCCTGTTGACAACTCAGACCCACTAACGACCTACTAATGTTGCCACATCTAATGCAGTCAAAACCTTTGTTCGCAGTGATCTATTGTAAAGTACTCTTATGGCCATCTAGGTGTATAGAAAGGGCTTTTTTAAGTGTCGGGGAGTGAGGCTAAATATGTGTCTCTCCGACTTAAGAAAGAATTCTCTAGCAAAGGCCTTACATATTGCGCGCGCGCACACACACAGACAGAGAGAGAGAGAGAGAGGAAAGCTTCCTAAACCATGAAGTTATTCCATCATTTTATTACTTTTAAATTTGAAATTCCATTGTCATGAGTATTTACTAATGAAAGTAATTTCTTTAGTTAACATTTTAGTCAGAATTTTTTGTGCAATAGTTTTCTTTTTACCTAAAAGTAAAGTAGTATCTCCATTTTCTTGGCAAATTCAAACCTAGTTATACAATGGAATTTGTTCATATAGATTCTACTTAAATTATTCTTTAATAAGGGGTAAAATTACAAGTAAAATTGGATTAGCTCTTAGACTACATTAGAATCAACGAGTTGAACAATTTCATGTTTTATATAATCTAAATATAATCTTGAGCTCCTAGATGGTTTAGTTTCTTTAGCAACTAGCTGGTTTCATTTCTTTTGCATCTCCCCCAGGAGATTTACCCAGAACAAAAGTGTTTGTTAATAATGGCCAACAAGCCAAGCATTTTAAGATTTTATTTTAATTTTTCTAAAATAATAAATATGCATTTATATGTTTCTCTCCCACTCACCCCTCCTCTTTTTTTGGAATAAAAATTGTAATAAAAAAGCTATAAACTGTTTTGAATTTTTGGAACATAAGTATAAACGGGATTAAAAACCATTATGTAATCTTATAAATCTTGTTTACAGACCAGACGAATGAATACACAAAGAAATGTTGACTAGCAATATCAATAAATCTGGAATCGATTCCTCACAGTTATTAGAACTCCAATGGCTGTTTAAAACTGTTTCGGTCAAGCTGTTTAGGTCAAGTCTTATCATCCGTAGACTAGACTTACAACTTTATTTTACAAGAACAAAAAATCTCGGCTACAAAGCGTTGCAATTATTCGTAACGTCTTCGGTCAAATGACGCACTGTTTAATAACGTAATACAGACCCATAATCTTTTGACCTAATGAAAAATATTTTGGGAATCCGCGTAACCCACTGTTGAGTCACTGGAGAATAGGCTTGAGATACGAGATCGAAAAGATTGTAGCTATAAATTGCGTCATTTCCTGTGCGTTCTCAAATGGTCTTCTTCAGAAATGCAAGACTCTCCTCCCAAACTAAGCAAAACAAAGTCTCGGAGCCATCAACACATTTCAGCTTATTTTGTCAACACCGACATTGGAGACTGTAAAGAAAGACTTAGTAATAGTGTCTTAGTCGTCTTTACCCTAGACATTAACTTGGTAAAAAAATAGAGTAGAACCAATCACGTGACCAGACCACTGACACCGTCTTGTGTTGACGATCATCTGTCTCAAGTCTTCACGTCTGGAAGCGTGCTGTCGATTACAGATATTGCTTGAATTGATTGCCAATCATTGCACATGAGTACATTTTGAACTGACAATCTGTTTCAAGGTATCACTAAAGAAAAGGTGATGCATACAACTAGGGATAATCACATCAAACTAAATAAGGTTGTTATTTAAATAATAGCAGTAGCGACTGAGATTGAACATCGTGAATTTCATAAAAAATGTAACGTTCAAATACATAATGTGTTAATAATTTAAAGTAAGTCTTATTAAGACTGTGATCTTGAAGTTCGAATCACTAGAATAGTGTTCATGGTGAAAGATTTAGTTAAAACGAATTGTAATTGAGTTTGGAAAGACAGTTCAATGAAAAAGAAATTCGTGACGAGCTAAATGTTGTACTTGAAGAAGAAATGACTTTTCACGCTTTGAAAGAAATTCAACAAGTCTCCAATTTTGTGAGAGTCCGTTGTTAAAGTGATTATTAAAACAAAAACCTTCGGTGTAACTTCCTTTTACCCTAGTGCCATTAAAGAATGGAATGGGTTGCTTGAATCAGCCAGGAAAACCAAAGACGTAATATGCAGGACTAGATTGACACATAAAATGCGTAGGGTGAAGTAACGTCTGTTGTCTAAAAGATAAGATACATTTTGCCTTGAATCTCACTTTCACTTATATTCCACTTTTTATTAACTCATAGTTTTACTGGACTTTCTACTAAGATAGTTTTATCGGACCTTCTGTTCTGGTATAGCATTAAATAACAAAACATTTGTTAATTTAAAAAAGATACCCTGACATCAGGGTGCAGACTGGCATTAGCATGAAATCTCAAGTAATCACATTTACATTTGATTGTGAACTATTGTACAATCACAATCTTACCAAGTTAATAAGCATTCAGAGGGTGTCAAAGCTGCACTTAATTCTCTTATTGAAACTTGACATTTGGATCAGAGGTAAAAAAAAATGGTTTCAAAATATTTCACAATCGATGAGTTTATATTTTTTTTATAGAAATTAGTAGAAAACTTACCCTACAACCCAATTGTTGATCTTGGTCAATTCAGTCCATCACCTATCATCACATAGCCCTCCTCCCGTTCCTCCTAAACACATATTCACTATGCTCCAGTTGGCAAGCTATCTCGGCCGTTATTACCATCCCAGGACAAACCCCATAGCACTGTAACTCACATTTTGGACGCAGTGAACCCAAGCAAGGAAATCTATAATGTGAGTCCATAGACGCCTTTGTGTCGATCCCCTAAGTGCTGGGTGATAATAGGACCGACTGTTAACACTCCAACTCGTGTAATGCCAGAGGGCTAGAAATGGTGGTGATAACAAACTTGTGGGTAGTTTCCCTAATTAGACATGGAATTTAGATGGATATATGTTATAGGTTGTCAATAGTCTAGGATTATTTATACAGTCATAGTCATGCTTGCATTTTGACCTCATTCCTAAGTTTCTAGATCCCTAATATTGGTTCAAGTTTTGTTTAATAGTGTTACAACCATGCGCTGTACACCGGTACTGGAATTGCGCTTAGTGCGCACTTAGTGGACCGTTCAGAACTGAGTCAGCTTTGTCCAGACGTTCAAAAGCAAAGCAAGAAACTAAGCCAGGAGAGAATTGGCATTTTGTAGCGTTTTAGTAAAGCAAATCGTGAGGTATTTTGAAAGTCGTTCCTTGGAAGAGGAAGACACACCTGGTATAGTATTGAAATGAATTTTAGTTAAGACAACGAGAGAACACAGTTTAGACAATAAACGAACTATATTTAATTTCAGGTGATAAAAGTTGTGAGACGGTGATAATAAACATAAATATTTTCGTCTTGGTTATCAGGTCTTCTTGCTATGGCCTAGAATCTAGAAGGTCGACTGGCACCGTCTAATATCTTCACTTCCTGACCAGACAACCCACACAGACAACCCACACAGACAACCCACACAGACAACCTACACAGACAACCCACACAGACAACCCACACAGAGAACGTAAGCTGCCTCTCACCTGCTGCCATGTTCACAGACTTCCTACATCTACAACGTACCTTGTTGTATATGCGTTGTCCAAATCGTTAAAAATACTCCTAAGCTCAGGACAATGACCAAATCCCAGAGGGCCACATTAAAACACACTTATTTCGTGAATTCGTTTAAATTTGTAACATTCGACAATTCATCATTACTGCTTGATCTATCAGCTAATCATTTAGCCTTTTAGACAGACGCTAGTTTCACTTGAACTCAGGTCAGTCTATTACGGTACTATATACTATCTGGGGCACTCGCGCATGCATTCAGCCAAAGTCTGTGATAGGTCTCACTTCAAGATGACACTGAGAGATCAATCTTTGGATTTGTTGCGAAAGGACATTTTAGTCGCGTTTACTATCACTGGAACAATCCAGTCAAAGACTGTCAAAAAAGAAGATTGTTGGAGCCAAGGGCGGATAAAAGAAATAAAAAAAAAAAGCGGGGTGATAAAAAAAAGATAAAAGAAAAAAAGCATTGTGAATAGTTCATATTAAGCTTTTAAAAAATCTTAGGAAAATAAAAAGGGGGGGGGGGGAGGTCGGTTGAAGATGTTCTGCTTAAACAATGACATTGTCATATGCATGCAAGTTCTTATCGTACTTTGGTTTATTCTAAAATATTTTTTTTCAAATTCCAGACGTTCCAATATCATGATGTAAGTATTCAATAAAATAAATTCTTGAGATAATTAGACTTGATACATGTAAGCACTTGATCAACTCCCAACACATCGTGTCAACATTCAATCAAAAAGCATCTTGCACTGCGTTCAACTCACTTCTCCATCCAGGTCAAGATGCTCTTTGAACTGAAATTAATGAAAGAACATTTTTCAGTGCGGACGTAGATCCCTGTATACTTTCACTGTGCACTTCTAGAGTTTAATATCGCAGTTATTTTTAATATTCTCTAGGCTGTTATAAGTACTTCTAGATCTACAAATACATCTAGGCTGTAATATGTACTTCAAGATCGTCAAGTAAGTATGTAATGAGTACTTCTAGATGAACAAGTACCTTTAGGCTTCCATTACAATTTTAGATCTACAAGTACCTGGAGGCTGTAAAAAGTACTTCTAGATTTAGAAATAGACTGCAATACGTCATAAGTTACAAGTACTTCTAGGACGCAAAAAGTTCCAACCGTTTCTTCTAGACTATTTGGTAGATAAACATAGAATACGCAAATGTTACTAATTAAAACAGGCCTGAAACAAGGATCTCGCGGCTCGAACCTACTTTCTACACATTAAATTCTGCACTCATCTTTAATCGTCGAAATTAATCCCTTATTGCTTACGTCTAACACCTTAGATATGCATTTATAAATAAATTAGCTTGCATGGAAATTGCGATTGCTTTTCACCCATCCGGTTTGACCTAGTCTTGTGTCTCAACTTGGGGTCGTAGTGAACAGGTTGAAAATGTTGACAGTGACGGGTGAAGGTATTAAACAACAAAATAGTTTTCTATGTGCGTGTAAGTATTGAAATGGTTTTTGAAAAGTAAGTTTTTGTGGGGGTTATTTATTCCTCAATGTTCAAAAAAAAAATAAAGTTAAGAAAAGTAATTAAAAAGAATAAGTGCTCTTTTAACATTAAAGGTAGAGAAAGCATGTAGAAATAATTTAAAATCTTCTCAAAGCGAAATAAAACTGCAAAGAAATCAACGAGACTCATTTCAAGTAATGACTTCTCTATATTGTTTAGGCATTGAATGTCCTCGGGAGAGAGGGCTTAGTTTGGATTTAGAGGGACAGGAGGAAAAGCCTACAACAGCGCTAATGGCCAATCAGTTCATGGCGATAAATCAAATTTATTTTAAATTAATGTTTGCAAATGAGATTCTTTTGAACATTGAGATGAAAGGCCACTTTGACCTGTTGTTATCACGTCTGTTCTCTAATAAGGCCGTGAAAATGAGTGCGTTGCTATTACAACTAGAAGTCTGCCAGACTTGCATATTCAATGATAAATGCAAGCTTAGAAGATAGGTAACAGTCGCAAGGACGGACAAGACTTACAAAGATGTTCCCAGATCTAAATTATATAGCGCAAAAGAGAGGCGGAAAAACAACGTCAAGGAAGGAACACAACTTTCATCCCCTCATGACGTCTGCGAGAAGAGATGGAAAAGTCGGTCAGGCTAAAATGAAGGCTTGGGACTAGATCCAAGTCTTTTCCTGCATCATAGTATTCTTCTTATACATAATAATTTAAACAAAAGTTACACAAAATAATAACTACTGCTTACTTATATATATATATATATGTATTTATACATATGAAATATCATTCATTACATCTGAATTTAAATCAGGCAACATTTGTTCAATATTTTAAACTTTGTTGGAGATTCCCATAAATGGCGGAAATTTATATTAGCTAGATTTCCGGTTATCTAGTGTACATAAAATAGATTTTCTTATAAACACTTTGTTTATTCTGTATACCAGATACATGCAAAAATATCTATTTATAGTATATTTTATCCGCTATAGATGAACATCTCTATTGGGATGGGAAACCAACATGAGCGATTCTGAAGCCAAGTTAATGGCCTCGTCTTCGATTCCAATGTAACCCTTATTCTATCTATTTATTTCATCTGTTCTTATGCTTTCCAGTTATTAAGTCTTTCTTTACGTTTTCACTAATACCCCCCCCCCCCCACATATATTATTATCTGGGAGAGAGGGGGCTAAATAGGAGACACTCTTTTCTACGTTATTGGTTTCCTTAACCCTTAAAATGCGTGTGGTAGTTTAGCCTCTTAACACCAGAATTGTAATTCCATTTGGTATGCACTCATTGTGAAACAGCTCAGCACTTTAAGGGTTAAAGCAAGTTGTCTCTTATATGGCATCATCATCTTTCTATTGAATTTGTTTTTTTAATTGCTCTAGGTACTTGCGTCATCTCACATTTCAGTCGAATCTTGTATAGGCCTTGATCCACTTTTGGGAAAATTGATATTTCAAGTCACCAAGGCATGCAGACGATTACCTCTTTCAGATTCTATATTGTCGAGGACTAGAATACGATTGAGGGTCTCTGAGACTATGGCACATGATCTAGATTTAGGGAATGTAAAAATTACTAAAGTAAATATTTAGATACCAGGACTTCCGAAGCCTATCAACTGTATTATGATACATTTTGTAATAAATTGTTGCTGCATAAATAAAATAAATGTTTATGCTTCATAATTATTTCAATTTATTGACACCTTTGAAGGTATAAAGCAGAAGGTTATATAGAGGGACACGAATGCATTAAAAAAAGATAAGCGTTGCAAACAAGAACATTGATTATTTTAGAAGAGCCCTAAAGCCAAAATGTAAATGGTTACGTCATGTCCTGAATAATAACACTGAACTAAAGCACCACTGAATGGAGAGATCAGACATAATGAAAGATTAAGTCTACAACAAAAGAGATGTGGGGATGGAAGAAGAAGGAGAAGATAGAGAGAGTGTGTGAACACACAGGGATGTATGTGTATTTTTGAGATAGAGAAAGGGGTAGTGTGATAAAGAGAACATGTATGTGTGAATGATAGAGCTAGAGATGGAGTGCGAGAAAGGAGTTATTCACGTGAATGAATGAAAGAAAGAGAGAGAGAGAGAGAGAGAGAGAGAGTGAGACTGAAAATCTGAATCGGAAGTGCATGTATAGGTGTGTGAGAGAGTGTGTGTGAGTGAGGGACGGTACATAGTTTTAAAAATTAAAATGGCCTTAAGAAAAATCAATCACAAAAATCGTTATGTTGAAGAACATTTTATACAACAAAGAACTTTAGATTGCATTAACTCTATACATATCGCATATGCTTGAAACTGAACAGAGAGAAGAGTTACGTAAAACATTGGTACATTTCGGTCCTACATCTAAATATAAACAGACATGAGTTAGATAAAGAGAAAGGTTAGAGGTCAGACTTCACAGATAACCACAAGACTTAGGAGTGCATTATCTGCAGGAAGAAATGGACACACCAACAGTCAGACAGTAGTATGAAGAGAATACTTGCTTCAAGATGTGTAGAGTCAAATGTGTCACTATTTTACCCCATGGCCTAAACCGAATCAATCTGTGAGTGTGCGGGCCATAGAGAGTGCGGGCCATTTAAATCTCAGGGGGAGTCTCTAGGGCTATTTCGTGCTTTGCCGATTTGGTCTTCCTGGTCATTAGCTGCCCTCCTGGGGGTTAGAGTTCATTTATTGAATGAACGCGTTCACTTTGAACATATTGACCGAATAAAATCAAAGTCTTTGCTACACACAGTTTCAGAATACTTGAAGCGAAGAGCACATTTCGTTTTTGTTCAATAGATGTGTAGGCAGTGACCTCTTGGTAGAGCCTCGATTAGTTAGTGGGACTGTCCAAGGGGATTTTATTTTCATGCAAACGTTTTCCAAATCTAGAATCATATCGCTTGTCATGTATTGGTCACGAAGTCAATGGAGTCGTGGGAGTGTACTCAACTAGATCAACTAATATGACAGCTAGTACATTAAGTGTCTTACGCTGGAAGACTAAACTCAACCAATGCTAGAGAAACAATAAGGTCTAATTAATGACAAAACAAGGTCATCTTGACCTATACCATAATTATTGATTGCCTAGTCTCAAACCCAGAACACGTGTTGTACACATTAGTGGGTACATGAGATGTAGGCCTACATGAGATGTACAATTTCTACTACGTAGCCATTCATAGGTTTAATTATCTTGGGCGAGTCTATCTTAATTATTTCCTCTTTAAATTAAGACAACTTTGAAAGGAATACTACATACAACCTCACCCATATTTCTTGGATAATGTACAAGAAAGAAAATTATCTTCTTTTTACAATACCTCTGTTCAAGTCACAACTTCATGGAACATGTAACCAGTTACAAGCTGATCTAAAAAAAAAATGACTTCTACGATTTTCTTAGAACTTCTCCAGTTTATATTTCTAAGAAAAGAATTCCATGTACTTGTTGGCCACACGGCAAAAACTCTAGTTTCACTGTGATAATTTACAAGTTAATACATTTTAATTAGGCTATAAATTGGAGTAAACAAAAACGACATAGCCAGTGGCGTAGCAAAGTACCCGTTGTCCCGGGTTCAAGAACATCTTGGTGGGCCCCTCCAGCCAATAAGATAAATTTAGTGTGTGACAAAAATTAAAATGAGTAATCTAAATGTAAAGACATTCCAATGTAAAGATCGAAGTTTTTTTTTTAAAATAAGTAATTATGTCTTAACGTTTGATTCAGTAAGAACTGAACATAAGTAATAGTGTCTTAAAAGTCAATGTTTTACAACTTCTTAACAGAGTTAAACGACTTAAAAGTGTTTCAAATGAAGAAACAAATGTTCTATCTAAATTCTAACGTGGGCCCCCGACTGGCCATAAGACATGGGCCCGGGTTCATTGAACCCCTTCGCGCCATGGTTACAATGCCATTGCTGTGGGCCCCTAATGGTCGTGGGCCCGGGTTCATTGAACCCTTCGCGCCATGGTTGCTACGCCACTGGACGTAGTCAGTCGCAGTGTACCGATAACTGAGTTATTAATTAAATTTAAAGTTGCTTGAAGTTTAGTGATAGATTATCTAAGCTTGCGTATACTTTTACGTAAATCTAATCTAGATTGAGTCTAGATTCTGGGAGATTATATCATAAGAGTTATAAATCAGAAGTCCTGGTCTCGACGGCTATATAATGAAATATTTCCACCATTATAAAATGCCCTATGGTCTAATTGGTAACATGAAAAAACAAAGAGTTGAACATAACATGATTGAGACAAAAGAGTCATGGGTCAATTTCTAAATTTATCGATGATCTATCCGATGCTGACCTCAATTATGTGTTGGCACGGTCTGGTCCAAACATATGGACAAGGTGAAGTGGAAAGACTAGCGACCGTTGAAAAATTTGTAGTGATGCCCAGGCATTGAACACTCGACCTGAAGCTCGTCTTTAAAGATCTTCTCTGTGACCTTCAAATGGGATTTAATAGAGATCTAGCTAATTCATTCGATCATTAAAGTTTCAGATAACGGGGGACCACATAGTGAAATAAGTTACTCGTGGATGGAAGTAATAATTTATTAGCTCCTAAGGTCTGAGTCTAGCCAGTACAATTGTTCAAGTGTCCAGACACACACACATCCAGACACGTACATTCACCTAAATCACACACACATACACACACACACACACGCCGAGAAAGATTCATAAGGTGCTTGAAACTTTTATACATTGGATCATTTTAAGTCTACCCTCCCCCACCCCAGTTTTTTTTTCCAACCAGATCCTTTCAGCTAGAACAGTGGTTCCCAAACTTTATTGTCTCGTGGACCCCTTGACATGTTTTCTGGTTTACCGTGGACCCCCCCCCCCCCCCCCCCCCCGTTTAAATTATATTGAATTTGTTTTGTGAAAATTCATCAATTTCAAATTACAAATTTTGTTTAAATAATTTTCAACCAGTGACATGTGGAGTGAAAAAGTCATTTAAAACTACTTTTTAAGTTAAATTTATAGTTTTGGCAATAAATTTATTAACGAAATTGAAATTTAAACCCATTATGTAACAGTTAACATGTATCGTTTACTATCACAAAACACATTGGAAACTTTTTGTTTTGAAAGGTTAGCAAGCTCGACTTCCATTGCTACGGGGATTATTTTTCATAAAGGTTTGTTGTTTAGTAAAAGGTTTCACAAAGAGCTGTTTTTCGTGGATTTCTTGAGACATAATAATTTGAATAAAAAAATACATCATTACCAGACAGGGTTGACTCGGCCAGCTGTATAGAGAAATATATTGTTTGCAGAAATATGTTGTTTGCAAAGACTTACATTAGAAGAAAGAAATATTAGCTATATTCCAACAGATCTAAAGAATTTAGTGAACTCTACTACAATACCATTGCCCTAACAGAGTTTTTATGGATTGTTCTCAGAAAGCCACCACAAACGAAGGAGCTGGAATACCTATTGAATGGTCCAATGGTGAAAAAATAATTTAAAAATTAAGATCATTATAACTAATGAGCTCTATGAGAACCACAGAGAAGAAATAGGAGCACTGCATCATAAAAAATGGCACATTAACACTCTCTTGTTTGACAAGGAAGTAATGAAGTTCAATTTCAAATACTTAACGCTGTACAGTCTACATTTCTTTTTGTTAAAGTTATAATTAGACAAAACTACATTATGCAAATATAGTTATTTAGTTATATATTCCAATTTTTCTCAAATACATCATGCACTCCTTTGTGATGCATGTAATTTGGTCCTCTCCTGGTGCTTTGTGATTCAACTTTTGCTTTTTTCGAACGATTCCTTCAAAACATCAAATGTGTTCGACTTTATTGTCAATTATCAGTTTTCACAAAACGAAATTTTGTCGTGAATTTCGTTATCCATAAATAAACGAACACGTGCCCAAAAAAATGTCTCATGACAGGCACAACTCGGTTCATATATAGACCTTGAACTATTTGTTCATTAGAAGAATTCTTAGCAAATATCAGAATCAGATGCAGGATTGTGTACAAAATAGTTTTAAAAACTTCAGCGGCTGGCTAAATCATTCATTTTTTTTCGCTAATTGTATGTCATTTTCATAATTTTGCAAGATATTTTAAGACACAGCAAACCATTATATTTTCCTTAAAATTTGAAAAGCAAATATTTTGTCAATTGTAGATCTTTTCTCAACTTTATCATGGAGTGTTCAATTGTTTTTCAAATCTTATCAGGGTGGCTTTGTCTCCAACGATCCTCCAGCTTAGGTGGTTTCATGGTATCATTACATAAAATGTTAAATAAAAGGCAATATAAGATCGACGAGAAAAGAAGAAAAAAAAATGAAAATTAACAACACCGTCTATTTTATATTTAGATTCAGCCATGTTAAATATTAGTTATCTCTAGACCAAATTGAGCTATTTAAATGAGGTATTAAAATTTAAAATATGTTTTTCATTCCAATAATATATGGAAAATTTAATGGCCAAGTTATAATAAAGTATAAATAATGTATATTTGTATGATATAATAGGGGATTCCATTAATGTTAGACTTATATTAAACTCAATTCCTTCTTGAATGAGATCCACTCTCGTGGACCCCCATTTGGATGTCATGGACCCCCAATTCTTTTTTTCACTTTCGTGGACCCCTTGGAAGTCCTCGTGGACCCCTGGGGGTCCCTGTGGACCACTTTGGGAATCACTGAGCTAGAAGGACAGCTTCAATTAAAATGGTTAATTGCGATTGGCTGGCCACCAAAAGTTTGTAATCGATGAGGTCTGTGCATGCAACATCGACATAGTTGTCTTCCGACTTGTAGAGGTTCATCTATTAGCTTTTAGTTTCCCCCTGACCATGTGTGCAGGGCCGGTCCTAGCGATTGCGGGGCCCTGTGCGAAACTGATTGCGCGGGGCCTAGTATTTATGGGAATAAGGATAATAAGCAAAATTAAGATTTTGTAAAAGAAAAAAATTCGACTTTAAAGTTTTATTCATTCTTTACTAAGAAATGCAATCTTATCTGACAGCTGACAATGCCTTTTTTTCTCTTATTGCGCGTAGGATTGGCGTTTTCCGCAATGAATGACACCCACAAATGACAATTTTGATATTTGTCTGGGGATTTTTAAGAGTTTTCGGGAGATTTTAATAAATTCAGGAGATTTCCAGGAATTTTTCGCATATATTTTTCTGTTTAATACTTGCAAATTGGATTAGCGCGGGGCCTATGAAAGCGCGGGGCCCACTGCGACCGCATAGGTTGCAGTGGCCTAAGACCGGCCCTGCATGTGTGTACATGTGTGTACGTGTGTGCACATGTGAAGGACCTATGCTGGTTTTGACATCTACTTTGCTTTTCAAATTTAATTGATTAAACAGGGTGCTCGCTAGAATGGTGGAAAAAATTAATCAAACATCTATTTATTTTTTACAAATAATAACTTTACAAAGTTTTTAAAGGACATGTTAGATGCTCAAAAAATCGTTCGTACTCTTCAAGCTCTAAACTCTGTCATCCATAACATTTAAGTCTGGACTTTTGGAGCTTGATATTCATGATCTCATCAGGCGAGTGGCGACCACCCTGTACATTAAAGTAGAGACCTGATTTTGGAGTCCCTTGGCCTAGCTTGTATGCTCTATAATTTAATAAAATAATGGACTTCTCATGTACTAGAGAGGGAAAGCTTTGAACAGTGAATGCATATCTGTGGAGAAATATCAAAAGAATAAAGATTGAAAGAAGAAGGAACAAATAAAATTGTGTAATTTTAGGTGAGAAAAAGAAATCAATATAATATATGTGATCAATGTTTGATAAACTGAAAAAAAAATCAATAGAATCTTTTATCCCACAACTACATGTTCATTTGTTTCTGACTGTTTGCTTGGAAGTTAAAATACATCAAGTTAAATCAATGAAAAGAAAAGAAAAGGCAATAGAAATCATTTGTAGCATAGAGCTTTAAGTCTCAAACACACTAACACACACGCACGCACCCCCAATACTATGTTAAAGAAACATAATTCCTTAAAACTGACGAAACACACACACACACATATTGTTGTAATAATAAAGAGAGCCTTTTAATTTTCATTTAGTATCGTGTGCAAAGTTATTAATTTTTTTTATTTCAAGGATTGATTTTTTTTTAGTCCTTTTAGGCTTTTTTTCCTTTGTATTGGTTCTACAATTTAGTTTCCAAAAATAGAATTCAAGTAAAAGAGAGATAAACAGAATACAAGACGTATACAAACTTTTCTTTCTAGCTGTTGTGCTTTTTGCAAGACTCACTCCGAATGTCTCTCTTGGAGGATTCTTTCACCACTGGTTCTCTCCCACTTCCCATTCTCGGATCAATTGGAATTGTATCCAATTATTCATAGTGGATGACAATACATGAATCAGTCAAAACATTAACCAGTTAGTAAATCAGGTAGTGGTAATTAATTATTTTGAAAATAGGAGCAATCCACTATACAGCATTGAGATATATTGCAGTGATTATGTGATGCTTTCCCTCATTTAAACTTTTTATTCTTAAAGTTCTTTGTATATTTTTGCTTGTTTTAAAATGTGTTTTCTATCACACGTGAAGACGCTCGCTTTTCGAGGTAAACTTTTGAGCCAGATATTGACTTGACCCGATTTCCCGTTTACAAACCTTCTTTAAAATGATCCTTGACTGCCATGTCCTGACACATATATTTTCAAGTTTTAGTGCTGAAACAAATGATAAATAAACATCACCTACAACGTAATCACATGACCCTGGGAGATGATGTGGGTCCAGACAGATCTACGGCTTGAAAGGTTCTTTTTTTTTTGGTGGGAAGGGAGGGGTAGAAGTCAGATGTTTGACAGTTACCTGGTCGCTGGTAAGAAAAGAAGCTGGTTTTGAGACACTTTGTCCTCATCATACCTTATCTATGCTTCATCATATTTTCTTGACCGCTTCCCCTCGATAACTATAAGGGCTGGATATTTTATGTTAAAATTAAGTAATTTCTTTTTACACGGGCTGACAATGACAGACTCCAGTTAATCGGTTAGCGGCTATTAGGTCCAAAAACTATCCGAGTATGTACGAGTATATATA
>JADKLZ010000003.1:14042174-14052676 GCA_021533235.1 Biomphalaria straminea | reverse complement strand
CATCACACAGTGCTACATCCTGGCAGCTTACATCACACAGTGCTACACCCTGGCAGCTTACATCAGACAGTGCTACACCCTAGTAGAACTTGAGACGCCGTAGACCCCAATTTTATCTGCTGTCGTTCCTTTGGACACATCAGTTTCATGGAGAGGTTGGAACCATAGGAAGCCAACTGATCTATATATTTTGGCTATTGATAAATGTCTTTGACAGAAAATATTTTTTTTATCCATCCTTCCTAGTGGTGCTAAAGTTCTTAAGGGTCAGGGCCATATTCAACACATCTTTACATTTAAATCATTCCTGTGCCTTTCGTTTGGATTTGATGTAGATCTGCCAAGATATCAAGAAAGCCAAATTACTCGAGATTTGCCTTCGGGTGACCGGTACACTATTTTTCTCTGACATTCTTTCAAGGTGACCTGGCCAACTTGATTGTTATATAGGTTAGAGGTAGGTGAAAATAATCTTTGACAGAGTACTTTCTGAATTTATTCTGGCGCCAAATCGAATTTTAACCTGCACTTTTTAATCAGGTTCGTCAAGTTAACAAGGGAAACAATACTTTGATTGACAATGTCAGAATGTTTGTGTGTCGATGTGTGTAAGTTTATGTACACACACATGTTGCAGACATCAAAATAGAAACATGAAGATGTAACTTTTAACTTGTGTCTTGGAGAATCAATGCCATCTCTTAAAGTTTCTCAGACGTACGCTAAAATCAAAGTCATCTCTTTAAGTTTTGTCAGACGTGCGCTAAAATGAACGTCATCTCTTTAAGTTTTGTCAGACGTGCGCTAAAATGAACGTCATCTCTTTAAGTTTTGTCAGACGTGCGCTAAAATGAACGTCATCTCTTTAAGTTTTGTCAGATTACACTTCGGCAGTTACCATTACAATGGATAAAGAAAACATCGTCAGTCTGGTCATTTAAAAAATGTTTTAATAAACTCTGGCATACTTTGAATAAAGTTACTTAAAATGACCTTTGAGTATAGACATGGGTTGGACACTGGGAATACACCTGAGTAAGCAGCTAAATGGACACTCCAGTGTTAACCTCCTTCAGTCGTAGACTATGGCGCATCTCCAACAATATATCTATATGTTTAGTGCAATGGGTATTCACTTGAGTATACAGCTAAAATGAACATTGCAGTATACACTTAATAGGACGTGTGTGTTTGTGGGTGTGTTTGTGTTTTAATAATAGGTAAAACTATGTGGATATCGTTGGTTCTCTCAGCTCAATTCTAATTTAATCGCAAGGAAGTCTGTTATAGTTCAAGTTATAATAGCTGTAACCTTTCCTTTAAAAAAAAAACCATCTACATCATAGCTGTAAACCTTCATTTAAAAAAAAACTACGTCATATCTGTAAACCTTCCTTTTCAAAAAGAATTACATTGTAGATGTAAACCTTACTTATTTTAAACCCCAAGTTGGTTGTAATGATTATAAACAAGAAATCAATAAAAGTAATGAAATTAGTGTTTTCATCCCAAACTGGCATCTTTCCAGATTTGCCTATGAGAAAACACTGTGTCGTTTTTGCTGCATCTTGAAGCCAACTCGTGAGCCGCGAGATTAAATCTATATTTGTTTACTTTAGCCCGTTTCTTTATTCCCACCCTCGGCAAGTCAATCATAAATATATTTCTTCTCTCCTTTTATCATTCTGATTCTAAGTAAAATATCAAATTATTTATTGAAAGAGAAGTTATCTTTTCATGTGATCATTGGAATAATTGTCCTTCTCGTTCATCTCAGGATAAAAAAAAAAGGATTCCAAGGAAAAGCAGGAGTGAATTTTTGAATTAGTGAACTTAGTGAGACTTTTTTACACCTTAATTTTATATTCAACGAAAAATGAAAAGAAATTATCTCTGTAAAAAAAATATAACAATCTTAAATATTTAAGCGTGAAAATGTTTTTGTTTGGATTTCAAGTGATCTGATTATTGTTGGAAGTGTTTAGTGACATGAGATAGCACTTAACAAGTTTTATCAATCAAATGTCGAAGATCTTGCACTAAGTAAGTTTTAGCAAATATTCAAGATCTTACACATGCTCAAGATCTTACATTAAGCAAACTTTCCCAAATGTTCAAGATCTTACACTAAGCAAACTTTCCCAATTGAATAGGATGTTACCCTAAGCAAACTTTCCCAAATGTTCAAGATCTTACACTAAACAAACTTTTCCCAATGATCAAGATCTTACCCTAAGCAAACTTTCCCAAATGTGTAAGATATTACTCTAAGCAAACTTTTCCCAATGATCAAGATCTTACACTAAGCAAACTTTCTCCAATGTTAAAGACCTTACACTAAACAAACTTTCTCCAATGTTAAAGATCTTACACTAAACAAACTTTCTCCTTCTACATTTTCATTGCTTTCTTGTCCTGCTTACCCGAAGGTGGCACCAAAGAAATCTATGATGCTAGATTGTCTGCCCATTAAAGCTCGCCTCTTCGGATTTATTAAAAGCTGTGCGCTAAATCTAAAACTATTTATTAGATCCCGTTTGGGAGGAGATGAGAAGAAGGGGGGGGGGGGAAAAAATTTGTGAACGGGTGCTTTTTGGTGGAGAGGGAATAGACGAAAAAAAAAGGGGGGGGGGAGTTGGGCGCATTAGAATTATTTTTCTCAGATTTGATATAGACATGATAGTATTTAGGGGTGAGTAGTTATGGGAGTAATGGTACTGACTCTATAAGAAAAGAAAACCGAGAGAGAGAGAGAGAGAGAGAGAGAGAGTAAGGGATAGAGAACGAATGAGAGAGAGAGAGAGAGACGGAGAGACAAAGGCGCGAGGCTGTGAAGTTGTCAGGCAAGGGGTGTGTGCCCCCCCCCCCCCCAATTTGTCTACAATCGATTAAGCTCGGCTGAAGCTGGCTAAGAATACAAGACGCCCCCCTGTATAAACTTAGATTCGTAATGTTTATTTTTAACACCCAAATGGATGAATGGAAAAGGCCCTAACTGGAAAACGAAGAGCCTGTTAGCGATGCGGGATAGAGCCAATGACCTTTGTAAATATCATATTAAATATACAAACAATGCGCACGGACCAATATAAATGAAGAGGATAGGGTATAATCGATAACTTAGGTCCAATGTACTTCCAAGATCTAGACCTTACTCTTAAGTAAATTGGCAGAAAACTATTTTGGATATTTAACTTAAAAAATCGGGAAAAGTAAGCATGGCTGCCTGGTTCTATGGTATTCGCTCTGGACTGTCGTTCCGCTGGTCCCAGATTCGAGCCCCGCCCTTCACTATCCCCTACCGTCTTGCTGGTGGTTTGGGCTAGGATGTAATCATCTTCAATTCTGAAGGAACATCCGAAACATGTAAAACAAACAAATAAGTCAATCGCGTTACGGTTGCACATTCGTTAATTTATAAAGTCGGATACAGGGACAAAAACATTTCGAGAAAAACCGGGAACATCAGCTAGTAAAATATGGTATACCTGTCAATGTGCGTGTGAACCTGTCTGTAAGTGTGCGTAAATATATGTGTGTGTGTGTGTGTGTGCGCTTAGGTCTGAGAGATATCTATTTCCTTTTCCTCAAAGATCAAAGACATGAAATCTAAGCGATCTCAGACCATCTGGTATCTGGAAGCCGCTCCTGCACCCTTAACCCAACACTTTTACTTTCAGACACAAAGATAAATCAATCTTGAAAAACAAAAATATTTGTTTTATAAGCCAAATTCTATTTTTCTATGCTCCTGCAATATCAAAGGGCCTGAGTTGGCTGATAAAATAAATTTAATTTAGAGTCAACACAATATAATGATTGCACCTGATCACCTTAATTGACATGTCCAATACTTGGTTTGGAATATGATTTTAAATAGAAATGATATTTTGAAATACAATATAAAATAAAAAAAGTATAAGCGTTTTTATAACATAATTAGATAAATTAGATTTAACAAATCTATAGTCCCATACTAGGCTAGTTATGCTTAAGTTTATAGTTGTAATCTATAGACCTTATCACGAGGTCCTCAAAGAGCTTCCTGCATGGAACATTACAGGAGAAAGAAGAACAGACAGACTGATAACGCGATGATAAGACAGCATCAAAGAATCGATGGGTCTATCATTGAAAGAGATTCTAGTCAAGGCTACGGATACAGCGGAATAGAGAAAGACAGTGGACAGATCATGTGTGGTGCACCAAAGGTCTAATGGCTATGTGAAGGTAAATAATGTCCCCATTGAAGCACCACCAGCTAGGCTCTAAGACAGTGTTTACCACCATACCTTAACGGAATACTACACACATTCTGAGTATTTAGCGGAACACTTTGCTTATCTGTTTAAATAGATGAGTGCCCTACTACTTGATTATTCCAGTAGTTCGCGGAACATCCATTCCGGCCTCGGGGAACATCTATTCAGGCCTCGGGGAACATCCATTCCGGCCTCGGGGAACATCTATTCAGGCCTCGGAGAACATCTATTCAGGCCTCGGGAACATCTATTCAGGCATCGGGGACATCTATTCAGGCCTCGGGGAACATCCATTCAGGCCTCGGGGAACATTTATTTAGGGCTCGGGGAACACAGTTTGGGAAACAATGATCTAAGAGATGGATTGAGAATAGTTTGGAGACAGCAACGGAATGAGTTTGATCTTCAACGCCTTGTATCAGTCCTTTAAGCATCTGTACATACCTCTCTCTCTCTCTCTCTCTCTCTCTCTCTCTCTCTCTCTCTCTCTCTTTATTTAGTAGCTAGACCACAGGCTACTATTCGTACATGTAATTCATATATACATTTTAAATAACAAGTACATTAATTGAATCTTTTTTTTTTTAATGAGGTGATTAAACAAGGCTACGGGACACAACTCCAGACGTTTCAAATTAAAATGTTCTCCTTGGCTAAGTGGCGGTAAGCTGTTGTTTAGTGCTCTATAAGTTATGTCGTCACTAAAGGGGCAGGACAGGAACGATTTATTACAGAGGAATTAAGCTCGCTAAATTATCTACGCTGTATCCTAACAAGGCAATGAAAATAAATGAATAAAGGCAAAATGTTTAGCGTCCCTTAGTTGGGTGTTGGATGTGTTCTTAGTTTATAGTTATACAATGAATCTCAGTCAAATAGATTTTGCATTTCATTTACGGTAAAATAGTTTATTGTCTTAAGGAAAAAAAAAAGTCAACTATAAAACTTGTGAACTGGGAGAACGTGTTCAGGATTCTAGCCAAACACAAAAAGTGAGTTGATATAAGCTTTGTACAAAGGGAGATTGTAAAAACATGTTCAGAGATGGATGCTAACTATAAATGTGAGAAGATCAATTGAAGTGTTTGTTGCTCATTTTTAATGGATAACATTGATAGCTTACATAGAACACAAGATTATATTGCACTAATGGCTGAATGAGTTCGGTATAGCTGGATTGAAAGTAACCAAAGTTAGTTAAACGTTTGTTCAAATAATGAAGACCATCCCAAACACACACACACACAAACTGTTCCCAGTAAGACTGAAGGAGGAATCCACTCCTGTTATCTCCCCCTCCCCTCACACACACCCTTTGATGATTTCTTTATCTTATTCACCCCCTACTCTCTTTGTCATTCTTCTGTCTCTCTCTTTCCCTCTCACTCTCTCTCTCTCCCTTTTTTTCTCTCTTTCTCCCCCCCCTTCTTTTTTTTTCTCTCTCTTTTTCTCTCTTTCTCTTTCTCTCTTCAATGACTCTCTTATTTAAAGAGTGACATAGATTAAAAACATAGTTGTTATTTGTTTGCTTTAAGTAAAAAACGACAAAGCTTTAGATGAGGATAGAGAGGAGAGGATAGAGAGGAGAGGATAGAGAGGAGAGGATAGAGAGGAGAGGATAGAGAGGTGAGTAGGACGAAAAAGACACCCCCTTCCGCCCCCAATATATGAGCAGCGTTATCGGTCCTGAAGTGAGCAATTCGAAAGAGGCTCTGTGAGCAGAAGCTACAAGTGAGTGGAGTGGGCAAATAAGCAGTCCGTTGGCTGAGTAAAGTCGCGTGGAGAGTTGATTCGGTAAGATAGCCAGAGGTCATTGTTAGAGGTAACGTCGCGGGGCGGTCGATACCAACTCCGTGTACTTGTCCAACGCCCACCCTCTTTCCTCCTCCTTCACGTCTGACCACGGTCGTGTAGTTTGATGCTCAGAGCGTCTGCCCGGTTTAATTTGTGTGTATATCACTCTAGTTTGAAGCCAGGCCTGGCCAGTTATGAAAGGACCTTGCTTTTAACGGTGCACTGGTTGCAAATCAATTTATGCAGCGTGACCTCTGAACCCTGATGTTTGATTTCCTGTCCAGCTATAATTTATTTGGTAACGATGTTAACCTTGTATGTAACAACAGCAGCGGCGGCTCTGTGATGAGAGTGGAAACTTCATTGTATTGTAGGGTGCAAAGTTCAAGAGTCAAAAATGTATTTTTAGCCTAAAGATTTGAAAAGAGGTTCACAAAAGATACACATGCCCTAATTAAATGTGACATCATGTCGTATTTGTCCAACTAGAAGTTTCCTAGAACACATATTGACCAGTTTGTATGGACGACATACTGCAGATAGGACAAAGCGCATCTGCGATTTAAAAAAAAAATATATTAAAATACTCTGTCTGTCTGTCTCGTAAAAAGCTTGTACTCATTATTTTTCCAAACCCATTCTCGGATCAAGTTAAAACATTGATTAAACAAGACATAAATTTGTAAAAAAAAATAAAAAAAAATTAACTTATTAGTAAAGTAGTTACTGGTAATTAATTATTTTGTTTGTTACCAACAAGGGAAAGTAATCCTTCAGCATTTACAGCGATGGTTAAACTGTATATGTAGGGTTTGGCTCCTCCCTTAGATAATTGTAAAAAGAAAAATTCTCACTAAGTTTCTTAGTTCAAGTCTAAATTAAAAAAAAATATTTATTGTACTAAACATGAATGAATTTTAAATAATTAGCAACTAGTCAATAAGCTATATGCAATTCATCATTTTATTTAATATAAAATAAGGGAAATAACGTCTACTTTACTGAGAAACATACCCGTAAGTGCAAAATTATTCCGCTTAGATAAGCTTTGTTTTAGTTTTTTAAAGAGTTTTGTCCATTCGAAGAAAGTTAACAAACTATATATATATATATATATAGTAAACGTAAAGTAAAGTTCCCCTTTCAGACCTTGTGGTCTATAGGGCAGATGATGTAAAGGTCATCTGATTCTGTGGCCTACGGTTAAAAAGGGTGTTATTAGACCAGAACAACGACCAACCGCATTTACTTTTCCCCAAGTAATGTCAGGTACCAATTAGGGCTGGGTAAACTCAGAGTCACCCAAGAATCCCGGAAAAAAAATCCCATCATGATTTGAACGCGGGGCCCCCGGTTTAGAAGCTAAGCGCTTTACCGCTCAGCCACCGCATAAAGTTAATAAAATTTTATCAGTGTAAATCTTATATGTTCATCTGATCTCTCTATTGCTGAAACACACATGACCTGTGCTTAAAATAATTAATGTGACTAGAATGTGTTACTTAAAATAAGTAATGTTACTAGTTACTAGCATGTGTTATGCTGAAATTTCTAACTTATTCTCTTCTAATGCAATGTATCTCCAAACACTAGGACATGTATGTATGTATGTATGTATGTATGTATGTGTGTATGTATGTATGTATGTATGTATGTCCCGATTTAAAATCAAAACTGTTTGACTTAATTAATAAAATTGGCATAAATATTCCTTAGATCATGTATTGTAGAAATATGAACGCCTGCCATTACGACATTACATTGTAGATCTAATAGTGTAGGTAGCTGAAGAAGAACGAGAGTTTCCTTCCAGTTGACGGCATGAGTGGAATAGGTGTTGATGTAGGAATATGTTCACGTCTTAAAATGATAGTGGAGAGTAGCAAAGACATGTAGAGAAGACATGTAGAAAAAGAAACGTTTCAGCGTACTTTATTATATTATATTTATACTAGTCGACCGGCGGCATAGCATACGCCGCTATTTTGCAGGGCAGGCCTTAGGCACTGCAACATATGCGACCACAGTGGGTCCCGCACTTTCTTTGGGCCCGTGCTAAATTTTAGGTGTATAAATTATTAAATTGAACAATTTTATAACATATAACAGATTTCCCGCGGCCTCTTGATTTACCAGGAGCCCCTTGGAAATCTCCTGAAATGTTATTAAATGTATGCCGCCGGTCGAAAAAGTCCTGGAAATTTCCATACATTATTAAAATCTTTTTAAAGTAAAAAAAAAATATGCTATGCTATTTTGTGAATGAAAATAGTGCGGATTTGGATATATTATTTCCCATTCACACCATGCTGCGCCATGGGATCTTCCCATTTACTTGACATAAGTAAAGCGAATGCGTGAATTCATGAATAAAAAATTCTATGAATGGAACTAAGGATTGGTAATTGACCTTAATTTACGCGATATTAAGAATAGAATTGCAATCATGTAACAATGCTTTAGAAAACGCAATTTGAATGTTAATTTGATTAAAATATGAAATGAATGGACTATAATTAGTATGTTCATGTGCTAAAGAATAAAACTATATTTGCGAAGAGAAGTTCTATAATCTTAGAGTTGAATTCGAGTTTTAGATCTACATTTAGATCTAGGAATAGAGAGATGAGTTACCTTTCGTAATCATGTCTAATGAACGAATGTGCGTAATTAAAGTACTTTCTAAAGTGAAACCTGAAAGTATACTCTATCTGTGTATATTGTTCTAGTTTCAATAGTCTTACGACACAATAATCTGTAAATACTTTTAATATTATGACAAAAATTGAGAAGAAGAGAATTATATAAACACCCCTTTCATTCACAAAATAGTGCGGATTGGGATGCACCAATTTCCATTCACACCACGTGCTGCGCCATGGGATCTTCCCTATTTACTTGTTGTTGCTTATTTTTGTTTGAACTTTTGAACTTGTCTTTTGAGAAATATATATATAGATAATACATCAAGTGTCAACACTTGTGGCACACATGCAATTTTTATATTTGGTGTCAGACGTGTGGAACCTACTAGTTGTGAGAAACATTTAGTATTAAAAATATAAAGTTTTGTCTTTTCTGCATCAGCATAGAGACTACTGGCGCCAGAACGGCAATATATGAATCGTTGAAAAATAAGAATATTAATATCGATCAGTGTCAAATAATACATTGTTAATTGAGATTATCTTTCCTTTGAATGTTCTTGATTTTAAATTCTCGAATTCGACAACTAAAACAAAAATTGTACAATAACAAAAATATACCTTCTTTATACAACGTTTAAAGCGATTATTTTTTTTCTTAACAATTAAAATAACATTTTACATTCAAAGAATTGGAGTTTTCCACCGTTAAGGCCTCATGTTGTAGTTTCAATTAAGGTATGAGTTTATTAGTTGAAAAGAGGTATTCCAGTCACCACCTTCGCTTTCACCTATACCTTGGTCTGTTGAACCGTTGGGGCACCACACAAGATCTGTCAACCGTCTTTATCCATTTAATAAGTATTTCAAATAGAACATTCTAATCTTCGGGAGATTAAAACAGAAATTGCCCTTAGAGTATGCTCACGGCTCCTAGTCTCTAGTAAACTATTTTTAGAAAATTAAATTTCAATTATTATTGTGAGTGTTGAGATCATAATTTTTTGGAAATTCTAATTAGCTGATAAATGCTCACAAACGTCTACGTGTGACTGTTGATTGTTTATATTTGGACAGTGAGTGCGTCATTGAGCACTAGAGTTGAATTGGGGGGGGGAGGGGGGCCCAATTGATCGCACAAAAGGAAACTAGTTCTTCTACAAACCCTTGCTATTTACCGTGGCGTCAAGTAATCAAAGTTTCTTCTGTTGTCCAGGCCAGTCATTCGAATATCTGTCGCCTATTGTACTCCCCAACACTCCAGCAACGGTAATCAATACAGTTAGTCATCGAGTCTGGTTTATTGCCTCGGTAAAATTAGCGGGCTGTGTTTTCTTGTGGGTTTTTTTTTTCAAGCCAGACTATGTTTTTTTTTTGATTGACGAACAGATTAAGCATGAACTGGCTCTGTTTGTATGATTGAGAGGTTCAATTGAAATGACTGAGATGGGAGAGATTCGGTGGAAGAAATATGTTATTTAAAACAAATCTCGCACTAAAACCCAGAGGCTTGGTGGGAACTATTCCGCAGGCACAGCAACATGAAATAATGTGATGGATACTTGTATGAGTTGATGAACGCACCAGATTCTGTTAGGGATACGTGGAGTCTGGGGTCAACCATCCGTGCAGGAATGAAGTATCGTTATTATGATATAAATAAAAATTATTTATTGACAGTGAGGCGGAAAAATGTTAGGAGATTTGAAGTGGTTTGATCGCATCGAATAGTTTTCACAGTTTATTAACGTTATTGTTTTGTAAGCTGATGACAATGTCTTCCTACAATACCTCAATTCAA
>JADKLZ010000003.1:13992731-14014791 GCA_021533235.1 Biomphalaria straminea | reverse complement strand
ACACGTACCTTCACACAAAGCCACACGCACCTTCACACAAAGCCACAGAACCTTCACACAAACCCACACGTACCTTCATGCAGGCGGATATACAAAAAAAAAACAGCAAATCTTTTTTTTAAGTGTATATTTATCTCTAATTATCTCTTGCAGAGAATGTCATCTTCTGACTTCTGCCACGTCTTGAAAACTATTCTAACCAAGTGACGTGGAGTGTACGCTGTTGTCTGACACTTGGTCAATACAGACATTATTTTTGTTTCTTACTACGTAACATGTATAGCGGTTCTCAAACTGTGGTCCCCCCCCCAAACACAATAACTAGGTTGAAGTTATCCTGATATAGCAATCTTTTAAAACTTTTAGGGCGAACTCGGACAATTTGTGACATGTTTATTTGTAAGGGCATGTGTGTTTATGCTTGGGCATATGTGTCTATGTGATATGTGTGGGTGTAGTGTGTGTAGGTGTTTATGTGTGGGCAGTTCTAGGCACATAGAGCACCAGGAAGTCTTATGTTGTTGTCTTGGGGTCACGTTATCTCTCATCGTACTTGACTCCCGATGTAAAAACAAAGTTCTCCTTTCAAACCTTGTGATCTACATGTCGGATGACGTAAATGTAATCTGTTTCTGAGGCCTACGGTTAACGAGGGTGTCCTGTGACCAGCACAACGACCAACCGCCTTTACTTTTCTCCGACTAATGTCACTTACCCATTACAGATGGGTGGAGTCGGCCAAAGATCACCAAATTAAAAATCCCAGTCTTCACAAGGATTCGAACCTGGTACGCCCGGTTCAAAAGCCTATCGCTTTATCGCTCAGCAACAACGCCTCCAATGTGGTGTTCGTGAATTCTAAGACGATACCAAAGTGGTGTGCGGTATAGTGTTGACACATTTCGATTAAACTCACTTCGACCTGGCCTCCAATAATCTAAATCCGGCCCTGATCAAAGTGCATCGTCTATTAGGAAAAAAACCTTTGACCCAAGTATCAAACTGATTATTTAATCTTCACTGGATCTAATTGCCTTAGGCTCAAATCTGATTTAATTTTTGAAAGACTCTTAGTTTGTAAATCCTCTCATAAAGAACTAAATTGACAGAATTGACGAGGATGTCATCTGGCCAGCACAAAGGCCTTCACCAGATATTAACTTGAGTCGCGAGGTTTGGTTTTGAAATACTTATAAAGAGTCGATACCCACCTACCTCTATGAAGTTGAATACTCTATAATTACAGTTTTGACATGTATTCTTTTTCTTGTTCTAGTAATGTATAGATTTCTTAGGATTTCATTGTACATTTGTATATATTTTTGATTCCCAACCATCTTCTATAGTGCTTAGACGCTGCACATCTGTTGCACATGAAATCAATTTCAAAAATATATATTGTAACGCTCATTTTACATTTTACATGAATTCTAAACCCAAACAATTTTAAAATGTTTAGAAACTCACGTTTGTTTAATATTTAAACAAAACAATTGCCGTTAAAAGAAAAATAAAATAAAGTCCTATAACTCTGTAATGTACTGTTTTTATTTTAGCAGATTTGATTTATCTCCCCATTCTATTTTATTTTTCCACAAATGCTGTTGCTTTGGTTTGTTGGACAGGGTTAACCAAACTGTTACTAAGATGGAAACCTTCAGAAAAATGTGTAAAATTATACGGAATACTTTTTTTTCACTTATATAATTTAATAAAAATTAAACAAATGAAATAAATAAATTGTTACATAACATTTTTATTCACCATAAGACCGTAGACTTCATTTTGTTATAGGTATATTTATGAGACCGGACAACAACATTGAATAAAGTTCTTTGTAATGTAACACACCTAACGTGACGTTAAATCCCACATAAAGATAATTCTGTTACATTTTATTGACAATTTTTGGCATCGTAATCATTTCAAGTTGGTCTCTTGTACCAGAGTCTTGTTCTCTTTTTACCTGATTCACGTTGTCTCTGTTATTTATTGGTCCCTTCTTTACATGTCTCTCATTTAGAGTTCTTAAGATCTAGTCTACATTTAGATTGACTTCTAGACCTTGCATCTAGACGTCATCTATATTTAATTTACGTAAACATACGAGAGAAACAAGCTAAAAAAAAAACAAAACAAGAGTACCTAAAGCTAATCTACGGGGAAGAACTCCTCCCTTACAACTATCTCTATCAATAATGTAAAAGTTATTTCCCTTAATGATATTAAACGAAACCGATAATTAATTGACTAATTGATTAATCTTGTTTATCGATTCGTTGTATCAATTAAAATATAGATTTTCACTGTTTAATATATTGAGATGGAGAGTAGATAGTATTTCTTTGTTTATTGCATAATCAGACTAAAAGAAAACAGTCTAATGTATGATGATTTATTAATAGAACTAAGGGTAACAATGGCATAATTATTTGGCAGTATTAGTTATAGTTTTTCTCTTTTTTCTCTTTTTTTTTCTCTATTTTAAATTTTGGTTTGCGAGAGTGATATATAGTAAAAAGGCAACCGAATTGAAAATTAATAATGTTATTGTTATAACCCTGCATTACAGGCCTCCATTCAAGGTAGTGTCGAAGTTGCACTTAAAACTGTGTTCTGTTCAGAACTAGACTGGAGATGGATGTTGATATAAGACAGAAACAACAAGGTACCACCTCTCTCTGCAATACTGCACTATAAAAGAAGTATATTCTAGAGACAGATTGTTATGATCTGTGTTTGTGAAGTGCTATGAATAGAAGACCTGTCCTCGCTGAGTTGACTTCCTGAGATATATTGCAATACATTATACATTACGTATGTTAAGGACTCGAGCTAGTGCGTCTCGTTCCCGAACCGAGGGATGTAGAGTTGGAATCTCGTTCGATAACTTGGGGATTGTTAGGACATCTCTAAACTATACCAACACAACTGGGTATAACTTGGAGATTGTTAGGACATCTCTAAACTATACCAACACAACTGGGTATAACTTGGAGATTGTTAGGACATCTCTAAACTATACCAACACAACTGGGTATAACTTGAGGATTGTTAGGACATCTCTGAACTATACCAACACAACTGGGTACTTCACATTGCCTAAAAAGTTAACCATAGGCCATAGAAAAACGTGGGTGTGACATCGTTATTTCTGTCTGTCTGATAGAGGAGTTTGTTTTGAGAATTTGACTAGTTCAATTCTGCTGCATTTTAAAATGTGCAAATACTTAGCCCCGGTACTAAGAGAAACCTTGTCGTTCTAATTTCCTCCCATTAACCAATTGGCTCCATCTCCCGCCTTAGCCCCCCCCCCCCCGCACACTCTTTGTTTACATTTTCACGATCCTTCGCCCCACCCCTTCCTGTCCCATCTCTATTTCCCCTGTGCAAAAAGAAACAAAACACCCACAAAAACAATGACGTCATTTTCTTTGCTTCGTGTATTCGTCAAGGGGAAAATCCAAAGAATCACCCTCGGGAATGTGTGTGTGTGTGTGTGTGTGACATCTTGCATTCATTGCTTTATAATTGAAGTAAATCAATACAACAATGAAACATTTCTATTTTTTTTTCTTTAAATTTATAATAATAATAATAATAATAAATCAATAAATAAGTGAACAAGTATTATTAACTAATAGAAGATATTTCCAGGCGATTAAATCAATCCTGATGCAATGTCTATAGTAGTGGCTACTTTAAACGGGAAATCCCAGACCAACATGAAAACCAAAATACTCTCGTCACATTTAAACATCAGCACGAGTATGACGTCATCGAAATATGCTGTTTCTTGGATGAACTGAGACCAATCGTTATAGATGACCTGAACACTGACCTACAACGTCACAAGCTTTAGGCTGTTTAGACCAATAGTTCTTTGCCATTTAGACCAATAGTTCTTTGCCACGTTACAGGTACGACGTGTCGACGGGCTATTGGTCTAAGCTCAAAACATGTAGCTGCTTGAACAAAGTATATAGATGTTTAAACAAAGTATATAGCTGCTTGAACAAAGTATACAGTTCCTCGCACAAAGTATGTACCTTGCTTAAACGAAGTATAAAGCTGATTGAACAAAAATATATAGCTGCTAGCACAAAGTAGATAACTATTTAAACAAAGTATATAACTGCTTAAACAAAGAATATATCTGCTTGCACAAAGTATATAGCTATTTAAACAAAGTATATAGCTATTGAAAGAAAGTATATAGCTGCTTGAACGAAGAATATATATAGCTGCTTGAACGAAGACTATATATAGCTGCTTGCATAAAGAATATATATAGCTGCTTGAACAAAGTATATAGCTCTTAAAAAATAATTGCTACTTGCACAAAGAAATAGCTACCAGATGAATCTATATTGCTACCGGAACATTGCTAGTTATCAAAGCCGTTATTCTTTGCAACCTGATCCTAGTAATGTTATCAGAATTGATTTCCCTTCTGGGGAACTGCTGGAGTTTTTTTTTTTATATAAAAGAGAAGTAAGGGGAGAGGGGGAGGGCGCCACGAGGCAGAGCTCCACGTTCCAATGACATGACCTTTTCATGTCGAGATTGGAGTACAAATAATCTCTCGCATTCTGTCTCTTACTTGTTTCATTTGTTTCCCACTTCGTTTCCTGTATTTTGTTGTTTTATGATCAAAGACTGGCCCTAGCGTCACGTTAGAACAGTGTCGTCTGCCTATTTATCTCGCCTCGATCTCTGCGTCTTCTGGGTTTCGTGTTCATTCCGTGACGTCATCAACGAGACCAGCTTTCGGAAGCAGATTTCTACGCCAGGTGGCGGGATGTTGTCCTCAGCTACTCGTTTTGTTACGTTAGTCAGTATAGATCTAGCGTACAAATAGAGCGTAAGTGTAAAACGTGAGGGTACTTATAGAACAAGATTTCACAGAGAATTAGAAGAGTCTCTCTTATAAGCATGTAGGGCTATATACTAGTGAGCCTCAATCTTTTTTATACTCTTCTTAACTGTTTGGCCATAGGTAACTCCGAATCATACTCTGAGAAGCGCTGCACTTGACTACAACCTGTTCACGAGGCCTTAAGTTTCCAATTCGTGTTTCTTTCTTGTTCTAAGTCTGAAGAGTTTCACATTTTTGTTTAAATGGTCCACTGATAAAAAATAGTATATTATGAACTACATACAAATATTTAATACTAAACTTTAAATAGATGATTATTTTTTTCGTTAAAATAGATTTTATTTAGATGTTAATTAAAATAAGCAGCAAATTCAAATTGAAGTTTTTTATTGAAGAATCAATACATCAACCCTTAATATTGTATCTTTTTTCGTTTGAATATTATCATTTCTTTCACATTATTAAATTTGGAGAATTTAAATTATTGGTATTAACTATGGACCTCACTAAATATACTTAATACACATCTAACAATGTTTAATGTTATCTATTATTATTTGATTGGTGACATAATGAGTGACGCGAGTATCTCTGTTACAAACAATTAAATATGTGTTTTATGAACAACTAAATAAATTAATATTTAATTTTCAATGTCATTTTATGAGCGTATCGCCATGACCTTCCTACAAACACCAAGATAACAAGAAATCAAAAGGTGCACAAGGGGCTGGTTACACAGTGAAGATGAACAGAGAACAACAAGCCTTGGGCTTGAACCCACAGATAGACAAAAAAAATGAAAGATTAAAACAAACAGGAAGCAGATAAGTAGAAAAAGTAGAAAAAGAAGGCAGGATGGAGTGCCAAATTAGTGGACTCACCCAGAACAATCTTACGGCCAAGCACTGATGTGACTGCACTGGCAGTCAAAATAAACAAGTCGATCAATTCAAGCAACCCGCTGCTCATTGTAAACTAAGTTCTAAGTGAATGAGTCTTATGAGACACGAGAAACAATTTCAAGTGTTATTTTAAAATGTTTCATTTTGACAAGAGTACATGTAGCCATTACTTTTAGACACTTGTGTAGCAAGTTTCCTTGTGTCCAGACACTGTCAGACACTGTGGGACACTTAAGATGATTGGTTAATTTCATACAGTCCAAAACGTCACCCAATCATAGAGTCAGTATTGCGAAATCCTCAGCGACCTTGCAAGGTCACGACCCTTTACAAGGCCCGTCACTTGCACATGTCTCTGGAGTGAAGGGAGATAAGAAAACACGGAATGTCACTTGTGACATCTTCACCTCAAGATATTTTTCCGTTGTTGTTGTTTCATGAACATGAAGTTTAAAGGCTGTCCAACTTTCTAAAAAGGTCTTAGAGTATAAATGAAGTCCTCCGTGCATTTCCTGTATATAGAATATAGACGTATAGATACGTTTTCATTGCTTACAATAATTTTGTCCTTTTTGTTTTTGTTTTGGCAATGAGCAATTGTTATACATGTCAAAATCCTCATCTCATTATTAAAATGCTTTCTTGAGGTTCAAAATGTTTCATCCCAATATTCCCCCCCCCCCAATAACGGTTCTCTTCTATTTCTCATTGTATTTTAATGCTTAAAGCAGTATTCCCCAACAGGGCCGGTCTTAGGCCACTGCAACCTATGCGACCGCAGTGGGCCCCGCGCTTTCATAGGCCCCGCGCGATGCGAATTCTATGTGTAATATATTTTATATATATATTCATTTTAACTTATTACTTAAAGAGTTCCTAGAATCCTCCTGAAATTTCAAAACATAATGAAAAGTCATGAAAATCTCCTGAAATTATTAAAATCTTCTGAAAAACTGATACAAATCTCCTTAAAGCAGACAAAATTGTCATTTCGCGGTGTCATTCAGGAAAACGCCAATCTTACTCGCGATTAAAAAACGAAACGGCATAGTCAGCTTTCATTTAATAAAAATGTAATAATAAGCCGAATTGTAACAAAACAACAAGTTCTTCACTTAATTTACTTTAATAGTCACTGGCATACAAATACAGATCTAAATTAATCTCAACCTCCTAAAAAATAGAGAACAAAAAGTGATATTTTGTTAGTCGATAGTAAATCTAAAATGCAGCTCTGAATGTTTATCGGCTTTTCGTTGGAAAACTACTAACTCCTGTAGATGGCTCGTAAAGTTTTTTTTTTACAGTGATTTAGTATTTTGTAAAGTGTAAATAAAATGAAAAACGAATTTTTTTTCTAATTTTCACTTATTATCCTTATAACAACCCAAATTAGGCCCCGCGCAATCAGTTTCGCATAGGGCCCCACAACCTGTAGGACCGGCCCTGTTCCCCAAACATGTTCCTCGATGTAACATTTCACACAGTGGCTTATGTAGCGTAACTATTTGCTTATTTTAGAGAGGTTCATTCACGGCCTATTAGTTACTCATTCTTGAACTTCGCGGAACACCTATTCAGGCCTCGCGGAACTCTAAGCTTTCCGCGGAACACAGTCTGGGAAACACTGAACTAAATAAAGTAAACCGAATTCTTCACATCGAATTGTCAACAAAGATAAGATAAGATAATTTTTATTGATCCAATGTAATGGAAATTCAATTTAATTACAATTGACAACCTCAGCGTAACTACTGTACAAAAACAATACTGATGAAAAAATTCGAACAACATTCACAATTTCACATACAAACAGTAGCGGTCTTAGGGGGTGGCAACTGGGGCAACCGCCCCAGGCCCCGCGCCTGAGGGGGGCCCCGCGCTGGGAGATTTTTTTGTCACCAACTTCGAAAACTAAATGAGTGGTCATAAACAAGGACTTGTTACTCAATATTTTCCCAGTATACCAAATATACCAATTGCTATTTAAGATTACATTTTTTTATTTCGAAATACTGTTTTGTTTCGGTAAAGACAGCCGAGTCTTAGAGGCTATCATCGCTTAACGTTCACAATAAAAACACATAAGTAGAAGCAACCATTCCTAATCGTTTCGACGGCTAATCGGATTTTATTTGGAAAATGCGTAGTGATAAAGTTTGAACTACTATTTGCATTATGAAAAATTGTAAATGAAAAATACATTTGTAGTAACAATAATGGAACTTTTAACCAATTGATTATTTAATGAAAATAATCAGTGCTTTTTTTTTTCTACCCTCACGTCAATTGTATGGTGTATTCTCGACTGTCGCTGGTGATACGTTCTAAGACCGCACGCAAAGGTCAGCTTTTCGCAGTAAGCAGTTTAATTTCATAAACGTATAATATTTTTCGGATATAAACAGTATCACCAGTTGGTGTGCTTATACAGTTATTTCGGCAAATCTGCTTCCAGTATGACATATTAAGTTTTCTTTTTCCAGTTGGCTACTGTGTGAACGTGTTGAAAAAAGCAAAACAAAAAAGAAAAAAAAAAAAAAAAAAAAAAAACGCTGGAGCATTTTTAGCGGTCCCAGAAAGGGGAAAAGACGCTATTAGTTTTGTGTGGAATGTCTGTCCGTCCATCCGTTGCGTTTAGATCTCGTAAACTAGAAAAGTTAGTGAAAATCCGACATCATAATATTTAAGACCATTCAAAGTTCTGAAGCAACGGCTACTTTTTTTTTTCTAAAACCGAAAAATCAAATTTTTAAATCACTTATGCAAGCAGTTTCTTTCAGAAAAATACATCACTTTTACAATATCCATTATTAATGTTAACAAACACCGAAAGCTCTGTAATATAAGAGAAAATTGATTACCCTTTTTAAGCAGGTTTATATGAAAACGTTTTTTTTTTCATTTTTTTTTACATTAGTATTGCTAAGTTAAGTAAGTTTTGTTACTACCTACTACATTTACACAGAAAAAATCTATTTAGTATGCATATAAGTTGGACATAATTTAAAACAACATTTAATAAGTAGTTTTTCATATCACATGTCATAATGTGGTAAAGTAACAAATAAGCTTCACTGGGGCACTACACAAGATCTGTCAACCTTCTTTCTCCATTCTACTGTCATTTATTTGTCATTGATAGAATTTCATTCTGATGTTCTTTCTGAAAATATTGAAACCTCCTTTTTTACCTGTCTGGGTGGACCACTTTAGGGGCAGATTTTGAGTTAGTGTTTCCACACAAACTGTCTTTGTAACCTTGTTTTTATAAATTATTTTTTAAAAAAAACGTGATACAGCCTTTCCGAAAAAGTCGGGTCTTCGAAAGTGAATGGACCACTGTAACTCCTATAGAACACTTTATTCTTAAAGAACATCCTATTGGCTTCAATTAGCATAGTGGGAGAGGCGACAGAATATTAGTAGTGGCGAGTGTTTTTTTATTTGCATCTATTGATGCAGAACAATTAAAATACAGTATATAATGTACTTCAGCGGCCAATAGTAAACCAGCAGTACCCTACGTAATGTTCTATGTTTTGTTACAAAAATAAGGCCCATAGCTTTGAGGCGAACATACTGTATTGTTATTGTTGCAGCATTAGAGAAGGATTAGCCCTTTAGCGAGATGAGGTACGATATATATATATATATATATATATATATATATATTGTAATAATATAAGAGACAAGGCCAACTCAACGAGACACATATTTATTGACAAGACATCACAGGACACAAAATAACATCTCCATTACACTACAGTGTCTCTTATTCCACTTCTCGCCTTAGGCGGAAGTCGTTACTCTCTCTGTAAACATTGTCTTCTAGTCCGTTCACTAGAGGTGCTAGCCAGACTTGCGATGCGCAATGGCTAGGTCGTAACATTGCCCCCGTCTTAACACTTTTCGTCCCGAAAAGAAAAACACTGCAGCTGAGGTTTGACAGTTCAGGTGGAGGTCGATCAGTGGGAGCCACAGGCGGTAGGGTGCCTGTTGCCCACGAATCCATCTGCACAGTTTTCCGCAGCCGTCGCTTTCTCTTTCTCCAGTTGACCAGGCTGTTGTTGAGACGATGGCGTGGCCGTTTGACACTCAACGAGATAGTGTCGAGCACTGTTTTCTTCAGCACAGCCGTTGATCGGACACGCCGTTTCAGCAGACCCTTCCGACAGACGTCTCTCGTGAGGACTACAGGTTCAACTTCAGCCAAGTTGCAAACCAAGTCCAACGCGCAGCAGTCATCCTCAGCCAACAGTCTCACGTCCAGGAGATAGGTCTCTTCAAGTTCAAGTGGAAGATGTCTTCCTCTTGACAGCTCCGATGTAGTGTGGGTTGACTGACATTCATTTATGCCAATGTCAATGATGATGGCAGAGGTACACATGTCCTCTTGATGGTTTTCTTGGCATCCACATTCCCCGTGTAAGGCGCCACACTTACAGTTCATGCTCAAGTTCTGGATGCAGTTGTCGAGCCTCACATTTTCTTCATGAGCACCGGCAGATAGGCAGAGGTCTTTAAGGTCTATAGTAATAGGCTTAGACGCAGACCAAACGTTGTCTTGACCTGTCCGGCTCATACAGGTACTGGTAACAGGTGCAACAGGAACAAACGCTTCGGGCACATAACAGACTTCAGTTTCTTCATATCTCTCTTTCCGTTCGAGATCGTCGCAGAAATCGTTGTCACGTTTCTCGTCTTTAAAGTCACAACCACAAGACTCGCCCACAACACAGACACAGACGGCGCTCAAATCCCCAGAGTCTCCGTCACCACTGTTTGTGCAACCACAGTCCTGACCATGCAACTTCTTCCCCAACGAGTCCACAGGCAACGGCTCCCTCATCAACGAGTTTATTCCTCCTTTTACTTGCGACTGAATGTCATCAATTTGGTCTATTTGGCCTTCTACTTGTGATACCATTTCGTCTATCTTGTTCCCCATACTGTTCATTTGTTCAAACCTTGCAACAATACCTTCATGCATCTTGCCAATGAGCTCATAAATATCGGGCTCTATTTCAAATATGTATGTCTCCGGATCTTCGTCCTCATCCACCAAGGCTTGCCGTAGACGAGCTGTAAGCACCTCCTTGGTACCACCAAGCTTCTCATATCGATCACGGAGTTCCTTTCTAAGCTCTTTAACTGAGACTTGGTCTAATGTTTTCAACGATGTCATTGTGTTTAAATCCTACCTCGTCTCGTTGAGTTGCCTATAAAATCCTCACTACTGACACCATTGTAATAATATAAGAGACAAGGCCAACTCAACGAGACACATATTTATTGACAAGACATCACAGGACACAAAATAACATCTCCATTACACTACAGTGTCTCTTATTCCACTTCTCGCCTTAGGCGGAAGTCGTTACTCTCTCTGTAAACATTGTCTTCTAGTCCGTTCACTAGAGGTGCTAGCCAGACTTGCGATGCGCAATGGCTAGGTCGTAACAATATATATATATATATAGTCTACCTTTACGGCTAGGGGCCCCGCACATGACGCTCGCCCAGGGCCCCGCGCACTGCTAGGGCCGCCCCTGCATACAAACACACATGCACATTCACAACCAGCTCTTTATGAATTTGACTTCTATGTACTTCTCAGCTGACCTCGTAACATTCTGACCGAAAGTGGGACAAAGGAGTTTTTAAATCTTTCAGTTTTAGTCTTAATGGAAAGGAGAAGACCACTTCGTTCAGATCATCAGATTACTGTGATGAACTAGGTATGAATACCAGCTGAGATTTATATTCATTATTAGTTAGTCATTTTGTTTTGTATTACATGTATGGGGCATGTCTTCACAGTTAAAGATTATCACATACTAAACTTCCCACAGGACCACGGGGAATGACGGAGGCAAGGATGGAACCAGGGACTATCGAGACGGCAGTTCAGAGCGCGTACCACCAGGCAGCCATCCTGATAATTATTACTAAAGATTGTTCCTCATTAACCGAAAAGGTTACACACTGACACACACACACACACACACTTTTTCTCAGCACCAACTAATGTTAGGGATTATAGCTGCACACAGTCAAGACAAACGAGAAATACGGAAATGAGGAAACTTAGGCTAAACAAATCTTGAAATACGTTTTTTTAGCGGCACCCGTAAAGGGAAAAAGCCGCTATTAGGTTTGTGCAAAATGTCCGTCTGTCCGTCTTTCCGTCTGTCACACTCAGGGCGCCGAAACTAGAAGAGATACGAAAAATATTTTTTCACCATTAAATGCGGCTTGAAAAGTTTAGGTGCAACGGCTACTTTTAGTTTTCTAAAAGCAAACCGTTTAATTTATAACAATTATTATGCAAGCGATTTTTAAATAATAAAACACCAATTGTGAAGCAATTACGTAAATCTAAGGGAGGAAATGTTACTATATGAAATGCTCTTGGCATGTAGATATCACGCACATTTTTTAAAATGAATTTATGTCTGTCTGTCCGTCTGTCCGTCTGTCAGACTCAGAGCGCCAAAACTAGAAGAGATACGAAAAATATTTTTTCACCATTAAATGCGGCTTGAAAAGTTTAGGTGCAATGGCTACTTTTCGTTTTCTAAACGCTACCGTTTAATTTATAAAATTAATTATGCAAGCGATTTTTTAATAACTAAACACCAATTCTAAAACAATTACGTAAATGTAAGGGAGGAAATGTTACTATAAGAAATGCTCCAAACACAAAGATGTCACGCACATTTTTTAAAATGAACTTTTAGCAGCGGCTTTCGTGTACTAGCGTAAAGACCGGAAATGACATGATTCTAAAGTAATTTCTTAAATTTGTAAAAAAAATCAGATTTTTTAAAATAAAATTGTATAATGCCCCCATTAAAATGAAACTAACATATTTTTGTGCGTTTTGTCTGTTGGTTGGTCTGTCCGTCACGGTTAGAAAAAAAACACTAAAGGCTTTTGAAAATATGATTTAACCTTTACTGTTCTTTCAGAAATATTGCGATAGTTTAAGGATGGGAGCATACAGGAATCGAGCCAGAGACTTACAAGGAACATCCGAAACATCTTGCGAATAGGCGGATCTGACAGGGATCCGACTCCGACGGGGGCCGCCTCTGAGTTTGTGTATCACACAAACTCTCTTTGTAATCTTGTTTTTCTAAAACTTGAAAGTGAACATTCACATGACTATTCAGTTAATGATTGAAAAGCAAAGTGAACATTCACCTGACAATTCAGTTAATGATTGAAAAGCAAAGTCCTACACGACTGTGAACGTCTTCCTGTGATATAGAAAACATCTAACAGTAAACTGAACCATTCGATCGTTATAATGCGGCTCAGGTTCGTGTTTGTCTAAAATACACGCTTATGCACGCAACCACATACAACCACACGTACACTCTGATATATCTTCGAAAGCAGACACACTCAGCCACATGTACGCTAATGCACGTGTAATCACATCAAGCAGATTGTGTCATTACCACTGTGCATCTGATGTCATTAGCTAGACGGGCCCTGCTCTCCGGTCATTTTCGGGGATTACCTTCGGAGTAAGTCGATAATGAAAGGAGAAGCTCCTGGGTCGCGCTGAACTCCGTCAAACGAGGAGCGCGCGAGAGTTAGATCAACTCAGGGCGTGAGATCAATCAAGACAACACAATCACTCCATTCATTCTCATCTTCGATCTCATCGATTCGCTTTGAGCTGATAGACGTATAAACAAAACTGGACAAATAGAACCGTCCCGAGGGCAAGTCTGACAGCGGGCCTGTATTTACCAGACTCTTAGAGATGTGCAACTTTGATAAAAATTCGATATCTAGCACACACGCACAGTCAATAATATTAATAATAAAAACAATTATTATTATCAAAGGTATTTAAAATCGTTTGATTGCTTTAATATTAAATACTTTAGACGGAAACACCTATTAAACAGTACAAGTATTTCTAGAAAATTTTTTTGAATTAATACACTGCACAACAACTTCAAATATTTATAACAGTATAAAAAAAAACAAAACATGAAAAGTTGAACTCTTGAGAACATTTCATAATGCTCTCTCCCTCAACTACGAACTCAAACCAGAGCTTTTCGTTCCCTGCAGTGGCTAGGTACATTCCTTTCAGCTCCATCCCAGTGGCTAGGTACATTCCTTTCAGCTCCATCCCAGTGGCCCCCTCTTCTATTTGCTGATTAGGAAGACTAGTGTGATACCCTGTCTTTTTGTTCAATTAAAAGTTATGACAATTAACACGCGCTAAATACAGAAATGAAGGCTGTATGTTACTTTTTGTTGTTGGTGTTATGGTCAAATACTGGAAGCATGAACATGGCTTACTTTTGGAATGAACATACTAGACGTCACCTAGGCGACTGTAATTTGAATGTAATGCTGTTCAAGTCAGTCTGTATTTTAGTAAATATAACAAAATATCTGTATTTTAGTAAATAAAACAAAATATTACAGTCTGTAGGTGAAATTAAAACAATTTGAATATAGTCACACTAAGTGTAAACCACTGTTTCCCAAACTTTTTCCTTAACGTAACACTTCTCACATTCTGAATATTCAGTGGAACTCTGCTTATTGTTTAGAGAGGTTAGTTCACGTGGTGGCCTACAAGTTAATTATTCCAGTAGTTTGCGGAACACCCTGCCAGGCCTCGCGGAGCACTAAGGTTCGGGAGAACACAGTTTGGAAAAAAATGGTCTAAGGCTTGTCTCGGCTATACGTGTCAAAGCTTCAAAAATACGAGCTTATCTCATTACTGGAGTGTGTCTTCAAGTCACAACATTCAAATATCACAGCAAATTTTAACATAGCGGCTGGAGCGTTACAATTGAAACACCACAGTCACAGTGCGCCATGACACCACATGTACCAAACACCATGACACATGTACCAAACACCATGACACATGTACCAAACACTATGACACCACTTTACAAATTATAATACATGATGACATCAGTTATACCAAACAGAATAACACAAAATTACAATACATGATGATATAAGTTATAACAAACAGAATAACATAACATTACAATACGTGATGACATCAGTTATACCAAACAGAATAACACAACATTACAATACATGATAATAATAATAATTATAATAATAATGATCTTTATTGTCCGTAAGGAAATTCGTCTTGCAATTTGTGCATTATACAAAACTAAACATTATTTTAAAAAATGTACATTCACACCAGACTCACTCACAATATACATATGAAAAGTTTACATTAGATTGGTTCTATTTAATGATCTGATTGCCAGAGGAACAAAAGAGTTTTTGTGTCTGTTTGTCTTTGCTATCGGTGTCTTGTATCTCTTTGTGATGGTAAAATAACAAAATCCTGACCCAAAGGGTGACTTTTTATTTCTAGAATCTTCTTAGATTTTGTAAGGATGCTTGCCTCAAACAGCTGCCCTAATGGGGTTTGTTTTTTGCCAATGACTTTACCAGCAGCATTTAGGATTTTCTGGAGTTTATTTTTATTCTTAGTGCTTAGATTGCCATACCATGCAGTGATATTGAAATGTAAAATATTGCCGATGTGAGCGTGAAAAAACATAGCCAAGGACTTTTCGCTAATATCCTATACTCTTAAGCGAGCAATTCTTGTATATATATATATATATATATATATATATATATTCTATTTCGAAAACGGCTCTAAAGATTTTCTTTAAAATTTCAACGTATCTAAATGTTAGTGAGAAAAAAATTTTCAGCTCATTGGCCACATCGGGAAAACTCGAGTTCGACCGTTATTTCGATACATAAAATGTCTCGTTGTAAAATTAATATTGGCTTCAATATATTTATGAATGAAAGTTATGAATGAAAGTTCTCCATGACGTAAACGGGAAAAACGCTGCTTACGTCACTAGGCTTACTATAGTGTATTTCTTTGCAAACAAGAACGCGTTTAGAGATATGAATGAAGGGATGTGTAAAACTAAAAGCAGACCACGGGTTGTAGCACCACTGCGATGAATGGATGGCAAAAGCCGGTATGAACTTCTTATAGTCCGACAGTCAGGCTGGGCAGGGCATTTATTTAACCGAGCAAGGCTCGGCCACCTGATATTTAAAATTTAAAAGAGGACAGTTTTCTCAGTAATCGTAATCTTCGCTGCCCTTTTTTGCTGAATTAATCTGTATTTGCTGTAAAATTTAATTAATTGTCTAGGATAGTACCAAGGTATTTAAAAGTTTGCACTATTTCAATGGTCTCTACAGCTACAGTTACAATATCATTTTCCTTCTTTTCCCTACGAAAATCGATAATCATTTCTTTGCAGTCTTTTTACATTTAATAATAAAAAATTATCTTTACAGTACCTTTCAATGTGGTCTATTTCTCTAAAATACTCGTTTACGTCTGGACTCTCTGAGAGCAGGGCAAGAAGAGCCGCATCATCAGCCAATTTTGTAAAAGAGCAAAAAGGACTATGGGATTGAAAATCATTGGTGTACAAAATGAACCATAATGGCTATGTCACAGCCCCTTTGGGGAGCCCCTGTGTTAACTATGCGTGCATTTGATATAACATTGTTGACCCTAACCCTCTGAGGTCTCTGGGTCAAAAATTCATTAGCCCATAGAATAATATATGGACTAATCTTCAATGCTTTCATTTTTTTCAAATGAGTAAATGAAGTTGTATTGTATTGAAAGCTGATGAAAAATCATAAAAAACAATCTTACATAAGTGTTTGATAAGTCCAGATGTTTGAAGACACAGTTTAAAATGTTTAGAATAGCATCGTCTACACCTTTACCCTTTTGGTAAGCAAATTGTAAAGAGTCCAATTTATTACCCAGATCATTTAGTAGAAACATTTGAACACGTTTTTCCAAACATTTAGACACAATGGAAGTAAGAGAAACAGGTCTAAAGTCATTCATTTCCTTTGGTTTGGACACCTTTGAAGATATAAGTTATACCAAACAGAATAACACAACATTACAATACATGATGATATAAGTTATAACAAACAGAATAACACAACATTACAATACATGATGATATAAGTCAGCGATGCCCAAACTACGGCCCGCGGGCCAGATCCGGCCCGCGACGTGCCTCTATCCGGCCCGCCGAAGCATTGGACCAAAATGTACACAAAAAAAATTTCATTGTTGAAAATTATTTTTCTCTTTTAAGTTATGATTGTCACTCATTCTTTGATGAATTCCATCTTTATGTTTGGTATTCTAATATTCATAGTAAATATTTTTTTTATTGTAAGAAGACAAGTGTTGTTTTTTTTTTCAATGGCGATAAAACTTGACAACTATTTTTAAATCTTGGAAAATTCCGATATGGTCATCATCATTGATGCATTATTTTGGTTCGTGTTCTTATGATGTCATAACGATTGGTACCACATTGTTTAACGTTTGGGATTTAATAAAATGGTAAAGCCTAAGAAACTAAAAGTGGTATCTGAATGTAAAAACTTTCAGGAAAAGTGGAACAGATCTTGACTTTTTGGGGGAAATATGATAGTAAGCCAACATGTTTGATTTGTAAAGAAAGTGTGGCTGTTTTAAAAGAACATAACATTTAAAGGCGTTATGAAGCCAAACACATTTATTGGTTTAAGCCGCGAAGACAAGATTGCCAAGTTACGACTAGAGATTGTGGGATTTAACAGGAAATAGACAAGAAAATGAGTCTGCGATAAAGGCCAGCTACAGAGTTGCTCACATCTTAAGTAGAGCAATGTAGCCTTTTCCCAAGGCAAACGTGTAAAAAAAGTGTTTGCTAGCAGTGATGGAATAAATGTGTCCTGAAAAGAAGAATGCAGTAGAAGCCGTCAGCCTTTCTCGCATGACAATTACAAGGCGAGTAGAAGATATAGGTGTAAATCTTCATTCACAATTAAAAGAGAGCAACAGAATTCGAAATGTTTTCTATTGCCGCCGACGAGTCCACTGACATAGCTGATACTGCACAACTCTTGGTATTTATTCGCGGTACAAACAGCAATTTTGATATAACAGAAGAGTTAGCAGCTATGAGGAACATGCATTGGACTACAACTGGAGAAGACTTGTTCAAAGAAGTGACAACCATTATAGAGGCCCTAGCTCTTCCTTGGAATAAATAAGTTGGAGTGACAACTGATGGTGCTAGAAATGTGTCACAGCGGAATGACCGCAAGAGTTATTTAAAAAGTTGTTGAGTCAAATGGAACCGAACTCCTGCGGCTTCATTACATCATTCTCCAGCAAAATCTCTGTGGAAAGGTTCTGAATCTGGACCATGTGATGATGATTGTGCTCAGCACTGTAAATTTCATCAAATCACAGAACGTTGAATCACAGAACTTCCAAAGTTTTTCTGACAGAAATAGAGCCCGAATATGAAGACGTTCTATTTCACAGTGAAATGCGGGGCTGGTTAAGCAGATGAAAGGTTATAAAGCGTTTTTTTTTTTACTTGAGACACGAAATTGAAATATTTATGATCGAAAAATCAAAACAAGTGCCACAACTGAACGACTCGTCATAATTTGTAAGATTTGGCTATTTTATGCGACATCACATCACATCTAATTGAACTCAACACCAAACTACAAGGGAAAGACAAATTGGTTTCACATGTGCATGCAGAAATAAGCGCTTTCCAAACAAAATTGCAACTCTTCAATTCAACAGGCGGAAATGTTGCATCTTGTCCACTTTCCAACCTGTAGCCTACCACTCTAAAAATGATAAAGAGCTAAATATGTCTTTCCCTAAAGAAAAGAACATCCAACTTTTGAGTCTCTTAATGAATAATTTCAGTGAAAGATTTGTGGATTTTCAGAATTTAAAAAATGAAATCCGTTTTCTGCCGATGTGTCAAGTGCTTCGACAAATCTACAACTGGAACTGATTAACTTACAAAGCCAGACATTCCTGCTTGACAAATTTCAAGTGATGCAGACTATTGACTTCTACTGCGTGTTACCTACAGAAACTTTTCCAAATCTTCGAAAACTAGCGCTAAGGATGATCATAATGTTTTCAATCACATGTATGTGTGAACAAACTTTTTCAATGATGAAACGGGCGAAAACCATGTTACGTAATCGCCTCACTGACGAACATTCAATGCTCCCACTTGGTGTTTCATCAATGCAGCCAGATATTTAGAAGAGGTTTTGGATAAACTTCATGCATCACATTAATTTGTGTAAGTAGGTCCACAAATAAATCTATTAAAAATAGCTTATTGTATATTTTTATATTTTGGTGCTACGGCCCGCGACACGAATGCCGAAAATAAAAATGGCCCGCAGACCAAATAAGGTTGGGCATCACTGATATAAGTTATACCAAACAGAATAACACAACATTACAATACATGATGATATAAGTTATAACAAACAGAATAACACAACATTACAATACATGATGACACTACAATTTGTGCATTATGCTAAAAAAACATTATTTTAAAAATGTATATACACACCAGAATCACTCACAATTTACATATCAAAAGTTTACATTTGATTGTCTCTATTTAATGATCTAATTGTCAGAGGAATAAAAGAGTCTCGTCTGCCAAGATATATATTAATGGTATCCGGTCCGCATTATTGTCCGCATTTTTTTTTCAACCCAAATATTTTCCATTTTAAGAGACCCTCGAGAAGAGGACTACATCTAATTTATTCTTTGTACGTTACTCCAGTGGAAACTGAAACACAAGTTGAACTTCAAAATGAGGAGAGCTTCTCATATTGGTGAATTTACGAGATTTATAAGTATTTAAGTTTGCTTGTTTTTTAATTAAGATTTTTTTTTTCAGATATTTTATTATAAGTCGCTTTTTTTTTTAAAGAAATATCTGTTGTGACTCTGACTCACGCTAACATGTTGTCTAGATTGAGCTCAACTTGAATGTGGGCCTGAGAGTTTGTTGAAGTCTGACTTCATTTCCTTAAGTTTCTAAGCCTTTTTCACACAGACACGCACCAGCTTTCGTTGGATAGGTCAGGATGATCTTAACAAAATTAACAAACAATAGCATACTCATTTAAATCAATCACGTTTATGGAAATGAATGAAGGGAGTATCAGACTTTAGATTTTCAGCAAACACAAGTCAGAAGGAGTCGGGATTCGAACTCGAGTTCCTTTGGTAAGCAGCCAATCAGCTCCTACCACTCAGCCACCCCATTTATTTAAACTAGGACTTATTGTCCGCATTTAATTTTATTTTTTTTTGTTAATGTGCTCTTCAGACATGCATGAAATTTACTACGTGAAACAAATAACTGACACATTTCCTTCTTTCACCTTCATTATATCGAAGCTCTGCTAACGTTAACATTAGTTTTTAAAATACTTTCCTATTTTCTTCATAGCCATTTCTATTTTTGCACATTTCCACAAATTTGTTACCAGTTTGTTCCTTATGGTCTATGGCGTCTTTTGTGGCAAGTAAAAGAAGAATAAATTATCACAGTAAACTTTTAACAGAGGAGGCTTGAGCGTTACAATAAGACTTCTCCTTTTCTCCAGTAAGTCATTAGTTGTCTCTTATAAGTTCTAATAACCCCACCATTCTCAAGAGTTCAAAGAATCAAAGAATTTTTCTGACGTTGTAAAAAAAAAAAAAAACCTGTTCTGATTTAAGTAGCTGTCTAGTACGTCACGAGTAAATCGATAGGACTGTACATGGCATGGTTACAAATAAATCACATAAGGTTGTTAGGTAATTGTGTTAGTGTATGTATGTGTGGGTGCTTGTCATAAAATACGGACTATATTTTATAGCTTGTTTTTAGTGATATAATGAAAATCTTGCTGGGTGAAAACGTAGCATTGAAAATAAAATGATTTGATGATAGAAAGTGGTGTGGAAAGTATCAGTAGGCAGTAAGTCCCACAGTAGGAAGTAAGTCCCACAGTAGGCAGTAAGTCCCACAGTAGGAAGTAAGTCCCACAGTAGGCAGTAAGTCCCACAGTAGGCAGTAGTTCCGAGTCTAAACCATAGAAGAACCTTCAGACAGAAGCAGTGGCGTAGACTCGAAAGCTTGGGTTCAAAAACATAATGATACCTTCCCCACCCCCTTTTTTTTATCTAAGAAATTAGAAGTTAAATGTGGACAAAAAATCGAAGTCATCTTTTTCCTAACAGATTTACAAAAAGGCATTCCAAGTAATAGTGAACTTACATTCAATTAAGTAGCGACTTCTTACAATTGATACTGACGAGGCACACATTGTTGAATGTCTCCTTGAAATACTGACAGATCACTCATTGCTTGAATGTCTCCTTGAAATACTGACAGGGTACTCTTTCTTTAAATGTCTTCTCGCAATACTGTCAGAGTACTCATTGCTTAAATATCTCCTTGAAATACTGACAGATCACTCATTGCTTGAATGTTTTCTTGAAATACTGTCAGGACACTCATTGCGTGAACGTCTTTTTAAAAAGTAATAAAGGTCTATTTGTCAGGAGCCGGGGCTCACTGAAACTCTTCGCGCATTTGTTGTTACTTCAGAGAACAGGTGCGTGGGTGACAGATTGATTCAGCATTTGGAATTGTTCTAAATGACTTTCTAGAGTGTCACGGTGATCTGCTGATGGCACCTATACTGAACGGTCTTCATTAAACGGGTTATTACACGGTCCAGTGATCTCACGGCAATTACTAAAGCGTTATGACGTACTAGCCAGACTTACGTCATCTTGCCTTGCGGTATCAAAACCAGAAGAGATTCGATTTCCTCTAAGACTATTAGCTTGCTGACTTGAGGAATGGTACACGATGGTGTAATACTTTTGTACTGATGGTAGGTGACAGTGCAGCTAAATACTCTCTCCTCAACCTCACTATTGATTCTTTTTCGTCTAACTCTCGGTACCATGGTAAGGTCATTTCAACATTCCGCTTTGTGAAGAAAGAAGCTTGTAATGTATGGGGGAGGGGTTACTTTGGGAACCCTGAGGGAGTTATGGAAGAGGAGGGCTGTGAAAAGTGAACATAGGAACTCGTAAAGAAATGTAACTTTTTTTTATAGACTTATAATTAGAGAGGGTTGAGGGAGGTTGGCCAAAATGTTTATTTAATGTTTAGATATGAACAGGAAATAGAGATTGGAGATCTTTGGGGTAGATGGAAGTTTTACTAGATGGACATGGTCATACTGAGAGAGAGAGAGAGAGAGACGAATGGGTTGTCATTTTTAATATGTAATTTTTTTTTGACATAGATAGATAGATAGATAGATAGATAGATAGATAGATAGATAGATA
>JADKLZ010000003.1:13873858-13893833 GCA_021533235.1 Biomphalaria straminea | reverse complement strand
GTCCTCAATAAGGAGGTTAAATATAAGTGGGTCCTCAAGAAGGAGGTGCATAATAATCCGCTTTTCAAGACATGTCTCCCCCCTAGCCTCTAAGCCGCCTAGCGCCTCCAGAGTACGGGCGTGAAATTTACCATGAAATAGCCACTTTGAGTGGAAGCCAATAAAATTTCTGGACAGCGGCAAGGACAGTTAGTTCAACTGGACCTAACCCCCAGCCATGAAATTGGAAAATAAAAAGATAATTGCCATCTCCAGATACGAATCTGCTTTCTACAAAGGCCGTGTGTTTCTCCTATGTGTTTTTGGCGTTTCCGCCTTTGCTTTTCAGTTTCATGTTACCATCTGCTGGTCACGCCGTCGGCCAATGGTCGAAAACAAAAAGCATATTTTTAGGGGGGGGGAGAAAGCTCTAAGTTATAAAGTGTGTGTGTTTTACTTACTTTATCTTTCCTTCTTTACACCAGACACATATCTCTGCAATGGCTTAGAAATAGTTCAACTTAAAACGCCTTGTTTTTTTCAGCAAAATTTTGACATCTAAATCTTTATTTTTTGTGCTGTATATTTTTTTTTTTCTGATTCATATTTTTTCCTAAACTTCTCTCTCTCCTCTCTTTCTCTCTCTCTCTTTCTCTCTCTTTCCTCTCTTTCTCTCTCACTTTCACATTGAATGATTTTGATTTTAAAACACATAAATACTTTAGAGCAAACAGATATACAAAAGGAAATTACTTCTATAAAGGCAATATCACAAAACGGAAATTGCATATGGAATACACTGGAAGTAAAAACAAACAAAAAATTACGTTGGGAGTTCTACAACGAAGAGTTTACACAATAATTTCGGCTATATTGAAAGATCACTGTTACGAACTACATAATATAACTCCGTATATTACAGAACTAGGAACTAGCATCCATTACTGTGCCTCTACCATTATCTACCACACGGCTTCGTTGAACGAGGGAGGAGGGTGGTACTTGGACACTGATCTTAAAAACGGTTTTAACAATTTACATATGAAATTAAACAGTTGATTTATATCGCTGAGAAAAGAATTACTAGCTTGTTTGTCACACTTGGAAAACTCTCGTTTGACCGTTAGAATTTCTCAAAGTAAAAAAATAAAAATAATTTAGTTATAAAACTTGACGTAGCCAGCCTTAGTGTACCAGTAACTGAGTTGTTTATTAACTTTAAATTTGATTATAGTTAATTAATGGATTATCTGAGCTTCGTTTATATTTTAATGTAAATCAAATCTAGACTATATCTGGAGTCTAGATCTAGAAGTAGATGTATATCTAGACTAGATCTTAAGAGTTCTAAATCAGAAGTTTGGGTAGATTTAAATCTAATTCTAGATGTCTATACAACGAAAGTACCATTATTTCCAAAACTGTAGCGTAAGCTCAGTGGCTAACGTCGGGGGCATCAAACTAACGGTGCTGTTGTACAAGTCCGATACCCAGCATGAGCGAAGATATTTTATTTTAATTAAATTTGTTAAGTGATTGTAATGATTTGGACATAAAGTTGTTATATTTCTTTTAATGTATCTTCTTTTTTAGTAGTGCTAAAAAGGGTAAACGAGATTATGCATACCTTTTCAAATAGGCCTACATGGAATATTAGCACAACAACGCTTACTATATAATGCGGATAATGCACACCAGAAATATTGAAATAGCCTGCTGTTGCTAACTATCCCCAATGTAAATGTACTGTACATCAAGCTAGTTTGAACTTTGAGCCATCCAATTATCTGGCAAAGAAACAGTACTGATAGTAGAAAATAATTTATAAAAAAAAAACAACTAACTGCAGCAGCCACGATTTGGCCAGATCCGACTATTTATGGCGAAGGAGTCAACAAAAAAGTTAGCTTTGGCTTTCATACTCTCTCGCCTTGACTGCTACAACATCATACTAGAATGATATAATTGTTAAGCTGCAACGATTGAGAACAAGCTGCATGAATATTCCTACGAAAAACAAGACGTGATTCTGCTACTACACACCCCATTGGCTTGCTGTTAAAGCAAGAACCGACTTAAAGGTGGCCTCACTTTGTCATAAGTGCATCTATAACAAAGAAATGCCCTTGTATCTAAGTGAACTAATCACTCCATATGGCCCTCAGAGAGCCCTGTGCTTTATGGACTCAACGCTTCTAGTTGTGCCACATTTTGGAACTCGCTTCCCATCGATCTCAGACAAATAAAATGCTTCACTACATTCAATAAGAACATCAAGACTTTCCTGTTTAAACTGTTTTAGATTAGTTTTAGTCTGGTGATGTGGCAGGTCTGAAGCAGTAGGCCTTCTGCCCTCCAACAGGCAAGGAGAATCTTCTTAGGAATGTTATTAGTACTATTATTATTATTGACAGAACCATTCTTGACCCTCTTCCAGAAAGGAAAACTTACAAAAAGTAATAATAGATCTAGACTCTATCGTCCCTTCCTAAAAACCTCTGAGAATAAGGACACCTTCATTACACTTATGTAAGAGGTCGTCAATGATATTATGTTATACCAACGACCTGACCACAATTATCCAGTCTCCCAACAATAAAGTCTTAAACATGAAATGTCCTGCCACGGCTCGCCCCTCTTGTCACTACTTGTGGTTACGCTACCGACAGAAGAACGTTACATCCCAAGGCTACACCCAGGTCTTGTGCGAGTTCCAGAAACTAAGAATGCGGAACGTGTCGGCTGGCAGGTTGGGAAAAAGGGCGGTCCCAGGGGGGACGGCCCCCCGGTTCTGTGAAATTTGTCAGTTCTCATCGCAGGAGCAAGCGCAGGTTACCCACCTTATCTTAATGATACTCTCCCTTGTTTGTTCATTATCAAGCGGTGAGATAGTTCTGACAAAATCGTCGGTTAATGGTTTTTATAGTTGAGAACAGGTTGATGAATTTGTCACATATAACGAAAGATGGAAGGTTACAGACGCAATTCGTTTCGAAGTTGATATACGTTGAAAATGATTTAAATTAAATTATTTAGAATCACATACACAGCTATCTTATTTATACAGGCGTTACTTCAAGAAGGAAGATAATTACGTCCTACATAGGCTTATATAAACATAAACCATTTACAAATGTGAATAAAGTAGATCATATTTTTGTGTGAATATGTCTGAGTAACAGTGGGTATATGTCTTTATTATAGTGATTAAAATAGAAAGAGTGTGTGTGTTTATGTGCGTATTTGTGTATATGTTTAATGGTATTGCTTGGCAATTATTTTCTATTTAAATGTCATCCTAACCTAATACTCAACAAAAAGTGTAGCTTGCACATGTAATAATTTTTTTTAAAAAATGACATGTCTCTCTGCTTTGGTAAATTATATTTTATTCTGAAATGAGAGAAAAATATGAGTATAAGTGTATTTTTAATTACATGGGCAGAAAATGATTTAGGTAATTTACAGACATTAAAAAAAAATATATTTGAACAAAAATTATTCCTCCCCGGCGGGGAATCGAACCCCGGTCTCCCGCGTGACAGGCGGGGATACTTACCACTATACTACCGAGGACACGACAAATATAGCGATGCTTCTATGTTATTATTTTTATAACTAGTTATCTACTAAATGCTCGCGAAAATAGCACTGACTTATCAAGAGTTATCAAGAGTTCCACTAGACATAAACGCATCAAATTTTGTGCACAGGTTCCTCTAGTCCAGGCATGTCAAACTGGGTGTTCGGGGGCCGCATGCGGCCCGCGACCACCTTGAATGCGGCCCGCGTAGCCACCTAAAAATATATAAATAATGTTAAACTATTACGCTGGAAAACAAGAGATGACAAGCTACTTGAATGGAAAAATAGTATTTGTTTAACTGACCAACGAGGGTGAGTCTGCAGTGAAAGCAAGCTACATTTTGTCAAACTTCATTGCAAGCCATTTCAAATCATTTAATAAATGTGATTTTATGAAGGAGTGTTTCGTTAAAGCCGAAGTAATTTATTCAGAAAAAAAAAGAAATAGCGTTATCTAGTGACACTGTTGCAGATAGAATAAATGACATGTCAGTCAGCTTGCTTGAACAATTAAAGAATGACACAGCCTATTTTGAAAATTTTCATTGGGTCTCTATGAGTCAACTGACGTAACGGGTGTAGCACAGTTGGCTATATTCATAAGGGCCTTTAACAGGAATTTTGACATATACCAGGAACTACTAGAGTTCTTGGAGTGATCGTTCAATGGACTTTTATATTACCCGTGTTTGTAATCGTGCTAGTATTTGTAATCGTGTTGGCATTGTCGTAGTCTGTGAATCGTGACCAGTCTGTACTATGTTATTGTGTGTAGCAGTCCAGTTTTATAAGGTTTATAAGGTTATGTGTTAATTCAGTTTATTTCAATTTATTACAATAAAACCATTCTTAAATGGAGAAGTTTTTGCGTCCCGATAGACTGGATGCAGATCCATGTTCAACTACTGCTTCTATTTCGTGGAAACACTGGATTTCTTGCTTTGACAGATTCGCAACGAAGGTAGGGGCTAGTGAAAGCGAACAGTTTGACCTTCTATGCAACTTTGTGTCTCCATCCTTATATCAGTATATTTCTACCTGTTCTAAATACTCAGAAGCAAAATCTATTCTTGAGAACGTATTTGTGAAGGCCCCTAATGAAACATTGGCCAGACATTTGCTTGCAACGTGCAAACAAGAAGTCGATCAAAGTCTTGATCAATTTGTACACAAGCTGAGAGTGATGGCCAGAGATTGTCAGTTTCGAACTGTTAGTGCTGACAAAAATGAAGAGGACGCCCTACGTGATGCCTTCGTTAGCGGCATGCGTTCGAGTGTAATAAGACAGCGGCTACTTGAGAAAAGATCCCTTGACTTGAAAATGGCTTTAGATATTGCCAAGACACTCGACATGGCCCAAAAAGAATCCAGTTCGTTTAGTGCTCCTTCTCAATTGGTAGAGTCATCTCCTCTGTCATCGGCAATCTCTACCGAAGAAATGGGAGACTCAGAAACAATCGCAACAGTGAGTACTAAATGTTTCTTTTGCGGAGGAAGTCGGCATCTCCGAGCGAAATGCCCTGCCAAAGACTGCTTGTGTCATTCTTGTGGGAAAAATGGACATTTTTCGAAAGTCTGCAGGTCCCGCAACACACCTAAAGTCAAGACATCTCCTAGCCACGAGATTAAAAGACAACTCTGTGAAGAGTGTAGCTGCGTTAAGGGCTCTACACATCTAACATCACTAATTGCTGCTTCGTCCGTATCTGGTTTAACTAAATCAACAGTACACATCTCCCTAAATGGCGTGAACCTAAAAGCCCTAATTGATACAGGTAGCGGGGAAAGCTACATTTCTTTAAACATACCAAGAGAGTTTGATTGGTCAGTGACACGTTCAAAGCACGAAATTTCTATGGCGTCATCTCAACTGTCAAGCGTCACTAGAGGCCACATGTTTGCATCGCTAAAATACAAAGGGGAAGTTTACAATGAATTCAAGCTTTCGTTACTAGATGAACTTTGCACTGATATAGTGCTTGGGTTGGATTTCCTCGCATTACACAAAGAACTGATATTTCCATTCAACGGTAGTCGACCTGCATTTCATGTTTGCTCGCTCAATGCTGTTAAGGTAGAGGCACCACTATTGTTTGCAAATGTATCTCCTGATTGCAAACCTATTGCTACTAAATCTCGCCGTCAAACACGTTCGAGATGCTTAAGACATTCAATATCAAACACTCAGCCTACTTTTCCGAGTCCTGCTACATTCAGCGTCGAATCAGAACAATCAAACCCAGAATCGATGCAAGACGCTAGAGAGCGACATGTACAGACAAAAAGAGTATCATCTAGACAAACTGTAACATCTTTAGTGGTTGCCCAAACTAAACGTCACGAAACATCGCGGATAAACAGATATCAAAACACTACGAATTCTGAAAGTTTGGCACAAACCAGAAAATCTACAAACTGGAGATTGGGCCAAATAAGTCCTGCCCAAAAAACCGATAGCACTGCCCAAACAACCAATAGCACTGCCCAAACGACTGGGAGCTCTGCCCAAACAACCGATAGCACTGCCCAAACGACTGGGAGCTCTTCCCAAACGACTGGGAGCACTGCCCAAACGACTGGGAGCTCTCACCAAACGAATGGGAGCTCTGCCCAAACGAATGGGAGCTCTGCCCAAACGAATGGGAGCTCTGCCCAAACGACTGGGAGCACTGCCCAAACGACTGGGAGTTCTGCTCATACGACTGGGAGCTCTGGTCATACGACTGGGAGTTCTGCCCAAACGACAGGGAACGCAAACACAGCAACAGACATCTTGTCTAGAGGGCACTGTGCAGCCATGACAACACATAGTAACCTAAAGACGTACCATGAATATCTGTGCCATCCAGGTGTTACTAGACTTCTACATTATGTCAGGTCAAAGAACTTGCCCTTCTCAGTTGAAGAGGTTAGACAGACCATTCAACAATGCAAAACCTGCAATAGAATTAAGCCGCAATTCTCTAAGGAATTTGCAGGTACGCTCATAAACGCCACACAGCCGTTTGAGAGAATAAGTGTTGACTTTAAAGGTCCTTTGCCATCAGCCACTCGTAACAAGTATTTGTTAACAATGATTGACGAATATTCACGGTTTCCATTCGCTTTTCCCTGTCCTGATATGACCTCTAAGACAGTGATTAAGTGCTTCGACCAGTTATTTTTCCTCTTTGGAACACCAAGTTACATCCACTCTGATCGTGCACATCATTTATGTCCACAGAAACTACAGAATATCTACATTCTAAGGGCATAGCAACCAGCAAGACAAATACAAAAGAAAATGCACAAATAGAAAAGCTGAATAAAACATTGTGGCGGGCTATTTTATTAGCATTGGACTCGGGGAAAATGGAACTATCACAGTGGGAATGTGTGTTGCCTAAGGCACTTCATTCAATTCGATCATTACTGTGTACTTCTACTAATGAAACTCCACACGAACGGATTTTCAAATTCAACAGAAGATCGCCAACAGGAACATCCTTGCCTACTTGGCTACATACCACAGGGAAGGTATTACTAAAATCACCTGTAAGATCTTCAAAATTTGACCCATTGGTACAAGAGGTTGAACTCATTAGCTGCAACCCGCAGTACGCCCATATACGATTTCCAAACGGCCGGGAAGAGACGGTGTCGCTTAGGCACCTGCCGCCGAAGGAAAGTTCCACGAACGACTTTCTCGAATCAGAAAACGGTATTCTTCCTGAAGAGATCGGCGACCAGTTGGATCTCTCACCAGGGAGTCGCTACGTGCCTGAAATTATCAGCAAGTTACAGAGCCCCACCCCAAGGATGTACAACCAGCCAGGAGTCATCAGTGACTCACAGGAGAGTCACCCAATGCCAGAAGCCAATATTGACTCAAGCCAATATACAGGGAAGTTACGACTTGCAAGGAGAAAATTCTACGCCAGAGACACCTCCGAATCCTTCCTTTCCTACGCATGGTTATACTCTAAGAACCAGAAAGAAATAAAGGAGGGGTGAATGGAGTGATCGTTCAATGGACTTTTATGTTACCCGTGTTTGTAATCGTGCTAGTATTTGTAATCGTATTTGTAATCGTGTTGGCATTGTCGTAGTCTGTGAATCGTGGCCAGTCTGTACTATGTTATTGTGTGTAGCAGTCCAGTTTTATAAGGTTTATAAGGTTATGTGTTAATTCAGTTTATTTCAGTTCTGTTCTATGCTTAACAATTGAGGATGATTTTTGAGAAATGACAAGAGGGGAAAATGCAGTACAATTTATCTTTGGTAAAGCTAGCTAGTCTAACAAAGATATGGCGCACCAACTATGAAATGAAATGGTTTTGATGCAAAGTTACTTGCAAAAATATGAGAGACAGATGCTAATTTTAAATTTGCTCATTTTCAGTGCATTATTATTATTATTATTATTATTATAGATTTATTTAGCCTACTTTCATGCTTATAGCATGCTCGGAGCACTTTGGTCCAATCTCATTTGTGGACCAGTGGGGGGAGGGGCATCTAGGAGTAGGTTTTTCGTGCTGCATTTAGGCGATCTGCCCGAGTCGGGTGTCGAACCTCGAACATCCTTCTAGGTAGCCAAGCCAAGTTCAAGCGCACTTCGCCTCTCGATCACGCGATCTGATTTGATTCTGAAAATGCTGCTGGAAATGTACTGATAGAATAGAAGTCAGGTTCTTAGTTGAAATCTAAGAATATTTAAATGGTTGTGCCAAAATGTTACATTCATTTACCCTGAACGGTTCGTTAAATTGCGGAAATAAGCAGCTAGAATTCTAGCTATTTTTGCATGCACTGGTCTCTGTAAGCAGTTCTTTTCCATATTAAAAGCTATTAAAACACCTCACCGTTCGAGATTATCTGATCAAAATTTGTCACCTGTGATGAAAGAGTCAGTGGAAAACAAACTTCAACCTGACATTAATAAAATGGTATCCCACAAAAGATGTCAAGCATCGGGATAAAAAAAATAATGCGTAATCATAGTAATTTTTAATTAGCCAATAGTACTACAAATTTAGCTTAGGGACAGATATGCCATTAATTATTGTATTATATTGTATTATTTCTAATTTATATAAAACTAGTAGGCTGTTTTAAAACTGATTTTTTTGCTGCGGCCCCTCAGGTCATAGTAAGTTGCTTATGCGGCCCATATACCTTAATGAGTTTGACATGCCTGCTCTAGTCCCTTAGGCGGTCACTAAGAACATATTTTTGACAGATACGAAACATTACCGCCGCCAATCGCGTAAAACCGCAAGCTCTGACAAACCTTTGTATTTCATTCCAGTGATTCCCCAAAAGCACGCAGTCTTATTTGTATGAAATTCATACTATGAATTTTTAAACTATCACGAATTCCATATTTTTAATAGCAATTTTTTATTCCTATTTTCCAAGGTCTACTTTTTGCTGCCGAGGACAAACGCAGACGACGAAAAGAAAATCTAAATCGACTACTTGCGGATAATTGTTATGCTTGCCTTGCATGTGGCAAAATATGTAGGTCACAGCTGGGGCTGCGCATCCACGGGGAATACTGTATTCCTCACTAATCTTCGGACTTGAAGACAAGCCTTATTATTATTATAATAATTATTTTTTGGATTCAACTCATTTACCAATTGTAAAAAAACACATTTAGCCACGTCATAATATTGATAAAATAGTGAAAAATACGTATCACGTGACAGCCTTACGTATTGCGTAATTTGTAAAGAACATATTGAGAAAATGTTGCTTGTTTACGTTTGGTGAATGAGGTCCATTGAGCCTTACATCATTTTCACTTCCTTTTAGACGCGTTCTAAAAAAAATATAAAAAAATCCTAATGGCACTAAAAAGATAGATCTACAGATCTAGAGTCTCATTCTTTTTTGGTTTTGTTTCGAGAGAGAGACAGAGAGATATAGAGAAAGAGAGACATGCAGAGAGAGAGAGCAAGTAATGGTACTTTGTAAGTCTGTAAAAGTAAAAAAAACTTGTCCTAATAGTACAGAAAAGATAAATCTAGCTCTTTTGTCATTTTACTACATACGAATGGGGGTCAAATAAACGATTACAATCAATAAAACCAAATCATAGAACTATATTGATATGATTTTTTATTTCGTGAACAAAATACCAAAAGAAATGGAAAAAAATGGGTAAGGGAATGTGTACGAATGAACAACTTTTTGTTGACGGGGAGAGACGAGGGGATAAGTAAAAGTACTACTAAAATTAACGAGCCCAAAATATGTGTTGACTAAACTACTAATTGCATTTAAATGGAACTTTCTTTTTTTATATATATAAATTTATTGTAAAAAAAATAAATAAAGCAATTTTTTTTTAGAAGAGTGGGAAAATGAGGGGTCAGAAAACTAAGATGTGAGAACATCCCGCCATCTTGTGAGAACGAGGCTGATTGAGATCGCTTCGTCGTGGGAATATTAACTACAGCACTACATCAGCAGCCGACATGCAATGTTTTGGTGCAAATAATGTGTGAGTGTGTTTGTGTGGGTCTGTGTGTGTGTGCGCGTGTGTGTAAGAGTGGCGTAGTGATTTTCAGTTAGTGTCTCTTATTTTTCTATTTCAACACATCACACTTCCTTTAAAGTCAAAACATGGTCAACACTTTAGGCCACGGGTCAAAAATTCGAAACCACTTGTAAAAAAAAAAATAAAAAATTATCATTTATTTGCAGCTGAAGTTTCGCACATATTTTGTATGATCGGCTAGAGAAGTCCACGCACCGTGCTAATAACGCGATGGTCCTAGGTATGATTAATTTGTATTTTTCAATCATGTGATCATAGTAAATATCAGGTGGCCGAGCCTTGCTCGGTTAAATAATTTATAACTAAGAAAGGTAATATACTACTGCTACTGGTGCTACAGCCCATGGAAAGATATGGCCTGCTCTTACACATCCCTCCATTCATATATCTCCTGGGCCTTTCGTCACCACGCCCTAACGGTAACCCCAAGTTTAGATATCTTGTTCAGTGTGAGAAAGTAAGGAGCAGTAGAGCAGCTGTGTAATCACCATTTCCTTTGTTTTGGTACGGGACATTAGACCATGAACACATGGTCATAATTATACCAGCAAAATTATAATTATAATAAGGCTTGACATCAAATCCGAAGATTAATGAGGAACCTACACCGCTCTACGCAATTAAAATGTAAACAATTTATTAAGCACTTAAAACGCAATAACTAATCATACATCGGTACATTTAATTTCATTACTTTCCTTCCATAGTTCTATAATAAATCCATCTTCAATAAGATGGTGTGCAAATGTTTAATTATGTCCTTTGATACTTTAAAACTCGTTCTTGTTTGCATTGTAAGCCTAGTGACGTAAGCAGCGTTTTTCCCGTTTACGTCATGGAAAACTTTCATTCATAAATTTTCCATTTCATTCATAAATTATTCTGACCAAAATAAAATTGAGACATTTTCATATCGAAATAACGGTCGAACTCGAGTTTTCCCGATGTGGCCAATGAGTTCAGATTTTTTTTCTCACTAATACGCACATACCTTGAAATTTTAAAGAAAATCGTTAGAGCCGTTTTCGAAATAAAATTTATAAATAAATAAATAAATATATATATATACAAGAATTGCTCGCTTAAGAGTATAGGATAATGTGGCCATGTCGACTTCTAGCTATCTGCAAGAAGCGAACTGGTAGTAATTATGCTCCAAATCACCAATTAGTATGGAATACTAAAATAATAGTACTAAGATAATAATATACCTCAAAGCGCCACAAAAAAAATAATAATTTACTTCAAAGCACTAAGAATACTTACTAAGATGGTAATAAATATTAAATAACATATAAACACCAAATTTGATATACCCATGACCATTTTTCCCACAACCTGACAGACTATGGTGATGTTGGCCAAGTTCCAGAGTTCCAGGGAACACTGCAAATGCACACTTCCCATGAAGACCGAACACGAGGGCTCACTAAGTGGGCCGTGTCGAAGTGGGGTCTGCAATGGTTGGAAACATGGGCGATGAAGGTGAACCGACATTTTGTAGCTGTAGCCCCACATCGTCATTAAATGATGGCACCTGTCATTGTCAGTCTGATCTGGAATCATGGCAGTCTGCCAATGACGGGGGGAAAAAAAACAGAAGGAGGAAAGATTTTGGGAGGCGATAAAAAAAGTATTAATTACATTTTATTTACACAAATATTTATAGCTTATTGAAATATGTACTTGACAGCTATTATATTAATAAAGATGTCTATTGTTAGGGAGTGTGCGTATGTGTGTGTGCGTTTCTATGGTAACTGTGGGAAGAGGTTAACGATTGGTTGTGAATGATGCAAGATCGGTGGCATTGTCGTCATTAGTCTTTGGGGAGACGATTCCAGAACTGAAAGGCTATGTTATTGTACTAATTGTAGTAGGTTAGATTTTGTTACAAATATTATTACTAAAGTCTAGTACATTTATTTTATCTCATATAAACTTAGTTTGTTTTGCCAGCTGGCTGATTCATGGACATGTAACAATCTGTATTCAAAATATAAAATAAATAATGATAAAATTCATCAACACATTTCAGTTGCAATATAAAAATACAAGCTTTAAATGCTTGATTTATAATGGTCAAACCCCTTGGTGTATTTTAGTATTCGGGACCATCATTCCGACTAGTTCCCCCCCCCCTTTTTTTTTTTAAAAACTTAATCATTAAAAGGCTGAAGAAAAAAAAATGTAATCCAACTCCATCTCTCAGTACAGTATCAAACTCCTTGACCCCAGAACAGTGGGATCCTTAATATTAATAGGGGCATCTAAATTACCACAAGAAGAACCCATTTAATTCTAAAGGTTCTTATCTATCTCGAGCTTGATATACAGAATTAATTGTGTTTTAATATTTTTGTAAACTTGAGAACCCACGATTTTTTTTTAACTGCCTAAATTTCACAAGCTTTATATGATGTCAAGAACATGAATATAGCAGGCCTATACTACTTTTGGCCCAACGAGAATGAGAAACAAAGAATTAGGATGATGTTTCTTTATAATTATTACGAGCAGAATCGAGGTAGATCTGAGTCCAACTTAGACAATACTGATTTAAATATAAATAAAAATTTTAAAAAGTATATCTGTTAGACAATGTGAAGCAAACACGCAGACATCAATCGTCACACACGTACACATACACAATCCCATCGACACACACACACACAAACAGAAGAATCTCACACCAACACTCATACACATGAATTCAAACCCATCGGCGAGTCTTTAGTCAATTGGGTGGTAACTGTAGATCTTCCCTTGCACTGACATCTCAAGATGCAAGAGAAAACGCCAAAACGATCACATCCCCTCCACACACCCCCTCACTCTCCCCCCTCCCCACCTAGCAGAGCAAACAGATTCTTGTTATAAACCCCCCTGTCAAGTCGTGCCCGCGACAAAAGATTTCCGACACTTAAATTTTCGGGGCCGGGCCGCGCCGGACACCCGATCTACGAACATCGCCTCATTGGAGGTCGCCACACTACGTGAAAAGAAAACCATCTCCACTTTATAACATCACTGTACGTTACCGCTCATCCTGAGAACTGAAGAAAGGGGTGGGGGCGGGGGTTGATAGAAGGAGGGAATAGCTTTAAACATTCTTACAGCGGCGTGTCCCAAGTTCCTCTCTACTATTTCAAACCACATGGAAACTATTTCTGAATAAAGGAGGACATTCTAAATGTGGGCATAAACCAAACTGAAGCTGTTTTTTTTACTGCTCGCAGGGCAAAAGAAAATGATAAAAGAGTTTAGTAAAACATTAATCTATGAGACAATACCAATAGTAATACCAATACAATTACTAATGCCAATACTAATAATAAAATGGTGTAATGTCCATAATATAATTGAGATAATGATAATGTAGGCCTATACAATTTGACTCTATGACAGTACACCTATTTAACTTTGTAAAGTAATTAGATAAATGTTGTGAGAATGTGAATACTTTAAATCATGTATAAACAGACAGTTGAGAGAGAAACTTGGTAGCAGTCACTAGAAAGTAGTTGGTACAAGAAGTTGATATAATAAAGTTGTTTAAGTTATTTGTAATAGACTGGAGTTATTTATTATGAGTATTTTGTGAATCATTCGATGATGGATATATTTCAATAATTCTGAAGTTTGTGTATCATTTTCTACAAGTGGTGTATATATTTGTACTTATTAAAGTATTATTTGTGTCTGCTATATAACGAGTCATTTCCTCATTTACAAGTGAAGTTAGTACGTATAGATTATATAGAGTATTGATCCTGACGAGTCTACAATTAACAAGTTTATGAATGAACCCGCATGTCACCTCCACGCCTACAGTGAACGCAGTACTACAGTAACTTTCAACAATATATAAACCCAGCGGTGACATTTTTGATGTGGTGACAGGAATGTGCTGGCATGTTTCTCAAAGTGTATGAAACCAATATAACAAATATGTTATATCTTTATTTAATTTATTCGTTTTTTTTTGTATTTTGGGAATAGTACTTTACTATGTTTGCGTATTATATTTTGAAATATATGAAATAACTGCAAATAAATGAATTTAAAAAATAACATAATAACTAAAGACGCTCTTTTGTCACCGTTATTTTGTCGACGCTATTTTGTCGTTCGCTTTTTTGTCATGGCTATTTTCTCGACGCTATTTTGTCATCGCTATTTTGTCGGGTCACGATAACTACCTAAATTATCGATGGCAATAGGTTTGAACCTCTCTCCAACTGAAATCAGATATTCATGATAGTAGAGACATGGAGAGTTCGTAAATGACAGGAATTAATATCTCAGTCTGCTCCTGGGTCCGAACCCATGAACCTTTGGTTTGGAAACCTCGTATCTTATCACTACCACTTTAACCTACATCTTACAAATATTTAAAAAAAAATGTCTAAAACTATAATATGTGTATACCAAGACTATATTAAGACAAGACTATACTAAGGCAAGACTATACGAAGATTATATTATAATAAGACAAAATTATACTAAAAAAAGTCTATACTAAGACAAGATTATACTAAAACAAGACTATACCAAGACAAAACTATGCTAAGCCAATAGAATATTAAGAAAAGACTATACTAAGACAAGATAATACTAAGACAAGATAATACTAAGACAAGACTATTATAAGACAAGACTATTATAAGACAAGTATATACTAAGACAAGAGTATACTAATGCCCTTTTAAAGAAAAGAAAGAAAAGTGAGCATATAGCGGACATTCAGAGACTCACGTCCTCGGGTTTTCTACATGTGTTTGTCTTCTATTTTAATGTCCCTATTTACTTTGTCCCGAATGACCAGTCCATTGAAATCGGCAATAACAAAAAGTCAGTTATTTTAATGTCGTTCTAAGCTCCTTACTCTGGGCGGAGCTCCTAGGATCCACCTCCGAGGCGTGTTGTCTCTGGCTTAAAATTTCTTTGCAGCAAATGACAAACTTCCATTACAAAGACTGGCATTGTCAAGTGCTGGGAAAATATTAGGCGAGTGTCATAATGTCTCAATAGCCTTTTATAAAGAACACACACACACAAATATTCGTCCCCTTACCGCTGTCATTTTTTTTCTTTCTTTATTTGGAAGGGGAAAATAATGACGCGGTGGGGGGGGGGGACAGTTATGATTTGGAAGGGATACCAAACGAATTGCTGATAATTGAAACCTTTCCACTCGCTTCATTTGGGGGCCGATTTGGCGCCCCCGGTCTATTCTCTTCTGGGCACAGCGCTTGTAAAACATGCTAGTAGATCGTGCTAAACGCCCCGAACGGTGTCCTAAGGTGCAAACGATACCGTGGCAGAAAACAGGTTTATTGTGGCCAGATTTAACTCAATTACCGAGTGTCATGGGGCTCCCGCCTGTGCAGGCCCCTGAAAGTTTGCTGAGCCAAAGTGCTAGGCAGCTGAATATCACCGCAAGCAAAGTGAGTGATATTTTTTGTGTTCTCTCCCTTTCCTTTCTCCTCCTCACTAAGAACATATGATTTTTGTCTGTATTAGTGTATACAAACTGGGAGGAGATGGAGTTACAAAGAACCGATGGACACTAATCCTTCACTAAGCTGTCAATGACGTTTTGAATGGGAGTTCCATTAGAGGCAAGTTGATATTGGGCCCCAGGCATTTTTTTGGGGGGTATTGATTCGAAAAGTGTTGGAGGTGGATAAGGCAATATAGAAAGGTAGATGGGACAGGTGTGACGTTAACATATCGAATGACTGACATAGTGTTCTAACATGACATTACCAATAATAATAACAGTGACAACACGACCAATATAGATGTGCTAGTTGATGCTGAGTGTAGAAATCTATTTTGGGCTCAAGACCAACCCTTTAACAACCCTTTAACAACCCTTCTCAATGTTACATTGATCGGGTGAATTGATTTATATTTTTTACATTATGTAATTTATAAGTACTGGATACAAAATTTATCCACGAATGTAAAGAAAATGTACAGTTTTCCTCTCCTCTCAGCTTATGTTTCCTTGGCTAACGATTTGTGGCGATGTTATGAGGCCAGTACAACGATCAACCATCTTTCTCTTACAAATGCCAAGTTTCACATTATAATAAGGCTTGTCTTCGAGTCCGAAGATTAGTGAGGAATACAGTATTTCTTAAATCCCAAGACATTATCCCAAATTGTATTGAGATGCAAGCACAATACATTGGTACGACAGCGCTTGAGGCTTAAATGGATGCATCAACAAGTAGTTGAGATGCTGGCTACATCAGTGGAGGCAGCGGTTATTACAAATATAGACTTAGAGTAAGAATACACCAGTTACTTAAATATAGGCTTCATAAGTGGATGCAAGAGTTATTAATTTTAATGTTGACTACGTACAGATATGAAACAATTATTAATTTAAATGTAGGATACATGTAACAGTTTGAATTGAATGGTGGACTTCATAAGTGTATTCAAAAGCTATACATTTTATTGCTTTCTGCGTAAGTGGATGTAACATGTATTAATTTCAACGTAGACTACAATTGTTAATATTTTCATTTATTTGTTAAGATTTTGGCTGTTTCTTATTATGCTTGTTTCAGTTTTTAAAAAAATTCTTGTTTTTCTTTCATTTCTTTTTCAATACATTTACTAGCCTTTTTGCCTTTCATCTAAGCACGACCTACATAACCTTCGCATTTAGATATAAACTCTTTTAGTTATCTTTTCCTTAATGCATAGCTAGCCGGAGTAGAAGTTGAACTGTTTCATCGAGTTTTCCCCAGCCAAATTTACGATGAACATCATCATCTTCCCACTCGGAGAATTCAACGACCTGTCTTATTACAGTCCTTACCAGGCTGCATAGCTCCACCAGAAGGTCATGTCACGTGATTGAACGGCATTTCAACCCAGGAGCACAGTGACAAACGGAGACGTCACGTCCAATCGTCCCGCTCCTTCAGAACACTTCATTTCTGCCATTGTTTCTCTGGGCAGCTCCAGAATTCTTGGCTTGCCGGGGCCGGGGGCGAGTTGATCTTCTTTTGGGAAACTATTCACACAATACTCGAGCGTCACTGGGAGAAACATAATCCCCCAGCAGGTCATGTGATCTATGTTTTGTTTTACATGTTATGTTTGCTAGCATTACAAGGCACTCGTTCTTTATTCACCGACTACGCCCTGGAAGTTTGAAACCAATTTATGACTGTTAAAATGTTCGAGACTTTTTTAGAGCTTGGATCTGGCGGGAATCTCTCAGCATTGCATATTGCCTACTTTTGAAAGAACAAAGTATATACCATTTAGAAGACATAAAATCTGAACCAAAAGGAGATTTTATTTAGTGATTCATATATACGTACATCTTTTAATTTTAAGAAGTTACTCAATTAATGTCTAGTCTAAATCTTTCTTGCTGTTTTATTTCATTACAAAACGTGTTCGTCTATTTCTACAGCGTGATAACATTTAAACTTTCTAAAAGTTGTCAATGAGATTTGAACTCTCCAGAAGTTCATCCTTGTGCGACCAAAATATCGTTTGAATTAAGGTCACTTGTAATTCTATGGCGTCCTTGAAACTCAGATACGTACTTAGACCACAACAATTTCACGAATTATCATTCAAGTATTATTTTTTTGACCCAGTAACCACTATGAAATGAAAAGCACCTCTTCTTTTTTTTCTTCTTTTTTTTTCAAACTCGTATTGTACAAGACTGAGAGGGTTAAGACATATGAAAGTAGACTCACCTTTAAGTTGTACCAACTGAATATATCATAAGATGAGCAGGGAAGAGGGGGGAATCTAAACCGCAAGAAATATTATGTCCAACCAATTACACAACAGACGGCTGCAAACGTTTTATCATGACCTATAGACACTTTTTTAATGCATCTCCGTTGGTGCTAAATGTACATAAGAGCAATAGGTCTAAGTGATAGAATACTAAGTCAAGAGTGAGTAGAGATCTCTGTACGCAGGTAAATAAATGCACGAAATGGGAGATATAAATATCTAGAGCGCTCTGCCTGAAATTAATCTTTCCTCATTAGCTTAATTATCATTCATGCACCCGTAAGAACGAACACACCCAGCCACACATACACACTAGCACACATACAAGCAACCAACCCGCACACATAGACATGAACTGAAAGGCACAAGGAAAGTAGTGCCTGAATGGATTGTCATGATACTAGTCTTGTAAAGAGAAGGAGACATGTTTGATAAACATTTTAAAAGAAAGTTGTTATGCTACAAACATTGATTGTTTCCCTTGAACAAACTTCTCAAAGGTCAATCAAGTACAAAGGACAGAGGTAACTGCAGCGTCACGAACTCAGAATATAAAATAGCTTCAACTACTAGGCGGTAGACTATACAAGGAGATAGAAATGACAGCGATTGGGAGAGGGGAAGGGGCTCTGGGGGGGGGGACAAAAAAAAACAGATCTGAAGAACTTTGCAGTCGTTCATCTAGGAAGAACAAAAACAAGATGACCTCTGACCTCTCTTGTTTACAGCCTCCCCCCCCCCCAGCTGACTTCATCATGAAAGTTTGGAAAGCTAAAAATTTCGTTTATTTCCCGTGTTATCATGAAATGCACAAACAATAATTTCATAGATGATACTGGTGATGAATTCGTGTTCTCAATATCAGCTTTATAAGTTTTCAACTGACTGGCGAACAGCATAAAACTAGCGGCTTTTTTTTTCCCACAAGGAATCTATTCTATACTAGATTTGAGTAAAATATCTAGAACTGCAAAAAGAGCACCAACGATCATATTTACTTAATTTTGTTTTAAAGACAGAATTGAATTAGATGGGTGGCAGGTAGAGGCTCCTCCCATGGTAGAAATGTAAGGAAAGAGGAGAGCACGAAGATAAGAATGGAATGTAAGACATCCCCTTCCAAACGTCTTCTATTTTGTGACTCGCGTTACGTCTCGGTTTGTGATAGTTTGTCGCAGACGTTGAGAACACGGGGAAAGAAATCACTGGTGCTGAGTTTGTGAAATATAATTGTACACTTGTCACATGACAGGGACTGACGCTTTGGTACGCTGGGAGGGGAGGGGACAATTAGTCAGTCAAATAGATAGATAGATAGATAGATAGATAGATAGATAGATAGATAGATAGATAGATAGATAGATAGATAGATAGATAGATAGATTAAAAAAAAACTAAAACAAGAGAGATGTTTTAGGCTGATAAATGGGACTCTGCTCTAAGAGTGTGAAGTGTTACTCATGGCCACTTATGATGGCCTTGGTTCAGTAGAACGTACGTACTTCTGCTACTCTAGATTTGTTGACTTAAAACACGATACCCGGGACATTTTTCACCATTTCTCTGTTGACACGCGGCCATTCACACTAGCTGTTGGTTAAATCTGGACAAATTTTTATTCATTTTTTTTTGCAATCTAAATATATGGAGCGGGAGTCGATGTTCTTTTCTGTTGAATACAATGTTTGCCCACGTCCAATCCATGGATAGCAATTCAGTCTCTCGCCAAATAGTCGAAGAACTAATTGGACAGAGGAAGTCTCGCGTTAGCTTCACAGGAGTTATGAAATAACTGTGACGTTTTCACGGGAAAGAAGGTAACAGAGAAATAACGAAAGAAAAGTTTAAATACAGAAGTAAGAATAAAATGTATTAAACTACGAGGCTGGATTTCTCCAGAACACAAGTTTCTCCTGAGAACCATTAACGAAAGAGTGTTGGCTAAAGAAATGATGCAACTCGTTAAGTATACAGTGAATTTAGTGTGTACATTATATACGACCCACCCAGAAGCAACACGTACGTAACACCAGTGGCGTAGCGTAGGAGGGGGGAGGGAGGGGGCGATTTTGAAAA
>JADKLZ010000003.1:13846079-13862396 GCA_021533235.1 Biomphalaria straminea | reverse complement strand
CTAGTATTGGAAGGTTCAGATGACTAGTATTGGAAGGTTCAGATGACCAGTTCTATATCTGTGAAGAACTGCGTGGTTATTGGACAAGGTAGCTCTCCAAAATTATTTTACTTTGAAGTGGTTTAAGTAACAGTAATGTTTTCATGGTGTTTCCTTCTTTCACCACCGCAGCTCACAGTAAGTCAGATGAAGAAACTCTAGCTCATTGTAACAACAACTACATCAAGTGAATGTATGAAATAAACCACAAGCCTTTGTGTAGACTTTAAAAGATGTTTCTTATTGCTCATTCAAATGTAAACATACATACGCTGTACCAAAATATGCTATCAACAACTAATTAGTCCAGCCAGACAGTCTGTCATTGATGGTCCCATAAGGTCGGACAGTATACACACACCTGTACGTCTGTTATCAATAACGTTACAGTAGCCTGGGCCAATATCTTGACAGGTCAACTTGACAATGTCTGCAGGTTTCAAAATACCTAGCAAGCAGACTCACTAAACACTGCATTGCATTTATTTGTGTTTAAAATTTTTATCTTCAGGAGCACAATGTGTATTTTACAAAGAGTTTTCTATCACTTGTCCTAACACATGCTATTTGACTAGCTAACTTAATGTCTACTTCATTTTTACTCTCATTTTTATTCTAATCCAATTTTTTTCTCACCTATTCACCGGAAGACATATCGTTTCTAACCCTGGCTCCTAAGCAATATTCGAATTGGGTTAGCTTCGAGAGGACCTGACTCTGATAATTAAAAGACAATGTCAGACTGATAGTGAGTTTAGGTTTAGGACATTTTAATGTCACAATAATAACAGTTTTTGTTTCTTAAATCAAAATTACAAAATTACAAAAAAAATAACACATTGGCTGATTCTCTTTTTTTTTTAGGGGGGGGGGGCCTAAACCCTAAACAGATAAATCCAAGAACAATAACCCGGGTTGATGTTTTTCACGCTCATAATATAGTCCGTCAAATCACGAGACGTCACACTATGTTGCTACATTCCTGCTGTGTTCCTCATAGTCTGGCTTTCAGCTATCTCCATCAGGGATCTCTACGGCCCGTTACAAGTTCCATTAGTATAAATATGTCTGAACACGGCTCCGAATGCTACCTCCTCAGCAATGGCATCCTGCCGGGCAACTCTCTGCAGTGCTTGAAGAGGATACGCAATTAAAATTGTCAGAAACACGACATGGCGAAGAACAACAACAAGGGCAATAACTAATTCATCTTAAGGCTGATGTAAGTGATACCATTCTGATGTAATGTGCTGAAATGTTTTATTGTTTATAGAACTACCCGATGTTGATGTTTTAAACTGAGTCGCGGTCTTATATCAATCAGCCCCGTTGAGGATGGGACCTGGAGGAAAGGAGACGACAAACACTTAGGGAATGAGGACAAGCCAATCTGTCCGGAATGTCGGAGGTGGAGGGGAACGGTACTCACTTTGTAAACATAATGTTCCAGAAGTTCCTAGGATGGTGACACGTTTGGGAGTGGAACAGGGAGTTAGGGGGAGGGAACCTGGTGGGTGAGACGTAAAGTATATTAAAATGGAGTTCCTGCCACTTTAGTGTTTAGTCCCAGTTCTGACTTGCAATAAACTGTACCGCGATATCGATGAACCAGCTGGACATTCCGATTGGAAAATAAGTTTTCAGGACATTTTAAAGATAACGGTGGAAGTCCTTACATATTTATAAATAATTCTACATGAGATAGGGATAATCCTTGTTTTACTTCAATTAATTACAATGCCCTGGGCATATAGGTATCTTTCACTCAGGGCATGGAGGTGTCTTTCACCCAGGGCATAGAGGTGTCTTTCACTCAGGGCATAGAGGTGTCTTTCACCCAGGGCATTGAGGTGTCTTTCACCCAGGGCATAGAGGTATCTTTCACCCACGGCATAGAGGTATCTTTCACTCAGGGCATGGAGGTGTCTTTCACCCAGGGCATAGAGGTATCTTTCACCCAGGGCATAGAGGTATCTTTCACCAAGGGCATGGAGGTGTCTTTCACCCAGGGCATAGAGGTGTCTTTCACCAAGGGCATAGAGGTGTCTTTCACCAAGGACATAGAGGTGTCTTTCACCAAGGGCATAGAAGTGTCTTTCACCAAGGGCATAAGGGTGTCTTTGGCCCAGACAGATTATTGATTTTTTTGAAACAACTATCGGGCTATCACGCCGATGTTTTATATACTTGCATTTTATCCATCACATGAAAGTTTGAATATAGTTACAGTAACTTACTCAGAAATAACAGCAGGCTTTTATGACAACCACATTCATATACAGGTATTCAACTCCGCGCAAGGGAAACCTGTTTATCAGACCCCCCCCCCCCCCCCCTTTGATATGTTTTTTTTTTTTTGGCTTTCCTGGACATGATGCTAGCGTTCAAAGAGCTAAACCAGTGATCAATCCACAGAGGACAAAAGAAACAAAAATTGACTGTCCTGTAAGAGGTATGTTTCGTACAAAGCGTTATCTGAAGAACTAATCTGAAGAACTAATCATGCAGAGTTCCATTGGGATGTTTGCGTGTATGGTGAAGTACTGGAAAATGTTAATTAGGTTCAGAAATATAATACTTAATAAAGAATTTAACAGCCTATTATTTACTGGCATGTATATCCAAAATACTGTGTGACTAGTTTTTAATGTTACCATTTTGTTTTTCAGTTCTCCTTTGTAAGACTGTCCTCTTTTCTGCTTCTGTTAGACGTGCAGATGGCTTGTAACTCTAGTTAACATTATTTGTAAGATATCACGTTTGTTTTGTTTTTTTTTAAGAATCTTCTTTCCAACGTAACAGTCTTTCTTCTTGATATTATGTGGTGAGCCCAAGAAATTGCACGAGACGAGGAGTTTAAGTAATTAACTAGCTCCCCTCACCCCATCATCAGCCTCTAAACAAAAAAAAATTGTGCAGGCATTTATCTATGCAGGCTTATCTTTGTTGGATACTAAGATTATCAGGAAGCCTCCCGATAGACTCGGTCAGTAACACCGGAAGGTCCTACTGTGCTGTTTGTTTACGTGTATGTTTGAGAAATTTCCTCCACTCTCCCCAGACCTTTGAAACAAAAAATAAAACTCATAATGTGGCACTAGTGTAAGAAAAAAAAGTTTGATTGTATAATAAACGGAGGCGATGCTGTTCCCATTCTTTCATCGTGGAGGGATGGAGGGGGAAGAACAACACGAGAGTTAGCCCCTCTGAAACAACACACCCAGCTCTTTGACGGTCTGTGTCAGCAAACACGACTAACTCGCCAGGGCTGTTACAACAGGAGTTCACTTCTGGTCCTCCGGGTGTCAAGACATTTCTCTTTCCCTGGCTGGCCTACTGAGTTCATTGTTTGCATGAATTGATCGGAATGATTAGAGCGCAGGGCTAGGCACCAGCCCATTGTCAAAAGTGCTATTTATTTCTAAGTGGGGAAACACTTTCTCTGTCTCCCTCACTCTCCCTTACTCTCCCGTACTCTCTCTTACTCTCCCGTACTCTCCCGCCCTTTCCTAGCACTACATCACACATACACAAGACACTCTCCAATCAAATTTGCCAGTACAAAGCAGTGGATAACATGGTACCGGAGCTTGACTTTTAACAAGAAACTAAATGCAGTACAAAACGTCAAGTAAGAAAAGAACATTTTTAGCGGTCCCTGAAAGGGGCAAAGACGCTATTAGTTTGTGTGAAATGTCTGTCCGTCTGTCCCTCCGTCCGTCCCGTTTAGATCTTGTAAACTAGAAAGATATTGAAAATCCGACATCATAATATTTTAGTCCATTCAAAGTTCTGATGCAACGGCTACTTTTTTCTTTTCTAAAAGCGAACAATTTAATTTTTAAAATCTTTTTTGCAGTCAGTTTTTTCATAAAAATACACCACATTTACAATAATTCACTATTAATAGTAACAAACATGTTGAGCTCTTATGTAGGAGAGAATATGTTACACTATATTTATAACACATTTATGCTAATGGTTTTACATTTTTAAATGTTTATTTAAATTTATATAACTACGTTATGTAAGTTCTGTCCTGCTAACTACCACAATTACCAAAAAAAAATTCCTTTTTTAAGAGAAAAAAACGTTTTAGTACACATATAATTATTATAATTTAGGCATAATTTAAAACAACTATGAACAAGTATGTTTTCATATTATCTCGTAAACTGCAGTAGTACCTACCAATCATAACACATTTAACTAAATGAATTTTTTTTTTTACGGATATTTTTTATTCTTTCTTTGAGGATTTAAATGGCCTAACAGATTGACCCTTTACAAGCAATTAGATCAATTAGATATTCATTATAAGACATCAGTTAGGCTAGGTCAACAACCAACTTGACATACACTTACACCTATCCTTTGGTCTGCTGGACCGCTGGGCACCACACAAGATCTGTCAACCTTCTTTCTCCATTCTTCTATGTCATTTGTCTTTGTTAAAATTTAATTCTTTTGATCTTCTGAAAATATTGATACCTACCTATTTACCTGCCTGGGTGGATCACTTCGTGGGCCGATTTTGAGTTCGTGTTTCCACACAAACTGTCTTTGTAACCTTGTTTTTTATAGTGCAAAAAAAAAGTGAAATAGACTGTCAAATACAAACATATTTTAAATCTACATCTGCATAGATTTATACATTTTTTTCCCATAACGCAGAATAATTTAAAGTTATAAAATAAAATCTACATAAAATACCCAGATAAATCCAGATTTACCTGCGATATTAGTTTTTAAAATAAGCAATTGCAAGGAAAAGAAAAAAATGTTTTACAAAATTGTGAGTCATCTAGTGATATTGCGAATACCGAAATGAGCCATCGATCTAGTCGATTAAAATGTGTATGATACCCAAACTTTTAAAAATCATGATAACAAATCGATAAGATTTGTTTCTTAACTTTCTGAAGTTTTAAAATACGATAATCGGATCCGACTTTAAATGGGTAATTGATAGAATCGAGTATCATTTGAAGGAGCGCTCGCCATGCTCTAAGATATTCGAAAACAAAATAATCACAGCCGCTATCAAGTGAGAGTACATGCTTCCCAGTTCACAGTCAAAGACCGGACAAGTGCGTCCCATGTGATACAACTTACAAGTCGGACTTTGAGAAAAAGTCCCACAGCGGTGTTTAAATACAACATAAACACGAGGGCGAAAGTTGTCGGCTACTTCCGCGATCACATGTTGACCGATCAGGTCCAGACTGGGAACAAAAATAATATTGAACTTGGCCACACACGCGCGCGCGCACACAATAAAGATGGAGAAACAGATTAATTGATTACGATAATATAACACTGTGGGGAGATGTAATGAGCAAATCTTCCTTTTTTTTTTCTTTTAATTTTATTTTCAGGATAGTCCATTGGTCGATGCATATTCAATATATCATTATACAAAATATAACATTGTACATAGTATAACAATATACAATATATACATTTTTACTTGTATTTTTTTTCAGGATAGTTCATTGGTAGATATATACAAAAAAACACATTATACACAATATAACGTTATAATTTTGTTTTCATGATAGTTCACTGGTTAATACGTACATCAACTGCCTGGTATTGGGATAGTGTTCAAATTATTTCCCACTTCTTATTTCTTTAGTTGGCAACAGTGAAGGTCAAGTTCAGCGTCCTTGACATTCGTTAGTTGATCATGGAAGTCTCTAATTGTAAGAGATTCACTTGAATACACTTATACAGAAGAAATTAAATCTACCCCTGTAAACAAAAAGTTGCGCATAAGTTTCATTTCATTACAAATGTTGAAGATAAATGTAACAGAGAGAGAAGAGAGACAGAGCGAGATTTAGATAAATATAGAACGTCTTCGATGAATGAACTTCTATTGTAAAATTATATTTTACTTTTTATTCAAGCTTAATGAAACTGATAATATAACATAAATGTGTTCTGCAAGATCCGATCAATAACCAGTAACCAATTGTAAAATTTATACATCACACCGCGAAAGGGTCTGAATAATAATATCCAACCCTGTCGACACCCCAATTATTTTGTATCTAGGATTTGGGAACCCTTCGCAAAGCTATTATAATTTTATCAATAGTAGATCTAATTTGTATCTTGAATATTTCGTTCTCCCTCCTTCTCTCTCTCATCCTCTCCCTTTCTCACTCTTTTTTTTTCTTTTTTCTCTTTTTCTTTCTCTCTCTCTTTCTCTCTCTCTCTCTCTCTCTCTTTATCTCTTGTGCGTGTATTTGAGTCAGCTTGAAATCTATCCTTAAATATAACGCCAAACTAAAACACACACACACAAAGTTTAACTGCCAGGTTTATGGGAAATGAGAAAGACGCAGATAACAGAAGATAATGTTACATTGCAGTGTAAGTATGGGACAAGTTATCCCCCCCCCCCCCAAACAAACGCCTTCACTCTTCCATTAGCGAACAAAACAAAACGCTACCAAACAAAATTACACTATAACCTTATCTACAGTTAATGTTTTCCTTTTTTTCCCCCAGAGTAATCTCCCATATATAAATGCATATAGCAATAAACTCATTGTCTTCTGCTAATTGATTCCCTAACATTCCGACCTTTCGTGTTCATCCATAGTTTCCATAGCAACCATTTCGTTTTCTTTCTGTCGGTGTTGTTTTCGAATATAATAGTAGCGCGATTACAGTCGACCTTTCTGTCTCCGTCTCGGCGAGAGTAGAATTTGATACAAAGTCGCGGCTATGACGCCTGCTACGCCCCAACTTGGAATGCTGGTAATTTTTGTAATAGATGGGGGCATGATCACTCTGTGGCCCGCCTATCAGGCAGATTGTTTCTCTATGCAAACACAAGTAAATGCAACCTCACCTCCTGTGTTCCACCCCGTCGTTTAAGTGTGCTTAGCCCTTCTCACATATGTGTTGTTGATGTTTTCTTGCATGCGTGTTGCGTCACGCCAATGTAGCGTGAAAACACGTGATGTGAGTGGGCACTACCAAGAGAACATGCAAACATATGCAAGCCCTGCAGCAGACGATATGTCATATGCAAGGCCTGCAGCAGACGATATGTCATATGCAAGCCCTGCAGCAGACGATATGTCATATGCAAGCCCTGCAGCAGACATATTGTCTCGCAAATCACAGAGATGACTAGGGAGGAGTCAAAAGAAGAAGAAAAAAAAAAACAATAACAAACAGAAAGACATGTGAATGTAAACGTTGGGTTACTTGTAAAAAATTGTTTCGTCAATATCCTGCTATCCTCCCTTTACCATCACTCTACGTGGAAATATCCCATCCATTTTTTCTACCATTTTTTTTCAGCCGCCAACCTGAAGCTTCTAACGTCAGCAAAAAAAAAAAAAAATCCTTCTTCTACATTCCATCTACAGCGCTGACTTTCGTCTTCCATTCTCTTCATCTGAATCGCATTCAGTACAGAGAAACCAAATGTTTCTTTATTGCCTATTGAAATTAATTTAATCTTCTCCGGAAATTCCCGAAGCTCTCATTCCTGTATTTTGCATGCGTGTACGTAGGGCTTAACGAAGGAAGAAGAAAAAAAAAAAAGAAACTCGCTAAGAAAATTATGTTTAAGAGAGAAATAGAAGAAGGAAGACAGCGGGAAGATGTAAATTGGATGAGATGGTGGTGAGAGGGGGGGGGTAACATGTACGAGTTTCGCTTGGTTTCCGCGCAGCTACCGAGATGCATTAAGTTTGGATTGTAATCCATCTCCACGCTCGGAACGGCTTGATTGATTCCCTTGCGAAAACATGATACTCAGTGACACAACCCTTGTTTCCATCGGCCCCGAGGTATGCGCGTCAGTGGCCCAAGCGCTCCTGAGCAATGTTCACGTCTGCTCTCACCAACGGATTAGAGCCGACGCGCGCGCATTTAACTGCGCTGGTCCGTGAAATGGCGCGACCTGCCGAGGTGGCAGATTGCTAGATAGAACGGCTTACCATTAGGAACGATTTCACTAGCACATAGTTTGTTTATCAAACTAGCCTTTAATAAATGGAAGGAATCTAGGGTTGTAGAAAGTCTCAACACTATTTGAAACATACTGACTTTTTGTCTGTGTCTTCCTTAGGTGTCTTTCTTGAACATTCTAAGATCTTTTAGTAAACTCCAACTCAATTCTTGTAAAACGTCTTTCATTCCTCTAGAGTAAGAGGGAGAGAGAAAAAGAGAGAAAGAGAGAGAGAAAGGGAGAGAGATGGAGAGAGGGAGAAAGAGAGAGAGAAAGGGAGAGAGATGAAGAGAGGGAGAAAGAGAGAGAGATAGAAAGAGAGATAGAGAGAGAAAGAGAGAGAGAGAGAGAGAGATAGTGAGGGGGGGAGAGAGAGAGAAAGAAAGAGAGTGAGGAAGAGAGAAAGAGAGGGAGAGAGAAAAGAAATATAGAGAGAAAGAGAGGAGGAGAGAAAGAAAAAATAGAGAAAGAGAAAAAGAGAGAAAACAAGAGAAAGAGAAAGAAAGAAAGAGAGAGAGAGAGAAGTAAATGTGCAGAGAAAGAGATAGAGAGAGAAATAGAGAGAGCGAGAGAGACGGGGACGAAAGGGAGCTCTACTGTAATGAGAGTGACGTAGCGGCATTTTACGTCACGATCTTGACGGCGAACGGTTGACCGGCAATCTGGAAGTGGGAGCAGACGGTCATTTTCTAAGGATGAGCAGACGTGAGATTGATTGTTTGCAGGCAAATTGTCTTGTCACCGGCGCTGACACAAATTGGTCGATTTTTAACGCCACTAGAGGCAATTACTGGGACTCAAGGGCGGGAGAATAAAAATGTCTGCACATTCTTGAATCTCGAAGGCCTAAATGGTCAAGTGGACACAAGAAAAACTTTGGCCATCCATCAGACTGCACACAAGAGCTTTTTAAAGCAACTTGCAAATACTGGTCTAGTTTCTCTCTTGTTTTCACCACGTTTCCTACCGAAATGTATTGATTGGTTTTTTGATTAATTAGGCGTTTAATTGGACACTGAGTTAGTTTTAAAGACACACACACACAAATTATAAAGTTAACCGAAGCCCTACTTTAATTTTGTAGAAAAATATCAAAATTAAATATATAAGGGCAAAGTAATTTTATTGATGTTGGCCATTGAAGGTCACTGTCTTTGTGATACGGAGTAATGATGACTGATGTAGGCCACGGTTAACAATGGCATTCTGTCGCCAGCACAATGACCTAACTTTTTACTTACACCAAAAGATATCAGATATGTTTCACTTGAGACTGGATAGACTTGAAATCAAAGTAAAAATGCAAATTTCTTTCTGGCGGTCAAATGAATAACTCTCTGGTACATCTGCTAATCTCTTCAATTACCAAATGCTTATTGGCTTAGATTTCCACCAAGGCACTTTGTTATGTACATTTTTAAGCCTATAGTTTAATGATTAGGCTGACCCGGGTTCGAATCCTGGTGAAGACTGGGATTTTTAATTTCGGGATCTTTGGGCGCCTTTGAGTCCACCCACCCTGAATGGGTACTTGACATTAGTTGGGCAAAAAGAAAAAGGCGTTTGGTCAAATGGTCATTGCACTGGCCACATGACACTCTCGTTAACTGTAGGCCACAGAAACATATGCCCTTTACATCATCTGCCTTATAAACCATACGTCCTGAAAGGGGAACTTTAATTTTCTTTTGGCTTTTGGATGGCTAAGGAATACAACAAACAACTATTCAAATGTATAGATTTGTACATAGATTTACGATGCGATGCCATTATAAAGTATCCCAACACGACCAGAGTACATTTTTTTCGTCTCTGCACTGGACACAAACATAATATTATGAAAGATGAAACTGAGTCTACTGAAATTTGCCTTTATGGAACGTCAACAGAGAAAGCCAACCATAGCCTTCTAAACTGCTTTCTCCATCGAGCGGTCAAAAAACAAGAAGATCAAAAAATCACTCTAGAACAAAAACTCTTTGGAGCGCGGCCAGATTTGAAAGCCACTACAAAGTTCATCTCAGATACTGGACTAGACATTTGAATTAAGAACATAAAAGACGTCACGTGCTTGTTCTCATAATACTGTTCATTGATCCTACTTAATTGTCTTATGTTATGTACGTTTTCAAAATAGAAAATAAGATATACCCGTCACGTGAGTTAAGCGAGTTCAGATGTTAAAAACTTCAAGACTACTAAGGATTCCAAACCTTCCAAATTGGCGGTGAAATGCGCAGTCTTGCGGGTCTCTTCGGTGTTTGTAGGTAGAGTTCATTGAATTAAAATTGTTTTCAAGACTTTTGATTAAGTTGCATTATAGGAGATTATCGTACACTTTTTAAGGAAGAAAGAAGCCCTGCATTGAATCATAACTAAAAGTATATACATGTGTCATTCTTTGTGTGTATATGTGTGTGTTTCTCTGTCTATATGAGTTAATCAGAGGTTCTGAAGGCGTTTCTTTGAACTCTTGTATTTAATGAAATCTACATTTCTCTCATCAACTTCAATGTGACGCCACTTCCTGCTTGTGCCATCGTTTCTTTCAATGAAATAATATTTGAAAGGTAAACATGCCACACGTGACACGCACACACACACACACTCACACGTGCCTACATGGACACAAATCTAAAACTTAATAGCTAACGCTATTCTATTGCGTACATTTCATATCATTGAATCAGACCCAATCAAAGTACATGTCATGAAAGTATATCCTATTTTCCTTAACCGTTTTAACCGTGTCTTTTATAACATAACAACATCGGGGACTGGCGCCCTCTTCCTCCCCCACGGGCGCAGGTGTGAATCTGTTATCTTTACATTTAGTTTAGTCCAAACAACATCCAGCATCATGAACATTAGAAGCACCAGCAACATTTTTCCAGCTCTTCTGACAGCATCAAGTGTGACCTGTCACAGTTCATGGCAGGGAAACGCTATACGTATAGTTTATATTGTTTAAACGTTATGATTGGAAGTCATGTTGACGTTTAGAGTGAAACTCATTTCCGTGGTAGATCATCTTCGGGATGTAATATTTTCTTAAATACGGAGTATCATGTAAATTAAAGTTACTTCAATCATTCCCATCAATTTAGCAAAACATTTCTCCACGTTTGTAGAGCAGATGTAAGGGGTTTAATGTTGACGTTTCGGTGTTGCCAAACGTTGTCCGTGCGTGGGTTATTAGACACTAAACGCACAGACATATGCGAAATGTATAATGAAACACAAAACATGCCTATATTTACCACTATTATTGACCTCAATTTTAATATAAAATAGTGTACACTTATTTGCATTAATTACGAAATTTGACTGTATGTTGACATCCTCAGCTATTAAATTATTTTTAATGCCGAAAACCAATCTGTTGAAATAATTTTATTTAAAAAGAAAATATTGTAAATAGTGCAACACCATTGGTGACAGCAGTTAGAAAGAATAATCAGTTTTTGATAACAAAATAAAAGGCCAAAGATAATTTCGATTGATTTTTAAGTTAATGATTTATTACGACTTGACTTCGACTGGGGTGATCGAGCTCATAGACTGGGGTGGTCGAGTCTCTTCTTCTGGGGTGATCGAACCTCTTATCAACCCTAGCAACTAGCAGTCATCGACAGCTATGCTCTTCACATGGTTTAAATGAGTAAAGAGCAAGGGGACAGAACTCGAGAAAACATGATTTGTTATTGGGTTGAAGCTACTTCCCTTGATTTGAATAAATCTCATAGATCCACTGGCTACTTTTTAAAACCCAACTCTCACTTGGTCTTAGTTCAGTGCACTCCTACTCTAGAGAGATTATCATATGTCACTTCAACCTCTCCCCCCACCCATCCTGTACTAATCAAGTCATTAAATCATTATTTAAATACTCTCCTGCACGATTCCCGGAAAAAGGGGGCCTTTAGAAGGCCTTATGGGGTCTCAAGAGCGACTTATGGGGCCTCAAGAGGGCCTTATGGGGCCTCAAGAGGGCCTTATGGGGTCTTTGCTTTCATTTTAGGATAGCTGAAAGAGACAATTTTCTCCAGGTATTAGAGGCCGTAAAAAAGGTTGTATTTTTAAGGACATTGTTAGGTACATTTGTATGATGTCTACTCATCTTTTAGAAAACAAAATTCACAAACTTGTACTTCTAAAATTAAATTCCAAATGTCCCTAATTTTTTAACATTTTTATGTTAACCATTTGAACATAAGTAAATACATTGCTACTCCCCCGTTCGCCCTCCCCCCCTCACTCTCTGAGGAGTATCTGGAATATCACTTGATCTCAGTTTGACACAAATCTGTTCCAATGGAAAGATAACTGCTCAACACGTTTTGATAAATTCCTTTAAATTTACAAGCATTACCGTTCCTGATTGGCTTACTCGTTACAGAAAAATTACCTCCTGTTGGCAACTTAGAAAAAAAAAAATACCAAAGATAGAAAACTTAAAAAAAAACTATGACGATTATATTAGTGTTCCTGCTCTCCGGCGCCGTTATCTTTATTTCATCACAAGCTTCCAATGATAGTCTCGGTGTGAATATCGGTTTTATCTTATAAAAAGGGTTGAATCGTTTTAGCAGACGAAGGTTTAGCTGGATTACCTCCCTTCCATATCCTATCTTATGGCATTGGTGGTGTCCCTTGCTTTACGCCGAGCAACTGTCGCTTTTAATCTCAACCAACAGCCCGAGACCAGAACGAGGAGGCAAATGCAGGAGTCTCGACTTTTTATCTTATCTCAGGATATATTCATTTCTAGGAGCCTTTTTTTTTTGTCGAATCGCCCTAGTCTAGAATTTTGATACCCGGGGTCTTTAAGGACAAGGCGTGGATTTTGTTTTTGTTTATCTCCATAGTCTATACTACGTCGAATAAGTACGATTCTAACGAAGATAGATTTATGTTCTGTTTTGCCTTCCGTACATAAGTCATGCTATGATGCTAATGACTCTGATGACATCTAAGATGTCACTTTGTCATGAATTAGGAATGTGATATAAATAAATGAGAAGAAAACAAGTTGTCTGAATTCAAATGTTGGCTGGTGTGTACCTCGACATCGTATCTAATCTGACTTTTTATGTTTTTGGTCAAGATATATTTTTTTATTTCTACGATAACACTATAACAGTGGTAGTTAATTTATGATATGATGATGATTTCAGATAGAATTAGAAAAAAAAATCTAAAATTAGAATGAATGAAAAACAGTTTTAAAAGAAATATAGTTTGAAATATTGTTAGTTAATAAAATATTTTTATGTTTTGTCTTTAGATCATTCTCTCCCTTTCGCCCTTATAATAATAATAATAATAATCTTTATTGTCCATTATGCTCTCTCTTTTTCTCTCTTTCACTTTCTTCCTCTCTCACCCCCTCTTTTCATCTGTCTCTCTTTTACCCTCTATCTTACAATGATGGCTGCCTGATCATGTTCTATACGAAGCTGTAATGCGCTCTGGACTGTCGTCACAATAGCCTTGGTTTCGAACCCTGCGAGAGGTTTGGGCTAGCAATGAAAGCAAAGTTTAACGGTACTTTCTAGAATGACATATACATATACACACACACAAATTTACTTCTTTCTCTCTCTCTCTTTCTCTCTCTCTCTCTCTCTCTCTCTATCTATCTATCTATCTGTCTGTCACAAACACACACACACGTTCTACCCCTCTCTCCCCAATCACTCTTTCCACAGTCGTATCTCTATCACTCTTCTTGCTATACCTACTTTCTTAATACCCCCGCCCCCGTGTGTCCTGTCTTTACCCCCCCCACACCTTAATTCCCTAGTCACACTTCGCTTCTTTTTTTTTTTTGTCCGGAGCTTCTCTTTAACAAACGCCCCTGAAAATGGGGGTGAGGCTACAGAAGCCCCGATCCCATTAATTTAAATTATTCTAGGAATACAATGAAAACTTTTGTTGTTGTTGTTTTTTTTTTCTCTCATGTTGGTTTAAGCTTATCAACCTGACAGATAAGGAAGATCTCATCCCCTATGATTTATACATTAGCAGATGACTGACGCAACAAAGAACTCCAGAGACCAGAGCAACGAAAAGTATAGACAAGGACAGCTCGAGGGACAGAACAATTTTTTTTTCAATTTCTGATTTTTGTATCTGAAGATTTTTTTCATAGCATGAGAGACTCCTATGTTGTGTATGCGTGTAGATATGTGAATGTATGTGAAAATACAAAGTGGGTCTTCTCTTTTTTTAATTCTTGAGATACGGCTTAAATTATGGCACCAGCCGAGCGTGCAATGGGTGTGTTGATGTTTATTTAAGTTCTAATGTCTAAGTTTGCAAAAAAAAAAAAGAAAAGTGGAAAAAAAAATGGATGATAAAAAACGAAGCTAAAGATGTCAATTAAACTGAAAGAGTTCTGGAAGGGGGCTGACTATCAAGGGAAGTTATCTCTGTTTCAGTGCTGCTTCATCTCCCAGACAGAGTTGTGATTCCTGGACAGTGCCACCACGTTACGGGGGTAACCGATAAGAGCGGGTGATACTGAGACTCATGGCTAATCGCTTTGCATTTTTTCTTCTTCATTCTCTCTCTCTCTCTCTCTCTCTCTCTCGCTCTCTCTCTCTCTCTCGCTCTCTCTCTCTCTCTCTCTCTCTCTCTATCTATCTATCTATCTATCTTTCTTTCTTTCTTTCTCACCCATTTATTTTCTAACTATTGTTTTATCCAGTGTCTCTCCATAAAGTCTATTTCTTGTCGATTCCTGTCTTTCTTTAATATAATTATATCTTTCATCTCTCTCTCTCTCTCTCTCCATCCCTCCCTCTCTCACTATTTGTTTCTCTCCCTCTCTTATATTCTTGTTATCCTTCTCTTTCTCTCCTATTTTCAAAATAACATTTTTTTAAAGCTGAAAACTCTCATTCCTTATATAAGTACACTATTGTCTTTACTGCCCTTACTCTCTCTCTCTCTCTCTCTCTATTCTCTCTCGCGAGCACACTGTTTCATTTTGTTTTCTGCAGTCTCTCTCTCATTCTCCCACTCCCTCTCTTTCTGTCTCTCTCTCCCTCTCTCTCTCTCTTTCTTTTTTTTTTCTTCAGTCTCTCCAACTCGCATGTCGACGTGTTTGTTGTTTGGTTTTGTTTGTGCTACATATCATCTCCTTCGTGTATTTAATTATTCGTCTTCACCCCACCCTACCACTCGTGCTAAGATAATCTCAGACAGATCAAATAAGAGAAGGAAAGAGAACTAAGTGATTCTGAAAAGCACGCGCAGAATGAGAGACTGATAAATTAGAGAAACATAGTCCAACAATAGATCTACTTTCTGGACACGTCGTGTTAGACTCTGGGGTGGTACACCAAAACTTCATCACCTCCGTGGGTGGCGCCCTCGAGATATGACTGATATGATGAACACCGAGCACTTACGGCAGACATCACAATCTCTCACTTTCCTCCCGACAACCAGAAACTTTGATTGGTGTTTGTGTTGATCACAGCAGACGACAAAGAGATTTTGTTTTTGGCGGGGAAAAAGATCCGGCATTAAGATTGATAATTTTTCTCTTCTGCTACTGCTAAACACGGAGTCTATGATGTTTGCGACATGGGTTCGTTTCTACTTCTATTTCCCAGGCCATTTATCTTGAGGACCGGTTGAAATACGTGCAAAGAGGAGGCCCCATTCTCGACCAATGGATAGAGAAAGGGAGAGAATCGATTTTTTTTTTTTCGTTTTTACAAAGAGAGGTAATGCCCATATCTGATTGTAGAGTTGTGTTACGTTTGCACTGACTGCCACCGCGAGATGGCGACGCTGTCATCAAACGCGTCATTTGTCTTCGTCTGGAGACTCCCCTGAAAGTTATCTGATTCAAACAATAGGAGTTTATCACATAATGATTCGCCTGTGAATCACTTCGGCATGGGAGGTTAGAGTAAAAAAAAAAATGTTTACAAAAAGAGAGCAATATTACCAATTAACTATTTTGTACATTATATATACTGAAAACGCCCTCTGGGAGGTTATGGGAATCAAAGAGGTGGGGGGAGGGGGCGCTAGGCTCAAAAGGAGCACGCAGAACTGAAAGATGAAATAGGAGGGACTCTGGCACAATCGAATTCAATTTCTTGCTCTGCCAAAGTAAAGAAAGACACAGTTTAATAAGCTTTCTTCTAATTAGAGACTGAATTTCAAGTTTCAGAGTTCCTTTGACTATAAAAAGAAAAAATATTTCAACAGAAGGCCTATATGCAGTATGCACTGGCGGATCCAGGGGGGGGGGGCGGTAGGGGCGATCGCCCCCCCCC
>JADKLZ010000003.1:13822858-13841079 GCA_021533235.1 Biomphalaria straminea | reverse complement strand
ATCAGGTGGCTGATGCCAGCAACAACAGTCATGAGGCAGCGGTCATGTGACATCGCCTCACTAACAGATTGGTCAATTGAAGAAAGAGAAAGAGTCACGTACAGAAAACATTACATATTTCTTCTTGGGGAACACCATCCCTGTCGTCTGTCGATATCCACCTGAACTAGCAAGCCTCCAATGCCTCGTTGTAAACTTTTCGAGACGAAAAACGCTAAGAAGAGTGTAAAGGTCTAACCCTGCTCCTACAAGACTCATATGGTGCGTACTAGCAGGCTGTTAGACACTAGACATGAACTGTTAAGAGACGAATGTTGACATTAGAGTTTCGCCCAAGTCTGGAGCTGATAGAGAAGCTATGATAAAAACACTGATGCTGTATGCTCTGTGTTTGATGATTTTATGAACCTGTATTCGTTGAGTTGCTTGATTTGATTTGATTTTAGGCACATCGGCACAGTTTAGGCCATGGTTTGCCCGCAGTCCCTTTAGGACTACTCTCCCTCTACATAACAAAGGCTAAATTCTATGCAGTTAAATCATTAAAATCAAGGTCTATTCACAGTTAAAATAGTAAAGGTAGTAAAAATTTAATAATTTGGTAACAATCTAATGTAAATAGTAAATATTCACAAATTCATAAATCAGATCTTCGTAGACAACCCCATTTCCCGGATAAAGCCCAATACCAGGGTCGACATTATCTGTGTTTTTAAGTTGGTGTCTCTAAAATATTTCTTCCTGGTATCGTTGAGTTGCCTCCATTTAGATTATCACCATAGAATAGAATACCATGGAATACCCAAATTCTTGAGTTTGTATTGCTTGTATGTTCATATAATACTGGACAACCCGAACTCTCGCTTTCAAAAAGAAGAGAGTAAAATTAAAACTTAAGTATGACTCACTGGGACATTGTTCAATCATTATACCATTAAACAAAAAAAATATGAGAACTAGAACAATAGACAGGAGCTTTTTACAACCCAAAGATAGATCATGTGTTTTCGCTCATGTTTACTACCCATAACTAAATTTTAGAGCAATAAATAAATGATGATGCTCCTTTTTTAGCGGGCCCCAAAAGGGGAAAAGACGCAATTAATTTTGTGTGGCCTGTCTGTCCGTGCCGTTCCGATCTCAGAAACTAGAAGAGAAAATGAAAATCGGACATCATGATATTTTAGATCATTGAAAATTCTGATGCAAAGGCTACTTTTTTATTTTCCGAAAGTGAACAATCTAATTTTTAAAATTATATATTCAAGCAGAGTTTTCAAAAAATTACACCACTTTTCAATGAAAAACTTCAGGGGAGGTAACTTTTTAAAATAAGGTCATGGACTTCTTCATTAATAAATTAAGCTTCAAAGTTCAATATCAGGTGGCCGAGCCTTGCTCGGTTAATTAAATGTCCTGCCCAGCCTGACTGTCGGACAATAAGAAGTTCATGCCGGCTTTTGCCATCCATCCATCCCAGTGGTGCTACAGCCCGTGGTCTGCTTTTAGTTTTACACATCCCTTCATTCGTATCTCTAAACGCGTTCTTGTTTGGAAAGAAATATTTTAGTGTTCTAGGGTAAGCCTAGTGACGTAAGCAGCGTTTTTTCCGTTTACGTCATGGAAAACTTTCATTCATAAATTATTCTAACCAAAATTAATGGTCTGCTTTTAGTTTTACACATACCTTCATTCATATCTCTAAATGTTTGCAAAGAAATATTTTAGCTGTAAGCCTAGTGACGTAAGCAGAGTTTTTCCCGTTTACGTCACGGAAAACTTTCATTCATAAATTTTCCATTTCATTCATAAATTATTCTAAGATTGAGACATTTTCATATCGAAATAACGGTCGAACTCGAGTTTTCCCGATGTGCCCAATGAGCTGAAAATTTTTTTCTCAATAATATGCAGATACGTTGAAATTTTAAAGAAAATCGTTAGAGCCGTTTTCGAAATAGAAGAAATATATATACAAGAATTGCTCGCCTAAGAGTATAGGATTCATAGATTCGCGCATTGGTACAAAACATTTTCATCTTAGGTCACAATTGTAAAAGTGTCAATGGATCATTATAAAATATGTTTTCCAATTATTAACTAACTCATTGAATAGAATACTGATGCAAATGTTATTTTAAAAAAAGAATTTTGATTCTTGGTTTTAGTTATAAGTTTCAAAAATAACGAACTACTTTTATAGCGCCTAGTTTTGACATATCATCATTATAGGCAGGGGCGTAGATAGAAATTTTCCATTGTTTCGGGGCCCGGGGGACTGACCTCTTTGGGAGCCCTACATTTTGCGTAATACTTAATTTTTTATGTAAAAAACACTCATTTGGGGCCCCCTCAAGTGGAGGCCCGGGGGGATTTTCAAATTCTGCCCTCTCCTCCCCCCTCCCTAGCTACGCCACTGATTATGGGGGTCTAGACTTGACAGTCTAAATAAGACTAAATAGAGCCCAGATCTACATCTATATTATAAATTTGAATGTTCAGCGTATGTATGTATGTATGTATGTATGTATTGTGTCGAATAGAAATCAAAACCGCTTGACCAATCTTGATTAAACTTGACAGAACTGTTCCTTGGGTACCAACGTAGACCGTAGTGTATGTATTGTAGCCCTAAAACAAACTTAGATCTAAATTAACTATCAATCAATAAAACATAATTTTTTACTTGTACACATGATATACATATTAGTGTCTATTTATTTCATTATAAAATTTAAATTAACCTTCAAATTTGAGTTTACAAAACATTTTTTACATAAAATCGTTCGTTCTAAATGTAAATAGCGTTAAACGTCTTGACATACTTTTCCGTAAGTCGCGAACCATCACTCTCGCCGCGTAGTGATACCTCTTGACAACATTGCTACACATTAATTTACATACGTGTTAACAACATTTCTTCTCTTGCATCATCCCGCACTATAAAAGTGAATGTTGTTGACCTGCATACTGATTTAGATTTAGATCGAGGTCAACACAAGCTTAGAGTTTTTAGTTATAGATTACGAAGGCATTCAATTTTCTTTTTAGAATCAAGATCTAGATCTAAATAAAATTAAACTAACAATGTTATATTAACAGTTGCATTCACGCGTTCCTTTAAATTATAAAATATATTTTATCGCGTTTTTTTTTTTGTCACCAAGGCGACGCGTCAAGGAGTCATGAACTTACATAGCTACACAAAAATAAAAACAGATGTTGACCTTTGAACAATAAATTGAATAATTAAGCTCTATTTTGCGTTATTTTTTTATTTAAATCAATGAGAGTTCAATATAGCATACTCTCTTATATACATGACTATACTTTTAATTAACAATAACTATTTTAAAATTAGATCTAAAAGCTTTCATTTCATTGATGACCTAGATTGACCTAGATCTAATAAACTACTTTCTTCTCATTTGGAGGCTGGAACTCTTATATTTCTAAAGATATGGGAAAAAGAATGGAAGGAGGGCTACCTCATCAAACTCCCAAAGAAAGGCGATCTTAGTTCCTGCTCTAACTATCGAGGGATAACACTACTGTCCATTCCAGGGAAAGTGTTTAATCGCATTCTGTTAAACCGAATGAAAGATGCTGTAGACCCACATCTCCGTGACCAACAAGCCGGCTTTCGAAAGGAGAGATCATGTACAGATCAGATAGCAACACTACGTATAGTTTTGGAACAGTCCATGGAATGGAACTCCCCTATCTACGTCAGTTTTATAGACTATGAGAAGGCATTAGACAGTGTGGACAGATGGACCCTCTGAAGACTTTTGAGACACAATGGAGTGCCTGAAAAAATTAATAACATCATCAAGAAGTCATATGAAGGGATGAATTGCATAGTAGTGCATGGCAGACAACTGACAGAGGCATTTGAAGTCCAAACAGGAGTGAGACAAGGCTGTTTACTATTTTCCTTCTTATTTCTACTAGACATAGATTGGATCATGAAGACAGTAACTGACCAGAAGCAGAACGGTATACAGTTGACACTGTGGAAACAGTTAGATGACCTCCACTTTGCAGACGACTTAGCTCTTCTTTCTCACACACAGCAGTGGATGAATTGATTTATTTTTTAAATTATCATCTTTTTTGTTCACGTCATTATTGATTATTCAAAGGGACTAAATGCATGCTATTTGTAGAAAGAAAAACTCGAGCAAAGCCGGGTAAAATTTAGCTAGTATATTTATAAAACGCGTTCTAGTCTAGATATTGTAGATTCTATGTCAGGATTCTATATCTAGTTCTGGATCTAGATCTAGACTTCTATATAGACTTAGATCTAGAAATAGACTTAGATCCAACTCTAGATTTTACAGATTTCGATCTAGTTCTAGACCTAGACTTAGATCTTGAATTTAGATTTATATCTAAAAATATTATTGGTCTAGATCAAGCTAGATCTGTGTCTAGTTAAAAATGATAATGAAGATATTAAATTTTATTTGCGAGGGGAAAGTCTTAAGACTGTAATTGTTATCATTTGTACACAATTGTAGGTTAAGAATTATTTTTTTGTATTGCAATTATGTTATCATCTGTTAGAAGAATACTTTTTTTTTTTAGTTTCTCTTTATTACAATGTAACATGTTATTAGTTCTGAATGTATGGATAAGGTTAATAAATATTATTTAAAAAAAATATAAGTGTACGCTAAATGAATACACATGGAGATGCTGTGGCTGAGGCACTTGGAACTGAAAGTCCCGTGTTCGAATCCTGGTGAAGACTCTAGGTGGACCACTTCGGGTGCCGATTTTATGTTTATGTTTCACAGAAACCTTGTTTAACATTGTCTTTATCAATAAATATATTTATCCTTGAGGTAATTAGTCTTACAATTGTGCATTACAATTACATATAAAAAACGATAGTTTTTATCAAAATATCTATAATTATAACAAAATAAAAGGTAGATAGATAGATAGATAGATAGATAAACAGGCAGATAGAACATTATTTTGATAAATAACAAGGCTTGATATATACAAAAATGACCAAAAAATAAACTGAATTATTTGCTCCCCATGCCCTTGTATTGCTATCCCACCCACAAGTGTTCTTAGTACACACCTTTATATTTGTGATTTTAGTTTTTGAGATATTAGCGTGACGGACGTACATAGAACACAGAACAAAGAGCTGCTTTTCCACTTTCGGGGTCCGCTAATAGTTACTGTCTCTGTTATCGAATACTGATCTTTTCCTTAGTTCAACAGATACTTCATCTATTCCAGACCTAGTCTCATCGTTTTTATCTAATATTTGTAAAACAAAAACTCCCTGTCTCCTTGTCATGTTAATCATTTATTTCATATAATCCGCTTTAAGGAAACCGACTAATCCTGACAACGTGTTTACTTTTATGCTTTGCTTGTCCAGGAATAGACGATTATTTGCAGAAGCTACAGAGAACGCAGGAGAGAAAGGCCCCAATGTTTTAAAACAAAGGTTTTTGTTTCCAAAAGTTTGTTTCTGTCAAACATAGGGAGGGATTGATAGGAGAGCAAGTCGAATGGTTTGAGCTGTTCAACTCCAGATTATTTACTTTCACATGATTTGGAGATTCTCCCCTCCCCCTTCCCCACCTCAAGACCAAGAAAAGTGTAGCGCAGATACTGTAAGATGCTGTTCTAATTGCTTCCCTTGGAGTTCTGGGTGGATGCATTGAGTAGTGTCGACACACATTGTGTGAGATAATATTTGCAGCTGTTTATATCAAGATAATAGTTGTGGCTGGTTATATCAAGATAATAATTGCAGCTGGTTATATCAAGATAATAATTGTAGCTGCTACATCAAGATAATAACTGCAGTTCAGAGGCATAGCTAGCCATGTGCGACTGGTGCGGGCCGCACGGGCCATCAAGTGGTGAGGGGCATCAAACTAAAGATAAACTTTCTCCGTAAAAACAACACATTATACAAACATGAACAAAGACTACTTCTATTCTGCTACTTTGTTAATCTCCTTTATTCTTTCTTTAAAAAAAGAAATGTAAGCTGTAGACCACTTCATCAAATGCATTAGACGTATTGAGACTTTCTTCTGAAGTACTTATTGTTCAATCTATTGGTTTTATATGAGGTACAAAGTAATGATGGTGTTGTTTTTTAAAGACTAATTAGGTCATTGTAATACTGGAATGTAAACAAAGGATCAGCAACTTTTCAAAAGTTTGATTATTTTGGCATATGCCAAACGGAAAGTTCTGAGAAAGAGAATGTATTGCTAGCCAAAATAAAAGAATTCTTATTTGGTTTCCTTTAAGCCAGGCATGTCAAACTGGGCGTTCGGGGGCCGCATGCGGCCCGCGACCACCTTGCATGCGGCCCGCTTGGCCACCTAAAAATTATAAAAATAATGTTAAACTATTACGCTGGAAAACAAGAGATGGCAAGCTACTTGAATTGAAAAACTAGTATTTTTTAACATAAACAACGAGGGTGAGTCTGCAGTGAAAGCAAGCTACATTTTGTCAAACTTCATTGTAAACCATTCCCAATGATTTAATAAATGTGATTTTATGAAGGAGAGTGTTGTTAAAGCCGAAGTATCATTTGTCCTGAAAAGGTGAAATCATTCAAAGAAATAGCGTTAACTAGTGACCCTGGGGTTGCAAAAACAAGAGAGACTGATGGTAATTTTAAATGTGCTCATTTTCAGTGCATCATTCACCAAGAAACATTCTGCGTACACATCAATCAGTTCAAACATATCATATGACCGGTTTTAGTCGCTTCTCAATTTTATTCGTGCCTGTGGTTTTAATGCTCGCCAATTTTCAATGTTTCTGGATGACGTTGGACACAAATTTGATTGTGTTCCCTACTACTCAGAAGTCTGCTGGCTGTCATAAAGTATTGAAGAGATTTTTTGAACTGCGTGAGGAAATCGTTTTGTTTCTGAACATGAAAGGTGAACCTGTTGAACATTTCCAAACTGACGAATGTGTTCGGGATTTGGCAATTGTAGTTGATCTCACTGGTCACCTGCAAGACTTGAATTAGAAACTCTAAAGTAAAGACAAAATTGTTACAACTGCGTGTAATCATACGAAATGCTTTCAAGTAAAATTAGGACTGTGGATAAACCAAAAATGAAGTGAAAATCTTGTTCGCTTATCAACGTGTCAGGAAACTAAAAAGATTAAATACGGTTGCGGTGAAAATCTTACACCTAGAATCGTTAGTAGATGCTTCCAATGACTGTTTTCGTGACTTCGTTTTACAAGATTAAGAATATTCGTGGTTTGTATCTCCATTCTCATTTGACTCTGAAAATCCTGCTTTAAATGTGCAACTAGAGCTGATAGAATAGCAGTCAGATTCTTAGTTAAAATCGAAGTATATTGAATTGGCTGTGCCAAAATACAGTTATTTATCCTGAACGGTACGTTGAATTGCGGAAATTTGCAGCCAGATTCCTAGCTATGTTTGCATGCACTGGTCTGTGTGAGCAGTTCTTTAACATAAAAAATCTACAAAATTACCTCACCGTTCGAGATTATCTAATGAAAATTTGTCATGTGTGATGAAAGCGTCCACCTGACATCAATAATATGGTATCCCAAAAACGTTGTCAAGCATCCGGACAAAGAAAATAATATGTAATCATAGTAATTTTAATTAGTCAATAGTAATACAAATTTAGCGAAGGGACAGGTATTCCTTTTAATTATTGTACTTTATTGTATTATTTTTTATTGACATAAAACTAATAGGCTGTTTTGCGACTGATTTTTTGCTGCGGCCCCTCAGCTCATAGTAAGTTTTCAATGCGGCCCATACACCTTAATGAGTTTGACATGCCTGCTGTAGTGTAATGAAGATGTTATTTGTGTACCTGTGATGTCTTGTCAATAAACATGTGTCTCGTTGAGTTGGCCTTGTCTCTTATATTATTACAATGGTGTCAGAAGTGGGCATTTATAGGCAACTCAACGAGAGGAGGTAGGATTTGATCACAATGACATCGTTGAAAACACTAGACCAACTCTCAGTTAAAGAACTTAGGCAGGAACTCCGTGATCGATATGAGAAGCCTGGTGGTACTAAGGAGGTGCTTACAGCTCGTCTCCGGCAAGCCTTGGTAGATGAAGACGAAGATCCGGAGACATACCTATTTGAAATAGAGCCAGATATTGTTGAGCTCTTTGGCAAAATACAGGAAGATATTTATGCGGTGCGTAAGCAAATCAGCAGTGTGGGGAACAAGAGAGATAAAATGGTATCACAAGTAGAAGGCCAAATAGACCAAATTGATCAAATTGAGTCGCAAGTAAAAGGAGGAATAAACATGTTGATGAAAGAGCAGTTGCCTGTGGACTCGTTGGGGAAGAAGTTGCATGGTCAGGACTGTGGTTGCACAAGCAGTGGTGACGGAGACGCTGGGGATCGGAGAGCCGTCTGTGTCTGTGTTGTGGGCAAGTCTTGTGGTTGTGACTTTAAAGACGAGAAACGTGACAACGATTGCTGCGACGATCTTGAACGGAAAGAGAGAAATGAAGAAACTGAAGTCTGTTATGTGTCCGAAGCGTTTGTTCCTGTTGCACCTGTTATCAGTACCTGTATGAGCCGGACAGATCAAGACAACGTTTGGTCTGCGTCTAAGCCTATTGCTATAGACCTTAAAGACCTCTACCTATCTGCCGGTGCTCATGAAGGAAATGTGAGGCTCGACAACTGCATCCAGAACTTGAGCATGAACTGTACGTGTGGCGCATTACACGGGGAATGTTGATGCCAACAAGAAAACCATCAAGAGGGCATGTGTACCTCTGCCATCATCATTGACATTGGCATAAATGAATGTCAGTCAACCCACACTACATCGGAGCTGTCAAGAGGAAGACATCTTCCACTTGAACTTGAAGAGATCTATCTCCTGGACGTGAGACTGTTGGATGAGGATGACTGCTGCGCATTGGACTTGGTTTGCAACTTGGCTGAAGTTGAACCTGAAGTCCCCACAAGAGACGTCTGTCGGAAGGGTCTGCTGAAACGGCGTGTCCGATCAACGGCTGTGCTGAAGAAAACAGTGCTCGACACTATCTCGTTGAGTGTCAAACGGCCACGCCATCGTCTCAACAACAGCCTGGTCAACTGGAGAAAGAGAAAGCGAAGGCTGCGGAAAACTGTGCAGATGGATTCGTGGGCAACAGGCACCCTACCGCCTGTGGCTCCCACTGATCGACCTCCACCTGAACTGTCAAACCTCAGCTGCAGTGTTTTTCTTTTCGGGACGAAAAGTGTTAAGACGGGGGCAATGTTACGACCTCGCCATTGCGCATCGCAAGTCTGGCTAGCACCTCTAGTGAACGGACTATAACACAATGTTTACAGCAGAGAGTAACGACTTCCGCCCAAGTCTAGAAGTGGAAATAAAGACACTGTAGTGTAATGAAGATGTTATTTGTGTACCTGTGATTTCTGTCAATAAATATATGTCTCGTTGAGTTGGCCTTGTCTCTTATATTATTACAATACCCTCGTTAACCGTGGGCCGCAGAAACAGATAATTTTATAGACAGCATATTTTGAAAGGGGAACTTATATGCCTTTTTTTTCTTGAAACAATCTAACAGTATTTAAAAGCTGCAAAGCAGAAGATGGTTTAGTGTCCTCTTACAATACTGCAGAGCTTATCGAAAAAAAAAACAACTAGTATAATGATATTACTAACAAATTGTAATTCCAGTTTTACGAGAAGTCAGTTTCAAGATGATGCATCAAGATCCCAATATCAATATTTGACATTTTGATTCTAAGGTTCCCGGTCATTTCATCTCCGGTCACTTTGTCCACGGTCATTTCAACCCATGATCATTTCATCCTCTGGTCATTTCAACCCGTGATCATTTCAACCCCATGGTCATTTCATCCCCTGGTCATTTCTTCCCCTGGTCAATTCTTCCCCTGGCCATTTCAACCCCATGGTCATTTCAAGCCCCCTGGTCATTTCATTCCCTGATCATTTCATCCCATGGTCATTTATTCCCCTGGTCATTTCTTCCCCTGGTCATTTCATCCCCTGGTTATTTCTTCCCCTGGTAATTTCATCCCCTGGTCATTTCTTCCCCTGGTCATTTCTTCCCCTGGTCATTTCTTCCCCTGGTAATTTCATCCCCTGGTAATTTCATCCCCTGGTAATTTCATTCCCTGATCAATTCATCCCCTGGTCATTTCATCCCCTGGTCATTTCAACCCATGGTCATTTCATCCCCTGGTCATTTCAAACCCCCTGGTCATTTCAACCCCTGGTCATTTCATCCCCTGGTCATTTCATCCCCTAGTCATTTCAACCCCTGGTCATTTCATCCCCTGGTCATTTCAACCCATGGTCATTTCAACCCATGGTCATTTCAACCTCCGATCTTTTTATCCAATAAATAGTCAATGCAAACACTATGAAATCAACACTATTTCATATTTGTACTTACGTGGCAAACAGTGTGACACATTAAAAATATAAATTATTTAACAAATTTATAAATAGAGTTAATGTAAAAATTGTTCTAAATCAATAAGAAAGGTGGGCTATTGATCGCTGGTACAGGAGACGATCCATTGATTCGTATTGTTGTACAATCGTTGTAATACTTTTGCCCAGTGTTGTTTATTTCTTCCTGCTTTAGTGCCGGCGCTGGAGCCTAAAACTGATGCCTTGTGCATCTGAATATCCTTACGTAGACCATGTCCACATTGTTTGATGATGGCATGAAAATATATTTCAAAATGTCCACAATTCTAACAAATCTTGACCTTTAATATTAAGAGGCATGATCAGACTTATTCTAATCGTCCTTCTATCACTCAAAAGATTTCAACTACTTGCACCACAATTTGGCCTTTTGTCATTACGTCATACTGTATTTACAGGATAATATTGACATTGTTGTTACTGTTGTTTTCGCGAGTCCTAAACAAAAAAAAAGCCTTTTTGTTTTTTTGTGAGTTTACGGAAGAATTTTCTAATACATAAGAAAATACTTAATTTTTATTTAGTAGAATTACTTCACACCAGATGTGATGTTAAAAATCCTTATTTTTATCTCATCTGTATCATTCTTAAAATAGGTGAGAGTTAATTACATTTTTTTGAAAGCGAACTCTTGTTTATAAATATGAAGATGCCAACTTTTTCAAATCAATGTATACCAGGGGTCTCAAACACGCGGCCCGCGAAACTATTTCATGCGGCCCGCGGCCACGTCGGCGAATTTTAAAAATATTAGATACAATTTACAATGCGGCAGCGATTTTTTGAACTGAGACGGGAAACAGCATTGTTCATGACAATGACAGACGAGACATACCTCAGCTCAGTGACCCAGTGTTTTTTGTCGTATCTTGCTTTTCTTACTGACATCACGCAACATCTCAACGCACTCAATTCACAACTACATGGCACAAAGCAGCTGATTACCGTCATATTTGACTGCATCAAATCATTCAGATGCAAGCTGACTTTGTGGGCCATTCATCTGGCAGATGGAAATCTGGCTCATTTCTATTTTCTATAGAGCATAACGATTGAACCACAGAGCATCCTCTCCAGACTACTGGAAGATTTTGAACACCGCTTTCAGCAATTCACTGCTCTCGAACCACAATTTTTCCTTGTTGCTACTCCGTTCGCAGTTGACGTGAAAAACGTTTCAGACGAAGTCCAGATGGAACTACTGGACCAGCAGTGTGACACTGTTCTGAAGTAAAAATACGTTGATGTTGGTGTTCCAGATTTCTACCAGTTTCTTCCCAGAGAGAAGTTTCCAAACTTATTCTGCGCAGCTGCTAGAATTCTAGCGATGTTTGGGAGTACGTACGTTTGCGAACAGTTTGTGTCCAGGATGAAGATCAACAAAACAGCATTACGATCAACACTGACTGATGAGCATCTCTGCAAGCGACTTCAGGCCTAACGTCGATGGTCTGGTCTCTGCCAAACGCTCTCAGCTTAGTGTTTGGAAACATGAGTGACGAGCCGTCTGCAATTGACCTAGTAATTATAGTTGTTTTTTAACTACAGTCTGCTTTTTTTTTATTAGTGACAGAGACAACGTCAACTTATTTTAGTAAACTAAACTGCCTTTTTAATGTAATAAACTACACTAAATGTAATTAATGATCATTAAAATTTTATTTTAGCATTGAACTTTTCGTGGTGCGGCCCGCTGACTGGCTGTTACTTTCCACTGCGGCCCACATGCTGATACGAGTTTGAGACCATTTTTAAAACAAGAGCTAGTATCCAATACATCAGGATGGCAATAAAATGGGGTACTGTATATCTAGGCTCTTACAATTCATTGGTTGACAATCTAACGGCTAAAGAGTCCTTTCAAAAAATGAGTTATTGTAATATGTAATGTTATGTTTTTGTATAGTAGTTGTCAAGTTGTAATCAAACTGAATTTCCATTAGATTGGATCAATAAAATTATCTTATCTTATCTTATGATTTTACCCGTTTTGGTGGTGCTTGACTATATCAATACTTCCAGAATATCAACACACCTTTGTGCAGGGCCGGTCCTACAGGTTGCGGAGCCCTGTGCGAAATGGAATGCGCGGGCCATAATTTGGGTTGTGATAAGGATAATAAGTGAAAATTAAGATTTTGTATTAAGATTTTGTATTAGAAAAAAATTTGTCTTTGCATTTTATTCATACTTTACTAAGAACAAAATCACTGTCAAATTAACTTTACGTGCCATGTACAGTAGATAGTAGTTTTCCAACAAAAGCCGATAAACATTCAGATCCACCTTTTAGATTTACTATCGACTAGAAAAATATCGCTTTATTTTTTTTTTTTTGAAAGAGGACGAGATATATTTATATCTTTATTTCTATGCCAGTGACTATTTAAGTAATTTAAGTATTTGAACTTCTTGTTTTGGATAAAATTCGGCTTATTATTATAATTTTTTTTTTAATGAACGCTGACAATGCCGTTTTTTTTTTTAATCGCGAGTAGGATTGGCTTTTTCTACATTGTATGACAATTTTGTTTGTTTTAAGGAGATTAGCATCAGTTTCCAGAAGATTTTAATTTAAAATTTGATAATTTCAAGAGATTTTCATGACTTTCTTTGATATTTTATAATTTCAGAAGAATTCAATGAACTCTTTAATTAAGTTAAAATTGTTTAATTAAATAATTTACACCTAGAATTCGCATCGCGCGGGGCCTATGAAAGTGCGGGGCCCACTGCTGCCTTTGTGTTTCTGTGACATGATTACTGTTTTAATTTCCTGTCAAACCCAAAGTACAACATTGCAGGGTATTAGATGAACCATGCATGAGTGTTGGTGCTTGCAGGAGGTAATGCTGAATGAAAGAATCTTTTCAAAACTACATTGGGGCGCGGTGGCTGAGCGGTAAAGCGCTTCGCTTCTGAACCGGGGGTCAAGGGTTCGAATCCTGGTGAAGGCTGGGATTTTTATTTCGAGATCCTAGGGCGCCTCTGAGTCCACCCAGCTCTAATGGACATTAGTTGAGGAAAAGTAAAGGCGGCTGGTCGTTGTGCTGGCCACATGACACCCTCGTTAACCGAGGGCAACAAAATCATGACCTTTACATCATCTGCCCTATAGACCACAAGGTCTGAAAAGGAAACTTTTTTTTTCGGGGGGGGGGGGCTAGAACTGGCACTAGAACGTAAATACATTTTACATTTTTCCGGCCCTACATCCTTTAAAAATGTTCACTTGATAGTCCTACTAATGAATTCCTCAATAGTCACGTCTGCTGAATCTCGGGTTAAACAGAGTTCAAAGTGCACGTACAAGAAAATTGAACACGTTTTTTTTTTATGTAGCAATCTGGAACACTATTATGGTGTTTAAACACTTGCGTTCACTTTATCTACCAACATTCCCCCCCCCTCTTCTGACTACGGTCGCGCGTTACGATAACGTCGGTGCTTCAAGATCTCATTAAAACATAATTACAGCAGATGTACATCTCAGATGGCGCGAGTCGGCACTAAATCAGGTCATTTGTCAGTTTGATGACAGGGCTCTCACCTCTGTCAGGTCTCACTTCTCCATCCTAACCCCTCTCTTTCAACAGATCTGGCTCTATCTAGCCCCACCCCCTCTCCACCCTGACATCCTTCCAACACCTTCGCGAGAATCCTGAAAAAAAAAGTCTTCTCAGAAAAACACATTATTGTCTGTATTTATTGAGACAATGCCGAGAGAAGAGAGAACATGAATGGAAAAATAGACTTCACTGGAGCAGCGCGGAGTGGGGGGCGCACCGAGGAGGTTCCTAATGAGAAAGTACTTTTGTAATTGAATCTTCAAGACAAAGATAAATCTGATGACTAGCTTGATGAGGGCGCAGAGGGCAATCTCCCCCCCCCCCAGTTCCAAGTCCTCGAAGAGCGGCTCGTGTTCAGATAGTGGAGCATACTTTTTAATTTTTAAGACGTATTTGTAGTATTGCATATGAGCTCTACTTTAATAAGAACGACCAAGTTATAGCCCAGAGTTTGAAAAATGTGATGTCATTCAAATGATCTGATACTAAAGACAGAAAATATAATTGTATAGAAACGGAAATGAAACATCTACAATCTACAACATGAGTTCTAAAAGTTGATTATTTTAAACGTCTAGGACGCCATTTGTAAAACCTTTCTTAAACAAGTAGAACTTTTTAAAGACATATTTAGATGTACACATCAGAAGTAGTAACAAGTTATTTTTTTCTGGATTCTAAAACGTAATTATTTTAGTCATAACAGTTTATTTTTTAAAAAAAGTAAAGATTCCCTTTCAGACCTTGTGGTCTATAGTCTATAGGGCAGATGATGTAAACGTCATCTGATTCTGTGGCATACGGTTAACGAGGGTGTCATGTGGCCAGGATTCGAACCCGGGACCCACGATTCAGAAGCAAAGCTCTTTACAGCTCAGCCACCGCGCCTCCTAACAGTCTTTACTGCTAAAAAACAAATCTTGACATTTTCTCAGAAGCTTTTAGCAGAGAAAAGGGGAGAGAAATAATGATTAAATAAAAGAAGATAACGAGTGAGATTGACAAATTGAAAGCTCTTGAATTTGCTCCAAACAAATTAGTTATTCTGGTATATAAACTGTTCTTGTCAACTGCCACAATCATATGTTTGTCATTGTATTATCAATACTTTACATTAGCAGCATTATGACTTCATAAAAGGCAGAAAGAAAATGTAAGATATCTATTGAGCAACAATTGAATCCCTTAAGTTGAGCTGTGATTGTAAAGACTTAGCTCGACAAACGAAATGTTTTCTATTTGTGTTCTGGAACTTAAACGTGATGCAGACATGAAGTTTGACCTCTCAGCCTCGCTTTCAGATCTACAGCGGTTAAAAAACAACAACTTTGTTTTTATTGTGCAGGCGATGACGGAGATATTGGATCAACTCGCCGAAAGTGGACCGTAAATTTTAACCAATGGCTTCAAGATCTTGTGTTTTTGCCTTACCGCCACGCTCTCAGCAGGAGGTTCTTGTAGAACTATAAACCCAGACTCGCGTCTGCTTCTGTTTGCTTCTCTATCTACACGAACGAATAGGTATGCAAAATCAATCAGTTACAATCAGAACTGCTTGGTGGTAACTTCTGTAATGCTGGGGTTTTTTTTTTTCGTCGTTCTTCTCACGTATTTTATCTTCGCCCACCTCCTGTTGCTAACATAAGTCGTGATTCGCTTGAACGTTTGAGAGAACTACAAAACTAAATCTTCAGTGATGACATGCGCAATGCCCAGTTTAGGTACACACCGAGAGACGTTGTTATTTTTTCGGGGCTTAATGCGGCGAAAACATGGAGAAGCCAAAGGAGACAACTCATATTCCACCCTCGATGAGGGGCTCAGAAACTGTTGGGAGCGTGATTGTGTGTGTGTTCCGGTTATTTGCCGAGACATGGTTAAGCGCCATGTTTTACAATCATTTTGCATGCGTTTAAACCATAAAGAGAGAAACGGGCACAGCGTGTCTGTTGGGATAATTACGTTGTCAAGAGTGATGGGGAGAGAGAGGGCGTCGGGAGATGATGGGGGGGGGGGCAGGAGAGGTGCCTTTGAGAGGAGTCGGAGAGTATTGCTGAGTGGTAAAATAAACTCATTTCTTACAAGTATTACAGATTTACCTGATGTCAACATCCCCAGTTATTGCTGGAGTGATGTCTGTCTTGGGTAACGGGTTTGTTGACAACAGATTTGGTCCTGGAGAGTGTGGTCGGTAAATGAAATGGTCGTGCCCTCCTTTATATGTACGTTAAGGAGGGGGAGTGGGCAGAAAGGGGGGAGGATGTTACGAGTTTCGACATTGCGGTTGCGAAGTGTGAATGGATAAAAAATGAATTGTTTCAGAACTGCCTGTTTGTCGTTCATCCGGAAATATTGGCCATAATGTGAAATGTAGTTGAGGATAAAACCTCATGATCTTATTGCGGGTAACGGAGGGCTTTAGGTGTAGGATAAGGAGGTGGAGGAAGCATGGTGTTACCAACATTTGGTAGAAATGAGATTTCTGTGTGTGTGTGTATTCTAAATGTTCCAATCCGTATGTTTTATTCTTGTATTGCAGTAAGCCGGGACGCTCTACTCACTGGGTTCTTGATAATACAACTGAAAGTATGGTGAACGGTAATCGCTTCATGGTAATCTTATAATACAACCAACTTAAGATTAAAGAAAGCCGTATTGTACATTGCATTGGTTATTCATTTATTTATTTATTTTGTAACCTAAACTTAAGCAACCAAAACCTGGTATTAAGATAGCAATAGACCGAGACCACGTACTTATGGAAGACAATTGTTCAAACTTTTGTTGAATGTTAAAGAGCTTGTCTTCCATAAGGAGTTGTCTCCAGTTAAGATTGATAAAATAAACGCCAATCAACTGAGTCAACTCAGCTCTAATAAGTACATTATATACATCATATGTCATATAGCTCGGAAGATTTGGCAATAGTAACAAGCTCTATTTTCTTTTTGTTTTTAATATATTTTTCCGTTTCGTGAATGACATTTAAAAACGGTTTCAATCACATCACCAAAAAAAAAAATAGGTTAGTCGACTAAATAGGAAGTCAGAAAGCTGATCGAATTGTTTGTTCTTTTATTTCATCACAATCTGTTGGTCGTCTTGAGTTTGGCCTTAAGCCGAAGAATGATCTCCAATGTGAAGGTCAATCTGTTCTTGTTTATTGCGTAATAGATCTTCAAGTTAGAATAATTTAGAATAAGCTTCACAACTAATGTTAACGTTTTTGGTAAATAAAAATGGTTGGATCCATGGGAACATTTACACAGAGTCTTTTAGAACTTTTGGTGTTTTTTTTAAGAAAAATACCAAACCAAGAGAGATTATCGTGTATAATTATGTTGGATATCAAATATGTCAGAGTTAACGCCCCCTTCAGGAAAACACTTTTAAGAAAAGCTTTTTGGTACACTAATGGACCTCATTCACCAATTGTAAATAAACACATTTAACTACGTCATAACATTGATAAAATAATTAAAATTACGTATCACGTGACAGCCTTACGTATTGCGTAATTTGTATAGAACATATAGAAAAAATGTTGTTGTTTACGTTTGGTGAATGAGGTCCATTGAATATTACTACTTTCGTACCTTCGATTCCTTTATGCCCTTAACAATTCCTAATTGCACTTAATTGCTGAGACCGTTTTGCTAATCATAAGTGTCGAATCATCAAAGTGTTTCTAAACAGTCCGCACTGACTTTTGAGTTCCGTTACAATTATGAAGTATGGTAATTAGAATTGAAAAAACGTTAAGCTCGTTCAAGACTAAAATAACATTTATTTACTGAAGTTTCTATAGAGTTACATTTACGCTATATCCTTAACAAGAATGTATGCAAGAAAATATGGAGTCAATGGTATTAATTTCTGAGAATTATGGACCTAGTGTTTTAAAAACAACGCACACTAAAATTCTATGATCATATTAAAAGGTCTTCAGGACTGGCAAAGACCTTCCTTCAGGGAACAGTACAAGGAAAAAGAAGAGACTGACAGAGAAAGCGATGGGAAGATAACATAAATGAATGAAAGGATCTGCCATTAAGGGAGATTCTGTCTGGGGCAAAAGACATAGAGGAAAGAAGAAGGACATTCAACAGATCCTGTGCTTCAACGGTCCAACAGACTCAAG
>JADKLZ010000003.1:13811204-13822848 GCA_021533235.1 Biomphalaria straminea | reverse complement strand
TGTGCTTCAACTGTCCAACAGACTCAAGTACAGGTGTGTGGATGTCAGCAATAGAAGAAGAACATTCAACAGATCTTGTGCTTCAACGGTCCAACAGACTCAAGTACAGGTGTGTGGATGTCAGCAACAGAAGAAGGACATTCAACAGATCCTGTGCTTCAAAGGTCCAACAGACTCAAGCACAGGTGTGTGGATGTCAACAATAGAAGAAGAAATGTCCAAGCAGAAGTGGGATGATCTAAAAAAAAAACGTGTTGAATCATTTTGGAGTTTAGGTCATTTCATTTTTGTCTGGCCAATAGAGAACCAAGAGTCAATTATTTTCTTTACATTGTCATTGTTTGCTCTTTTGTTATGTAAAACATTGTAAATCTTCTACTAATTACAAATTTGAAAGCGAATCACTTCAAGTTGATCTATTGACGTAATTGGAAATACGTTTTTATAAAAAAAAAAATCTCTTGAAAAAAAACAAAGTGATTCGGTCACAGAAAAATAAGCAAATATACACAAAAAAATGTTTATCTAAGGGGAAGAACTACGCATTTACAAATGTATCTCTTAATAATGTACAAGTTATTTTCCTTATTCGATACCAAACAAAATAATTAATTAATTGAATGGTTACTTTTGATGCTTGTCTTGTTAGGTTAACGTTTCACCTTGATCCGAAATTGAGTGTGGGAGAAATAACGTTTAGAAACTTTTTTACCAGACAGACAGACACAGCTTTGAACATTTTGAAATTATTATTTTACATCTCGATATTTCATAGAAATGTTGTTTACATTAAACGCAATATCAGAGATGGTCTGGTGTTCTATAAAGCCGAAATAAGACTCTTCCTTCTGTCTCAAATATAACCTCACGGTCTATGTAAGAAGTATTGACATAAGACTTTTCCTTCTGTCTCAAATATAACCTCACGGTCTATGTAAGAAGTATTGACATAAGACTTTTCCTTCTGTCTCAAATATAACCTCACGGCCTATGTAAGAAGAATTCTAACGGTCTTTTGCAGTTGTCCAGAAAACATACAGGCTGAGCGTCTCATTATAAAGTTTTTTGGGAGATTCTTCCTCCCTGGGAACTATTAAAGACTGATTTTGTTACACTGGCATCACGTGTTATGTATAGATGCCTTATCTAATGCAGCTGTCCAACTCTAAGCATCCGCATTACCGTTCGCCACATCATGGAGTCTTGGAGTTTCATTCCCAAAATTTAAACCAGAACATTGGAGAAAATCTCGCTGGAAGCTTTGTCGACTTTCTTATTAGTACCCACGTCCAGAGACCAAAAGGAAATTTAGGAGAACCACTGCATTTGTGAGGATTGACAGGAGATAAAGACTCTTAGTCCTTCAAACTCTCACTTCAAAGGCAGCCAGGCGATTCGCCATCTCTCTCAATTATTTCTACCTCACATGTATCAAAAGGATCTTCTGCATTTTAGAATTTTACAGTAATTTGTGTTGGAATTACCGGTTCAATGTTTCTGATTCAAATGACGTCCATAAACTAAAACGTTTAGCTCACAGTAGCTGTGTCAGCAGATTTGTTCACCTCGAAATGCGACAGTTTCTCTGTATCAGTAAAAAGTCCTCGTCAGCGTAAATCTATAAGTCATCAATATAGTTGTAGTTCAGCTCAGATATCTATAACAATTACTAGCAAACTTACAATGTAATGGTATTGAAGGAATAACATTATGAATAATAACAACCTATTACAGAACAGTAAAGCCCCTTTTGTTTTCTGCGTTAATCTGAGACATATGCTAAACAGCTTCATACAATGAAACCTTTGTCACTTACTAAATAATGATTGACATACTCATAAAGGGAAATAGTCTGTATTATTTTATTTTAATAAATGCGGCTATTGTTTGTTTTATTTTTTTTTTGGTCATTATAACAGATCAATCGATAAATCAATTTCTAAGATTACGTCCCTTAGATTGCAAGCAAGTGTAATTATTACTTTTGACTCTTGCAAACTCTACGGTGACAGATTTTCTACACCCAGTTGGCTACATGAAAGAACATTTGCCCGTCATTGGTCGCTGTAAAATGAGATAATAATGTTTTCAATATAACACGATACCTGCTAGGATGATAATTGGTTACTGAAGATTCTAGAAAACTGCTGCAGTTCTAAGGTCTTATAAATATCTATTGGATCTGTTTACCAAGAGAACATGGATACCTGAATAACATGGATACGTGGATAACAAGGATACGAACAGCATGTTTCCACATGGATCAGGGATCAGTACCCTTGAATGTCTGAGAAACAATTAAGAAATCAAGTCCACTTTGTTTTCTTTTATAAGTTGGCCGTTGTCCCCAGAGATTTTGATGATATATGGATGAATAAGAAGTTTTTAACCAAAAGTCTGGGAAGATAGGATAAATGAAAGAGAGGCTCAGTGGTGTTGCCAACCCTTAATGTTTATAATTTGGTGGATAATCAGTTTGCTTGCCCTTAACACAGTGTAATCAATAAGAGGTTATGTCCCAGTCCTATCGGGGAAGAGAAATCTATCGTGTTCGCAAAATACAGAAAAAAGAAACATTTAAATTTTTGTTATAGCCGTCCAAATGTACATTTTTATTTGTTCAGGAAGTGACATAAAAAACTCATTATAAAACGTTCTACTGCTGTGTTTTATTTTGTTTTTAATTTTTGTCCGACTGCCAACGAAACAAACATTAAGGGGGAAAAAGTTCTCAAGACTCTGGAAAGAGTTTATGGCATTTCTAGGTCAAGGTCTAAGTCTACGTATATGGCTAGGGCATTTCATTAGAAATGAACCATTTTTATTTCTTGACATATTAATAAATGCTCAACTTCCAAAAAGTTGAGAACTTTTGCTACATTTATTTCAAAGTTTCATGTATTTACAGACATCTTGTAGAAGTCAAATTCTCCATAATTCTCCATACATTCAAAGGTTCATGAATATTTTGTCAGAAATGCGGAGCAACAGAATACAAATTGTCGACTACCACTTCAGAAGTAACAAGATTACAAAGAGAGTTTGTGTGATACACAAACTCAGAGGCGGCCCCCGTCGGAGTCGGATCCCTGTCAGATCCGCTTTGATCTCTCGCTGCTAAAAGTTCATTTAAAAAAAAGTATATCAAAGATAAACGACAGAAATATACATCTTCCGTGCTTTGATCTCTCAACGGGGGGCCGCCTCTGAGTTTGTGTATCACACAAACTCTCTTTGTCGCTGCTAAAAGTTCATTTAAAAAAAAGTATATCAAAGATAAACGACAGAAATATATATTTTCCGTGCTTTGATCTCTCAACGGGGGCCGCCTCTGAGTTTGTGTATCACACAAACTCTCTTTGTCGCTGCTAAAAGTTCATTAAAAAAATATATCAAAGATACACGACAGAAATATACATCTTCCGTGCTTTGATCTCTCAACGGGGGCCATCTCTGAGTTTGTGTATCACACAAACTCTCTTTATCGCTGCTAAAAGTTCATTTTAAAAAAAATATATCAAAGATACACGACAGAAATATACATCTTCCGTGCTTTGATCTCTCAACGGGGGCCGCCTCTGAGTTTGTGTATCACACAAACTCTCTTTATCGCTGCTAAAAGTTCATTTTAAAAAAAAGTATATCAAAGATAAACGACAAAAATATATATCTTCCGTGCTTTGATCTCTCAATGGGGGCCGCCTCTGAGTTTGTGTATCACACAAACTCTCTTTGTCGCTGCTAAAAGTTCATTTAAAAAAAAATATATCAAAGATACACGACAGAAATATACATCTTCCGTGCTTTGATCTCTTAACAGGGGCCGCCTCTGAGTTTGTGTATCACACAAACTCTCTTTATCGCTGCTAAAAGTTCATTTTAAAAAAAAGTATATCAAAGATAAACGACAAAAATATATATCTTCCGTGCTTTGATCTCTCAACGGGGGCCGCCTCTGAGTTTGTGTATCACACAAACTCTCTTTGTCGCTGCTAAAAGTTCATTTAAAATAAACAACAGATCTTATTTAGTGCCCCAGCGGTCAAAATATACATCTTCCGTGCTTTGATCTCTCAACGTTAGCCTTGTAAAGCCGATGTTCAAGGCAACTGCCACACCTCTTTTATGAGTTGATTTTTTTTTTTTTTTTTTAGGAAACCTCAGCTTTTTAGCTTTGGACATCAGTTGTCGAGCTGTTTACATCCCAGGGATCCTTGGGCTTTTGCCTCTTTTCTTTGCCTCTTTTTTGGGCTCTGCCTCTTTTTCGGGCTGTTGGCCTCTTTTTGGGCTTTCATTTTTTTTTTTTTTTTTTTCCTTTCTTCCTTTTTTTTTTTCCTTTTTTTTTTTAAAAAAAAAAACAAATTTCTATTTCTATAAGTAAGCTTACATTATTTGGTACTGTTAATAACAATATAAATACATATATTTAAATGGAAAACATGTCAATAGAATGAATGCATATAAGTAACAAGTAATAAGCAACAGATGTACAAGAAACAGTTTAAAGATCTTTTCACCAGTGATAACAATATGTTTGTAGATTATACTACTTGAACAAAGGGATGAATATCACGAACATACTTTCTCATACTTTTGGTATGTTTGTAGATTGGTGTCATTTAAAATTTTTGGCTCTCCCTTTTTGACAATTTTTCATTGTCTCCCTTGAGACCAGGGACACTACTCCCTCCTCACCAAGGTGACAATTCCGTCTGTTAGAGTCAGAATTTGGGGAGTTCTGCTTCATTTTTGAAAAGTCTTCATTCTGACGTTAGTGTTGTGGGGTGGTAATATTTCAGTTCTTAGTTTCGTGATATATAACTGTGGTGTACGTGTTTTGCTTATAATGTTTGACAGTATGATATGTAACAAAATTTCTTTCTAAGTTTCGTTAAATGTAGATATAGGAAATATGTAACATAGATAGGTTAAGGATAAAATGCAATAGCATAAACAAACATGGTTCTAGAGTCAGTGAAATGTTGGAAAATTTTTTAAACATTCACTTAGTATAATACTATAAAAATAATAATACTATTGTAATTCATTGTTTTTATGGAATAGATGATATGTCCAAACTGTCTGGCGATTGTTTTATTCTTGTAATCACCCTTGGGACAGATCCTAGTTCTCCAAGCGTTGTCCTTGTACGTACGTTAGTTCAAAAGTAAAAGAGTTCTTTTCTCTTAGATCACGTGTACAAAGGAACGTAACCAGGGAAAAAACAAATTAGTCTTGTAGAGGTGTTACTTCTCGTCAAGAAAAAAACAGTTCTTGGGTAATTTTCCGTTAAAAGGGTCCTTACACGTTTACGTGCTCACATAAACATTAATTAATATATTACTTAATAACAAATTAAATGTCACGGTGAAGTAAAAAAAAAAAAATGAACAGAGCTGGGGTTTAGCAGGTTTATGAAGTACATTAATTTAAACACTTTTAAAAACTGATATTATCTATTCTATGTTCAATTGTTTTCCTAAATATTAAGTCTAACTTATTGGGATGTACAGATATATTATCATGAACAACTTTAGTTATACTGCGCCAAACTAGACTTCTGTATTCTGAAACTATTATTAAATTAAAGATATGAGTCTTTTTACATATTATAGGTAACTTGTTAAGAACAATAGCTAAGTTAAGATTAACATTACATTTACAATTTGCATTCAAAAGGTCTCTCATAGTACTTCTGACATTCTCGAACATTTTACATTGTAAGAACAAATGATTTTCATTGTCCCCATTCTCTGCATGACATAAGGCACATGTGTGTACATTTCTCTTCTTAAATTTAATTGGGGTCATATTGTAAGTTAGCCTGTAGGCCACCTCCTTCGCTTTGGGTGTTATGTTTTTGTTGTGTAAGTGCGTGAATGTGTCTGTATATGTGTTGACTGTTATTCCTAGTTCTCTCCCCCACTTTATTCTGATTTTTAAATTTTCTTTGAGTTTGTTTCTAAGTGCTGTGTAGATGTCTTTGGATGTGTGGTGTATTAAATGTTCATTGTTTTGTAAATGTCTAGCTAGTGATCTGTAGAAAGGGTGAGTGTGTGTGCCTAAAAAAATGGGGGTAGTTGTTTTGGATGGGAAGAATTTTGTTTAGCCTCAGGCCGAAATAGTACAAGGTTAAGGGGAATTTTTCGGGGGACCTAACTACTTTTCCTAAATATTTTAACCTTTGTACTTTTATTTTTGTATTTATGTCTTGTAGGCTAATCCCACCGTCTTTTTTGTCTTGAATTAGTGTGTTGTGTTTTATGTTTGTGATTGTATTTCTGAAAATGTATTTCCTAATTATTTTGTTTATTTTGTCTATGAAGTTGGGAGGTGGCTCTACAGCGTTGGTCAGGTAAAGGACTTTGGGTGTAATTAAGCTGTTGGTTAAAATGGCTCTGCCAAAAATGGTGGATGATGTGTGTCGAAATAATTGTAAAATGTTTTTTGTCTTGTCAATAATAGCTTCCCATTGTTTCGTCACGTAGTGTGTCGGGTCTCTGGTCCACACGATGCCGCATATTTTTATTTCTGTCTCTATTCTAAACCCGTGAGTTTTGTTTGGGGGGACCTCCCACCTCCCCAGGGACATGATGGAAGATTTGGAAAAATTAATTTTGGACCCGCTCGCCTTCCCAAATAGTGTAAATTTCTCTATCATCTTTTTAACATCTTTTTCTGAGGTGGGAAACAGGGTGGTATCATCTGCATATGCTTTGATTTTAACTAAGGGGGTGGGGCCCGGGATTTTAATGCCTACTATTTCTGAGTCTAATCTTATACTTTCTAACAGGGGTTCCAGGCAGAGGGTGTATAGGAAGGGGGATAGGGGACACCCTTGCCTGACTGATCTTCTTATGGGGATCCTATCACTAAGTTTTTGGTTTATGATCAGTTGGCTTGCGGCATCTGTGTAGACTAATTTGATGTATTTCGTTAGTGTCTCGTCTATGTTAGTTTTGTCTAGTACTTTAAAAAGGTAGTCGTGGTCAATTCTGTCAAATGCTTTCTCTTGATCAACGGACATGAGGGCTGCCTTTAAGTCCTTGTCCTTGCAGTAATAAATAATGTCTCTTAAAAAGTGGTTTAGTTCGTCAATATTCTTGTCAGGGTTACTGCAGTATTGGTCTTGTCCTATTAGGAGTGGGATTATGGGTTTTAGTCTTAGGAAAATCATTTTGGTCATAAGTTTGTAGTCTGTGTTTAATAGGGAAATTGGTCTGAAGTCGCTAGGTGAGGTGTTATTTTCGGGTTTTTTGGGTAGTAGAGTAATGTATGCGAGGTTAAAGTCTTTTGGTGTCTGTCCTTTCCCTAACATGTCTGTGTATAGTTTTATCAGTAACGGTCCTATTTGGGGGAAGAAGGCTTTGTAAAATTCGTATGTTAAACCGTCGGGACCTGGGGATTTGTCGTTTTGGGTCATGTCTAGGGCAGCCCTCAGTTCCGCTAGAGTGAAGGGTCTGTCTGCGGTTTCTTTGTCTGCGTCTACTATTGTTTTAACATTGTTTAAGAAAAAATTCTGTGCGTCTGCTGCTGTCGGTTCTTTCTTGTATATTTCTCTAAAAAATTTGCAAAATATATCATTTATCCGTTTGTGGTCTTGTGTTTCTTCTCCGTCAGTGTCTTTTATTGTTGTAATTGTCCTGTCTTTCTGTACATTCTGTTCTGCCGATAAATATAGTTTGTTTGGTGATTCCGATAAACTTGGGTACTTGCATCTGATTTCTGCCCCTTTATATTTATACTTATATATGTCTTCTAACTGTCCTTGTAGTTCTATTTTGTCAATGTCGTTCGTTGTTGTTTGTAATCTGTCTCTAAGTCTTGTCTCTTCGTCTTTTAATTTTTTACTTTTAATCTTTGCTAAAACTATCACTTGTTGTTTAATGGACTCTTTGAGTACCGGCCACATTTTTATAATTTCCCCTTCGTTTCCCTCTTCTCCTATGCAATTCTGGATCGTGTCTGCGATAGATTTTTGGATTTGCGGTTCTTCAAGCAGACTTTTGTTAAATTTCCAAAAATTTCGTTGTTTTTTAACCTCCTTATTCTCTCCCCCTATTTTAACTAATACTCCTTTGTGGTCTGTGTAAGTCAATGTCTCGTCCAGGTGTTTTATTTCGTTAATTTGAATGTCGTTTGGTGTGTAAAAACGATCCAGTCTAGTCTCCACTGGGTGTGTGCTATGTTTCATTGTAGTATCCTTCCCCTTTGGGTACACTCCCCTGTAAGCGTCCCCTATTCGATGTTGAACTTTTATCTCTTTGAGATAGTCGTTAGTTTGAGTTTGGGTTTGAGGGGGTGGACCCTGCGTGTTCGTGTGTTTCCTGTCTAATTGCGTTTCTATGTAGTTGAAGTCCCCACCTAATATTATTTTTTCCCCTACGTGTTTGCTGTGTAGCTCTTCGCTCAGAGTTTTAAAAAACAAAGGCCTTTCTGCACTCTGAGCTGGAGCGTAAATGTTCACTAGAGTGTATGCGTGTTTTTGTGATTCTACCTTAACTATGACTACCCTACCGTTATTTTCTGTGTGTGTGTATGTAACCTTGAATCTGTTAGATGTCTGTAAAATAGCTGCCCCTCTTTTATTCTGCCCTAAACTAAAGTACCCACCCGCAAAACCCATGTCTGATGTGATTTTCATTGCCTGGTATCGTGTGTGCGTGTTTGTCTCTTGAACATATATGAAGTCTGTTTTATAGGTGTTGGCTAAGTGTACTAAATATTTGTGTTTGTTCTTTAAGCTTCTGATATTTAGAGAGAGAATTGTGATGTCTGCCATGTCTGCGTGTGGGTGGGTTGTTGTGTGTGCGTGTTAACATTCTATCGTATTCTATGAGTGCGTGTTTGTGTGTGTCTGTGTGTGGTCCACTATTTTGATTTGCTTTTTGTGTTTATGAACTGGAGTGTGTGCCAGGGTCATCCCCCTCATCTATGATCAATTGGCCTGGGGAATCGGGAAACTCCACTTCCCTCTCTCCCTCCTCTCTCGTTTCGCCCTCCTCCTCCACCTCTACCTCACCGCACTGGCCGTCAGACAGTGAAGAGGAGGAGGACGATAGGGTCCTCTTTCTGTTTACTTGGGTCGGAGTGTCAGGCTCCGACCTTACTTTTTCTTCTGGTTTAAGTCTTTTGTGGGAGTTTGACCCTCCCGCGCTCCCTCCTCTTTCTACCTTTTTGGGGGAGGGGGCTGGTTCCTTATCCTTACCAGTTCCTCCCTGCCCATCTGAGGCCTTCCTCCTCCTCTCCACTACCCTAAATCCCTCCTCTTCCCCCGACCCACCCTCCTGGGTACTCTTTGTACTCCCTCCTTTTAGGGCCGTAGCGTATGATGTTTTGGGGGGTTCTGGGATCTTTACCCCTTCTTTTCCATTACCCCTAGGGGTGTTTCTGGTTGGGCACTGGTTTGACCAATGGTCTTCCTTCTGGCAGTGCCAGCACTGTTGTCTCCTCCCCGGGGTTGTAATGAGTACTTTATATGTTCTCGGGTCATCCTCGTACCTGAGCTGTATGTAATGGGGCAGCTCAGCTCCCTTCCTCGGTCTGATCCAGCTGACCCACTTGTCTGTCCCATCTATTTTGTGGGCCTCTGCTTTGGAGCCATCCTCCGCCATACTATTGACAATTTCTTCCATTTTGGACTTAGAGATGCGGGGGGACACCCAGTGGAGGGTGATTTTGATCTTTTCTTCTTCCAGGGTGGTCACCTCCACCCTGAAAGTGTCTTCCTTTCCGAAGGTTCGTCCCAGTATCTTTCCCCTCACCGCGGGTGAGGAGACGCCGAGAAACCACAAATACGGGTTCTCGAACCGGTACAGGGGACCCACCTCTCCGGCCTGAGCCCCAAGGCGGCAACGATGGTCGCCATCGAGGCTCTGACTGCCCCCTGTCCGGATAGTTTGAGAAGAAGGGTCCCCGGAGGATGGACGAGGCCTCCCTCCAGATCCTTCTTCTCAATCGTGAATGTCTTAATAGACATGTTAGTAAACAACAAAGTTAAGAAATTAAAAAAAGGTAAACAGAAAATGAATAAAAAATAGTGTGCTCCTTACACAGAAAAACACAGAACAACACTTAATATCCAAATAGAATCAAAACACAATGAAGAGTAACGAAATCTAAAAACATCCAACGATGAAAAGCAACACCTCTTTTATGAGTAGATTACTTTACGAGTAAATACTGGTATGTTACTCGTATGTTGGAACAACAGAAAATGTGAAATCTTGTGCAGTATATTAGATTATTAATTGTCTTAAAGTAGGTTTCATTTATATTGCATACTAATTAGGTTTTTTCTCTTTAAATACTGTTTGCATAAAATATTTTTAAAAATTAGATTTTGAGCTTTTAGAAAAAAAAAAAGTAGCCGTTGCATCAGAACTTTGAATGCTCTATATTATCGTGATGTCAGATTTTCATTTTCTCTTCTACTTTCTGAGCACTAAACGGGACGGACGGACGGACAGACAGACAGACAGACAGACGGACAGACAGGCCACACAAAACTAATAGCGTCTTTTCCCCTTTCGGGGGCCGCTAAAAACTTCTTTGATTCAACAATTGTACCGATGTGTACACAATCTATACACATGTCTGTCAAAGCGTGTCATTTGATTGTAGTCTAGCAGTGTACAACTTACTTGACTCTAAAACATTTGAGGACAATGATGTGGGCGTTATCTACTGGAGTCAATCAAGCGAGACTTCCAATTTCATCTACAAATTATATATTGCGCCGACTAATAGAAGCCTAGATGTTTCGTGCGTTGCATACGGTTATTCAGTGATTGAACTGTTTCAGACTTCAGAAACTGAATTGAAACATGTTTTATCTGTTGCTTAGTTGCAGTTATCAGTGAGACGTTTTCTAGATTATTTTTTTTCAGGAAACAATTGCAACATGTAGGTGACAATAATAACATCACATTATTGCGCTTTGAAATTGTTAGAGGGATGTGTGATTAAATAGCTTAAACCGCTTGGCCAATCAAGGAGGGACTCCATTGGAACCCCGAATCGAGTTGAGGTGTGTTTACTGAAGCCTTCTTCCAGAGAGCGTGAACCATATAAAAATGTTCGTGATTTAGCATGAAGTATGCGCTATACAAAAGCAATTCATTTAAAAACAACTAATGGTGCACTCGGAGGCGCGGTGGCTGAGCGGTAAAGCGCTTGGCTTCTGAACCGGAGGTCCCGAGTTCGAATCCTAATGTAAAAAAGGGGAATTTTATTTCGGGATCCTTGGGCGCCTCTGAGTCCACCCAGCTCTAATGGGTATCTGACATTAGTTGGGGAAAAGTAAAGGCGGTTGCTCGTTGTGCTGGCCACATGACACCCTCGTTAACCGTAGGCCACAGAATCAGATGACCTTTACATCATCTGCCCTATAGACCACATGGTCTGAAAGGGGAACTTTACTTTTTTTACTTTTTTAATGGTGCACTGACGCTACAGAATACATGCGTTAGATTCAATCAATGATCACACTACACAATCCATGTTATATTCAATCAATGATCACACTACACAATCTATGTTATATTCAATCAATGATCACACTACACAATCCATGTTATATTCAATCAATGATCATGCTACACAATCCATGTTATATTCAATCAATGATCATGCTACACAATCC
>JADKLZ010000003.1:13795951-13809034 GCA_021533235.1 Biomphalaria straminea | reverse complement strand
TAGTAGTAGTAGTAGTAGTAGTAGTAGTAGTAGTAGTAGTAGTAGTAATATATTAATATCTATATATATAATTCTCAAAGTCGACAAAAGTACAAAGTTCAAACAAGCAACAAGTAAATAGGGAAGATCCCATGGTGTGAATGGAAAATGGTTTATCCCAATCCGCACTATTTTCATTCACAAAATAGCATAGCATAGAGGAGCATTTTGTGAATGAAAGTGGTGTATATAATTCTCTTCTTCTCAATTTGTCATAATATTAAAAGTATTTCCAGATTATATTGTGTCGTAAGACTCTTTAAAGACTCTTTAAACTAGAACGACAATACACAGATAGAGTCTGCTCTCAGGTTTGACTTTAGAAGTACTTTAATTAATATCACAAATTACGTTAAAATAATAATTTCACTTCCATTTTCAATTTTTATCTATATCCGGATATTTTTTTTTTACTTTACTTTTACTTTACAAAAGATTTTAATAATTTCCGGAGATTTCCATGACTTTTTCGTAGGCCTATGTTTAATAACATTTCAGGAGATTTCCAGGGGCTCCTGATAAATCAAGAGGCCGCGGGAAATATGTTATATATTATACAATGGTTTAATTTAATAATTTATACACTAAAAAATTAGCATGGGTCCAAAGAAGTGCGGAACCCACCGCATATGTTGCAGTGCCTAAGGCCTTCCCTGCAAAATAGCGGCGTATGCTATGCCGCCGGTCGACTAGTTAATTAACGAGACCAGCAAAAAAAAAAAAACGTTTTGCTTTGTTTCGTGCGAATTTAATGAATTTTTAAAATTACTCCCTTATGAAGCTAATAACTTTTTAGAAGAAAGATTACTTCGCTCTCAATACCTAATGAATTTAAAAAAAAAAGATTTTGTTTTAAACCCATCACATTTCCGCCCCCCCCCCCCCCTTTTTTTTTTCCGAAAATTCTACGTTGGTGATATAGATCCAGACTTAGAAACATTTAAAAACTTGATCTAGTTTGAGATAGAGATCTAGTATTGATATTTTAAGTTTAGATACGTATGTATATTGTCACAAATCATTTCTAGCAGTTCATCTAATGATTTGTACAGAGAACCATGCGTACAAAATTCATTAACGTCTATTCGATTATTGAAAGTCGGTGTGGAAATATCCGCTGACGTCGCGTCCAAATTTAAGAATATATTTATTATTATAACGGTCAAACCAAATTTTTCACTGTGTAAAATTTTTTTCTTAAAGATTTACCTGTTACCTGTTACCTGTTACCTATCCCTTAGTCTAATGGACCGTTGGAGCACCAAGCAAGACTTGTAGACCGTCCTTTCTTCATTCCTCTCTATCCTTTGCTCGTCCATTCTTTTATATTGTCTTCTCATCGCTTGTTCCCTGGAGGGAGATCTTTGCAAGCCGCGAAGATCTTGTTATATGGCCATAGAGTTTTAGCTTGCGTTTTTTTCACAGTAGTTAGCAGGTCATCACGTTGTCCGATCGCTGCAGTAACCCTGTCTCTAATCTTCTGGTTTGTGACGCGGTCTTTAAATGTGATGCCTAGGATTCTTCTGTAGATTTACATCAACTGTCAAATTTCTAAGAAAAATAGAGCCGTTTTTTTTTAATCCATGTCCACACACCGAGCAAATGTTGCGAGCGAATCAGAGGAATTGATGAGTTGTAGAATACGCTTGCAATGGGTAAAGCGTGTGGTCAGAATGAAACATTAAAATAGAACCTGAACTCCAAAATAGAATTATATTGTTTAAAAGACAAGATATCCGCAAATATAAACGACAGGTATTATGACAGTCAAATCAATTCAAAACGCCACTGTGGTTCTGAAAATGTGTTTGACTATATGTTTGATAATTCGTTCGACTACATGATGGATTCTATGTTCAACTGATTGTAAATAATATGTTAAATCAGCCGACTCTTTGTTACATAATATGTCCGACGGATTGTCGAAGGATTGTTAGACGGTTTGTCTAACTGTTTATTTATATCTTTACTTCTTGTATAATTTGTTTATTTCATGGTTTGTGGGATTAGATATCCAATGTTTGTCTGAAGCATCTTGTATTTAAATTAAATATTTGCCATTTGTGTTTTACATCAATAACATTTCCTCTTTCCAAACCTTAAAAAAATAAATTGCTGTCAAATCTCCTCTTTTTATTGTTTATTCTATATGTTTCTAAAAGGTCGCAATAAGTAAACACGAGAGTCCCAGACAACAGCAAATTGACATGGCCAAAGCGGTTGTTAGTTTCAAGTCTATTCAAGTTCTAAGTTTATTGACCATGGCGATCGTTGGATTCCCACAGACAGCGGAGGCCAGTGTCTATATCACAACCACAGCAACTGCTCAGACTAAAACCGCTTACACAGGCGTAGCTTACAACACCAGCTTCTCAACCACAAGCTTTGTTGTGGCCCAGTTTCTTGGCATCCCTTACGCCCAACCTCCTACGGGAAGTAAAAGGTTCGCTAAACCTGTTCTCAACACCCCAGCTTTAGGTTCGTACGACGCCAGCAAGTTGGGAAACACCTGCCCTCAGATAAACTCCGGCGACCCGTGCATTGCCAGTTTAACTCCCTACATGAATGAGGATTGTTTGTATCTCAATATCTACGTCCCCTTGCCCAACACGACAGCGGACGATGTCCAGTCTGGGGTCAACATGACGCTACCCACTGGACAAAAATACCCGGTCCTCTTTTACATTCACGGAGGCGGCTATTACCTCGGGTCAGGGAACTGTTATGACGGAACGAATCTGGCAGGGCTTGGTGAGGTCATTGTTGTCACTTCCAATTATCGGTTAGGAATTCTGGGCTTTATGGCCACTGGCGATGACGTGATTCCGGGAAATTTAGCTTTGTGGGATCAGTGGACAGCGCTTAGGTGGGTCAACCAGAACATTGCAGCTTTTGGGGGTGACCCAAATCTTGTGACCATTGGAGGACACTCTGCAGGCGGTATTATTTCGACCCTTTTGGCTATGTTCCCACAGGACACGCCTGAACTATTCCAGAGAGTCTTTGCGCTAAGCGGAAGTGCGCTGATGCCCAAGACATACATGCGTGATGAGTACAACACTGCGTTAACAGTCGCTAACGATCTAGGGTGCAATATTCAAGGACAAGGCAAAAGCGCAGAAATCAAAGTCTGCTTGATGGGCATGTCCACTTCACAACTGATCCAAGGAAAATTTACAGCGTTAACACCTATGTCTTTTCCGCTAGAAACATCAATAAGCGAACCCTTGGTACCAAGATCTACATATTTCTTATCTCAAGCCCTTTCTAAGTACAGGTCAAAGACTCTCTCCGTTCCTGCAGCTTTTTACAAGAAAGATTTGTTTTTGGGGACCAGCCAAGAGGATGGAGTTGTCTTCTATACTCTAAGGGAATACTTTTTGGCGAACGCATTGCTAAATACGACTTTATTTACTGTAGTACCTTCAAGGACCGTCTCTCTAAGTGACTTTAAACAGATCGTGTTTGAGATGTTAGCCAACACATTTACAGATAACATTGACGACTACAAAGTGGAAATCGATTCCATAATGGATCGATATATCCAGTGGGAGAAACCAAACGACCTGGTCCTGCAAAGCATGAAACTTGTGGACATGCTCACTGACTTCGGATTTGTCATTCCCTATGCAGACACCGCCCTGGCTCATGTCTTGGGCCCCATCATAGACTCGGCTGGCACAGGAGGGAAAACATTTATGTACCAATTCTCAAAGGCGTATACCAATGCGGAAACCAAAATGTTGATCAATTTTTTTGAGGGCACCGAACACGACGCTGACATTCCCTACTTCTTCGGTTTTGTTTCCCGAAGTGACGACATCGCCTTGTCCAAGACCTTTATGTCCTACGCCATCAATTTCATCAAAACCGGGTTAGTAGCAGCTTATACTTACTACTTTATATCAAATAAACCAACTATATAAAGAGATAGGGGGGGTTGAGTGCTAGGCCTTGTCCTAGGGTGTTGGGTTCGAATCTCGGATACAATATCTAGTGCGATCCTGAATCCACCAACTCTAATAGGTACCTGACATTAGACGGAGAAAGTAAAGGTGGTAGGTCATCATCCGCCCTATAAATAGCAAGCTTTGAAAGGAGTAGGTCCTACTTTACTTTGATATTAAACCGGTGACTTTATACAGATTACAGAACTACCATTTATATACCGGTATTACACCCTCATAACATAAACCCTATACAATAGGAATGTTTTCATTATAGAAAGCTTCTTATAGAAACCTCTCTAATTTATAATAGCTGGGCATAAATGCTATTTTGTGTGTGTATTGTTAATTTTATGCTGTTTGTAGTTCAGTTTGGTCCTAGGGTTGATAGAAGTGGATCCTTAAAGTAGATTACAAAAAATTCCCTGTTTTGTTTTCCAGAGATCCTAACGGCCCAGGCCTTGTCCAATGGAAAGAGTTTAACGCCGAGACGCAGCCTTACATGTACATCTCTACCAACACTGTTGAACAGAGGGAATACTTTGCTGCCTCCATTCAACATTTCTGGAACGAGCTCATCCCAAGCTTGAAACAATGCAAGGGCTCGGGCAGCACTGCAGATCGTCTTCAGAACACCGTCCTCGTCTCCGTGGTCACTGTGGCTTGGAGCATCTATCGATTCTTTGTTTGTATAAACTTACTATAAACTATAACTAGGTTATATATATATATATATTCAATTGCTCTACTGTTTGATGTTACTGATTATCTATACATAGAAACGTAAGTTTTGATATTTGCCGTGCTTGTGTGTTAGAGTGTTATTTGTAGACTTCAATGTCACAACAAGAAACCATTACCTCAATGTTTACAAGGATTTATAACACATTACCCTTCATCCAGATGTGTCGATGTGTTTGCTATACATGTATAAGCTATTTCACGATATACAAAATAATCTACATAGTCAAATTTTACTAACAAATTATATATAAAATTGACGAATGTAACATATTTTGATCAGGTAATATGAATTATAATAAAACAAAGATGCACATATTATAACGAAATTATCAGTGACTATAAAGATCTATTTATTTATTAATTGTCTTTTATTTCATGTTTTTTCTAATAAAAAATTGTTAAATTATCTCCCGATCTTTTTTAATAGACACTAACTGAGATATATAGCTGTAAATGTGAAGTTCTTTCCATTTTTGAATGTCTTATGCGTTTTTTAAAATGATTTTTTAAATTTTATCTTCTTGTTATTAAACCTCATATTTAGGCGTAGAGCGACTTTAAAAGAGTTGTCTTGCATTCTGAGCTTTAGAAATAGAGTTGGATGACGTCTATAAGGTACTACATTTCTCCAAATAAGATGAGTTCGGGTCCAATAATGATACACTTAGAAGAATGAGAGACATAGAACACAGTCTAGTATGCACGTTTGGTCTGATAGTTGTATCATTGTTCAGCAAGTCGTCTTGGTCACGTGACTTCAACAGAACGATGGTACTTGACATATAGCATATTGAAATATTTTCTTTACAGTTGGTTTTTCTAAAAGCCAAATACTAAGAAAACTTCCTGCTGACTTGTGTGTAAACGACTGTTCACATGTCTTTCTGTGTTTTGGGACAGGAACCATGAAGTACGTGATCTACTGTTAGTGTTTTTTTTTTTTTTGTGTATTTTAACAAAGCTTATATCGATTCACCCTGCCTGTCTTGTACAATGTTTGTACATACCCAACCTCGGATCAAGCTGAAATTGTGTACATTCTGTTTCTTTTACATGACAAACAAGAATCAATTTAAAAAAAAACAGTTAATTAACTATTGAATTCAAATCCTGGTGAAGACTGTGATTTTTTATTTCAGGATCTTCGGGCGCCTCTGAGTCCACCCAGCTCTGATGAGTACCTGACATTAGTTGGGGAAAAGTAAAGGCGGTTGGTCGTTGTGCTGGCCACATGACACCCTCGTTAACCGTAGGCCACAGAATCAAATGAACTTTACTTCATTTGCCTTGTAGACCACAAGGTCTGAAAGGGGAACTAGATCTGTTAGCAATTTAATTAGATGACTGATCCAAACTAATTGATGAAATTACGCTTAATTGGCTTGATATAGTCTTTGCTTTAATAAAAGTCTGTGTGTGTGTGTGCTTTATTTCTTGTTATTACCATAGAAAAGAATAGAAACTATTCAAAGACATGTCACCAGCTGCGCTAATCAGTGATGTTTTACCCGTCTATAGTGATATTGACATTTTTTTGTTTTATAGGCCATGCCATGTTACTAGATACCGAATGAAGAGAAGCCCAATTTAAAATAGATGCAGAGCAGTTTGATGACTAAGACTAGAACAGTGATGCCCAAAATACGGTCCCCAAGCCACATGCGGCCAGTGACGTGGTTTTATCCGCCCTCGGAAACGTCGACACAAAGTAAGGAAAATCACCCCCTTTTTTTTTTAGCGGCCCCCGAAAGGGGAAAAGACGCTATTAGTTTTGTGTGGCCTGTCTGTCCGTCCGTCTGTCTGTCTGTCTGTCCGTCCGTCCCGTTTAGATCTCAGAAAGTAGAAGAGAAAATGAAAATCGGACATCACAATAATTTAGATCATTCAAAGTTCTGATGCAACGGCTACTATTTTTTCTAAAAGCTCAAAATCCAATTTTAAAAAATCACTTATGCAAGCAGTTTTTAAAGAGAAAAACCTAATTAGTATGCATTATAAACCTGACCTAATTTAAGACAATAATTTTATAAATTTCATTTTATTTCAAACTTATATTTGTTGGAACACATACTGATTTACTATCTAAGTAACAAACCCGAAAAGAGGCCTAATACCTAAGGATTACTGGGGCACTACATAAGATCTGTCAACCTTCTATCTACATTCTTATCTGTTATTTGTCTTTGATATAATTTCATTCGGATGTTCTTTCTGAAAATATTGAAACCTGCCTGGGTGGACCAGTTTGGCGGCCGATTTTAAGTTTGTGTTTCCACACAAACTGTCTTTGTAACCTTGTTTAAAGTTGAAAACTGTATCTTGACCTACGTTATGACCTCACTTTTTCTGTGATGAGTTGTTACCATGGCCTTTAACCTTTGTACGTTATGAAATGGGAGACCCGAAAAACACTACTAGTGGGCTCTGAATGTACAATCTACCAGGAAAACCTTTTATGTGGAGCATGATAATCGGTTTCTATGATTAGTAAAGAAAGTAAAGCTGTTTAAAAAAAACATATTGTAATATCGGTTTGAGCCGCGAATAGATTGTTAAACTACGGCTAGAGATTGGAGGGTAAAAAGAGACAAGAAATGATTTGTTGGTAAGCTAGCTACAACATCGCTCACAAGTTGAGGCGCGTAAAAAATACAAAACATAAATTTCAGATATCCCATTCATTAGTGTTAAGTACTTGATCCACTAATTTCTTATAAAAATTGTTTTAAGTCTATTTCATTTCTTTTAAAAATTGTTTTAAGTCTATTTCATTTCTTTTTTTGTACATTTGTGGTAATGAGGCCTGCGACCAGAGTGTCGGAAAATGAAATGGCCGGAAGGCCGAATCAAGTTGGGCATCACTGGAATAGAAGGGCAGATTTAAGAATAGATATAGGGCAGTTTATCAATGCCAGGGTTTCGTGCATCCAATATATTTTAAAAGAATATTATTAAATCCCAAACAAATAAAAACAGAATTAGAGAACTTGAAGTGTTCAGTTATTGAGCCTTTTCCAATAAAATTATTGTGATAGTTATATAATTAAAAGAAAAACTAGTAAAATTTAAAAGTATATGTAATAGTTACCAAGTTTAGTTTGTGCTAAGTATATGAATAAATAGAATCGAAAGACAGGACAGGTGTATAATAAATGAATGAAGATCATTTTTGATGCTTGCTTGGCAAAAACTCCTTAGGAAAAAAACACTTTCGTTCATGCTAATATGTTCTCTAACAAATAGGTTTTAACGAAATTATTACAAACAACAAACATTTTCTATAAGTTCACTGTCATTTTTTATTACATCTGTACAAAATACTTTAGATTTCTATAAAACAATAAATGATGTAAATATTTTAATAGACATTGGTTAGTCCTACATTGAAAGCAAACCTTACAGACCATTGTTAGAATCAACGATTTTTTACCTCTGTTTGCTGTCCCCCACAGAATGTAGAGGCCTAAAGTTCAAACAAAGGTTACATCTGTTTGCTGTTCCCCACAGAGGCCTAGAGTTCAAACAAATGTTACCTCATTTTGCTGTTCCCCACAGAATGAGGAGGCCTAGAGTTCAAACAAAGGTTACATCTGTTTGCTGTTCCCCACAGAGGCCTAGAGTTCAAACAAATGTTACCTCATTTTGCTGTTCCCCACAGAATGAGGAGGCCTATTGTTCAAACAAATGTTAGAATCTGAAATCTGCCACCGTTCTTGTCTATTTATGTCCCCCACTGAATGACCACTGTCCATGTTACTGTTTGATTGCCCTGACCTCAGGAATGAAGAGGTCTCGGGCTTTTCTTCAGGGTTTTCTTGAAATAGGAATGGTTTAGTAAACTGAGCATCTTTATCTTCATCTTCATCGACCACTATGTCCTCATTGCTACTGTCGTATAAGCTACTGATGGTAGTGGTGGTAAAGGAATCATTCACCGCACTAACTTCTTTGCTGACAGAATGTTCAGAAGGATCCTCTTCTACCACAGTAGACGTTGATGCATAGCTAATGGAGCTTCCTGAAAGGAACTGATTAAGTTGAAATATTCTATAGTCTGTGGACTGTCCAGGTGATGCAGTGCACTGCAATAAGCCGCCGTCATGTTTTTTCGATGTTTCAGAAAAATAATGCTGGATGTTTTGAGTGGAAGGCTCAGGAAAATGTGGAATGTGCCAGTTCCTAACGTTCTGGAAGGGAGGCGATACCTCCAGGTCTAACAGCCCATGATCGTGAGCTGTCATTTCCACACCAGCTGATCTGAAAGTAGAGTTGGACGTCTGGAGAGTCAACTCCCTTTCTTGGCTTGACTTGTCACTAAAACTCTCTTCAGTAAGCAGACGCCTGTTCGTCAGTTCTTCAAACTGTAGCTCCATTTCATTTCTGTTATTCTCTCGAGACATTCTTTTAGGATCTGCTTCATAAAATAAAATAAAATTACGTATAGAACTGATGATTACATTGGTTGTTTTTTGTTTTTTCTAATGATTCACTAGAATGTACATTTTAATAGGAGTAATAAAAAGGCTGTGTATAAAGAAGCGACCTACTAGTTTGCTTTCTTTGAGATGACCTTAACATGACCTCTGACCTGTTTAATATAATAATCAATTGTAGTATTTTTTTCACAAATTTTAAAGCTCTAAATATTTAGCGTTTCTTTTCAATTTTTCACTAAGACAAGTAGAGATTTTATGTAATAATATTTGATGAAATTGGTTTCTATAAATGATATAATATCGTTTAAATTATTGTAATTTATATTTGAATTCTAGGACACAACGTTATAAAATTATTCAACAAATAAAAACATTGCCATTGATGGAAGAAACCTTTTTTTTATATGCAGATCTAAATTTTATCTGGTTTAACTTTCACTGATATATAAATGTTTACACTAATAAATAATAGTTTTATTTTATAAATTATAAAAATAACTTGATAAAAGACGTTTTTTTTTTAAAGAGGAAAAAATGGGGGTAGCATGTGGTTAAAACAAAAGCAAGAGTTTTAGGAAGGTTTTTAAAAAAATAGAATAAAACAAACTAAAGGGGAAAAAAAGGTTTGAATTGTTGCTTACTTTCATAACATTAAACGTGTTCTGGTGTCAGAAAAATAGTTGAAAGGAAATGCAATTATATTGTTATAAACAAAACCTTCAAAAAATGGAAATATAAGACAAGTTTGAACTGAAGTTTCTTACTTGATCAGATTTAAAGTATTCTCATTGACTTCATCTTGAGATTTCTGTTGGTTGAGGTACTGGGATCTGTACAATAGAGAAATGACAATAGGAAATAAATTTTGATATAAAACTAGTTTTTTTTTATATGCTGTAGCTGTACAAAAAGAATCTTAACGTCAAGAAACTGGACTGCCTATAAAGTACCCATGGAAGACTTGAGAGTTCTAGGAGACTTTAAAGAACGATAACACGTTAAAAAAAAATGTCTAAGTAAAAAAAAAATGTTAAAACAAGGTTACAAAGTTTGTGTGACAACACAATGTCAAATCGGCACCCGAAGTGATCCACCCAGGCAAGTGAAAAGGTTGGTTTCAATATTTTCAGAAAGAATATCCGAATAAAACTCTATCAAAGGCAAATGACAGAGAAGAATGGAGAAAGAATGTTGAAAGATGTTATGTGGCGGACCAACAGTCCAGCAGACCAAGGGATAGGTGAAAGTAGACTTGAATGTGAACCTGACCTAGTTGATGTCATATAAAGATTATCTAATTGATCTAATTGTTTTGTAAAGGGTCATCCTCTTTTTCAAAGCCTCAAGAACAAAAATCCTTATAGCGAAAGTGTTTTATACCTAGTGTATTGCACTAAAGTTCACGCAATAATATGAAAAACTACTTCCTAATTGTTTTAAATTACGTTCCACTTATATTCATACTAAATAGATTTTTTTCTCGTTTAAAATGTAGTAATTAGTATGACAGGACTAATTTTACTTAGCAATGCAATTGTAAAAAACACATTCTTTAGTCAAAAATCTAAAACCATTAGCATAAATATGTTGAAAATATGGTAAATAGTTACTAAATAGCCTCCCGTATTTGTTACTATTAATAGTGAATAGCTGTAAAATAAAATGTAGTATTTTTATGAAAAAGTGCATAGTTGATTTTTTTAATTTTTTTTTTTTTTTTTTGTTTTCAGAAAAGAAAAAAGTAGCTATTAATTCAGAACTTTGTCTGAAATATCATGAAATCGGATTTTAAATATCTTTTCTAGTTTACGAGATCTAAACGGAATGGACTGACGGACGAACAGACGACAAAAAACTAATAGCGTCTATTCCGCTTTCGGGGGTCCGCTAAAAAATAAGATACTATTTTTAAAAAAAGTTTAGTCACCTGTCTATACTGACTGTAATGAACATTGCATCTTTCAGAAAATACTGCCACGTCTGAAGACCAGTGCGGAGAACAATGGTTGGGTAGTATTGTCGTCGGAGTTGCACTTTGAGCTAAACAAAGAAAGTTTCAAAATAAAAGAAGTCTCTGTGTGATCAACTCAATGAAGGAAACTATTCATTTGATCATCTTCAAGGATTCTGCATTTGTGTTTCTCTGTTAGGAGTGTGTGAGAGAGAGAGAGAGAGAGAGAGAAAGAGGGAGAGAGAGAGAGAGAGAAAGAGAGAAAGAGGGAGAGAGAGAGAGAGGGGGGGAGGTAGAGAGTAAAAATTAAAACTTAGGACATTTTTTATAAAACTAATTGAATTAGTAAACCGGTCTGTGTGTGATGTTTGTGTGACCTTGAATCAAAAACTTTAGCAGAAGTGAAGACATTTTATGGTAAGGCAACTTCATGAGAAACATTTTGCGCCTGAACATGAAGCATTAGTGTAGCAATGAACATCCTCCAGAAACAGTTCCAGATGAACAGTATAGCAATGAACATCCTCCAGAAACAGTTCCACGTGAACAGTGTAGCAATGAACATCCTCCAGAAACAGTTCCAGGTGAACAGTGTAGCAATGAACATCCTCCAGAAACAGTTCCACAAGTACTGTCTGTACTGATAGAAAGACATGAAGACTTTAAAAGGGAAGAGCAACATAAATTCTGGTGGCGCAGTGGCGGTAAAGCGCCTGTCTTCCAAACCGAGGTCCAGGGTTCGAATCCTGGTGAAAACTGGAATTTTTAACTTCGGGATATTAGGGCGCCTCTGAAACCACCCAGCTCTAATGGGTACCTGACATTAGTTGGGGAAAGGTAAAGGCGATTTGTCGTTGTGCTGGCCACATGACACTCTATTTAACCCTGGGCCACAGAAACAGATGACCTTAACATCATCTGCCCGATAGATCGTAAGGTCTGAAAGGGGTACTTTACTTCAAATACAATACATTCTGATTAGTTTAAAGAGCTATATAGCAAACATCTTTAAACATTTCTGATACCACCCTGATTTTATTCCAAAAATATGAATTGCTTATTTATTGTACTCCATTGTGACACTGCATTCTAAAAGTGGTAGTCATATCGTTTCATGCGATGGTCTAGTTCTGTGATGCCCAAAATAATACGGCCTGCGGGCCAGAGCCTTTCCATGATGTAGTCCTGTCCAGTCCGAAAAAAACGTCGGAGCAAAGTGTAGATAATCCGTCCCTCTTTCAAAAAAAAAAAAGGTTTGAAATATGTCTCATTTCTACGTTAGGGTCATCACTTTTTCTCTAATGGATTGGTACCATGACCTTTAATATTTGGGCGTTTATGAAATGGAAGAAGCAAAGAAACTACTAGGAGACTCTGAATTTAGAATCTACCAGGAAAAGTTAAAAGGATCTTCTCTTTTATGTGGAACATGATAGTGAGCGAAGATTAGCCAACATAATTGATTTGTAATGAAAGTGTAGCTGTTTAAAAAAAAAACAATAACATATCATTGGATAATAAAACAAATATAACGGCATTCTTGGTTTGAAACGCAAATAAAAAAAAATAGTTAAACTACGCCTAGAGATTGGGAATATTTACCAAAAAGACAAGAAAATGAGTCGTTGGCAAGCTAGCTGTAATATCGCTTACATTTAAAAAAATGAATCCATTTACTAACGTGTAAAGATAACTTTCAGATTTCCCATTCATTAATGTAAGTATTCGATCCCCAAGTTTCTAATCAAATTGTGTCAGGTCAAATTCATTTCATTTTTGTACCTTTTCAGATTGTAATACGAATGTCAGAAATAAAATGGCCCGCAGGTCGATGTAGAGGTTGGGCATCACTGACCTAGATCTTTGTTCTGCTTGAAGTGATGGATTGAGTGATGGCCCGCAGGTCGAGGTAGAGGTTGGGCATCACTGATCTAGATCTTTGTTCTGCTTGAAGTGATGGATTGAG
>JADKLZ010000003.1:13774426-13795941 GCA_021533235.1 Biomphalaria straminea | reverse complement strand
GGCATCACTGATCTAGATCTTTGTTCTGCTTGAAGTGATGGATTGAGATCACTAACACAAGGCAGTCCTAGAACCCACCACGTTTTTCCCTTGTCTTGCTGTACTGAGACGCAGCCTGTCAAACAGTATCCCAGACTCTAAGTCTTGACCAGTCTTTGGGTTCTCTGGATGTTGGTATGGGCTGACCCTGATGTCTTGTGAGGCTTCCATACTTGGCGTCCACTCATGATCAATATAGTCATGCAGCCATTTTGAAGTGGGAGTCAATTCCAAGCTGACATAGTACTGTCTATTGGGTTCCAGATGTTTGACAGACAAGGCAATGTAAGGAAACATCAGCCTAGACAAAATAAATAACAAGAAACATCATGGTTTAGAATAAATTTAGATCATCAATTTAATAAGAAAGTCCTATTTTTATGTTGATTACATTATAATGGCCGTTGACTTTGAAATTTGCATAAAAATAAAACAGGCTCAAAAGGAAAAGAATACTGTCCATCTGACTCTGGATCACGCATGCGCTCTGCAAAAGTTTTCTTTTGGTTCTAGCTTGCCACCATTTTCTAAGACTGTTTCTTAAAACGTCCTAACCCTATCTGAATGAAAGATACCCTGGTTCCAGCTGCTTGTCATCGTTCCTTTGGTCAATTTTGGGATGGCATGAATGCCGATTCATCTGGAGGACTATATCAACCAAAGGTATTGCACAGCGTAATGAGACTGACTAGTGCAAATCCACTTCCGGCTGTAAAGTTTCAACCTTTTTTCTTAGCTTACCATCTAGCTACATCAACAAACACAATGTAAATATGGTAACACTTTAAGGAAATGAACTCGTTAAACTTTATCTAAAAAATAGTTGTTTCAGCCCTTTCGTTACTCCATGTTGTAAAAGTTTCAACAGAAATATAATATCATAAACAGAAGCACTGTTCATTATCAGTATTTTTTTTTTAATTTAGAAGTCAATTCATCTATCATTTATCAGTTTTTATCAGTTATTTCTGAATGTATACAGTACTTGTTACTTTTACTTTTGATTGATGTGTACAATGATTTGCGTAGAAAAATTGCACTCCAATTTTAACTATCAAAGCTAGATAACTCAGGTTTTTACCTTCCTTCAGCACTAACGACGACTTCGTGAGTTGTTTCCCATAGATCTCTATTTTTCAATGTAATTTCTGGTTGCAAACTTGGAGCTGTTTCTTTCACTGCATCGCCTTCTTCTAGTTGAGCCTGTAATGTTTCAATAGAGGCAGTATTAAACAATTAAAATCATTAATTAGTTTAGCACTAATCCAACAATGTATTGGAACTGCTGAGTTATGATATTACGTCATACATTGCGTGTAACCTACCCCTTTAGCCTTTTTCCTGAGATCTGTTGGCGGCGGCTGCCAGTTTGGAATCGCTTCAACTGGAGGCAACAAAGGAAATCCATACATCTTCATATAGTCCGTATCACTCAACAGAGCTATCTCCACTGGATCTCGCTCCAAACTCTTACTTCCGCCTTCACCAAATTTGTTGGCAGAAGTCTGCTGGCTATTGGAACATGGCTTTTTGAAGTTGGCTTTTGGCGTGGACTTTTCTTCAAGTTTTCTTTTCTTCACCAACGCCAATGGTGCCACGTCCACTCCTAGCTGCCTTTGACCTAGATGTCTGACCTGAGCCAGTGGATTGACACCAACGTTTGAAAACATGTAGCTGGACAAAGATAAAGTTTTAGCCAGGTCCAGCCGTTCTGTGTAAGGCAAATATCCCCCCGTCTTTCCGCCATATGGATTGGGCCAATTGTCTAAAGAGTTGTACAAATGGGATGCATTGGTTGAGGATTTTTTAAGTTTTGAGCTCTGAAATGTCTTGTCTTGCATATGAGATACGCTGCCTTCAGGTTTAGGGGTACTGGACGAATGTGTCTTAGGGGATCTCTGTGGAGACACATCATACAGACTGTCATCTGCAAAACCAGAATGGTGATTTACATTCAGTCTGAACATTCCTAATAAAAAGCATTATGTGTACGTGGTTAATATACTTTTGTCCTTCATGTTTTTCTAGTAAAGAATTCAATCTCTTACCATCTTCAAATGAAGTGTGTAGCTTGTTCTTCTCTCTGCAAAACAAAATGATTCGAGATTAGATATTGCAAAGTAAGGTCATTCTTTTTCATTCAATTTTTATTGAGTCTGAGACTTGGGCAATACTTTCTTTTGATCAACTTGAACTATTACACAAAACTTCCACAGCGTGATTCAAAGTTTTATGAATTTACAAGAATAACTTGAGTTCTTTTTTTTTTTTTGTCTGCGAAAATTTGCATAGTTCTAATCTTATAATGTTATAAAAATGTTGGTTAAAAATTTTAAACAATTTGAATTCAGTATATGTAGAGAAAGACGGTCGACAGATCAACGGATCAACAAACTTTTACGATTAGTTAAAATTAAAACTGTATTCTTTTCTAGTGATCTCTGTATTTCTATATGTTTGTGAAAGTTGGACATTGAATGCTGAGGCTAAAAGAAGAATCCAAGCCTTTGGGAGTAAATGCTGCAGAAAAATGCTGGGTATCAGAGACCAGGAAAAGAACACAAATGAGTTTGTACTTTAACAAGTCAACACTATGGCTGGTAATACCAAGATTAGAAAATACAATAACGAGAATTGAGCTGGTTTGGTCATATCGTAAGAGATGACTCACTCACTGTCTTAAGTCATCGTTAAAGGTAGACCTACATTGGAGGGAGCACGAAGAAAGTGTAGTCCAAAGTAAAACTGACTGGACAGTGTAAAAGAATGGACCGGCCTCTCTTGATATCCTGATAAGAACAGCTGCTGACCGGGAGGGATTTGGTTACGTAAACTGTCCCCAGCACCCATACGACGATATTCAACGATAAAGATCTACATGTTGTGGTGATAAAGATCTACATGTTGTTGTGATAAAGATCTACATGTTGTTGTGATAAAGATCTACATGTTGTTGGCTTTTTTCAATGACAGTCGCGGTACTTAATTTCGTATTTTACTTACAACTAGTTCAGTACTGTTCAAGTAATGTTCAAGTATCATGACAACTGTTACCTTTTATTGGAAGAAAAACGAAATCCGTTGGCAAAAGGGTTGTGCTCAATTTTCATCTGGGTCACTTGCTCGTTCTGATACTGTGTTACCGCCACAAACTGTGTTTCCGGTTGAGGAATGTGTACCTCCATAGAGCCGCTCAGCTCAGAGATAATCAGAGTCATTTGGTACTTCCTCATGGACTGAAGGACAATCTATAAAACATAAGAGCTATGCTTGAGCTGACAGGTCAATATAATTCTCTACAATTATGGCTAAAATAATAGTCGATACAGATGAATACGCCGAAAACGTTGGTCTCCACCACAGATAAAGTAATTCATATCTTAAGACAGGAAGATAATTTCTTGTTGCCTTCTGATTCCGATACTAGGATATACTTCCCTCTTTCCTAATTCTATTGATTCATAGTTTGAAAAGTTTCAAATCGCATTCAATAAAAAGTATGTTTGAGGAATCGTCATAAAGTGGTAATTAAAAAGCTTATATCATCTCACTCTGTCTGGTAAAATTTTGAACACGTTATTTCTCCCAAACTCAATCTCTGATCAAGCTGCCATTGTGCACAATTATTTCTTTTATATATATTTCTCAAAAGACAAGTTCAAAAGTTCAAACACACAAGTAAGCAACAACAACAACAAGTAAATGGGAAGATCCCATGGCGCAGCACGGTGTGAATGGAAATGGGTGCATCCCAATCCGCACTATTTTGTGAATTTTGTGGTGTTTATATAATTCTCTTCTTCTCAATTTTTGTCATAATATTAAGAGTATTTCCAGATTATTGTGTCCTAAGACTATTGAAACTAGAACAACAATACACAGATAGAGTATACTCTCAGGTTTCACTTTAGAAGTATTTTAATTAATATCACAAATTACGCACAATCGTTCATTAGACATGATTACGAAAGGTAACTCATCTCTCTATTCCTAGATCTAGATCTAAAACTCGAATTCAACTCTAAGATTATAGAACTTCTCTTCGCAGAGATAGTTTTATGCTGTAGCACATGAACATACTAATTATAGTCCATTTAATCAAATAAACATTCAAATTTGTTTTTCTAAAGCATTGTTACATGAGTGCAACTCTATTCTTAATATCGCGTAAATTAAGGTCAATTAGCCATGCTTAGCTCCATTCATAGTATTTTAAATTCATGAATTCACTTATAACAAGTAAATGGGAAGATCCCATGGCGCAGCATGGCGTAAATGGAAATGGTGTACCAAATCCGCACTATTTTCATTCACAAAATAGCATAGACATAAATAAATCTAGACTGGAAAAAGGAATTAATTTCATGTAACTTGATTTAATAATTTATGCACCTAAAAAATTAGCACGGGTCCAATGAAAGTGCGGGACCCACTGCATATGGTCGCAATGTTGCAGTGCCTAAGGCCTGCCCTGGAAAATAGCGGCGTATGCTATGCCGCCAGTCGACTAGTTTCTTTTATCTGACAAAACAAGAATTTAAAAAAATAACCAATTAGTGGATTGAATTTTGGTTATTAATTTATTTTTTTTTGGTCTGGTATCTTGAACAAGGGAAAGAAATAGTACTTGACTTGTGTAGTTGTTTAAGCTAAATCAGTCCTATTTAGAAAGAAAAGTTTGAATCTAACAATAAATAAATATAAAACATTCTATTTCCATAAGCATTTCCCTGGAAAATGGTTAGCAATGAGAAATGAGTTCGAATTCAGGTCTTTCACTTTTTTTTTACAAATACATTTAAAAAGCGATTACGTATTAAGGTACGCCCTTTCTTCCCACACTCTTTCCCAACTGGTCCAGATAAGTGAGAAGGCTTTCATTGTTTAAAATATTTTTTTAATATTTTTCTTCTAAATTTTTGTTATTTATGGGAAATCAAACGGAAACATGAAAATCAAATGAAAACATGCACCTGGACACATTGACAATCAAATGATTGGATGGTGATGGGACTACTCTTCAGAAGTCCTAAACTATTGTATACTTTTCCACTTTAGTTTTAAAGAAACCTTGACTGAGGCGATGACGAGTAGTCAATGAAAGATCTTAATGATTAAGAGTTTTAGACATTGAAAGAACTTGATGAATGAGTGTTAAGTTTTAGTCACTGTGGATCACTAACAGGAACATAAATATGTAAACAGAAAAAAAAAAGAACTAATCTTCTGCATTAACTCCCCCCAAACATACACACACTTTCAAGATCACACTTTTTACTTACAGTTCCGAGAGCGTCAAGGTTGTTGGAAATCTTTAATCCCGCGAATGTGATTGGCTCCCGCATCCAGTGAGCCCCAGTGTTGGGCGAGTATGGGTGTAAATACGTGTTTCTCCCTGGGACGGGCGTGGGGTAGAGCTGGGCGCCTTCTTTGCACGTGACCCACTCATTGTTGAAATATTTGTGAACCTGTCAAAGATGAGAAATGAAATGACCACGACACTCTAGTCTCTATGTGGTGTTGGCCTGCAGTGATAAGGGGTTCACGTTTCTTCCTGCATCTAAAGTTATACGAAATGACCATGACACTCTAGTCTCTATGTGGTGTTGGCCTGCAGTGATAAGGGGTTCACGTTTCTTCCTGCATCTAAAGTTATACGGAATGACCACGACACTCTAGTCTCTATGTGGTGTTGGCCTGCAGTGGTAAGGGGTTCACGTTTCTTCCTGCATCTAAAGTTATACGAAATGACCATGACACTCTAATCTCTATGTGGTGTTGGCCTGCAGTGGTAAGGGGTTCACGTTTCTTCCTACATCTAAAGTTATACGGAGTAGGTAATGTAATGGGCACCTAAGTTTTGGGATCCATACATTATGAGCGTGTCGTGTGGTCAACACAACGACTAAATGATTTCTCTTTTTCCTAAACTAATGTAGTAACTGGGTTCAACAAGTAAGAGTTTCAAATGTTAATGATGCGGGTTTTTTTTATTATCAGTTGCTGCCAATTGTTTTACCCCTAAGTATCAGTTTTGAATGAGCTCTTTGGGAGTGTGTCAGTTATGTTTCCCTTTGATCTGACTGAAAAAAAAAGTCTTTGACAGGTAGGTCACCAGAGACCAGTCGTTATAGAAGGCCTGAGACCTTGGACTTCGCAACCTGTCAGCAGTTTAGACCAACAGGTCGTTGTCACGTTACAGGTTGTAATGTCAGACAAGTGACGTGGCAACGAGCTATTGGTCTAAACTACCCACAGGTTGTGACGTCTTAAAATCACTGTTGAGGCCTTCTATAACGTCTCGGTCATCCCAGGTCAGAGGGGGGCGTGGCTTTACCCAGCGCCAATGAAGTTATCTATTAAAACTGGTTCATAAAACTATGTTAAATATGAAGTCGAAAATGTATTTTAAGATGGCTAATGTTCAGGATAGGACCGAAGCAGACTATTCCGTGTTTCAAATTTGTGTTCGACTAAAAAGATACTGTTAATCTCCCTTGGATATTACATTAAAGAAAGATATTGAAACTGTACAAGCTATCTTTAATCTGGACTATTTTAACATGAATTAAAGAGTGATTGTAATAATTGATTTCAAATACAAAACAATTTAAATCAACCTAAGTATGATCTGCGAGTACTGATTCGGTCACTTTGTGTGTGTGTGATGTGGGTGTGGTGTGCGTGTGTGTGTGTGATGTGGGTGTGGTGTGCGTGTGTGTGTGTGATGTGGGTGTGGTGTGCGTGTGTGTGGGTGGTGTGCGTGTGTGAAATTATTTGATTTTGTTTGTTTGTTGTTTTGTTAAAATGTAAATATTGCTATTTATTTTTTTTAAAGCATTCCTAGAAATAAAACATGCAAAAAAAAATATAAATAAAAAAAAAAAAAGATTTGACTTACAGCATTATCAACCGATTCAATCTGTAACGTAACATTGTACAGTTTCTGAGAGTCAAGGTCACAGATGATGTATGATGGGACTGGAAACACTCTTCTGTGAAAGAAACAAAGTTTGTGTCAGTGCCACGTACTGCTATTCAATCAAATCTAGTAGCAACATTTCATTAAATGTGATTTTAATTTTTTCTTTGGTTAAAGAAATATAAGCTTTTTTTTTATTTACTAGTGTCATTTCTGATCAATCCACTTTGTATTTAGATATAAGCTTAAACATTTCCCGAGCAAAGCTTCTCAACCTAAAAGTGGCACTCGGATGAAAATGCTCGGATGAAAACGGCCATTAGAGGAGACGAAGCAAAACAGAACTCCCGTTGAACCGAGTCCATTGTACTGGCGGGGATGGAAGAAAGCCTCAAACCCACACAATGTTTGTCCAAGGAGATGTTTTTATGGTGGACACCAGCACGCCTGATAACGTACAGAAAAGAAATACGGGGGAGTTTCCCCAGTGTGCTCGACCTTCAACCTCGCCTCTAATGCGAGTGTCTTGGGCAGTTCCGGAATTAGAATTGATAGGTCCCTAACCTATTTTAAATATAAGGCCACTTTTAAGTCCGACACTTCCGTGTTATAATCTTGTGTAAGTATCACTGGAAACTTTGAGGGGTGGGGGCGGGCGCCTAAGCTATAGTGTATGATGCCTCTGGGTAAATCCATCACTGGTCTTGGGATACGAGCCATGATTCATAGGGATGAAAAAAAAAAATCCTCTTGGATTTTTCCCCAGACAGAGCAGTTTGTTCAGACAGGCAGATAGAGGCGAACTTCCGAGTTCCTATAGTTCCAACAGTCTTCGACTCAACTCTAAATACAATTACAAAGCTAAAAGCTTAAACAGTAAAAGATAAATACTTTCGTGGACGTCTAATGATCCAATTGCCAAAAAGACAAAAGATGACCTAGCGAAGCACAATCCACAATTAAGATAGACAGCCAGTGAGTGCGACCAAAATAGTCGCTTCCAGACCTGATGCTTTTATCAAGAATCTAACTGTCACGGATAAATGTGTGTATATATGTATAATTTTTACAAATGCGTGAATGACCGGAAGTGTGTTAGTTGTCAGAGAGAGTCCAGCTTGTGTGATGTGCCGTAAAGATTAATAAAGTTTCTGTGTTTGATCGAGTGTTGCTTCTTTATTTGTAGCTACAGCTGAACCTAAGGGTTCTGTTACTATGTTCTTAGATCTAGTAGGTTAATTTCTGGCGCGTTACATAATGAACTTGTAACACTAACGTAGTAAACAATGTTTTTGTTAAAAATTTTACGTTCAATGTGCATAATGTATATCACAAATAAATGATTCATTTATAACTCATTTAATTTATAACTCGTCTATTCAAATGTTTCGTTGTCAAGTTATGGTTTGATTTTTTTTTTATGTTAAGAATGCTTGACACATAATGTGAAAAGGGATAAAACTTCAATCAAAATTATCTTTTTAATTACAAATAAGAAAAAAAAATACAAAAAGTTGAATAGCGAAAGGCGTGGAAAAGAAACAGAAGAACTCTAATTTAGACACACAACAGTACAAAGTTGTACACTACCATACATTTTTTTTATTTTAGGGGTAAGGTAAAAAAAAAAGTAATTACATGTAATATTTTTAAAAAAATAGGCCTACTTACCTCCCCTTTTTGGTAATGATCATCTCCGTTCCGACTTCAATAAATCTTCTCCACAGATCAGCGTCCATTAAGTAGACCGTGACGAATTTATGTTTTTTGCGTACACATTCTCTGAAATATCAGTTCCACAAGTTAGTCTGACACTTTCGAGTTTGATGATACGATAGTATGTCAAAATTAAACATCAAGGGGTCCTGAGTTTTAACACCCGACTCGAGCAGAGTTGTGTTTACTGAGCGCCCAAATGCAGCATGGAAAACCTCCCTCATACACCCCCCCCCCACTTTCACTGGTCTGCTAATGAGATTGGACCATAGAGCTCTGAGGGGGCTAATTCAACTTACCAGGACCAGATCAGTCAAGTATAATTTGATCCCTTGTTCGAGATACCAAATAAAATAATTACCAAGAGTTAATTAACTAATTGGTTATTTTTTGTTATTGATTCTTGTGTTGTCAGGTCAAAGAAATAAATGTCCACAATTTTAGCTTGGCCCGAAATAGGCTGTAGGAGAAATAACGTGTCCAAACTTTTGACCAGACAAAGTCAGCTGATATATGCTTTCAAAAATCATAATCCAGTGCTCCATGTTTTATCCTAAATCAAACTGACTATGATGATTAAAAAATGTTGGGAACTGAGTTTTACTTTTTTTTTATTTGCATGTTCTGCGAAATTCATATTTCAGTCATTTTCTTGTCATTCATAGTCTCAATTATGTTTAAGATTTTTGGGTGATTCAGACACGTTTCTTTTTAAAGCTTTTTGTTCAATCTCAAATATTTCAATTATAAAATGTAAGGTTTAAAAAAAAAATTCAACCAACTCAATTCATATCTTCTAACTTTATTACCTTAAATGTAAAGGCTACAGTTTTTACAGAGAAAATGGGGAACAATGATTTCTAAACATTTTACAATCAGCCCTAAGTTTTCGTTTAGAGCTTTCACGACTACAGACAGTCACACAACAAAACAATAAAGCTCACTATCAAATTATATTTTTGTCAATCACTGTAGACATACAACTATTGCAATGCCAAAAAAAAAAAAGGCAAAAAGAAAAAAAAAATTCCAAAGCTAGTTTACCAAGTTGTATTGTCCTTTTTGTCCATCATGATCGAATGACGTGCTAAATGTATCGATAAGGAGAAAATCACAATCAATCGTTCTTATTAGCCACATAGTATGTTTAAAAACAGCAAGTGGTATATGTAAAATTATCATACTGTACCAGATCTAGTCAAATATAATATCGACTTTTGAAAGTAATTTGTTCTTGTCACTGAATGACTAGTAGTGAGTCTAACAAATAAGAGATTTTTCCCTACGGGAGGAGAATGCTGTTGTTTTTTTTTTAAAAACAAGCAACATTAAAAATAAAGCTTATCTAACGAAACACTAACCACACCTCCTAATACTGTAGGATTTATTTCCCTTTCTCAATATCAAGCACAAAAAAATAGTCATTACCAATAATTAATTGACTAATTCCTACTAATTGGTTTTTCTATTGATTTATGTTTTGTCAGGTACATTAAATAATTGTTTAATGTTTTAACCAGATAAAGAGTCTGTAGAAATAACGTGTAAAAAAAATTGGAGCAGACAGAGTGAGATGATATGAACGTTGTCAAAAGTAAACATTTAACTCTGAAAACATTTTTTACCCTGTAAATTTTTTCCCCAGCGGCATCCGTGCATAAAGTGCAGCAGGCACCTCATTGAGATGCTCGGACGTAATTTCTGACGTGGACGGATGTGCCAGTGGTTCTGTAATCTGCGCTGGTGGCTCTTCTTTCATTTTCTTCTCGCTATCCCACAAGTAATCCATTTGAGAACTTCTGGACCTGGCTTCTTGTTCCCCTCTTATCTCTATAGAAACAGAAATGTTCATTAGAGATGTAGCATTTAGTCAAGAAATAATAACATTGGACTAGACAAACTCGTTTGGCGATATGGCAGTCAAGCATGTACAACTTTATTCAATTATTGAGCTAGTTTTGAAGTGCTGGTTCCATTTATAGTTCCATCCTAAATCTAGTATACAAGGCCGATTTCAGGAAAGGTGGGTGAAATGTCCGAATAAACTCTATGAAACGGCCGAATAAACTCTAAGAAAGCATCAAAGCAGAATTGAAATATATGCAGTTGGTACGAGGTTATAAATCGGTTAAACGTTCCTGGAAGAAATGAAGAAATTAATTATAAATAAAATAAATGAGAAATGGACAATCTCACATCCAAATCACAAGAAAGATGATGCTTACTATAAGCTATCCCGACAAGATCAACGTGTAATCTTTCGACTTAGGACCGGACACAACAGAATGCGACAACACATGTACCGGAAGCTCAAAATTGGAACCAGTGATATCTGCCCATGTGGAGTGTCATCAGAGAATGCCGACCATGTCCTCCAAGACTGCGCTCTTTACCAAGAGGCCCGTCTAAGACACTGTCCCCAAAACAACCCAATAGAAAGAAAACTATATAGAGAGCTCCCTGACTTGGAAACCACTTCGCAGTTCATCTCATATATTGGTGTAGTGATCTGAACCCTCCAACATAACAATGAGAACGAAGAAGAAGAAGAAGAAGAAGGTTAAACGTTTTGCAGATGACATAAGTATGGTGTAAAATTTTTAAGCTTGGTGGACTTTTTAAGCAAAATTATTATTACAAAAACAAGTTGCATAATCTATTTCCTTTTTTTTTAATAGACTCTGAAAGCGCAGTTTGTAAGTGTCATCCAGGCGGTTCATTAGGGGGAGGGGGGGTCCCATCGTCCCATTTGGTGCCGACCAGGGCCGGCCTTATGCATGGGAAAACTAGGCATCAGCCTAGGTGAGGTCATCGTACAGGACTGAACTAAAAAAGAATTAGATTAAAAATTACGAAACTTGGATCGGATATCAGACTTCGAACACTCTGACTCTGTTTTCTAGTCTAAATCTGTCTCTACTACGGACATTGCAATATTCCAATGTCAGGTATCTATCGATTTAGATATGGACACATATTCAGGTTTTTAATTAATTGCGTTTTTTTTTTCCGTTTTGTTTTTTAGGGCTACCAAATTTATTTCGCCTAGTGCCAACCCACTGGACTATTGCCCGAGAGCCCACATAGACAGTCCGCCTCCGATAGTATCACAAATGTGAGATATAAGCACGCTTCTAAGTTCAAACATAACGCAATCTTAAAATCAACTCGACAGTTGACTTCGTGTTAGATTTGGCTAGGTGACCAAAATGTAAAGAAAAACAAACGTGATGACTTCGTGTTGCTAAAATGAATTAAAATTATTCTAACTTCAAAATTAATAGACCTAGGTCTGTGCTCTTCAACTTCTTGATGCACATTGAGTTGACATTTTTATATAGGCAGGGCCGGCCTTATACATAGGCAAACTAAGCAGTAGTGGCGTAGCTATGGTGGGGGGGGGGAGGAGGGGGAGAATTTCAAAATCCCTCCGGGCCCACACTTGAGAGGGGCCCCAAATGAGTTTTTTTTTTACATTGAAAATTTAGTATTAAGCAACTGCTGGGGCCCCCAAAGAGGTCAAACCCCCCTTGCCCCAAACAATGGAAAACTCCTAGCTACGCCCCTGCTAAGCAGCCGCCTTGGGCCTCCGGTGGGTGGGTGCTTCGCACAGAACTCTAAGCAATTTGTTAGAGAAGAAAAGCGAGACTTGTGTCCAGTGTTATTGTTGAAGTTCACTAGGTTTTAATTAGACTTTTTTTTTTCACTAGGTTTTAATTAGACTATTTTTTTTTCACTAGGTTTTAATTAGACTATTTTTTTTCACTAGGTTTTAATTAGACTATTTTTTTTTTCACTAGGTTTTAATTAGACTATTTTTTTCACTAGGTTTTAATTAGACTTTTTTTTCACTAGGTTTTAATTAGACTTTTTTTTTCCACTAGGTTTTAATCAGACTATTTTTTTTCACTAGGTTTTAATTAGACTATTTTTTTCACTAGGTTTTAATTAGACTATTTTTTTCACTAGGTTTTAATTAGACTTTTTTTTTCCACTAGGTTTTAATCAGACTATTTTTTTTTCACTAGGTTTTAATTAGACTATTTTTTTCACTAGGTTTTAATTAGACTATTTTTTTCACTAAGTTTTTAAATATACTATTTTTCACTAGGTTTAAATATACTTTTTTTTTCGTTGCTTACTCATTATTTTTTTTATTTTATTGAGGTCTACCAAATTCACTTCGTGTAGGGCCTCCAATAATTTTATGCCGGCCCTGCCCCTGGCGTATCTACCCCACGTGGCAACATATCACATTGTCAAAGATCTTGTTATAGAATTAGATGTAGGTTTTTATTGATTAATTCGAAACTATTTAGATCTATACAAAATTGTGATTAAAAAAAAAAAAGGACTGGTAAAAACTCCGAGTCAATGAGATTTAGCAGCACATAATGTCCTCATCACTTACTTTCTTAGGTTCAATACTACATCTGGAGAAATCATTGTAATCCACCGTCTTGGAAATGACGTCATCAAAGCGGCTTTGTGACACGCGTGTTTATTGGTTGGTTTAACTTTCAGACGAGACAATGGAAGCACGTGGCTTACAGAGGAAGAGAGGTGCAGTGTCTTTAGGGAGGAATGGGTGGGTGCTGGGGGTGGGGGCAGCTAGATCCAACTCGCCCCAACTAACTGCATGGGCAATGAAATAGTCGTTCATCATGATTTGACGAATCGTTATTTACACTTGAAATTAGAAAACTAGAAAAATATACAAACTTTGAAAAAAAAAAAGCTTGTATTAAACGTAGATTTATCAGTTTGGATCAGTCATGCTATTCAATGTGTGATAGATCTGGAGTCCTAGACTAACATTAATGATTAATGAATTTGCAATTACAAATATTTTACCAATTGTTTTTGTTTCATGATTTTAGCTTTCTCAATACGCTATGATTCTATCACTTGTTTGGACCAATAGTGAGAAGGGGGGTATCTGGGTGATCGCTTTTTAAATGCATATATAAAAAAGGTGAGCCTTTTTATTCAAACTCAAGTGCTAAAGCCTCCCCATCCTCCCCAGGCCACTCCTATACCAGGGAAGTGTTTATTTACAAAGGTTTTATAGTTATATATTGTTAGTTTCAAACATTTCTCTCTACTGAGTACAAAAGAGACTAGTTCAACTTGTACTACCTTATCAATCAAGTACAATTTATTTCCCTTGTTCGAAATACTAAACAAAATACTTTATTACCAATAGTTAATTAATTGTGTTTTTTTTATTGATTCTTGTTTTTTCATGTCAAAGAAATAATTGTGGAAAAATTCAGCTTGTTCCGAGATTATGTGTGGGTGAAATACTGACCACGTCCATCAAAACTGCTCTCTTTACCAAGAGGCCATAACTGCCATAAGACACTAGCCCCAAAACACCCTATAGTAAGAAACTATATGGAGAGCTCATTGATTTGGAAACCACTGCACAGTTCATCTCATATATTAGTGTAGTCATCTGAACGTTCCAACATAATAATGTTACTAATAATAACGAGGACGAAAAGAAGTCTACACCTATGTATGGTTGACGTGTGTAAGCTTAGCTCTTGAAGTTAACAAACGACGGATTATGTAAACAATGTATACATTGTATTTTGACTAAAAGTTAAAGTTTCTTGACTTATGAAGTGTAATTGCACTGTCCAATAGCAAGCATAAATATTACTTATCTTGAAACAAGAGTGACATTTATTATTATCGATAAATTACATACATGTATTTATTGTTGCACCCGATAAATATAACGCATATCTATATGTCTTATAGATTTATGATAACAGCGCTCTATAGAAAAACATTTTTTCCTTGTCCTAATAGCCTCCCCCAAAAAATACATTTAAAAATTATAAGATCTATCGGTCTAGATTTAAATCTAATTATAATTTATTACTTACGTGTCTTAAAAGGTTTAAATATCCAGACATGGTTTTAGACCAAAGTGGACTGTCCAAATTAAGCTGTTCTACTGAACTCCCACGCAACTCTCGCTTGCAGTTTGACACATCCGTGGTGACCACTCCGCCCTCCACAAGGACAGGTCACACTTTTTTTTACCCTTGGGTAACAGCCCTTGATGACCACTAGACTTATGATCTAAGGGCGTTTGTTGGAATGACGATAACTTCTCTGACCTTCTCCGTGGTAATATTGTGGGTAGCCACAACACAAAATTGCGCAGATCGTTGTATCGTGATAAAGCCACTAGCCAGCGGTCATCTGCCAAGTTTGATGTGATGGAAATAGGATGCATCACTTGTGAAAGTGTGCTACTCAAATGGTAATGATATGGATCAAACCTATTGCAGAATGAAACAGGAGAGGCGAACACTTTAGAGTGACCAGTCATGACTGAAGGGGATATAGGTCCAACTGGTAGAGGTTCGAGTCGCTCGGTAAACAAAGGCGTCCCCGTAGGTCAATAAATGTGCCAACGAGAAGAAAGAAACGCCTCGTGTTGGAATGTGTGTGTGTGTAATAGTGTGCACGTGTGTAATTTAGTACTCATCCTTACAAGCGAACCCAATAAATGATACGCTCTCAGGACGGTGTTGTGTTCAGTTTAAGTGCCCAATATAATTATGCGCTTATTAGACAATACATCTACTTTATTCTGACTTTCTTCATTTTCAATAAATACAATTGGAAATTTCATATCTGCTAAAATATTGATATATACATGTATATACTAAAATTAGTACATTTATTTGAATACTATTGAAATATTAAAAACTGTTCAAACAATCTTTATTGATATATATTGTGCGATAATATAAATTACAAAAAGTATCTTTTTTTAAGGAGAGAAATGTTTGGAAATAAATTACAAACAATTATCTAAATAAGTTGTTTTAGTAAGTAAATACCCCCTCCGGCCCTCTTTGTATAATGTAAAAGTTTGCTATTTGAACTTGGGTAAAAACTTCTCACTAAACACCGCCATCTCACACCTAGCTAGCCTAGTAAACTACTAGCACCTGTGCCGTTCGTCCGTTATCAAGTTATATGTCCTTCTTCTCACCGTCCCATACGCCACCCCAAGTCCACTCTCACCCGCGCCACGAAGTAATGCCCCCCCCACACACACACACACACACATTGCCTCGACCGCCTTGGCTTAGTTTTTTCCGGGCGGACGATATGACGCAATGCTCCTTCCTTTTATCGTTGCGTTCAACAAATGCGGGCCCTGAAGCATGAAACAGAGGGGAAGTCTTTAATTGTTTTGTTCAAGAAAAGGATGGTTGGGGGGAGGGGCTAAAAGGGTGAGAGTGACGTAAGGTAAAGGGAGGGGGGTCGAGGTGTGTGAACTTTGAACGAAAGTGTTGGTCAAAACCTGTGATAGTCCCGGGCACATGATGAAATTCACTCCAACGTGTTTCCAATGACCTGGTCAAGCCTGTCAGTAGGTTAGGCTACAGTTAAGCGCTCGGAGCAGTCACTGGGGACTGACTTATATAGAAGAGGATATGCTTATTGTTACAGAGGGAATAAAGGCTGCTCCACATAATACGTCAGTCATCAAGTAAAAATAATGGTGATCATCGAATACAAGAAATAACCAGAAACGATAATCAATGTTCGTTGATCATGTACATACAATATTTTATCAAACTACGATTATCTTCCCTTGAAAATTCAGATACAATAAAAAAAAAACGTGTCAGTTGTTGAAGTGGAGTCTGTAGGATATAATCTATTCAATAAACCTGTTTCTGATATTATTCTCTGGCTAGGATGGTAATTTTTTTATTCCACATTCAAACTGTAGGTCGATTCACTGAACTCTTCAGAATTGGCTTGATCAGCCACTCTAGATTCTGCCTTGTCTCAAGACGTGGCCAAAGCCAGTGACTCATCTCGGCGCATCCATTGTCTTCCGAGACAGAAGGAGCCATATATATATCAGATCTATAGATCTACAACTACATTTGAATGTGTTCAAAACATCTACTTCTACTTGCAGGATATACTGCCAGATACATCATTTACAATACCCGGCCTCCACATAGTCAGACTTACACACACAGACAGCCTCACACATGCAAACAGCCTCACACATACGGTGTCCAGCGTGATTCTCAACCAGTTGCTTAAGTATCGCAAGGCCTCCCCTCCTAGGGTACACAGAAGTTGTTACGTCCAGTCCATTGACCCGTGGGCAACGTGTTGGAGAAGATATTAGCAGGTCAGTGAGAACAGGCTTGGGCGGGGGGGGGGGAGAGAAGGAGTTGGAGTGACTATTGGACCACAAAGACAAAACTTGAAGACTATAAAAGTAATGGAACAAAGTTATTAAAGAATCCTATGACAATGTCTATGTTTTAGTTTGTTTAGGATGGGTTTATACTTCTTCACTTAACTCTTTCTCTCCGAAATTATGGTCCTCGTTTCGATAGTATTATCTATTTTTCTCATTTGTATTTAACTAACCTGTTAGGGTTAAACTTCAATATTTTTTTGTTTATTTTCAGAAAACGTTACATTTGGAATTGAGTTATAGAAGAATGCATGCTCTTTTTACACAACACAGATTAAGGTTTATAAATCCAAAATTAATTTAGTTTAATGGGGGTTTAATCAACGTTGGCATCGTCAATGGACCTCATTCACCAAACGTAAACAAACAGCTTTTTCTCTATATGTTCTATACAAATTACGCAATATATAGGGTTGTCACGTGATACGTAATTTTCATTATTTTATCAATTTTATGACGTGGCTAAATTTGTTTATTTACAATTGGTGAATGAGGCCCATTAGGAGAGAAAGAGTTAAGTGATACAGAACATCGTATACAAATTTTGTATTAAAAGCTCAGGCACTAAACTAAAAATTTAAACTTATTTTGAATAATTCCTTTTATCAGCTCACACTTTCTTCCTAGTCAAGAGGTGAAAAGAATGTCGTAAAAAAAAGTGGAAGCTGGTTAGAAGACACTAGTTAAACATTCGAATTAAAAAATTAATCATTCATTGCAACCTGAAAGTTCATACATAAAATGATGTCTCAGCGGCTAAGTTAACAGAGCGTCCCTATAGTGACGCAAAAGTCGTGAGTTCAATTCTCATACTGGCCTTTGTTTTTTTTTTAAATATTTTCCCTGGCAACATATTAATGTTTAATTTACTGTATTATTTAAGCATAAAATGAAATTGATTTTTAAAAAATGATGTAAAATGTTTTCAGCTTAATTATATTCTACTTCTATTACTTCAGAAGGCTTTGCGTTACATAATTTCTTGAGCCAAAAAAGTTTGTCTGGTCCAGAGACTCAGTTTGACAAAGTCTCTAAACTAAATGACCCCAGTTTGACTGATTTAACAGATTTACTGCTACCGGGAGGCTACCCCCCCCTAAGCGTAGTATTAAAGTAGCTACCAGGATACTGGTAATGAAGATGGGTGCTAAATTAGCGACACTGGAACGGAAAAGAACTTTTCATTTTTTATACGTTTCTTGTTTATGTAATTATTTATATTATACAATAAATGTTAATTTTTTTTGTTATTTATATACTTTTATATATTGTTTTTATAATTTATATATATATATATTTTACAACTAATGTTCGCATTTAAACCAAACTTTTTTTTTTGGTTAATAAGTAATAAATTCTTGATTTTTTTAAAATGATTATTCAGACCCGTAAAAAAATTTCTATGTAAAAAATGAAGAAAAAAAATATTTTTAAAGATTATTATTTTAATTTGAGGTAAATTTACACATTTCATTGAATTTCCACGATAAGTAATAATTTAAATATTGATAAAACTTCATCGTTTTACTATATGTCATTTTCGAAATTAATAACACCTACAAGATTCTAAAACATATACATGTCGTATTGCCAAATATCTATCTGGTTTAGTAGAATTAAAATTTTATTCAATTAAAAAAAAAAGTAAACGCGTTCTAACCATAGACATAAATAAATATAGACAGGCCGATAAAATAGTTTTATGAAACGAAAATTTGTGACTTGTAATTTTGTGTACTTTATTTATGTCTATAAGTTTTATTTAATCTCTAAGACTGGAGATCATGCACTTTTTCAATTTTTTCAGAATTCGGAAATCCGAATACAATAGATATACATATTTTCAAGTCACATGAAGTTATTTCCATTTTCCAGTCTATATTTATTTATGTCTATGTGTCTATGGTTCTAAAATACGTGACATTTTTTTTTAAAGCATTCAATAAACAAAACAAAGAGAACTTTTTTGAGAGCCAAAATGTAAACAAAACAAAGAGAACTTTTTAAAACCAAAATTAATGATAACAAACATATGATGCACTATGACTATTGGGCGAGGAGTACGTTAATAATGTAAATTATTTAAAAGAGAGCCAGTGACACATAAAATAAAAATAAAAAAAAACTTTTTCTTTAAGGACAACAGTCGTCTGAACTTACCGACAAAACCAGCAACTTTTCAATACAACCGATTAGCCTCAAGCGTTGGGTGTAGTTCTACATCATTTCATCAAACTGACAATACAAATGTAACTAAGCAATGCTAGTGTCGTCTGCTAGTGTCTCACTAGAACGCTGAAAGATTGCAGGTCTTGAGTGAGAGCCGCTGTTTGACAGCTGCTTACGATTTTGGCGCCTAAGTGCGTGGTAAGATGAGCACGTGCCGCCATTGTCTAGAGTTCAAATCTAGGTCAACGAGCTGATAATTTAGTAACGAAACCAAAAAAAAAGTTTTACGATCATTTAACAAATGTGAACAGCTAAAACAGACACTCTCACTCAGTGCTCACGGTCTATAGATTGCATTTGGAAAAGATGTGTAATTGGCTTTGAAAACTATTTTAAGACTAGGGTCAAACCGGTCAAATACCGTCAATAGTACATTCAGGTGATATTCATTCAATTTTATATGTAAACTGTAGTAGCTTATTCTTATTGAAGATATTCATCTTTCAAATAAATATAACTAGCTAGCCTATTGGTACATGGGGGGAGAAGACAAATAGGAAGTAATGATAATTTATGAAGCCTATTTTAAAAGCTTTACGAAAATCTTTCGCGCAATTTTTTTTTTTACTGTATAAACATTTGAAGCTCTATAGTTTGTAGCAGAAACTAACTCACTTTGTCAGTCTGATGTACACGTTATTTCTCTTAGTTTGTAGCAGAAACTAACTCACTTTGTCTGTCTGATGTACACGTTATTTCTCTTAGTTTGTTGCAGAAACTAACTCACTTTGTCTGTCTGATGTACATGTTATTTCTCCTATTCTTGGAACAAGTTGAAACTTTGCCTAATTATTCATTACTAGTGACAACAGATGAATCAATCAACAATGAGAAATAAGCCTTGTGTAGATGATTAGGTCGCTCGCTAAATTTTCAAACTCACAATATACTATATTCCAACTTTTTTTTTTGTTGTAAGTAGGGACCTATTCGAATGGTTGAGTGGTAAGCGCGTCAGCCTTCCATCGTGGAGGCTTTAGTTCGAATTCATAATGGATAATTTTTTTTTTCTAAATTGCTTTTGAAAAGTCAACGCATACGAATCAAACATTCCGCTTCATAGTTCACAAGCCTTACTATATAAACAATTTAGATCTAATCCTGTGCAACACGCCAACAACTAGCACATGGTATAGCTCTTAGATAAAAATAAACGTGTGAATTTGAACTATTCAATTTTTAATTAAAAACGTATACGATAACGAGATATGAGTTTCTTGAGTTAACATATACAAATGTGCTTTACAGTTGATTGGAAACAAACATTCGTGTATTTAATTTTCATAACTTTTTTTTTTTTGTTTTCACCCACTGAACGGATGTCGTGAAGTCGCTTATCTGCGCCATGTGCCAGGTTTCGCACCGAGTCGCGGCCAAAACGTGACAGAAACATATCAATAGTCGCGAATCGTGAATAAAGTCATCCAAGTTTAGATGCGTTTGTCGTCCCACGGATCTAGTGCGGTGGGCATTTAGATAGAAGTTCAAGTTACACTTCCTACCTTTGTTTTTTTTTTCCCTGCCCTTTCTTTCTCTTCTGTCAATTGTTTGTTACAGGTGAAGCAATAGAGATCGTCAGCTTCTTGGTTAGAAGTTTTGAAAGCATCATTAGCCAGCATGGTATTAGAGTCTCGTGAAATCTGAGCGTGCGGTGGGGGGGGGGGGGGCAGACGAGAAGACAAAACGAACAAAAAGTATTTTAAAATATTACGTTCCCTCTCATAGAAGAAGAAATTAAAAAAAAAAAGTGCGGGAAGTCGAAGTAAACAAACTGCAAAGTCAACGAACCCGTACAAAACTAGTAGTTATAGCGAATCTCTATTTGACAATGCATAAAATATACAAACAAGTTCTTGCCTTTTCTTTAAAAAAAAAGATGTGGATCTACTCATCTAGTGAGGGTGGAGACAGAGGCGTACAGAAAAATGGAGCATAAAACAGGTGGGTGCATTATGCTCAGGCGCCATACGCAGATGGTCGCTAAAAGGTCTCCAAGAAAGACACAATTTTCCAGAAATTGTCATTTTTTTTAATGGAGTTCTGGTAATTCTATTTGAGTGTCATATAATTACTTATTTCGTTTCTTTATATGTCTTATAAATTACCGTTATGCACTTTTTGCTTCTTCAGTATGCACAGTGGCGTAGCTAGCGTGGGGGAGGAGGGGGGGAGAATTTTAACATCCCCCCGGGCCCCCACTTGAGGGGGGCCCTAAATGACTTTTTTTACATTAAAAATTTAAATATTATAAAAATTCAAGGGCTTCCAAAGAGGGCAAGGCCCCAACCCGGCCCCCAAACGATGGACAATTCCTAGCTATGCCACTGAGTGTGCACACAAAAAAAAAAA
>JADKLZ010000003.1:13743426-13753596 GCA_021533235.1 Biomphalaria straminea | reverse complement strand
TTTTTTTTTTTACCTTCTTGATGAGAGTACCCTGTTGTAAAACCAAAGTATCCCCATCATTGATAAGTGCCTCCATCAGAGTCACAGTCGGATCATCTAAAGGCTCCACTGAGTCACCATACATATCAGTTTTACTCAAATACCACTGGCTGTCTTAATACAAACAGAAACAAAATTGTTGCAAATATTACTTTAAAAGAAAATTCTTTGCTTTTGTGTGTGAATTTATGAAAATATTTATTTAAAGATATTTTTTTCAAAAATGGATCTAGCATGATTTTGATGACAGCACAAATTAATATTTAAAAAATGTCTTTTACCCACTAGTTATAATTAGTGCTTGTATAGATTAATCAAGAAAAATGTTTTTAATAGATTTTTAAAATTACTTCTTTTTTTTTTCCTTTAAAAAAAAATAAAATACTTTTTTCTATCGCATAACTACATTTTAGATTCAAAAGCCAAATTTCAAGAACTACTTTAAGTATTAAATGAAGAATAGTGAATTTAAGTCATTCAAAGAAGCTTATTTTCAATTAAGAAAATCTGTTGCCAAAAACAGACGTAGACGAAGAAAAGAAAATCTAAATCGACCACTGGTTATGCCTGCGCTGAATGTGGCAAAATATGTCTGTCGCAGCTGGGGCTGCATAGCCATGGGAAATACTTCATTCCTGAATAATTTTCAAACTTGAACACATGCCTTATCATTTTCAATAAAATAATTCTAAGGCTAATTCTGATTCTAAGGCTTTTCTTCAAAAAAATTTGAAATAAAAGGCATCCATCTCATGTAAAATATAAGAAATCTAGTCTACAAGAGCATTGCATGTAAAAGAAACGACATCTCATACAAAGGTTGATAAATGAGGTTGACAGCTTTTTGAATAAAATGCAAAAAATAGAACAAAAGTTAGATTTTTATTTGTACAAGTGAGAACTTACTTCCACAATCCATAAGTTTACAAGCTGCCTGCAACATTCCCATCACAGAGAGTTGTCTGTCTACGAGGAATTCTTTCTTGCATACCAGTTTACCGTTTATCATTTTATTCACAGTCACTGTCATCTGGAGCATACAACAACACAATTTTATTGCTTATGTGTAAAAAAACAAAATGAAATACTTCTAAATATTAGATTTAGGAAATAAAAAAGTTTAATCAAATAAAAATAAACAAGCAAAGTACATAAAAAAAAATATTTTTAAATAATGTTTATATTAAGTGTAATGGTATCATTTAGTTTGGATCAGTCATGTCATTAAATTTGTAATAGATCTAGACTTACCAACAATTAATTTGAGTGATAAGAAATATTTGTATGTTTTTTGTTTAGCGCAATTTTATGCTTTTAGCTGTCTCAATACGCTATAATCCTATCCCTTGTCTGGACCAGTTGGGAAGGGGTTGGAGGAGGAACAACAGGGGATACAAGTAAGCTGTTTTTAAATGGATTTATAAAAAAAAATGTGTATGACCTGAATTCGAACCTGTGGGCTAAAGCCTTCTCAGGCTTCTCAAGACAAACGGTAACCACTTTGCTGGTGAAAATCGTATGAAAATGGACCATTATAGAGTGATCTATTGTTTCTATAGTCTCGTCTAATTTCATGATTGTGTTCATTAGACTCAAATAAAAACCTTTAAAGGAACTAACTGAATTAAAACCATGTCAGTCAAGTATAATTTATTTCCCTTGTTCAACAAGTAAATAAATTAATTAACAATAGCTAATTAACTAATTGGTTTGTTTTTTTTAATGATTCTTGTGTTCGTTGTCAGGTAAAAGAAATAATTGTGCAAAATTTCAGCTTAATTCGAGATTGGGTATGAGAAAAACAAGATGTACAAACTTTTTACCAGACAGATTGACTTGATATAAGATTTGTCAAAAGACTTGCCTCAAAATCCTGCGGACTTCTTCCACTCTCTAACACTAAACAGACACCATTGGTTAGACCAGCATCAACCATTGTCAGCCCTTCTCTTACTGAAATAACAAAGAATTAAAGTATTATGAACCAATATCAGACCTGAAATAAAAGTAGCTAAGTTTCTGTTAAGAGCTAGATAATAATAATCCTATAAATGTTTAAAGTTATTTATGTTCTTCTGAAAAACAAACATTTCTAATGACTGTGATTATATTTTTAATGTGTCAGTTACTTACAAGGTGGCTGTAGTCCCAGGGTCTTGTGGTCTTCTCTTAACCTGACTGTATCAAAAGAAACATTCTCCAAATTTAACAAGTGCATAGCTCGTAGTTTGACGTCTTTAATCGTCTGAAAAATCATGTGCCATCACAAGAAACTTCAGTTAAACAGACAAAAGTTATATTTCTAACAGACAGAAGTTGAGGCTCTAACAGACAAAGGTTAGATTTCTAGCCCACAATATAAAAACCTTGCCATTTTATTGTACACTTACTGATGTGGCTCTAGACTGGAACTTGATTGTCTTGCAAGTGTGACTCATGCTCTGTTAGAAAGTAAAAATTTGATGTCACAAAGAATATACTAGAACTAATGTACAGATTATCAGCATTCAAGTTTAGATCAAAAGTTTTACAGTATTGCAAACTGTCTCTATAAACAATGCAACTACAGCTCAACAACTCAGGTTCCAAATAACATGAGTGTAATGAATTCAAAGCTAACGCTAAACAACTGGCAACTTGAAACACGACTGTACAAATACTTCACTGTAGAGAATCGTACTGCTGTACTAAGCTCTAATGGCATCTCCGACCCAAGACTGGTAAAATGTTCCTAAAATGTTTGACATATTTCAGATGTTCCTTCAGAGTTGAAGATCACCTACTTCCTAGTCCATACATCCCGCAGTATGATAGGGGATGGCAGCGGGCAGGGTATGAGATGACTGAACAACAGTCCTGGTCCATTTATGGCACTGGATTCTACAGTACTGAACTGACTTCACACAAGTAAAACTGTACTGAACTGACTTCACACAAGTACAACTGTACTGAACCATTAAGTCTGACAAACTCGTTCTTTAAAGTCCCTGAAAGCCTTCACAAAGAATATGACAGAAATACCACAGACATGTCTCCAGTTCTTTGCACATGGAATATTTATAGCACAATACTTTCCCAAAACATCACCATTTGTCCCTATTATGATGAAATATACAGTTACCTCCACCCACATAAACACTAAATTTATAACTAATATTTAGTGTTTTTTGAAGTCATATATTTAACCATTATTTTTAAACTACCATTTGGTCTACTGTAAATTTTAGATTCACCTCATAAAGTCGACTTTGTAAAGTTATTGACCAATCAGGGTCAACGTTTTGACTATCTGAACTGATGACAGCTTCAATTTTTGTCTCACCAGAGGGCTTACTGAAAATAACCAAGACAGTGTAAGATTATAGTTTATGCTGAACTAAAAATAATGCTCCACTAGCATTGTAAGTCAATTATTTGAACAATTATAAAACTGTGTCTTTACCTCTCATTACTGTCCAATTTAACAATAACTAGAATATCTCCATCTTTAAGTCCCAGTGCATCAATTGTAGTATCTGATGAGTTTGGTATGGTCTCAATCTGGTTGCAGCCAGTTTTCTAACACAAATAGGAAGACACAAAATACTTGATTCCATTAATCATTTAAAGGAAGACACAAAATACTTGATTCCATCAATCATCATACATTTTTTGTTTAAATCTTTTGAACTGGCTTAAAAAGACTAAGCTAAACATTAACTTTTTGTAGGTGCTAAACCATGTTAAAAAAAAAAAGCAATATAATTTGATTTAAGTTAAATGTTTATGATTTTTTGTTTACTCTACTTATAGCACTAAATTGTTTAAAACTGTTTTTGACACTAATATTCAGTCTACCTGTAACAGCTGCACTGGTACGTCTACGCTGCTAGTTACCAGCTGATACAACTCTGCTGGACTTTTGTTTTTAGCCAGAGTAACACAAGCCACTACATCATCCTCATTGTTCTTGACAAGAAATTGAACAGGCTCACAGTGCTCACCAACGTCTCCTAAATGTTCCTTTAGCTGCTGAGTCAAAATGGCTCCAAAAGTTAAAAGGTGCACCTAATGTCATACACTTATTGATGAACTGAACTTAGTCTTACACTAATCAATGAGATCGAACTGGCTTTGTACTTACTCCATCAGAGAACTTGACAAAGAGATGTGTGCCTGAAGTTATGTCTAGACTTTGAAGGCTGCTTTCTTCATCTAAATTAAAGTATGGGAGAGTACAATGGAAATAAGAGACATGGCATCACAGAGGTAGTTAAAACTTTAAGGTTAGATAGAAACAAAATACAGCTGGTGTGTCTCACTCATCAACATGATGATCTTAACCAGAAAGAAACTTACTGTTACTAAATAGGCTTCATTTCATCAGCTAGCAAATCAAATAATTTAAATTTTTTTTTTATTAAACCCAACTTTTTTTTTTGACTGCATAAACACCAAGCGCCATTCATTTTTATGTTAGCACTTCTCACAGTTGAAATTTATTCTTCAAAACTTTACACACAGAGCAGAATTCAAAAATGACGCCACCGAAAAGTTTACTGGCATGTTTAATAATTTATCTATCAATTGTATTACTTTTATTACAAAAAATAGTTATAGATATAAATAAATAGAAATAAAAACCCATAGTTACCTTTAAGCTCTTCATACAGGTGAAATCCTCCACACCTAGGTTTCATTCTATACACAGACAACTCACTGACATCAAACTGTTCCACAAGCTGTGGAAACAACACAGGAATAGTTAATTTCACTGACTTTTAATCAAAGATATTGTACACTTTGCAGGCTTGAATAATTCTATTTTAGATCTATACAAATCCTAAACAGAAGTAACAAGATGAAGAAACATCTATGTGAAGCAAATGACTTAATACTACATTTATGGTCAGCAAATTTTTATTTTAGTACACTGGTATATGCTAGTTTTCCATTACTTTGTGTATAAGCAGCCTAACTTCTTTAAATGCTTTCCTTCTGTCTATTTCAATTATATTCATAGCAGACTCTGTTGTGATGTCAGGTTTCAACTGAAGCAGATCATTCTTGATAAAAGATGTGCACAAAAATACTTTTACACAGACTTTATTGACAGCTATATCATAGTTCTGTCTGGTGACAAAAAATGAAAAACTATTAGAATATAACATACAATTTTTTTCAAATTATATCTATAGATAATTGGGACATCCCCAGATACTAAACCCTAAAGTTCTTTCATTTTCAGGTACTAAAAAAAAATTTTTTTATATAACCTTTATTTCTCAAAGCTAATGTTAATTTTTTGTGTGTGCATATTTTAAGTTATGATTGAGTCATTTATTTATTAACACTAAATTGTTTGAAAATATTTATAACTATTAATGTATTTATATCTATTAAATTAATTTAATTTTTTGTTTCAAATTATTATCAAAAGGCACTCACTACCTAAGTATTTTTTTATTGTGCATTTCTTTTATTTATATTTTACTATAATTTGTGGATATTATCATCTTCATTAATATCAAAATACAAGACACACTAGTTGTATAAAAGTTTTATCAAGGAATAAGCAAACTTTATAATAATCTGAGCATTATTTCTGGGAAGTAACTCAACATTATATTTCAGTAGTAACTCAACCGTTAAAAAAATGCAAGGCATTTTCACCATGCAAGCCACATGTGACTCTTTATTTGATGCTTATCACTGTGGTCCCTAATGAGGATACTTAATAAAGTCAATTTCCTTCCCAGTGATGCTGTTGTCTGCAAGAAGCAGGTTAAGACACTCACCTCTCTTTCTCTAAGGCTGCATTCAAATCTTCAACTTCTTTAATTAAGTGACTTGGTATATTGTAAGAGGCTGAACCTTGTGCTAAGAGAAAAAGACACAGAATCATTCAGCACCCTATATACTACATTGTACCAAAAAACTGATTGAGGGGAATTATATGTACACCACTATAAAAAGTAACCAGTTGATACAGCGTCATTAAGCCGATTCTTAGTAAGCCTTGCATTATTATTTACATGGTAAGATGATACAATTATATTGAATGAGTTAATTAGTTTGTACATTTCTTAGGGAAAGCTTTTCACATTAATAAAAGCACTAAAATTTCAAGACAGTAAAAAATAGAGTACTAGTATGCCAAGTGTAGACAACAAGGCATACAACAATCATATCGACAATATTTAGATGTCTCAAAGTTTTTCACCTACCTTCTTTAGGTCGACACAAACTTTTTTTCCTGTAAAACAACATATAAGCACTTTCTTTGCCTGAGAACTGTTTCTCTATGTCTCTTGTGAACACAGGGCAAACAGAAGAATCATTAAAAGAAAACCATCGATAACCTTCATCAGGAGTGTCATCTCTGAAATTAGAAATTACAGACATACATAAAATCATTTTAATTTCTTTGAAATTACATACACACATAAGTAAAGTTCCCCCCTCTCAGACCTTGTGGTCTATTGGGCAGATGATGTAAAGGTTAGACACACATAAAATCATTAAATTTCTCTGAAATTACAGACAGATATAAAATCATTAAAGTGACAAAGTTAGATGAAACAAAACTTACAGATTCTTTTTAATAGATCTAATGTTGTTGTTAGGCACTGGTAAGGTACAATTTGTCATAGGTGTAGAACCACTGACATCTTTTTGTTGATCCTCTTTTGGACCTCCAGATACCCGCAGGCTTACCCAGTTAGAGTCAGGATTGTAAACAAACGAGTCACATGATTTTAAGAACTGCAAATATTGAAGAATGAAAGCTTGTTGATATTACATTGGTTGGAAGATAAATTAGGTTAAGTTAGTCACAGAAACAGATGTAAAACTTCTACTGTAATCCAAGACATAGCTAATCAGAGAAACAACTTCATGCAAAGATGAATTTTAAATAAAACCTTAATTATAATCATTTTCTAAACAATAATGTGCTCATCTAGTTTTAAAAAACACCTTATTGATTGGGCCATGAGTTTTTCTAAAATGTTTACTCCATGAAACTCCAGTGACTTTTGTTATTTCCTAGACAAAAAAATACACAACATCATAAGCAATCATATAGATCTAGGAGAAACAGGTACAGATACAATTTTGTATTTGCAAACAAATAATTATAGACCCAAAATATTTGTACATTATTTGTGCTGTGTTTTTAGTTGTTTTTTTTACCTACTCAATAAGAACAGAATTTTAAATTATTTCATAAAAACTTTTAACAACAACAAAAAAATCTTACAAGCTTAGACTATCCATTCTATAAATGAGCATCAAGTTTTTGTATGTGTTAAATCTTACAATGGGAATGAGAAATATTAGTGATTATATTACATTCTTTCTTCAAACAATTATAAATTAATGTCATTTATAAATTAGTTTAATAATTTTCTTATTTGGTTTTAATCTGATTTCCACTAATGTTTCTAGTTAAAAAGACTTTATTGATAGCTCTACAGATAAATAGTGAACACATTGACCAACAATAAATGTGTACCTACAGAGCCCAGTTTGTCCACTGACATACAACCATGAGATACTTTGCTAAGTATATTTTCTATCAGATCAACAGGAGACTGACACTCTATAACATCTAGGCCAGTGGTGTTTGGGTCAACCTTAGGACTTGTTTCCTGTTTTGAAGTTAAGAAATTAGTTAATTATCGTTAGTTTAAATATTCTATGTAACTCGTGTAACTAAAACTATTATTGCTATTAAGAAGAAAATCATGCTCCAAAACTTAAAACTCTACAAGGTAAGTGAAGCTAAGTTTATTTATTTCTAAGGACTGTAGTTTATGTGGCCAATGCAATCATTAAGTAGTTCCCATCTGAAGTCAGGTACCCAATAGAACTGGGTAAGCCCTGAAACAGTTTGAAAATGACAAAATGATCCTGCTCTCCAAGGTAGACTCAAGCTTACAGATCAATTGCCAAACCACCTCTTATTATGACAACCACAAAACCAAATAACTATGTTGGAAGAATAATTTATTCTTTCATATTATTATTATTAATGATCATACAATTATTAAGTTTGAGTCTTTGAGATCAGAAGTCACATTATGGCCACCTGAAGTCTATCAATGTGATTGCTTATATATTCCCTAGAGTACTAACTGGTGGAGTCCAATGACCAATGTTGTCAATATCCCTGATGTAAGCAAAGTAATGACCACCAAATGCACTGCCTCTATGAACTACAACTGAAAAAAGCTCATACTGGCACTCTGGGTCACCAACAGATCCCTGAAAGAAATCAAAGCAAACAGAATATATATAAAGTTTACAATAGGTATATGCATTTCTTTTTCTATTTATCTAATCTTTCTTAAAGCAGTTTTTCTAGCCAAAAAATATCTCAATATTTCAAGCTTTGACTTAATATACTGACAATTTACAAAATGGTTAGCAATTCATTTAAGTTCATAGCTATTAGTAGTGCTTTCAAAATGTGACCATAAGTTTACTTTTATTTAACATTCAATTAATCATTTTACACCTGTTAATTACTTTGACCTAAAAACTTGATTTGGACAACTTGTAAAAAAAAATGTTATTTTAAATTTTAACAAAAATATATTGTTATATTTTTTCTTACCTTCTCTGAGTAGGGTGACATATCAAGTTCAAATGGAAATGTAAACCTGCCATTCTCCTTCAATATAAAATTGAAATAATTTTTAAAACCTTTAACTATGCACATAACTAACTAATAAAACGAAAATTCTAGTCTTTGATTATGTTAAAATTATCATTAAAAACAAAAGCTTTCAATGATTAAATTAAGAGCTTCAATTTAAGACAAAAAAGAAAATAGATAAAAGTTGATACTTATTGTAATAAAGTCTAAGGTCAACTAGTTGTGTTTAATTCAAAGATTAAGTGACATGACAAATGGTCTAAATTGCCCATAGGTTGTGATGTCACAGGTCAGTGTTCAGGCTTTAACAATTGATCTTGCTGAATTCAACTTAAAGTATAAGAAAAAGCTTGAAACTGCTGCTCCAAATTTATTTTCAAATATTAAAGACCACACATTAGTCTCATTCAACAACAAAAACTACTTGTACTTTGTGTTGTATTTTTACAATAAGTATTAAGAAAAAGAGTGTTTTTTTATATATTAGAGTATTTAATCCTTTTTTGTGGGTATATATGAAAGAAGTTTGCAGGTTCACTTAGTGATAAGGTTAGTGATGAAAATGTTTAGTCATCCCCAAGGTAGGCATTAACTCTTTGACTCCTAATCCACGATACCAATATTGATTTTAACCTCATTAAAATAAATTAATGTTTTATCTTTAAACTTCACTTTGTATTATATAAAAAGAGAATGCATTTCCCTTTAATTGTATACCAAATACACCATTTTTTATAACAAACAACAAAGTTATTGAAGCTTAATCATAACAGGGTAGTGAAAGAGTAATGAGCAAAATGAAGAATTCATTCGAAACGAGGAAAAATAATTACGGAGAGAAAGAGTTAATAATATTCAAGTGTGTTCTATTTAATGCAATGGAATATTACATAGTAATGTGCATCTGTTTATAATAAGAATAACTTTATAAATGCATTGAGATTATAAGGTTTTCAAAATCATCTCTTTACCTTGTATCTTGTCATCTTTGTTAGATCATAGCTGAATCTCAGCAAAGAAAGAGTTAACACTGGAGGAAGGTTTCTCAGTTTAGCTCCCTGAAAGACAATAGGTAAAATTATATTCAATTCAAAAGCATTATTAGGATGGTCACAAAATTAAAGGGAAATGATATCAATGATGTTTTTGAATTTTCAATGGAATATTAAAAAAGAATAATTACAATAGTTCAAGGTAACTTTTAGATATTATGTGTCTTAATAAATGTGAATAAAAAAAATGTGTTTTTATCTAGATCTTTAAAAAGGAATTGAAACCAGAAAGTTTAAAAAAACAAAAACAAATGTCAAGTCTAAATGAAAGCAAATTACATTTCTCCAATTTAATTCATTTATTTTCCACTTGTCAAAGAAGATTTAAATGAGTTACGATAGCAATTACATTCAAGTTCATATATTTCCCAGATTAAAGCATCATTCAATCGGCCATAATCACCATCTCATAGAAGATCTAAGATAAGGTCTCTTTTT
>JADKLZ010000003.1:13690796-13712701 GCA_021533235.1 Biomphalaria straminea | reverse complement strand
TGTTGGTCAAGTACTAAGAAGAAATCTCCAGATGAGACATGTTGGTCAAGTATAAGAGAAGTTTTCAACAAACAGTACAACCACTCACCTGTTTATCTCTGACAGTTTCTATGTACTGGGAGAAGATACTTGGTGGTGGAGATTTTCCCTCAAGTTGACACAAGTTACTGTTGATCTTATAATGACTAGCTTCCAGAAAATTTAGCATAAATGTCGTCTGAATGGAAGATATTCAAAAAAAAAAAAGGTTTAAATTCTTAATTATTTTAAACTTTTGAAATACTGAATTATAAACATATCATGTTTAGTGTAGTGCTAATTTTTTAAGGTTGCTGAGGAAAGAAGGCTTTGTCTGAATTCCAAGAGACTTTTATAGAGATAAATGTAAAATTTAGAAATCATAATTTAAAAAAAAATACTTTCAAATATAATCTTGAGAAAAACATCACTTAAAACTTTAAAGCCATAGTAAGTCAGGAGAAATTTACAGTCTGTGCAAACCATCTAACGTCTTATCTATCATTCCCCATAGAACATGACAGATTATTGTAGTATAACCTTATTTTATCGCAACATTAACACTACTCTTTGTACATAGATCTATTTCTAAAAGACAATTGAAGTAACTACAGTCTAACCATAAACAGTGCAGTCTTGAACTATTGTATTATTGCAGCAATCATGTTAGACATGTTACTTTTAGCCAACTGCTGTGCTGATGCCATTATTTTCTGTATGTGTTGAAAATTATTTCTTTTTTTTTTTAAATACTTTCTTCAGTTTAATTTATTTAGTAATTATTGAAAGCAGCACTGACATTAGACATGGTATACTGGTAGGTTATCCTCAGATACCAAAAAAAACAATTATAAAATAATTTGAAGTACATTAGCCCCATATGGGAGTCTTTTCTGAGAGATTAATACTAACTGAATCTAGCATCTAGTTATCTTTAAATATTACATAATATTTCCTAAATAATTTATCTCATGATCAGAAGCTAAAATAAAAAGTTAATGAACATAATAGCCTGCAAAAGTGAACGTAACCAATAAAAATAGATTTTGTTCATTGGTTTTATTATCAAAAGACTTTTAAAGATTTCAAGACCAGGACCTGCCAGTTTCAAAGTCCATCTTTTTGGGACAGGTAAAGGGAAAAGTGTTGCTATGATTCTGTGTTGAGGGAAGGACAATTCTAGAGAATAATGTAATTATAAAAAAGCATTGTTTTTTTCTCCCATACTTCATTAGTCTTAAATACATTCTAATTTTGGTCAAAAATATTAACTTCCTGTTTGATTACTGTTTTTATTTGTTTGAAATATTCTTGGCAGAAACCTTTTTTTTTTTTTCATTTTCTTCCTGTTTATCAAAATTGACAGTAAAATTTTACATCTTATTAGGTATTATGAAAAAAATATTCTTTTTAGTTCTTAAATTTACACTTAATACTTCAAATAGTGTTTAGGTTCTGAAATACTAAAACAATAGATAACTTTCTGTAATAACCTGTTCCAGTTTTTGTTTTGTATCTTCTTGTGTTTCTGCATCTGCAAAACTTGGTTTGCTTCTGTAAACTTCCACCAGTTTCTGAACACCTAGAGATATTAGACATTATTTTTTTTCACTACTTTATATAGTATGTAAACATTGGGGTCAAGAAAGGAAAGGCAGCTTAGAGTTATTTAATCCACACCATATTGTAAAAATCATAATATACACAAAATCTCTATTAAAAAATAATGTTTTATTACATTCTCATTTTATTCTCAAATATATTTTTAAAAAAACGTTTAAAAACTATTGAGACAAAATATCAGTTCTTTGAATTTGACTGATAATGACTGTTGATGTGATTGGGAAATAAATGTGAGAATATTGTGCAATTTATTTTTTAAAAAGTTTCAAAATAAAAATATGAAAATGTTGAATCAAACAGAGAGCAATAACAGTATTAAGAGTACAAACTTAATTATAATATCATCTTCAGATGTTAAGTAAAGGGCTACTACTTGTAGCTGAGGTTCCATAAATGCAGTGGAAGGGAGGAAACAATGGTAGACTTGAAGAAATAAATGTTAGTTTATCATTCAATACCTTCTTTTCCTTTTCTTTCCTTCTCTATGAACTGATGCAAATGAATTAAATAGTTTTTCAAAGCATCTTTCCTTCGTTCAACATCCAAGCTGATTTGACTGTCTTCTGCCTAAACACAAAAAATTAGGTACAAATAAAGCAAGTTGCATTTAGGGATAATTTTTATAACAAAATTATCAATTGCCAAATGTATTAACTCTTTTTCTCCGTAATTATTTACCACATTCTGGTGGAATCAACGTTCGTATCGTTGATTCGGAGAGAAAGAGTTAAACAGTTATAACCTATCTGCTAAAAACTCACATAACAGTCAAGAAGAATCTGTTCTGGCTGCCGTGGTCCTTTAACTCCTTTTTGTTGTACAATGGTCTGCAGGTCATGCTGTAAGTCTACTGTCAACACTGCTTCATTCAGGCGGTCAAAATACTAAGGAAAGAAAGATACACTTAAGTATAAATTTGAAAGTATTGTACTTTGTGATTACCATATGTAAGATAGAAGTAATATAGAAGTAAGACAATTTGTACAATCAAATTCATTTCAACTCTCATGCAACAGTTTGTGACATATTTCAAATATATATATACACAAGTTCCACCAAGAGTAAATCCTCAGAAGAGAGACAGGTGGCCAACAGGCAGAGGCTTAGAAAGGATTAGTGTAAGTCCCACCCAATCACACATTCCAAAATATACATTCCCTATGTAATCACTTATTTCTTTTGATTGCGAGGAAGAAGTAAGAAATGCCAGATCTGATATGCCAGGATGGGGTGTTTCTATTCAAATGTTGAGAAATCTTCATACAAAACTTTTACTTGCTCTTAGAACATTTAGTTTTCTATTTATATATCATAATGTTTGATTTGAGAAAACAACCAATGGCTTTTTAAGCAAAGCTGCCACACTTTTTGAGGGATAAAGATTAAGGTTGGCTACAAGTTTTCAAATAGTTAAACTATTTGTCTAAATAATCTCTGTGTAGTGATCATTTATTGCAGTAGATCTACAGGAATGTACCCTACAAAAAGTAAAGCATAGGAAGGCAAAAATAAGGAAAGCAATACTTTTTGAGTTGTGTCTCTGGCATTTAAATTTTCAGCAAGATTGCAGAGAGCTTCAATAGCTATTTTACATTCCTAAAATCTCTCTAGATCAGTTATTTCTAAATTTGCCTAAACCTTCACCATGCATTATTATGTCACTCCATAGTGATCTAGAGATATCACAAATTATCATATCAGCATGTTTCATCTTTAGTAATTGCAAGAATACTTCTTTGTTTTTAAATTAAAATTTGCAAATTTTAACATATCTTAGCATTTATCACTTCTGACATCTGATCATGTGATATCTATACAGACAACAAAGTTTCTTGCAGATTTTATGTCCCAGACAAGTATACCCTTTACAGCAATGCTAAAGCATATATAAACTCATTCAGAAACATATATGGACTAAATATACAGTGTAAGGTCTGGCTACTAATGTTTAACCATTTTTTCAAAGCTTGATTCAGTCACACAATACAAAGTCATTAAGCCTAGCCTGCAATATAATAGCACCATAAATAAGTTGTTAGCATTAAAGATAGTGAGATTCAAGAGAGTTTAAATATCCAAAAGTGCAGGTTTAAATTTTGCAGGTGATATAAAAAAATGGAGCAACAAATTGAATATTTTGACAGAAATTCAAACATAATTATTCATAGGAAAATCTATATATGCATATTAAACATGCAAAAGGTATATCCTAGCATCTAGCTACTCTAAACTCTTTTGTTTTGATGGTATTCATCTGTGTAGTCGGCACCCCTCAAACTTCCCAAGCAATTTCAGTAATCAGCTCCTGGTCTAAACCCTTCTTCGAAACCTAAATTTCTTGTCCACAAAAATAAAAAAGAAAAGCCAAAATCATTTTTAATAGGGGTAATGTGTGGTAAGTAAAAAAAAACTTTTAACTTTTTAGTTTGCCAAAAACTACAAACTATGCCAGTGTTACTGTGTCCTATTTCTACATAAATAGGCGAGACCCAAAAAAAAATGTTTTTCAGTATAATTTTGTGTTAAATTAACTGTGACTGTAAGGTTGGACCATGCAGTTGCGGAGACAATCTTTACCTGAGTTAGTTTGGGTGAAAGAACAGATATATGACTTTGTGGAGACAATCTTTACCTGAGTTAGTTTGGGTGAAAGAACAGATATATGACTGTTGTACTTGTTCAGATAGTCTTGCATTGATTTCAATCTCTCCTCTTCAAGCTCTTGCATTGACGTGCTGGCCTAAACAAGACAAAAGATATATGAACATTAATTTCACAAACAATGTTGGTCCAAATTTCTTTGACTTTGTTTTGTTTTGAATCAAACAAAATTACTAATGAAATTGTTAAAACAACTTCTTCTTAAGTTTTTTCCAAGTCTTCTAATAGGCTGAAGATAAAATATTGACTTTTAAGTATTGTAATATTTATTCTAAGGACTGAACTTAAATTTAAAAAGTTAACTGACAACTTACCCTTGCAACAGTCATGTCCCAGTCCTGTCGAGATGATTCAGCCTTATAGCAGGCTTCTGTGTATTCTTTATCTGCTTTTTTTAGCAGTGCTAAAGTCTGTTTACTTTTTTTTTCTCCCTAAATTGAAATGAAACGCTGTTTTAGAAGTCTGATTCATGAATATAAAAAAAACTCATTTAAAAAAAAAATAAAAGCCAAATAGTTCACAACATTTACCTTTCCTGTATCTTTTGACTTTCCAGATTTAGCATCTACCAAGGAAACCTCTGCTTTTTCATAGTCACGGCAACATGAATAGGAATGTTTCTTGCACTAAAACCAAACATAAAAAAATGTTTCATACATTTGTATTTGAAACTGAAGACTAAATGTGCATATTGATCAAATATTTAAAAGACTTTTCTACTAAGACATTTCAAAAAACTAAATACCCAACAAATAGAAGAAGCTAATTACCTTGAATTCTTCTGCGCGCCTGTCTGTTAAGTTTTTGTATGACCTTTCGACTAATGCCTCCAGCTGAATAAAGTCATAGATAGTAATTTAATTTAAAAAAAAACAAACTCAGTAACTATGAAACAAAAGCACCTATCACATTAACCAATTACTGTAAACTTATATTCTATGCTAATTTAATATTTTAAACATCACATCAGTGGCGTAGCTACCAATGTGCGGGTGGTGCGGGCCGCACAGGGCACCAAGTGGAGAGGGACCCCAAAATCCCCCAGTGTGTATTAATTTTCTATTTCCCTGAGCTTTTCAGTAAAACGACTAAGTGTATGGACACGAGCAAATATAAACTACTGTATTTTAAACATTATCTAACGATTTTTAAACTAGTCATGTCGCTATTTTTTTCGTCTCCTTGGCGGTTATCATTGAAACCAGAAAAAATGATGAGGACAACATCCTGTTGATGAAAAAGAAGAAAATACTTCAATACCGCAGGTTCTAGAGACCAAAGGACAACACACAAGCATGTCTTTAGTACACTCCTCAAAAATTCAAACTGAAGAAGCTGAACCATCAGACAGTGTAAACATTACAGAAAGCAGGATAATAAACTCTAGACTGAACGACATTGGAAATTTGCTTGATGTCATCACAGATAATATTCGCATACACATTGTCACTCAAGGATCTGAAACAGTTCAGCGTATGAACAGTCAATTCAGAGAGGTGTATAGACATCAAGAATAAGCAAAAGGAAAGGCTAGAAAGCTTTCAAAGGCTTGTTTTTTTCCGACAAATGTCAAACGGCGCGAAAGTTCTTAGGAAGTAGACGTGTTATTAGCCAAAAAAAAAGAATCCTTATTTTGCTTCCCCTGCATACCCTTCTCGACAAGATCAAGTACCAAAAGCGAAAGAGGCTTCAACGGTTTGTCACAGTTTCTTCAAAAGCCTCCGAACTTCCAAAACAAGGACCTATTGAGCTCTTGAATTTGATAAAAAATATCAGCTAGTTGATTCAATCCTGAATATCGTCATCATGATTCGCATATTTTTTACTATTGCGGTAAGCGTCGCTACATGCAGGTTTTTCCAAACTTAAACTGATCAAGAATTACTTGCGATCAACGATGACAAATTTACGACTCACTAATTTGGCCATTTTGTCCATTGAACAAGAGCTGGTGAAATTCGATAAAATTATTAATACTTTTGCCAGCAAGAAAGCGCGAAAAATTCACTTTTCATATGTTTATGTAAAAGTGATTTTTAGCGGACCCCGTAAGGGTAAAAAGCCGCTATTAGGATTGTGCAAAATGTCCGTCTGTCCGTCTGTCACACTCAGGGCGCCAAAACTAGAAGAAATACGAAAAATATTTTTTCACCATTAAATGCGGCTTGAAAAGTTTAGGTGCAACGGCTACTTTTAGTTTTCTAAAAGCAAACCGTTAATTTATAAAAATTATTATGCAAGCGATTTTTTAATAATAAAACACCAATTGTGAAGCAATTACGTAAATCTAAGGGAGGAAATGTTACTATAAGAAATGCTCTTGGCATGTAGATATCACGCACATTTTTTAAAATGAATTTCTGTCTGTCTGTCCGTCTGTCAGACTCAGAGCGCCAAAACTAGAAGAGATACGAAAAATATTATTTCACCATCAAATGCGGCTTGAAAATTTTAGGTGCAACGGCTACTTTTAGTTTTCTAAAAGCAAACCGTTTAATTTATAAAATTAATTATGCAAGCGATTTTTTAATAACAAAACACCAATTCTAAAATAATTACGTAAATGTAAGGGAGGAAATGTTACTAGAAGAAATGCTTTTGGCATGTAGATATAACGCACATTTTTTAAAATGAACTTTTAGCAGCGGCTTTCGTGTACTAGCGTAAAGCCCGGAAATGACATGATTCTAAACTAATTTCTTAAATTTTTTTAAAAATCTGATATTTAAAAAAAAAAAAATTGTTTAGTGCCCCCATTAGAATGAAACAAGCATATTTTTGTGCGTTTTGTCTGTTGGTTGGTCTGTCCGTCACGGTTAGAAAAAAGCACTAAAGGCTTTTGAAAATATGATTCAACCTTTACTGTTCTTTCAGAAATATTGCGATAGTTTAAGGATGGGAGCTTACAGGAATTGAGCCAGGGACTTAGAAGGAACATCCGAAACATCTTGCGAATAGGCGGATCTGACATCGATCCGACTCCGACGGGGGGCGCCTCTGAGTTTGTGTATCACACAAACTCTCTTTGTAATCTTGTTTTTTAATTAACAATATTTGATTAATGAATACATATTATTTTAAACAAAAAAGTAACGTTTTGCAATGTTTTTTTTTTGGGGGGGGGGGCATCAAGATGAGGTACCGCACCAGGCACTATATACTCTAGCTACGCCACTGCATCACATTCACCAATTACTGTAAATTTACATTGTATGCTACTTTAATATTTGAAATTCAAGATTTGTGCTACCCTGAGATACAAAATTGAACTGCCTTTTACATATTCTACTTACAGGTTTACGAGCTTTGATCTGTGTTTCCACAAAACCTTTGAGAGGTTTACTGATTTCATCCAACAGGCCAGCTGCCAGATTTCTAGGATTAAAAAATTCATTATGTTAGACATTTACTTAACTCAGCATCTCAGTGAATATGTTACTAACAAGAAGCCTTTAGAGATTTGATTCATGAAGATTTATTGAAGACCTAGTGGATCTATTAAAACTGATTTTTTTTAACAGCAAAATAATAAATTTGATCACATCATGACAGCTTCTTTTTACTACTATCTCTATACTCACACATTTGTATGCATAAAACAAGTCTGCCAAAGTCCCAAAGTTAAGTCTATAAAAGGTTGAGAATCATTGGACTACTGGTTAGACTAAAACAAATATGTTGATCTTACTTGTGTAACTCTGCTTCTTGTTCCATGGCTACTGCTACTGCCTTCCATCCATCTGTTAGAGAACTGAACAATAATATTTACATTATTGCACCAGGATAACTCAGAGTCCCAACAAAAACAGATCACTCTAATGGGAACCACCAACCATTTTTTCCCACTGGTATTGTAACAATGGTTAATATTTATGAATATAACTTGAGCATCATTTATTTGAAAAATAAAAGACTTGCATTTGGGAATACCATACAAAGACTTTGCTTCTATTTTGAGCATGATGAAGAAACATGAATTAGAGATGTAAAGAGGGATAAAAAAGTGATAAGCAAAGCGTGAACTTGTTCACCTGGTTTTAAAATGGTTTACATCTCTGTGCATACAATAGGCATACTAATTTTAGGAGGAAAAAACACTTTCAGAAGAACAAAAGAAAACATTGCACATCTCTGGTATGGTGAGATTTTTAAAAAGTGCTTTCAGGTTTTGAGATCTAAATTAGGCATGAGAAGACAAACATTACAAAAAAAAAACTGCATTTACCTAATAGAAAGGGGTGGGGTTGCCTGCTACTAAATTTGACTTACCCTACTCCAGTGCCACATGCCTTCAACAGTTTAGTGGCAATCTTTGATAAACTTTTGGCATACAGAGTTTCAGCCTCTGACCTAAACAAAAAGTGGAGAACATCAATTGATAACTTGATTTTTTCATCCAACGTTTAGTTCTAACAAAGACTACAAAAACTATTCCACATAAATGTGTCTTGTGTAAGGAGATTCAAAAGGTGGACGGGAAATATTTCAAGTTAGTTGTTAAAACTAATGGATTTGTCATGGCATTCTCTCTTTAGCTGTTCAAACAAATTTTGAAAAGCTATACATCCATGACTGATTTGTGTGTCCTCACTTCAACACAAAGTCATTCATTCATGTGTTACTTCATACAGCTTTGTTTCATTGTATTTGTAAGTAAATGATCTGTAAATAGTGACTTGATAGCTGACAGACTTCAGACACACAGCTCTCTTTCATTGTATTTGTAAGTAAATGATGTGTAATTAGTGACTTGAGAGCTGACAGACTTCAGGCATACAGCTCTTTTTCATTGTATTTGTAAGTAAATGTTCTGTAATTAGTGACTTGATGCTGACAGACTTCAGACATACAGCTCTCTTTCATTGTATTTGTAAGTAAATGTCTGTAATTAGTGACTTGATAGCTGACAGATTTTAGACATACAGCTCTGTTTCATTGTATTTGTAAGTAAATGTGTAATTAGTGACTTGATAGCTGACAGATTTCAGACATACAGCTCTGTTTCATTGTATTTGTAAGTAAATGTTGTGTAATTAGTGACTTGATAGATGACAGACTTCAGACGTACAGCTCTGTTTCATTGTATTTGTAAGTAAATGTTGTGTAATTAGTGACTTGATAGATGACAGACTTCAGACATACAGCTCTGTTTCATTGTATTTGTAAGTAAATGTTCTGTAATTAGTGACTTGATAGCTGACAGACTTCTGACATTTTTTTAATGAAGAAAGGAAAATTATACTTAAATCTAGAAACATCTCCTACTTTCTTAAGTCTTTTACTGCAGTGACCACCATGAGATAACATGGAGTCTCTAATGGAATACCAAGCTTACACCATCCCCCCCTTTTTTTTCACAGTAAAAAAAAAAAATAGAAAGCTCAGCTCACTCAGCTGTAAAATCAAAGAATGAAATCAAATGTGGAAGACAACAGAAGCTGTGACTGGTAACAAGAACTGATAGGGGGCGCCACTGTGTATGTTTCTTCTGTCACCTCACACATTGCTAGATCTTCAGAGACAATGTCACAAAATAGAAATGTGGGTTTGAATCAAAAAATTATAATATTAATAGTGTCTGTATGAAATGAATGGTATTAGGGCAAAATATGATAATCATATCTCCAGAGTACACAAAACAGGTGTACATCTCAGTGGTTAGACTAGCCCGATATCGCATCTCATCTAATGAATGTATCAAAACAACCACGTGATTATAGTTGTATTGTTGTGAATCACTGATGCATGAAACTAGTTGACTTTTCATTTGTACACAGATAAAATAAAGATGTCCTTTTATAAAGGGAAGTAAATACTCTTCAAAGTTTAGCATCATAAACAACGGAAGGTAAAATAAATGATTTTAATTAAAGGTAGATCTGTAAACAAACAAAAAATCCCAATAAGATAATCTGTTTTTAGATATGCTTTTAATAACGACCTTGTTCAATTATAACCAATGTACTATGTAAATGCACTTTAAGTAATTGTGTTATGGACAACGTAGTACCAAGTGCACTTTACTTAAGATGGCTAATCCAACCTTTGTATAGTATCCCATACCCTTTCATTTCAAACCAATGTATCTCTACCGCTACTGCTGTACAATACTACGCAAAGCCTGCTCTACATGTGCTAGCGAGATTGCCTCAGTCAATACATCTATCTCACCTCGTTGTGTGTACACAAGTCTCCTGTCCCCCATCCAAAGCCAACGTAGGTGTAATCTGGATTAATTAAAACCTGTCAGTAAGTCTAGACCAGTGATTCCCAAAGTGGTCCATATGGACCCCCAGGGGTCCACGAGGACTTCCAGGGGGTCCACGAAAGTGAAAAAAAGAATTGGGTGTCCATGACATCCAAATGGGGGTCCACGAGAGTGGATCTCATTCAAGAAGGAATTGAGTTTAATATAAATCTCACATTAATGGAATCCCCTATTATATCATACAAATATACTTTATTATAGCTAGGCCATTAAATATTTCATGCATTATTGGAATGAAAAACATATTTTAAATTTTAATACCTCATTTAAATAGCTCAATTTGGTCTAGAGATAACTAATATTTAACATGTCTGAATCTAAATATAAAATAGACGGTGGTGTTAATTTTCAATTTTTTTCTTCTTTTCTCGTCGAACTCATATTACCTATGTGTCTTTTATTTAACATTTTATGTAATGATACCATGAAACCACCTAAGCTGGAGGATCGTTGGAGACAAAGCCACCCTGATAAGATTTGAAAAACTATTGAACACTCTATGATAATGTTGTGAAAAGATCTACAATGGACAAAATATTTGTTTTCAAATTTTAAGGAAAATATAATGGTTTGCTGTGCCTTAAAATATCTTGCAAAATTATGAAAATGACATACAATTGGCGAAAAAAATGAATGATTTAGCCAGCCGCTGAAGTTTTTAAAACTATTTTGTACACAAACCTGCATCTGATATTTTCTAAGAATTCTTCTAAGCAGCAAATAGTTCAAAGGTCTATATATGAACCGAGTTGTGCCTGTAATGAGACATTTTTTTGGGCACATGTACTTTTATTTATGGATAAAGAAATTCGCGACAAAATTTCGTTTTGTGAAAACTGATAATTGACAATTAGCCGAACTCATTTGATGTTTTGAAGGAATCGTTCGAAAAAAAGCCTACCCTATAACTATTATATCAGTAGCAACAATTGGAACAGTAGTAGATCTTGATTGCAGGAATATCTTCAATTTGTTATCAACGCAGTTATGAAAAACTACATACGCAATTACTTGCTCAAATGTGAAGAGAAAATGACAAGAACATTCACCAGTTGAATCACAAAGCACCAGGAGAGGACCAAATTACAGCAGAACTAATTCTCAGCACAAAGGAGTGCATGATGTATATGTGAAAAATGTTTTAATTTAATAACTATATTTGCATAGTTATAACTTTAACAAAAAGAAATGTAGACTGTACAGCGTTAAGTATTTGAAATTTAACTTCATTACTTTCTTGTCAAACAAGAGAGTGTTAATGTGCCATTTTTTATTATGCAGTGCTCCTATTTCTTCTCTGTGGTTCTCATAGAGCTTATTAGTTATAATGATCTTAATTTTTAAATTATTTTTTCTTCATTGGGCCATTCAATAAGTATTCCAGCTCCTTCGTTTGTAGTGGCTTTCTGAGAACAATCCATGAAAACTCTGATAGGGCAATGGTATTACAAAAGAGTTCACTAAATTCTTTATCTGTGTTGGAATATAGCTAAATATTTATTTCTTCTAATGTAAGTCTTTGCAGACAATATATTTCTGTATACAGCTGGCCGAGTCAACCTTGTCTGGTAATGATGTATTTTTTTTTTATTCAAATTATTATGGCTCAAGAAATCCATGAAAAACAGCTCTTTGTGAAACCTTTTACTAAACAACAAATCTCAACATAAAAACTAATCTCCGTAGCAATGGAAGTCGAACTTGCCAACCTTTAAAAACAAAAAGTTTCCAATGTGTTTAGTGATAGTAAACGATACATATTAACTGTTACATAACGGGTTTAAATTTTAATTCCTTCAATAGATTTATTGTAAAAAAATGAATTGAACTTAAAATGTAGTTTTAAATGACTTTTTCACTCCTCATGTTACTGGTTGAAAATTATTTAAACAAAATGTGAAATTGATGAATTTTCAAAAATTCAATATAACTTTAACGGGGGGTGGGGGGGGGTCCACGGAAAACCAGAAAACATGTCAAGGGGTCCAAGCGACAAAAAAGTTTGGGAACCACTGGTCTAGACAATGTAGACATAGTGTGCGTCCTTACCTGAAAACTGAACTCAATGGAAGGGGCTCTTAGTTTTTAATCTTTGTCATGTTTTTTTTTTCAATAATTATTAAAATAACAATAAACGGAAGGCTTTGTCATGGCAATGCAAAGACCTTGTCGGTGCAATGCAAAGACCTTGTCGGTGCAATGCAAAGACCTTGTCAGCGCAATGCAAAGACCTTGTCAGGCTCTACATTTTGAAAGAAATCTCCTTTAACAATATGTAATTAACAAATATTGAAAGTGTAGACTGTAGACAAAAATAAAAATCTATCGGGTAGACACAAGTAGGATTTCCAGACTCCAACTCTGTTTGAATCTGCGTATGTAGAAAGCCATTATGTAAACCCACTAACGAAACAGAGCCATCAACATCTGACCTAAACACAACTAATATTGGCGGTGCTAGTGTAATGTGAAAATTGCTTTAAGTTGAACCTGCAATGATTGTTTGACTTTTCAACAGTGAACTTTAGAACACAATAACTCCACCCCCCTGCCCACAAACATAATGCTTGTTCATGCCATCTTGGGACACTGCTTTCATAGCTCAATGTTTTGTGATGGCGAAGCAAAGCCAGTGTTGACAGTTAATGTCACGATGCCCTGCGCCTCATCGCTGATTTCCTGCTGATCCAAGACAAGAACTCAAATCTCAGCAAACATTGTGCTTAATGTCTATCTTATTAGTCCAAGTCCTGTTTTATCTGCGGGTAGAGTCTTAGTCAATGTCCTGATGTATGTCTCAAAGCAGGCACAGTCTTATCTTATAATGGTATTACCACATGTACTGATTAATTAGCTAGACCGCACTTATCAGATTCCGTCGCTAACGACTGACAATTCTAATTAAGTTAGCCATTACGCCATACTCAAAATAATAATTATAACTAGTCGACCCACGGAGTAGCATATGCCGTTATTTTGCAGGGCCGGCCTTAGGCCACTGCAACCTATGCGTTCGCAGTGGTCCCCGAACTTTCATAGGACCCCCGCTAATTCTAGGTGTAAATTATTAAATTAAATCATTCCTGAAAATCTCCTGAAGTTGCAAATACAGCGCAATACAAAGTGTAAATCTCCGAAAATTATAAAATAAAATTATTTTGAAAACTCATGCAAATCTCCTGAAATATGTAGACAAAAATTGTCCTTTTGGAGTGTCATTCAACAAGAAAAACGCCAACGCCAATCCTATGCGCGAAAAAACAAAAACGGCATTGTGCAATACTCGTAATTCAGGAATCTGATGAAAGAAGCTTCTCTCGCCTCAAAATAATGAAGAATTACTTGAGGTCAACAATTCACGTAGACAGACTTAAACACTTGATAATTCTTGCTATTGAGCGTGATCTATGTAGGAAATATAATTTTTAAGATATACTGTATGACTTTGCTACACGGTATATTGATAAAGTAATTCTGTACATAGTAAAGAATGAATAAAATGCAAATACGAATTTATTTTCTAATACAAACTCTTAATTTTCACTTATTATACGTATCCCTACCCAAACTGGACCCTGCGAAATCCGTTTCAAGAAATTGTATAAAGTGGAGTTCGTTTAATCCAAACTTCGGTAATCTGACAGTCCGCTAACTCCAAAACCAAAATTCAAAAATTAAAAACTAAGGAAGGGAATAAATGTATACTGTATTTAAAATTACAGTACGTTCATTATCGTACTTATAGTGTACTATACCATATTTGTAGTGTTTTACGGTACATAGCTTTTGAGTTCTGTACAACGTATAAAGTGTAAACCTTAGGCCTACCTTAAGTCTTTAAACTAGAAGACTTTAATAAATGATACATGTCAATGCTTGGAAATTCGTGGAAAATGGTTTGAGGAAGTGAATGTTAATATTATTCAGTGAGGTGTGATAAAGTGCATGGCTGCAACAGTGCGATATAGGTATTTCAAATCTGATAACAGTAGTCTAGAAAACTACTTTGATAACTGTATAAGAAAGATTTCCTTCTTTTGTAACGGACCTTCATACACAGAATTAATTATGTTTATTTTACTCAATCCAAACTGGGTTCGGTCCCAATCATATCCGAGTATCGGAACTCCGCTATGGTACAAGACAACTCCTACGGCGTTTTGTGATCAGCTCCTTTCACACGTTTACACCATAATCTAATAGTGGACTTGTGAGTGTGTGTGAGAGAGAGAGGCCCAGAAATGTGAAGAGACTGAATACAGATCGTCAGCACGCATGGTTCCAATTCTTGGCAATATTTTAATCTGGGGCTGGTTTGAGTGAAGTAACACTCTTCCGTTTGAACAAGCTCAAACCCGGTGTATTATCAAGACTGTATAACAAGGAAACCCAATCGTCTGCTGCACCTGGTCATAGAAATTCAGATCACGAGGTCGTCAACGTGCCAAGAAATGGATTGGAATAAATGGGCAGGATTGTGGGATTGGATTCGAAAGAAAAACAACAAGATTAGGGCAGTTGTACAAACGTAATAATGCAAAAACTAGTTTGAAAGGACTTGCGACTTAGTGGCCAACAAGCTAGGTAAATAAATAGATCATTAGAATTGCGAGCAGACGGGTTGTGAACGAGCAAAACAAATGAGAGTTACCTTTCTTGTAATAATATAGAAACTTCTTTACTGAATTCGTTGCCTTGCTTAATAAATTTTCTCAATTCTTCGAATCCATCGAAACCCTGAAGAGAGAAATGGAAACAAATTATTTGGTGTTCTGGTCAGTCAAATGTTATAGACTTACATTCCTAGTTCAATAAGAGGGCTTCATACTTTGTACATTTTTTGTGTATGTAAATAGCATTTAGAGATTCAGATTGTTTAAATGAAATCAATTTAATACCTGTTTCCATGTTACAAGATACACACATGTTACATATGTCAACTAGTTATATGTTTTGAACAATTAATGAATACTGCCAATTACGTCCACAAAGCATACACATATTTGTAAACAGCGGTAATCTCGTGGACTAGATCTACTAATTGTATCATTTCATTGAGATTTGTTTACTTACCAGCAGAGGGAAATGTTTATGTCAGAAGAACTAATCGTGAAATGACTGCGATACCGACGATACGTATGCACTTTTATTATTTAAGTGACTCTCAAGATCACCAAGACAAGGCTATGCACAACAACTATTTTTATTATTTAAAACTATTATTGCTAAGATGCATTCATGATACAAAACATAAAGATCTACAATGTTCAAAGCAGACAAAGGATGCACTACATGGTGTCAGCAACCAAATAAACACATGCAACTTTTTTTTTTAAACAGAAATACTTCTGAAACCTAGTTTAATACAACACTCAAACATGCAAATATCAATCAGAAGGGTTGGGTAACATGGCAGGATCATAATTATTATAACTGGTGGCAACGTGCCACAGCTTGAGAAGCCTGGGTAACATGTGGAGAACCGCAAAGACTTGAAACAAATCTTTAAAAGATGTGTCAGTGTAGGCTAAGTAAGGTGTTTTGGACTCACTAAATGGATGCCCTAATTTACTCCACACAAAGAAGAAGTATAATCTAACACTGACTGACGTCATACCTAACTCACACCTTGAACTATGACGTGGGCCTTAGCGAAGAACTCAGTCTAGCCAAATCAAAGTTCACAAACGCATTTCTAAACACTTTTTGACTAGGGATGAGCCGTGGACAACTTAAGTACATGGAAGTAAGTCAAGTTGTCAAGCCTGGCCCAGAACTGCTAAAACTAGGTCAGGCAGCACAGTAACCAAGTCAGACGACTACTCTCACAAACTTTTCATTCAATCCATGAATGAGTTTCAAAGTGTGTCTGCACACGTGGTGCAGGGACAGAACAGGCTGGATTTGACCTTGACGCCTCATGTTTTTCCATCAAGTGAATGGATGTCATTCTGTCACGGACTCAGTACAAGAGCTCTACACCGATTACACCAGAGCAGCGGCATGAGTATAGTGCTAGCACTTGTTAAGTCAGTCAGGTCTAGACAAAACCAGATAATGGTCGTAACTGTTCGCCTATAACATTTGAAACTATTCCAATGATTGTCAATGATACAAGAGGGGCTGGGTGGGAGGTAAGTAATAGGGGAGCGAATTACATACTGGTTACCTTAAGACGCCGTTATGGTGTAACCGAAACAAACAACAACTGTTAGACTGAATGATCCCATTCTAAACTAAATAGTGTAAACAGCTACATGTATTTGTTAATTATTTGTGTGTGTGTGTGTGTTTTAATGGCCCCTAAGAGGGAGGACACCACTCCTTAATTTGGCCTCTAACGATAGTCTTACTCATCAATCAGCATTATGGCAATATCTAGGTAAGTGTCAATATCTAGGTAAGTGTCAATATCTAGGTAAGTGTCAATATCTAGTAGGTAAGTGTCAATATCTAGGTAAGCCCTGGTAAGCCAAAGAAAGAGGGCAATGAATTCAATCCTCAGACCAGTATCCTCAGTCTCACTCACACAAACTAGTGCACTCACGTTACGAGAAAGTCACGTGACCTGGGGACTGCTGGGATGTGTTTACTTTACACACGACCTAGAAAACACAATCAAATGTGTAAGTAATAGAAGGTGATACATGGCTGGTATGCACAATAAGGTAAGGAAATGACAGGGGGAGAAAAAAAAAAGGGGGGGGGAAGGAGAGAGCGAGTAGAGAAAATAGCTCAGATGACAAGAGATAAAAATACAATCCTGTATCTATTTGAATCATGTCTAATGGGTGACAAGTTCTAACTTTTAAGAACCTAACTGCAGTCTCTAACTGACCTAGAAAAGTGAGCCCAGAAACTCTGCCCTAGAGTTATGTCCACACTTAACTACTGTTGGAGCAGGAAGTGAAAAGCGGCAAGGCAGATAACTCCAAGTTAGTGAAAACGAACAATTCAACAGAGATCATGTCAGTGAATAGATAAAAGTATTGAAAAAAAGGCATAACCTAGTTTTGAATGGCGCCTTTACAAACTCGGTCAATCAAAATCGCTGTATAATCCCAATGAGGTAAATTTTAAAGTTAATGCAATCTTTAAGTCCATGGTCGAGAAAATAGAAGTGGGTAGAAAACAACTTTTTGTGTTACTATGACTTCAATGGTGATTTGTTTTGAAACACACAAACACTCACCAAACAATACGAGCTAGGAGTGGATGGGTTTATAAATACAGCACATCATTACAATCTTCACTTACATCAAAATGTATATTTATGTAAAAAAAAAAATGATCGACTATTTTGGATGCAACCTTTATAGTTTCAGTAAAACAAGAAGAAATAAACACTTCTCTACAACAACAATTGAAGATATCACAAGTACTCATCTTGTACCCAATAACTAGTACATGTGGACGTAAGCGAACGATAGAAGAAATAAACACTTCTCTACAACAACAATTGAAGATATCACAAGTACTCATCTTGTACCCAATAACTAGTACATGTGGACGTAAGCGAACGATAGTTGTGTGTTTGTCTGTGAGGTTTTCTATTCATACAAATAGCAAGGCGCGTGTCATAATCACAATGAAAACACAGTCTTATATCTGCACACACGGAAGAAAACATTAGTGTTGCAATTATTGTAACGTCAACAACTGGCCACCAAAACTACAGACACTCTGGGCTGCGCAGTGTTTGGTACAAGGAGTAGGTCTTGAAAAGTGAAACGTTGAGATCAATCTACATCTGCATTCATGTCAAAAGTAAAACCACAAACTTTCAAAGTGTAGCCCGAGAAGTCCACACTTATGGACTTTCACAAGCGGGAAAAAAAAAGGACGGATTCTTTATGACGATCAAAGTCGGATAGTTTAAAAAAAAACTTACATAAAAATGATCAGCAAATATCCCTGTGGCTTTAGAGAAACTTAAGGTCACCGCGCCATCCAAACTTGACGTCTCTGCTTCCTGACCGGACATTGCCGAAACTGTCCTGACCACTTTATCCTAACTTAAAGGTGAAAGGAATTGAGTCGTTAAAACAGAAATGTGTTCGATCACAGGTTGATGCATTCAATCCACACACAATCCTCGGGGATAATCCTCGCTACTGAATTATACACATATACTCCCTCGCTACAGAATTATGTCCAAACTAGCCATTTAGGGACAACAGCTGGTCCAGGCGTTTAATTACAAATGATCTCGTGATCGATGAAGTGTACACAAACACACGTTACCACACTGTCATAACGACTGGAATCTAGCCAACTAGAAGGCTGTGTTATCTGCTTTTGAACCTTATCAAAGGCACAATAACAAAACGGCCCAAGTAATCTTCGGTTATGTTTTTATATAAAAAAAAAAGCTTTTCCTTTAGTGTTGTTTTAAAAATATACTATATAGAATCATTGAGCTCTATATTCAGGTTAACGCAACAGGAAGAGATCCTCCAATACTTTCTAGAGGAAAGCCGTTACGGTACACAAATAGAACGAGTATCAGAGAAGTAGAATGAAATAATCCGGGAGCTCAGAAATAGACTAAAGGCCGGGCAAACTGGACAGGCCGAGCGCACAATTCAGTGTCAATATGGGCAGTCTGATTGGTCAAACTACCGCCAGAGGTGATCACAATTTTAGCGCTATAGCAAAGTCGGAGCTATAGAAATAAGCGTAGACTGAAGAACTGGTAATGTCCACATTGGCATTTCATCAACGGAATTTTCCTAGTATTTTCTTTTTTATCCTTCTTCTTTCTGTAACCTTAAACCGAAGTCCAAGTTATTGCAACGCCCATGAGGTTCCAGTCCAATCAGAACGTTGCTCAAAGTTCAAGACTGTTACTTTGCCTCCGCAGAGCTAGAGTGGCCAAGTTGTATTTCAAGTAGTAACAACTCGATTAGAAACTGAATCTGCACACAATTCTTTAGAGATGTTGATGAGTGAACATAATCCACACATTGTTTATAACATTTTGTTTCCTAATCACTAATTCTATCCGTAGAAACATAATTGATCAGATTGTGTTATCAGGTATGAAGTAGTTGATAGAATCGCAATGAGTTGTCCAATCAGTGAATAAAATTCCCTGTTTCAAGAAACTCTATGTTGAGAGTTGAGACTACTTATATTACACTCGCTCCAGGTAGACTAGGCGATTAATCGATTGACTAAATAGACCAGCAAGAGAGCATTAAATTTGTCTATCGGTGTCAACTCCACGAACTAAGATTTAGAAGTGAAAGAAAACGCAGAAGGAAGTAAGAAATTCAATTGCACATTTTGTTTATGACAATACAGAAGAAAATATTGCAGAGAAAGTGTGTGTGTGTAGGCGTGATATAAAGCACTTTTCTATGGATTGTAGCAAGCAATGAGATTGAACAGCGGGTCTCAGTCTATTTTCCCAAGTATCCCTAAAGTAGAGCTCTGTTGTCTTTCCCTTTCCTAAATTACCTAAACAAAGTTTTGAATCCATAGAAGTGTGATTGAAAGAGAAATCGAGGGGGAGATCTAACAAGCCGGTTTTGTTTTAAAATGTTTATCAGCAACCTTTCAACAGTAGCAGATCACAGGACAATGTTTCTCCTTCCTTCTCGACAGTTGTCCTTGAAGGCTTGTGATGACCCATTTCTTGTAGATAAAAGTCACTGCTGGTACATGCAGACCCCCATCTTTTTCCAACCATCTAACTCAAATGTGTTCCATTATACCCCAGGATACATTTTTATGGAATTTACTGGGGGAGGTGGGTATAATTTTATACAGTTGCTGTTAAAAAATCAATTCTTAAAAAAATATATAACTTTTAAAAAGTTAAAGCCGATCATGAAGCCTCATTAATTAAAAATAAAAAAGGGATTAAGCATGCGATCTATTCAAACTAATCTAGACATGTATTAAAACAAGCATGCAGGCTAAAACAAAGCAATCATTTGTTATTCTGGCAGGGAGGGAATATGGGAAATACTAGAAATGCAATCAAGCAGTTTTTTTTAAACAGAAGAAATTGAAGATGTGCCAAAATGTCTATGAGAAGAAAAAGGACAAAACCTTGTACCAACTAGCTTGATGGAATCGAAGTGATTGAATATTTACATAAGCATATGTCACTTTCAATCACTGGCGGATCCAGGGGGGGGCGGTAGGGGCGATCGCCCCCCCACTGGGCCGACCCCCCCCCCCAGAAGGGGGAGGGGGTGCGGACTAATTTTAGTATAGAATTCACACTATTGGTAATCAATTTATTACTTATGTTAATAATATATGTTAATTATTTTATATTTCTACATATTTTAGATGATTTCGCCCCCCCCTCTAGTATGTTGGCCGATATGGTGGGGTCGGGAGGGGGCGGTGGCATCAATTTCGCCCCCCCCAAGCTTTCGAGTGGGGGGGCGGTCCAATATCGGATGGGGGGGCGGACGAATTTTAGTTTACAATTCACACAATTTGATATACGAACTTATTACTTGTGTTAATAATATATACTGATTATATATTTCGCCCCCCCCTCTAGTATGTTGGCCGATATGGTGGGGTCGGGAGGGGGCGGTGGCATCAATTTCGCCCCCCCCCCTAAGCTTTCGAGTGTGAGGGGGGCGGTCCAATATCGGATGGGGGGGGGGGCGGACGAATTTTAGTTTACAATTCACACAATTGGTATACGAATTTATTACTTGTGTTAATAATATATACTAATTATTTATAATTCTACCTATTCTTATATTATTTCGCTCCCCCCCTTTTAGTATGATATGGTGAGGTCGGAAGGGGACGATGGATATTTTTATGGATGGATATTATTAGAATATTTTTCAACATTATTCAAAAGGTCCTTTTTTAATAGGATGAATGGTGAGATTTAGGTCAGGAGAATGCGTTTCTTCGGTGGAGAATGCAAGAAAACGCTTTTTGGCGTCGAGGCTTCGCCCCGAACCCCATTGATAACTAATGAGGTGTAGATGTCAGGAGAATGCGTTACTGCAGTGAAGTGTTAAAGAAAACGCTTTTAGCGTCGGGGCTTCGCCCCGAATCTACTGATGAATAATGAGCTGTATTCTTCAGGAGAATGCGTTTTTTTCAGTGAGGAATGCAAGAAAACGCTTTTGGCGTCGGGGGCGAAGCCCCGAACACCACTGATAAATAATGAGTTGTAGTTGTCAGGAGAATGCATTACTGCAGTGAAGTTTGCAAAAAAAAAGGCTTTGGCCTCGGGGCTTCGCCCCGAAATCTACTGATAAATAATTAGCGTTAGATGTCAGGATAATGCCTTTCTGCACTGACAAATGCAAAAAACGCTTTTGGCTTCGCCCCGAAATCTACTGAT
>JADKLZ010000003.1:13653599-13687522 GCA_021533235.1 Biomphalaria straminea | reverse complement strand
CAGACAGACTAAGCGAGTTCATAGAAGCTTGCTCAAAGGAACTCACAAAAAAAAAAAGTCTTCATACATGGTAAGAACATTAGTGTGACACAACAACTGAAGAATTCTAAGGTTAATGAGATACATAAGTGAATTTGGATCGATCGATATATCAATTATCAAGTTAACTCACTAGATTTATGACAGTCCAAATCAAGGAGAAAAAAAGAGAGAGAGAGTGGGGGCATCTCAAACTTCAATGATTCTAATCAATATTAGTTTGGTGATAGACAAGAATCCACAACACAGTAGTTTCACCCGCCCCACACACTCAACGCCTATGTCTGTAACGTTACGTCTTAATTTATTCTTATTACCTCTCGTCTGAAACACATATAAAGGTCAACTCAAAGGTTATGGAAATTAACAGTTGATGACCAGGAAGTTCGCGAAAGGTGTTTTTTTTTTTTTTCTGGAAGTACACGCACAATTAAACTAAAGTTGTAGAACACTCCAGGTAATAAGGTGGCACACGAGCCCTCCCCCACCTCCCGTGTATTAAAAGAGACTTGTCTCGAGTTACAGAAATGGGCTAAGGTCATATAGACCTACGTAGTGATTACGTTGAATACGGTGAGACAACACATACACACACAGATTACCTAAACTGACATTGAATTTGTAAATGTTGAAGGTAGTAAATATAAAGGGCTCTTGTGTGTGAGCCAGTGTGTATGTTTCGGCTGACGTCATGTAAACAAACAACACAGCGTAACGCTGTGTGTACACAATCAGCGCCATGGCCCTATTTCAAACCTACCTTCCCTAACCCCCGAATGCAATTAGCCGTGCAGACACTTTCAAGAACACTAACTGCCTAACCAAAAAAAAAAAAAAACTCAATGTCAAAGCCACTCTCGTTATGATAGATGGCTAGCGATGGCCCACTGCCAACACAGGCTAAGACACTACAGAATTCAATGCACGGAGCATCCCGAACACATCACACTGACACGGTATTTATATAATAGACATCGCGCGCGGAACATTAGCACGCTAGGCCATTCAACACATAGAGGGAACAGTTACCAGAACAAGTAAACAATACTCGTACTGTTACAAGCCCCAGGTCCAAGCACTGATAAGGCCAGTCATAGAGGATGGAGGAGGTGGGTCTGACGGGGTGGTGCAGGAACTCTGGCACTGGGACGAAACTCACACTAACAAAAGAGAGCAGAGTGTATCGATTTTGGCAAAAGGCCCATTCACTAAATGGGCTCTCGGGAGATATTCCTGTATGTTTACAGAAATAAATATGCTTTTAATGTAATACTACTGCAATCTTTTTTTTAAATATCTAATAATCACCTTATATAAAGTATGATTAATTTAGCTTTTACAGAAGAAATCTAAGTAGGATTCAAAATACTAGCCCAATGGTTTCAAGAATCCTTATCGAAGCCCTATCCATTGAGATTTATATAAGGCACTGATTGTATTTAACAGCTTAAAAAAATAAATTGTCACTATGCCAAAGAGTACAAAAATGTTGCAAAAAACAAAACTTGTTGATTACACCATTGTAAAGCATGGAGACAGTGATGGGATCAAAGAATAAACTGAGTTACAATAAAGTGATTAATGCTTATTAGCATTAAAACTGGTTCATATTTTTCATCATTAAATCTGTTTATGTGCTGGACTAGTTAAATCAATAGTAAATTACCCACAATAGTTGACATAACACAGGCGTTTTGTATGGTGGTGAATTCTTTAATCCCCACTAGATTGGCTCATTTAAAGGGATTGAAATTGAAGGAAGTCAAACACACACAAATAAAATAAAAGGATATGCATGCAAATTTGAGTGCATTGATCTCCACAGGTCTCAAGCATTTCTTACACTATAAAGATTTGGGATTTTTTAAAATAAATATTCGACATTGATGAGATCATAAGAACAAGGATGAGATCCTAAGGACATGTTGAACAAGAGAAAAAAAAGATGAATAGTAAAAACATGAAAGAGACACAAATATGGTTTGAGCAAGTAAATCAATTTAGCTCAAGACATTTGCATGAACTGCATAGAAATATCTGTAATGTATGTTTATATAACGAATATCACAATATAATATTATTATTGGATTTTCACCAGTAAATAGCATTGAACTAAGAACTAGCCTTATCAAAAAAGGGATAATGTTGGGATGACAAGACCAGAGTACTAAATAGAAACGGTGCAATAAAAAATCAAAATAATGTCTTTAAGGACAAAATTTTAAATTACTGTTTATATGAGGAATACTTTTAGTTTGTTTGTTTTTAAATTCATATTCTGACCACAAAAGTGGCAACTTAAACTGAAGACAAAACTATTATTAGACATTTGAAGCTTTATATTTTATTGTATCTACAATAGTAGTAGACAGAAATGCTCAGTGTAATAAATGCCCTGATTCTCAGTATACCACTGGTTAAAGACAACAATGCCTGAGGCAGTGAATAGTGAAAGGGAAGTGGGGCCTACACATCAAAATATTAAAAGACAATTATCACATTTCAATAATTGGAAGAAAGAACTTCGATAAGAATTCTAAACATGCTTTACAAAGGAAAAAAATATTTTATAGTTCATTTAGCATGTTCCATTCTAGCATGCAAACACATGTATATAAAAGAAATGATAATTGTACTTATTAATAGACAATATAACAAACATTTATCATTTATGTAGCTATTGTTATAAATATTCACTTCAGAAATTTAAAAAAAAATCAATGTTAACAAATGTTGATTTTATTGAATGGAATAAATATTTTTATTACAAAAAAAAAAAAAACTTGAGAATATTTATTTCAGAGTTACATCACATGGAATATTAATTTTATTTAAAAATTATACTTTACATAGAATTGCCAATTTCATTTTTTAAAGAGATAAACAATGTTTGATTTGACAACAGAAAAAGTAAAATTCAAATATGCACATTCATGTCCATGCTTCTAACTGTAATCACCGCCCCCCCCCCCTTTTTAATTAAGGCTAAACTTTGAAAATTGAATTTTACATACAATTTAAAATAAGGTTGAATACTGTTTTCAGAATCAAAACCATCATACAAATAACAAAGTCTTGTAAATTTTGGTAAATTTTTCTACAAAATTATTCATTGCAGCTAGGTGCTAAGACCAATACCATAGTCTACATTTAATGGATATTAGTACTATACTTAGTACACTACATCTAAAAGGCATGAGCAATACAATTTTACCTGTAAATTTGTTTTAGGACCATTCTGAAGAAACAAATCATATCTAATTAAAACACATCGCACACATGTGGTTCAATATACAACTTTTTAAAATAATAATAAAATACCCCATAAAAATGTAACAAGAACTATAAATTTATCCCTTTACAGTTTTCTAGTTCTTTTTTTTATAGTAAGTAGTATATGTGAAATATAAAAGTGCAGCTTAATTAAGCTTGAAGGCCAAAGTGTTTAGCTTTAGAACTGAAGAGGTATGAGTAGGATTGGGGGTTTGAGCTTGATGAAAGGCAAGTGGGAGAAATAGCGTGTAAACCAAATGTCCTTCGGACAGACTAAGCGAGTTCATAGAAGCTTGCTCAAATGAACTCACAAAAAAAGTTCAATGTTTCCAGCCAACTCAAAGTAGTAATTGACATTCTTTGACAAAGTAATTTGAGCAGTTGGTTGCTATGCTGGTAGAATAACACTATTCTAAATTGATACAGTTTAGCATTGTAATATCAGACTCAGAAAATCCACTAATGATCAGTCTGTGCTGCTAGTAGATAAATATGGTGGTACAGAACCCTAGGTTTATTGCAGAAAACTCACAAGTCAAATGAATAAATAGATACATTTCAGAGGCAGGCTTAGCTTTAGAAATTAGAAATTGTTAACTTTGTTCAGGGAGATAAAATAAAGCTTTATCTAAACAAATCTGAGTGATACCAACAAAATATCTATCTACCAAGATCTGTCTTGACATAGCGTAAAAAGAAAATGATATAAACTATGAAATTAGAAGATTTTTTTATAGAATCACTAGATCTATCATGTGTTTGTTTATTGAGATGATTGATAACTTACAGATGGGGTGAAAAATGTTTTCTATAAATTCAGCATTTTACCACATTGACCTACCATCTATGACATCTGATCTAATTTTAAATATGCTTAGTAATACATACAATATTTTAAAGAAAAAATGGATGAGAGGAGTTTATACTTCAGTTTTTTAAAAGGTCTAACTATTACTATTATAGTATTATGAAGCTACAAAAAAAAATGTATTTTTTTCAGAAGCAACTGGACCTAGACTGTATAAAAAGATTCAATTAGAGTCTAGACTAGAGGAGGATGAAAGGAAAGCAAATAACTTCAATGAGGAAGAAAGGAAAGCAAATGACTATGATTATTCTGAAATTCATTGAAATGAAAAAGATGTATTATAGATTTATTCACTTATCATTCATTCATTCTTTATTCTTAGTAATAATAGTATCAATCACAGTACTCACAGTCACAGATTCATTCTGATTCAATCGACATATGGTCATACTCATCATAGTACTAAAACTAATTTAATTAGTTAATTAGTACTCAAATAGAAAAGAAATAAATAATAAATTATGGTAGATTTATTTTAATAGGGGTAGATCTCTCCCACAAGTTAATCTTAAGTCTTGGTCAAGCTGTAGAACAAGAATGCCTTATAAGTTATACTTATTAAGTTATTAGAATACTTAGATTCTTTTTTTCTTACTTAAATTATTCTGACTAACTTTTAGAAATGGATAATCTGAAAAATACTGACATCTAGAATTAGAATTCATGACTAGATCAGATGATAATCTAGAAATACTTCAAATACTTCAAATAGAATAAAATTATTTAATTATCTCTAGTCACTAAGTGTGACTCTAAGTGACTAAGTCAGTCTAGACTCTACTAGTCTACTTGTATATTTTACAGTGATTTACTTACCCAAAAACTGTCTTTAAACATAGTCATTTTTCGTGCAACCCTGTTTTTCAAAAATTGGCCTAAAATTCATAAGTACTGATGAATTGTTTCAAGGAAAACAACTAGATCTAGACAAATTGACTATTTACTATCAAACAAGAATACATAAAACAGGAAGTCGATTGAAAATAGATTTTATTTCCTGTATATTTATTTCCTTTCGACGTTTTACTTAAAACTAGTCTTAGAATTAGAATGATAAACAATATAATATGTATCACTTATTGTGACTAATACTTTTTCTTATATATTATAGATTCTAATCTATAGATCTAGATGAAAGCCCTGCGTTTACATTTGAGTATTTCTTTGTTCTCTGGGTACTGTTTGTTTTTGTTATTTAACGATAAATATAGATATACTGCTATAGTGTACACCCACTGAACGGCTAAACTTCTAAAACAATTCAACACCTACCTACTGGACGTCAATGGACTTCAAGTGGACAGAAGACTCAAAAGTAAAGTAGCAATTATACATAAAACACTGAACCATAATCTTCAAATTAAAAAACAAAACTTAATAAAATACTCAGAAAGACACAAAGAAAAAGGCACATTCCTCGTCCCATATGCTAGGACAAATTTGTACAAAAGCTCCTTCTACCATAGCGCTATTAGAGCATGGAATGAATTGCCTGAGCTAGCCAGGAAAACCAGTGACTTGGCAGAATTTAAGTCATTGGTTAATATGCATGACTGATTGCATGACGCGTAGGACGTAATCATCTTCTTTTTTGAAGTAACGCCTGCATTGTAGGGCCTATAAGAGAAGACGAACAACAAATGATAGCAAGACCATATTATATTCAAGACATGATTCAAAACACGCTGATGGGGTAGGTATCGTCATGTTCAAAACAGCGGCCTCTGGAAGCTTGGAAGGCAGTTTGCGATCGCACTATTAGCATAGGCCTATATCTTGACTGTATAGCCTACAAACCAAATTAAAATCCTTATAATTTAAGTACATCTATGCACCCCGAACAGGAAATCAGAAAATGCTCTTAAGGACAACGTTTATGATCAACTACTAACAAAATGTGATGAAACACAAACACTTAGCCACGACACGACCTCATGGAAGATTTCAACGCCCAAAATCAGTCACAAACGAACCGGTTTTGAACACACACCTACTGGGACCAACGGGGTTGAACGGCCATTTACTTAAAGAGAAATGTGGCTGTATATGTGGAGTTATTTCTCTTATTACATTTTGTACATGTTTTTTTTCTTCTTTCTCTCGCTTCCCATTCTTGGATCAAGTTGAAACTTTGCATAACTGAAATGTAGCGGTAGTCCTCGGTGTTGTCTACTCGGTCTCTTCTCTAAACGGAAGGTCTTGGGTTTCGAGTCAACGGTAGAAGCTGCCTGTATTCTTTACGCTTTAAGTCATGTTGTAAGATATAACGGAGGATAACTATTTTGGGCGTTTATTGACTTACAAAGAGCGTTTCCATCGATTGAAAGAAAAATTGTATGGGACAAGATCTTAAAACTCAAGGATGATACATTTGAATTAAATGGTTATCTGCTAAATAGTGTTCAATTTCAAACACCTACTTATCATGTTCTCATCTAGTGGATCATTCTTAGAACATAGGAAATAGTGCAAAATAAATGGTGCAAATGCGATGTCTGCTTAGGAAATGTCATACAGATAGCCAATATAAATTTGTTGATCAAACCATGCTATCAATACTTACTCATGGATGCAAATTATGGGCTGTGGAAAAATGTGAAATGCTTGCGGATATATGACTAAGTGTGTTCAAAATTATCCTTAAATTAATAATAAAAAAAAAACTCTAAATTTCTTAGTTTTATGAGAAACCGGTAAATTAACAATGGAGACATTGTGGGCCTAATAAAGAATCTCTAAAACAATGTGTTACCTAGTATTTTGACTTAAGAGAATGAGTACTTATTATGTAAAAGTCATTGTATGTCCAATTGCAGATAGGAAGTTAGGTATGGGATACATGGAAGGGCGGACTGGGTTTCAAATCGATCGGCCCGGGCATTACCATATGATTCGACCCACAATGTGATCGCATATGATAATTTGAACTGAACGCATGTATGCTAACGCCGGTTTCAATAACGTATTGTATTTCTACATGTAGCCTAAGTAGACTTAGGAAATCTCAATTAGTAAAAAAAAAAAAAAAAAAAAAACCAATAAGCAAAGTGCAAGCAGTATCTTACTTAGTTTATTACATTACTTTGATAGAATTCAAAGAGTAAAGTATACCACATGATGGCTGTCCATTCGTCTGTTATGACGTGTCGTCTCCATGGTCCCGGGTCTGTCCGCCTCCCACTCCCCCACCCCCGGGCCGTCCAGTGGGATGTTTGGCTAGTCTGAAGTAACAACCGCAACATGTCAAACAAAACAAAATAAAACTGGAAAAGAAACATGAAACATTCTTGCAACAGATCAATGTCTACACATTTAAAGGATAAGAAGGTCTCCCATCTACAAACTTCTCGATGACGTTTGTGTCCAAACAATTTCTTGTGAACGTCTTTATCACCAGTCTTCAACATGAAATCCGCTGGATAGTCTAAGAGCTGAGCCAAAGGCTCTTCGAGATCTAAGTTTAAAAAAAAACAAACCTGTCTGAATCAGCCCGAGAACAAATATCAAACAGTAAAAAAAAACAAAAAAAAAACTGTCTGACCACAGGTCTGTCGGAGTGGACGCACGGACTAGACATCATGGCCGAAGGCCAAGTAATACCGGGGGCCGCCGCCATTTTCCTTCGTTATACCACGCTAACCGTGTAGGATACGCCATTATTGTAACGCTCCCTTGAGGAACGGCGCGTGGATTCGTGACAGGGTTGTGGGAGCTTTCGAGCTACTCCGCACCATGCAAGAGGTGGACTCTCGTCCACCATTGGGCACCCCCACGGGAGTCCTGTTTGTTACTTTTTAGCCTAGCCACTTCCTCTGGTAGCCGTTTCCACGCGGGCGCCACGTTGAGGCAAAGTAACGTGCCCGCGCATGAAATCCTGCAAGTGTTCTTGTGTCATGAGGCTTTTCAGCTTATTTTTTTACATGCAGAAACCTATTTCACAAGCCCATTTAGCCAGTCCGCCCCTGGATACATGTAGTTATACCCAAACAGCTTCGACAGCAAAGTTTCACAGGTAGCCTAATTGTCGGCCGCAGAAAAATAGTTCAAAGTTCATAGCATTCAAAAACATTTCAGCACTAATGCAAAAAAATAGTGAGAAAGGGAGGATACTCTTTTATTAAATGTAAACTTCGTTAGGAGGAGTGCTCGCCCTTTATATAAACCATAGACACAACTAAATATAGACTGGAAAAAGGAAGTAACTTCATGTAACTTCAAACATGTATACATATACATATATATATCTATTGAATTTGGATTTCCGAATTATGAAAAATAAAAAAAATTGCATGATCTTCAGTGCTAGAGTTTAAACAAAACTCATAGACATAAATAAAGTACACACAATTGCAATTCACAAATTTTTATTTCATAATGGCCAGTCTATATTATTTATGTCTATGATACAAACGACCAACTTAACATGCTTTACCTATTTTAAATATTAGAAGTAGCAATAACAACTTCCCAGTAGAGTGAGGCCGTCGCAATAGAATAAACCATGAATACAGAATACGCCCATTTTGGATTCTTGAAATAGGTGATGCCTTTCATTATCTGCTGGTGTGAGCATTTTGAATTAGGAAAAGATTAGTAAAAAAAAAAATATTATTATCCCACACCCAACGTAGAAAGAATATCTAAACTGTTAAATTCTAGATCTGTAAAATTACTGGAAAAAAAAACTACTATAGAATTTTTTTATTTTTTTTAATATGCATCTTATTCTTTTTAGGTTATTATGATTATTATTCTCATATTTTGTGTTGCTGTGTTTATTTGTTTGTTTTTTTGGCTTGGAGATAATCATATCACTATTGTGAATTATGTGATCTCATAACTACAGTACCATTGTTTATGAATCATTATTATAATTATCATTTATTATTACCACTTTCATTATTATTAGTTTTGAAAATTATCATAAGTATGTTGATTATTTGTATATTGTTATTATTTGTAACTTTGATTGTCTTTGTAGCACTTGTGCTTTGAGGCCAAACAAATTTAAAAATGTAAATTGCATGCTTTAGATACTTTATTTCCTTATTTTAAAGAAATGTTGATCAATATTGTTAGTTATTGATATCTTTATGCATTTAATTATATATTCCAAAATAAATTATTAACATTTTTAAATAGAAATTATTAAACTTGCTTCATTAAAAAAGAAAACAACAAACAATTAGAGCAATGTAATTAGATTCTGCCCAGGTCATAGTGTCTTTATAAGGATAAACACTATAACTTTCTATAACAAATGTCAAGCACTAGAGACAAGTGAACTCAAGTTGCTAAAAAAATTGAATTCATTCAACTGGATTTCAAATTCAAAGAACTTCAGCAGTTAAGATGCTATTTGTCGCTGCAAACTATTTAATATGTTGAACTGGACAGTAATGTTTCACTGAATTCAAGCGATCTATTGATCTACATATATCAAGTATTTAAAGAAATTACAAAAACTTTCTGTATAATTGATTAGCATTTATTTTAATTGATAATCTAGGAATATTACAAAAGCTTAAAAATATCTCAATAAACAGGAATAATAACCAAAAATTATTATTTCATTAAAGGCAATGAACATCTAAACTTTCCATCAAATCTTTTTCCAAGGCAGCCTAAATAAAAAAAAAATAAGTCAATGAAACACATTATTATCCTTAGAAAAAATCAAAACAAGAGCATACATTTTAACATATAAAAAAAATCAATGTTATACTGAATTTAATATTTAAATATGACATAAGTACATAATATAATTATAGTTGTATGAGTTGCATGACTCAACATATTGTACTGTTAAGGTGGTGTTTGTAAATAGGTCTGGTTGTGTAACTTGTATTACGAGTTCGTATTCCACACTAACAGATAAAGTAAATAACTTACGAAAACGATAGTTGAAAACTTGTAACACTTTAATACTTCAAATAAGGGCACAGTCCAAAGTCGTACAGCTAGCTCTAGGCGTCTTGTCCCTTGTTCTCTATCTTTCGTCGTTCGCTAATTCTAGTTTTTAATTCCTACGTCACGTCATTCTATGAATACCCGATTTTCCCAATACTTCTACGCGTCAAGTCATTACAGTACCTACAGAGTAGTAAATTTCTTAAATGGTTTAAAAAATAGTAGCCTTCAATATCTAGGAAGCAGTTTGCATTTAAATCTTTCTATAATGGAATACATTTAATACTAGAGAGTAATGCAATAAAAAAATATTGGAAAGAATATTACCAGTTCTTTTCTAAGCTGTTCTATCCTAATTTTTGTTTCTGTCAAGTCCTGAAAGTATTAATGAAATTATTATGCTTGCATATCAAATTTTGTGCTAAAAGAAAACTTTTTGTATGCAGAATTACTAAACTAAAAGAGAAATAAGAACAAATTTATATTTAAAAAAATTGCAATAAAAAACAGATATGCATAATGTTGTAGCTTATCATTTAAAGTTTACAAAAGAATTATTTTGTTAAATAATGTGCAATGGTAAAACTTGGTTAGGATTAGTTTTCTTTCCTTATTTTCAAAGAAGTGTTGATCAATATTATTTGTTAACAATCTCACATTAGAAATGAAAAAAAAAAGAGTTAAGTACACACATAATTAGAGACAAAAGAGTGCAGTATTGTGATATAGGATAACTTAAAATGCCACATGGACACATGTACATGGATATGAGAACACATGTACATGGATATGAATGAGAACACATGTACATGAATATGAATGAGAACACATGTACATAGATATGAGAACACATGTACATGGATATGAGAACACATGTACATGGATATGAATGAGAACACATGTACATGAATATGAATGAGAACACATGTACATAGATATGAGAACACATGTACATGGATATTAGAACACATGTACTTGGATATGATGGTTAATCCACAAACTAAAAAAAAAAATTTAAATTAACAAAGAAGTTTAACATTGAATGTGGTTAGCAAGATGTTGCTACCACAGACAGAAAAAATACATCATGTTTAAATTTAAAAGAACTAATGAAAAAAAAACAACAGATAAATAGTTATTGTATGTTTTGTTTTGCATGTAGATGTACTAATAGTCCATGATTCTGGTGCTTGACTCTCTTTAATACAAAGACAACATAAGAAAGGTAATCTATTCATCTTTTAACATTTCTCTTTTTCCTAATTGAACTTCATTAATGGAATAGACATAATTTAAAATCAGTCTCTGCACATTTTTTAGGTATTGAAATTGTTTGTAAGAGTTTTATATGGGACACAAAGAATGACATTCAAAACAATTTTAGTATTTTGTCATAAATCTCAATAAGTAGTACTATATATTTCTGTTAATTTTTTTTTTTTTTTTAAATCTAGGTTTGTCAAAAAAAAAAATATGTGACAAGTAACTTACTGGAGGTAAACTCTGATATGATTGGAGCTCTGCCTGTAATGGTGAAAGCTTGGCTTGCAAAGACTTAAGAACCTGTAAATACAATTTAGAAATAATTTCCTGATTGTCCTATACATTTATCTTTCAGTATCAGCATGTTATAACATGGTTGATCAATGACCCAACAATAGAGGGCATGTTCTTTGCTGACACCCTCTGAGGAACTTGTGTATTTTGCGTGTTGTTTATTTTCTGTCTTGTTTTCTAGGAAATGTACTCCATTTAAGACAATATAGCTTGATGTGGGTTCAGTCACACTCAAATTACCTGCGGGGGCTTCATGTCATATTCCTGAGCCTGGGCTAATGGGTACCCTCCCCACACCGCGTGTGATGTCACAAAATATAGAATTAAATGGCTAATTAAATATGATTTTTAAATAACCTGAAAAAAAAAATCTCCATAAAAAAGAAAATCCACTTACTTCAGATTTCTCAACCAACTTCTCATGAAAAACAGATTCATCCACTAACGTTTTTGATAACTGTCTCTGTCAAATAACATTTATATGTAAACAAAATACTTTAAACTAAGCTAATGATAAATATTTGTGTAATTGTGTTCTATTAAATTAAAACATATTGTATTGCCTTAAACTTTATTTTCTTTAATTTTCAATTTATTTTTTTATTCTTCTATAAACGGAATGTAATAATAATTCTTTTCCTAATTTATGGTATTGTACTCCTGATCTAAATACTTACTTGTAATTTATTAATTTCTCTCTCATATTTTTCAGATTTCCCATGTAAGAATGTCGTATTATTCTTCCTTTCTTCATTGGTTTGATGCTCTTTTTCTGCCTTTTCTTGAACATCTTCTAAAGCTCTAAAACAAAGCAAAAACAATTATTGTACCAGAATGGGGTTTTATCTCAAAAAGGCTGAAGATAATATAATTTTTTTTTTTAGTTTTCACTAACTCTTTCAATACAGCAACAATGTTTAAATTCAATTAAATAAAAGGGATGATATATTTGGTAATAATAAACTAACATAGTAGTTCTTGCACAGAATAACAAAAAAATTAATAGATGTTAATGTTAGATGTTAATAGATGCATAGGATAAAAAACTAAATTTTAATGAATCTGTACCTAATTAAATTCTAAATTATAACTAAATGCAGCTAGAGCAAGGTAGATGCATAACCATCATATCCATATAATTGCTACCCAAGAATAAGCTTACTTTTTTAATGAGCTATATTTTAACACAGCTCTGTAGGATTTAGTAGAAAGCTGCTCCAAATGTTTGGCTTCTATTTTTCTTTGCTGAATCACTTGCTCAAGCTCATTATCTAAATGCTGTAAGGCTAGATAAAAACTGTGTAGAAAACAATAAAATAAACTGATAAATTGAACTTCAAGTGTTAATGAATTATGAAACAAAAATGTAACTTGGAATACACAAATTATTGCTTAACTCTTTCTCTCCTAACTGACGATACCAACAGAATGTGGTAAATAATTACGGAGAGAAAGAGTTAACAAATTTACCATGTATCAGATGAATCTTTCACACTTAACAAATTTCCAAGCTTTGCCAGCATCATCACATTATTAGCACATGACTTTGATAAATGATTTTGTCCAAGGCCCAGGCGACATAATACCTCTGACAGACGATGGGCTACAAAAAGTAATTATTGATTTACAAACAAAATTGTATGGTAAAATAGAAGTTTAACAAAGAATACAAGAATCAAACTGATATTGCAATATTCTTTATTTTTAATATTTTTTACCCTAATAATGTTACAAACAGACAAGAAGACTTTGTATAGTGATACTTAGTACATTATAAATTTAATATAATAACAATCATAATTCAAATAAATTTATGACAAACTCTTGCAAAGTCCACATCTTGCTTTACACTATTTTTGTTTTAAATCTTATTTGTAATGTCATGTTGTATTTATTAGTATATGTAAGGTTTCTATACCTACTTCTACTTAACATTGGTACTTAATGACTAAGTTTGCATTGGTACTTAATGACTAAGTTTGGTAGGTAAAGTCAAATAAAACAGTAACATCATTAACAACTCTCCTTGGGTTACGTGGAAAAAGACATTGGGGAATAGGAGCAGCAAGGTATCCCATGATCCCTATAACTACAGTACTGAGAAAAATTTCTTTCAGCAAACACGCAAGGACCTGGAACTCTTCACCTATAGTCCTGTCTGAAGGTGCTACAATGCATGTGACCATTTACATAAATTGGTAGACAAAAGCATTACAAAGGAGGCAAAATACCTGACATTGGTTGAGAAAAAATAAATATGGTTGGTCTTTGTACTGGCCACATGAAACCTTATTAATTGTAGGCTACAGAAACAGAGAACCTTTACATCATTTGCCCCATAGATCACAAGGCCTGAATGAGATACTTTACTTTAATTTTTGTTAAGTATTGTATATAATGTATTCCAATATATCATATATGAACAAGTTTGTGTTCTAAAACCTGAAGATATGTCGGACTAGACTCCATTGCTTGATAGTATAAAGAAATCTCACCAATTTCACACTTTAGGCCAATGTTTGCCAGATGCATCTCAGAAAGAAGAACAGATGTCTGGTAACTCTAACCTTGCCTGCCATTGTTTCCATTTAATTAATACTTTATTTTAATTAATAAAAGTTTTACAATGAGTTATTATGTACCTTCTGCATTATATTCATTGATCTTTAGATTAAGGTCATCAATCACTAATTGGATCTTTTTGTCTTTTTTACGAGAACTAAGGACCATCTGATAAAGCTGCTGAATGATCTGTGCATTGAGTTCAAATTCTGGGACTTCATCCTGACCAAAAATCTCTTCTAGCCACTTGCCAACCTTTTAAAAAAAAATGTATGTTTTTCAAAGCATTTAAGTTGAAAATTGAAAAAACACTTTAATTCAAAATGTCTAAAAGATTACAATTTTAAGACAATGAGTTGCAATAAAGTATACCAGTTAATATTTTTCTGAGTTAAAAGTAAAATCGATTTTTAAGCTTACTGTTATGATTTTACAAAGAACAATACACAAACTACTGACCAAGTCAATTTAACTCGAAGTAATTCTATTTGTTAAAGTAATAATTGATGCAAGACTAACAGGAGAAACACTTATATCCTTGGGGTTTTTATTCTCCTACTCAGACTCAACACACAATGAACATACATTCAAAATACATTTCAGATATGTTCATACACTTCAAATGCTCTTAAATTATTATTTTATTAGTTTTTAATTAAGGCAGTACCATACCATAGTCTTACTAAGCACAAGTCTGAGATGACTTAAAATTAGAATACTCAGACTCAGTTAAATGAGTTATAACTTAGATTTAGTCATTCTAGTACTCTTAGACTTAGTCTTACTAGTCTTAGTCTTACCAATAGCCTCTGTGATGACAAATCCATGATAATGATGATCTAAAAACCTAGGCCTAGATTCTAGAGATTGACTAAATTTGTCTAAATTAACCAAGCCAAAATGTCTAAATTCCCTAAAATAAATAAATAAAAAGCTTGAAAATAGTTGATTGAATTAAAAAAATTTAAACGAATTGAAACTGAAAGCCTGCCCTGGCTTGGCCTTGTTGATACATCAAATTCTAGCTAAATAGATCTAGATCTAGATCTTATACTTATAGATTAATTATGGTCAATATGTAAAGTATATAGATTTATATATTATTAATAAGATCTAGACCTCCCTATATGGTAAAATATTAAATCTAGATCTTTACTGTGAAATATGGAATGATCATTCAAATAATGTTTACATTTATTAAAGGGACATTACTCTCAAAATAAAAAATATCGCCTTTGTACATAGTTTATTATAATTAATTATTAATTATTATTTTATTAACATAAAAACAAGTAAAACATATTTATATAAAAAATCCTCCTTTAACTAAGGATTTTTTTTTTGTGAAGAACGATTACTTAGCTCTTAATAAATAATGAATGATATATTTTAAATACTGTTGTTGTTTTTTTAAATAATAATTTTGTTTACCCCGACCCAATCTTATCTTATAAAATAAAGACGTTACTTCAGAAAAGAATATTAGGCCTACTATTACCTACGCCTATCTAATCATGCATGTTAATCATTAACTTAAATTCTGCCAAGTCATTGGTTTTCCTGACTGACTCAGGCAACCCATTCCATGCACTAATTTCTCTGGGGAAGAAGGAGCATATGTACAAATTTGTCCTAGCATATAGAACAAAGAATGTCCTTTATCTTTGTGTCTTTCTGGGTATTTTATTCAGTTTTGTTTTTCAATATTATGGTTCAGCATTATTTAACATAGCCTATAGCCTAATACGGTTAGTTGCATCAGCTTCTTATAGATTCTAATTGACCGAAACGAGTAGCTTTGTTTTTAGAGTATGCACATTGAATAAATAGCGAGTGACATTTTAAAACGTAAAGAAAAAAAAAAAAGGTTTTGTCATGTTGCCTGCAATTCGACACAAAATTATTGAGCAATGGTTTTTATTCTCGGGTGTCATTGCATTGTCATTGCAATCAAACAGATTGATAATGTAGAGGCCTATATTTGTATGAAGATAGGATTGTGGTCATTCGGGCCTACCTTTGCTGGTTCATAGTTATGACACCCTCACGTAGGCTACGTAGTGTTTCAAAATCTTAAAGTAGGACGTTTTGACGTGCACTATTTACCAATCCTAATATATGGCACAACATTTCATTGATATAGAGTCAATATAGACGAAAATGGGATTGAGGGATAGCTAGCAATGGAGAGGAGGCAAATATTAGGCCTTATACTGAACGATAATCACGTTTACATCTCAACAAACGTAAAGGGGTATAGGGCTAAAAATAGAAGCAAATTTTTCTTTTGGTCTTCTAGAAGCGAACTTTAAAAAAATAAAAATAATAAGCTTTTACAACTGCGCTCTCCCAGGGGAGCATAGGGCCTCAACCACACCTCTCCACCGAACTCGGTTCTGAGCAGTTATCTTCATCTGCTCCCTCTTCATTCCAGTACCCTCAGTTTTACTGATGACTGACCTCTTTCATGTTTGCTTGGGTCTGCCCAAATTCCTCTTTCCTTGTGGATTCCAAACAAATGCCTTGCTATATTGTTAGCTGGTTTTCGCATGGTGTGTCCTATCCAGCTCCACTTTCGTTTAGTGATGTCTTGAGCTATGGGCTTCTGTCTAGTTCTCTCCCACTAACTGACACATTTTCTGGCCACTTAATTCCTGATATCCGGAGTAGGCATCTGTTAACAAAGGGGCTTTTCCATATTTGTTTTAGTGACTCTCCAGGTTTCTGAACCGTATACATATACGGATATAAAATCAATTTTGTTCGTAATTTTTTGCTTGAATCTCTACTAGTTTCTCGCCAGATCAAGATTTTCTGCAAACTGTGTCTACAAACAGCCTATGTCCTAGATGAACGATTTTAATAGAAAAAAAAAAGACTTGGTCTGTTGCTAGGTGCTTCTAATACTGTGTATTATGCAATGCCACCCTCACTGGCACAGGGGAAAGTAGCTGGCACCAGTTGGCCTCTGAGAGACAGTTGGAGATCTGTCACAAAGGCAGCGGGACTAACGTTTGAGACTCAAAGAAAAGACATTATTGAAGACGGAAAGAAAACTTAGACCGCCAGCGGACAACGGCTGCGGGAAATGCGGAATGCGGAAGTACGAAATGCGGGAAAATATGCAGGTCGCAACTGGGTCTGTGTTGTCACGTGAAACACTGTACTTATTAATTTTCGGAATCGCAGACATCGTCATTGATGTCATTATTATTATTATTATGCAGATAAGTCAAAGTGAGGTAACTCTCAAACAATGAAATCAACACAGGAGAAAGGCCAAAAGTTAGTCGACGCTGATAGCGAATGTTGAACAAGAAGTTTAATAATTTTAACGAAGGGAACAGTCAAATGTAGTCTATTTAAATCTCTACGTCCATTAAAAACTGCCTCTCCTTCTCCGTTTAATTCGTCAGGTATCTGTCTTTCCTTTTTTTATGAAACAAATAATTTATCCCGCCATATTCTTACTTTTATCTTATCAAATAACAAATGTAATCCCCCCCCCCCCAGTTTAAGTCCCACACATTTCATGTGTTTTCTAGTCTTGCATGATAATTAATGACTGAAAGTCTGCTAAGTCGTTTGGTTTTCCTGACTGATTCAGGCAACCCATTCCATGTTCTAATGGTACTGGGGAAAAGAAGCACTTATACGAATAAGAAATATGCCTCCATCTTTGTGTCTTTCTGAGTATTTAATTAGGTTTTTGTTTTTCTATTTGTAAATTATTGGTTAGTATTTTATGTTATAGGCCTACTAGTCGACCGGCGGCATAGCATACGCCGCTATCTTGCAGGGCAGGCCTAGGCACTGCAACATATGCGACCACAGTGGGTCCCGAACTTTCTTTGGACCCGTGCTAAATTTTAGGTGCATAAATTATTAAATTGAACCATTTTATAACATATAACAGATTTCCCGCGGCCTCTTGATTTACCAGGAGCTCATTGGAAATCTCCTGAAATGTTATTAAATATAGGCCTACGAAAAAGTCCTGGAAATTTCCGGACATTATTAAAATCTTTTTAAAGTAAAAAAAAATATGCTATGCGGATTTGGATATATTATTTCCCATTCACACCATGCTGCGCCATGGGATCTTCCCGTTTACTTGTTATAATTGAATTCGAGTTTTAGATCTAGATCTAGGAATAGAGAGATGAGTTACCTTTCGTAATCATGTCTAATGAACGAATGTGCGTAATTAAAGTACTTTCTAAAGTGAAACCTGAGAGTAGGCCTATACTCTATCTGTGTATTGTTGTTCTAGTTTCAATAGTCTTACGACACAAAAATCTGGAAATACTTTTAATATTATGACAAAAATTGAGAAGAAGAGAATTAGATCTATATAAACACCACTTTCATTCACAAAATAGTGCGGATTGCGATGCAACTATTTCCATTCACACCGCGTGCAGCGCCATGGGATCTTTCCAATTACTTGTTGCTCGTTTGACCTTTTACTTTGAAGATTATATATAGATCTATAGATAGCTACTTTAATTTGTATTCTTCTGTCTTGAAGTGTCTCCAAAGTATCGTGAGTTTAATAATGGTGTTACTCTAATCGTGCCATAAAACTATGATCCTAGTTTTCATTCATTCTTTAATTCCTTTATTATATCTTACTCTTCCATTTTCAATTATTGTCAGGCGTCTTAAACAATGTAGGCCTACCAAACGATTGTCTGCAGTTATATGTTTTTGAGCTATAAATAAACCGATTTAATAATTTAATTAAATAGTATTTACTATATACACCAAATTTGCCCCCCCCCCTTTTGCAGACGATTCCAAGAATACATAGGTGATAGAGGATATATACCATGTCGCGTGGATGCGATCTTAGCTGTCGTTCGGTGGTTTCGATGGTCCCGGGTTTGAACCCCCGACAGCTGTCACCCCTGTCGCCCAACGGGTGGTTAGGGTAAGCATGTAATCATCTTCAAATCTGAAGTCACATCCGAAACGTAAAACATTTTACAAAGAGTGGGTGGAACCAGGTGTTTAAGACTAAATTTCGATGGTGAACGGGAGAAACAGAAAATTGCAGTCGCTTCCAAACGGTCAGAGGCTCTCCTAATGCTCTCCATCCTGTGTTAGTGCAGCTAGGTCCCTTGAACCAAAGCAAGGCCCAACATACGAGAGTCTATCCATACATCTATCATAGAAGTGACTCCTTACCAGACTTCTATTTGAACCTAGTTAACTTATTTTCTCTCTATACCATACATTTATTTGAAAACTACTACGATGAGGAATGTATCTTTACAGAACAAAATTAAATTTAAAAGACCTTGTAATTATGTTCCCAACTGTTCCAGGAACATTCTTAGTACAGACTCACCGAATATCATGCAGCATGCAAAATACAACTTAACAGTTTCTTGGATATCATGGTAGCATACAACTTAACAGTTGCTTGGATATCATGGTAGCACACAACTTAACAGTTGCTTGGATATGATGGTAGCATACAACTTAACAGTTGCTTGGATATGATGGTAGCATACAACTTAACAGTTGCTTGGATATGATGGTAGCATACAACTTAACAGTTGCTTGGATATCATGCAGCATACAACTTAACAGTTGCTTGGATATCATGCAGCATACAACTTAACAGTTGCTTGGATATCATGGTAGCATACAACTTAACAGTTGCTTGGATATCATGCAGCATACAACTTGCTTGGAAATGAACATGCCAAGGAGCACTCAAGTTATTAAAATATCAAAACATTTTTTTTAAATATTTTTTTTTTATTGTCATAATGATCACAACTATATAAAAGAAATTCAATCCAAAGAATGGGACTGCCTGTGGCCTAGTTCAAACAAAACATGAGTCTGTAATGTTATTGAAAGATGATAACAACAAAATAGCTCAAATAATTTAACAAGAAAATTGTAAAACAAAATGAAACAAGATTGCTAAGCACATTACTCCAACAATTATGTTTTTGAAACAATGAGCTCAAATCACTAACTGCTAAACAACAACAAAATCAACTTCAATAGAATTTCTATTGTGTAGTAGTTTTGAGATTTCATATTGTACATAGGGTTGAATGAACACCTTAAAAATAGTAAATGCTTTATTTATTTTTGTTCAAAACAAAATTTCAGCTTTGCAACAAAAGTTTACATTTTTTGTAAATAATAGAACACATTAGTTAAAGATAATAAATAATTGATGTAATCAATGATAGAATTACTTTATATTGACAGTCTTAAAATTAAAATCTCCTGAATGATGACTTTTGGAACTATTAATTTTAGAAATCAAGTAGTTTCAAAACATTAAATTCAAAATCTCCCAAAAGATTTTTAAACATATACATACCATATATTATAAATGTAGTAAATTTCCTCATAATTACTTCAAATTTATCAATTTTAAAATCCACCACATTTTTATTATTTTTTTTAACTGTAAATTTAGAAACATCTGATGATTGTCATGCAAGTAGTGCTCCTTGCCTGAGCCATAGAACACATACAGTGAAATGAAATGTACAACTTTTGAACGAAATGAACACTTTACCATGACACAAGCCTACTTCTATGTAGATCAACATGCATGATGCTTTTTTAAGATACAAAAAGACTATCAGATTGATAGTGGTATAAAAACTGAAATATACAGTCCAACTGGATGCTAGTTAGATGGATGGAAACCTTGACATTTTTTTTTTTTAAAAAGGTTGAATTTAATTTTCTATTGATCCTATGGTTTTTTATTTTCTCGAATAAAACTAATGGAAAAAAAAACTGAATAACTTGTATTTCACATGAAACCAGACATTGAAGATTAACAGATTGCTCTCTAAAATAGTACACAGATCTTCTACAAAAAAAAAACATGTTTAGAATTTTGTTTTGTCCAAAGAACAAAAACATGTTTGCTAGTGTAAAGATAAAATGAAATCTGTATTTCAACATGAAAATTATAAGCACCTGTACTGTTTCCAATGTTGAAAGAGCACAATGTCTACTGTTTATATGCTATTACTATTCATATGATCACAATTACAAAAAAACTGAAATGATTACTCAAGGTCTATGAGTTAATATACATTGGATGACAGTGCCATTATCTGATCAATTATTTTGTTATTGAAACAAAAAATTAAAAAAAGAAACATGAATGACTAGGTTTGAACACTAGATAAGACTTTTCAGTCTTCAAAATAATATACATGGAACACAAAAAAATGTAATGCCAGATTTTACAGCACTTTTTAACCCCAACCTTTTCCAAACAAAAAATACTATAAAATAAATAAAAAGAATTCATAATTAACTTTTGACATTTTTTTGTCAATACAATTAGTCAATTCAAATGAATAATTACAAATTTCTAAATATTGATTTTCTTTTTTAAAATAAACATTTAAGTAAAATGTGCAAAAAGATTGTCATTTACTTTACATAATGTGCCCACCAGAGAAATTGGTCATAAAATCAGAGCCTTTTTCCAGCACAGAACATTGTCCTAACAGACAGAATAATACTGTAAATCTATTTACACTATCAGATCCTTTTTTTTTGACTGCCTTATAAAATCAGATCTTTTAATTGTATATATTTGTTACTTCTCGGCTGATTAGATCTAAGTTGGTAGTTCATATGTACATTTTAGGGCATGTGATTATTAATTCAAAGAACATATGTTTGTTATAGCAGACAAATCAAGATTGATTCTAATATGGTAAGGATTTTTCAAAAAGGAAGACTACTGAAATAAGTAAAATTGAAGTTATTGCTAGCAAAAATACTTTTAAAAGGGATAATTAGTGTAGTTCTATTAAATAATTGACAAAAAAAACTTTTTTTTTTATAAGATTATTTTATTCTGGTTGAAAGTCCCACTAGATATGATGCTATTCTTTTTTGCCTTTTGTTTCTGAGCAGTATAAATAAATCATTTTTATTGAATCTTTCCAAGGGACAAAATATTCAAGTCATCGTAGTCATAATTAACATGCCTAGTTTTCAATTCATCAGAAATAAATCAATACTGAACTAGTTAATATTGATTGCTATATAATGTAAACAAGCACCATTCCAATGATACTCATAGAAGTATTGAAAAGATCATCATACGTTAGGTAATCAAAATATAAAATACACATTTTGTTCTGTGGTATCAAGAATATATTTTTGAATTTACTAGTTTATCTTCAGATAAACATTTTCTGTCAGCTTCAACTCCAGTAGCACAAAGATGAATGATTCTTGTAGAAGCTAATGACTTGATGATCTATTTACACTTTTATTGCCCTATTTATTTTCTTTCTAATATATTGAAAAATACCCTTTTCAATTTCAGTTAACCTTCTGAAACAATGTGCCTAATGATTCACTGCAAAAGTATCGTGTTATTGAGCTCCAAATAAAAAGTAAGGCTCTATTCAATAACCAATTTAGCAAATGTCTTCAACTGGTCCATTGATTAAAGAAGACAAAAAAATAAAGGACTATTCCCCTCTTTAAAAGTGAACATGTCTGGCATTGATTAAAAGAACACATGTATCAACTGTAAACATCAACACTGAACTATGTAAGTATAATATACATAATATACACACAATAACATGCTAAGAGAAGTGGCTAGCCATTAATATAGTAGAACAGTAACACTGACAATTTACTAGCGGCACTAGAGACAGGCTTATAGATTAATTAGCTAGATTGTATACATCTTTTGCAATCCAACAACAAAAAAGACATTAAAGATATACAAGTGATTGATTTCTTCAGCCCATGAAATTATGTACATCTTTGACAAGTTTCTGTCCTGTCAACAAATCAACAATGCACTGGATAAAGGTATGAATAATAAATAGTTACTTGTTCACAAACACAACACAAATGGACATATAAAAAACTAATAATAAAAGAAACATCAAATATATGGCTAAGTTTGGTATCCTCTACTGTAGACTGTGGGACTGGTGAACACAAACTACCTGAGCTTAATAAGACAAGACTGTATTATTTGTACATTTGAAGATCCCACAACTGTGTTGAATTTCCTTATTACTTATGGAAGCACAATTAAATCACCCCTTGTTACATCACAAATCCGACCAAAGTCCTTCAAAGCTTCTTGTGCTTAATTTCTTTTATATGAAGTACAAAGTCAAGTTGTTTATTTTTCTCATCACAAACTGTATAAGCCAAACAGAAAGCTGTGATGGAGATAATACTGATAACTGCTTTCAACATGAAGTGTGTACAGTCTCTTCACAAAATTCCTGTTTGAAGATTAAATTATGGCCTTGATCAGTTTTTCCAATAAAGCTTTCATCAATCTTCTGGGATTTTTTTTTTGTGTCTCAAATGTCCTGTTTGTGGCTGACACAAAATAGATGTGTGATAGCTAAGTAAAATAAAAGCCAATCTCTGAGTAGAACCATGATAAATAGACATTTCACCCAGGAAATCAACTCCTATTTTTAGTATTTACATACAAATAAAGAGTCTGGATTTCTGTTTATGATTTGGCACATGTTCATGGGTGAAGCCTCTGAAAACAACTGTCCAACATTTCAGATACTCAGTCAGCATATGTCTCAGAGAATTTTCACACCTTCATTTCTCTCATAAGTCACAAGCCAAATGTTTGAGAAGCTATGCAATAACTGAGTTACTATCAGAACACTGGCTTTTGGGATCACTACTGCTGCTGCTAGTACTACTGTGACTCATGGATGAGTACTGTGAGTCTGATGTACTCATAGGACTTTCCAATGGTTCAAGATGGAGGTAAGCCTAGAAAAGGAAATACACACAAGTAATTAGTAAAATTGAAGAAAAAAAAATTGAATTGCATAATAAAAAATGAAAATTAAGCAATAATGTTGCTTAGAAAAAGAAAGTTTTGAAAAACTTAAGACTTAATATATATTTTTATATGAAATCTACTGGAGATATACCTCTTACACTAAAAAAGAGGAGGAAGTATCAAAGGTCCAAAGTCTTACTATTCAATTCAAGGAGAAACAAATAATTAAGCTGAAACAAAAATTATTGTCAAGCTTTATGTTTAGTAGTTTCTCTTTCATATGTTGCAATTTAGGGCAGATGATGTTATGGTGATCTGTTTCTTTGGCCAACAGTTAATGAGCACAATGTCAAACCACCTTTACTCTTTCGCCAACTCTGTGGCATTTTTTTACGTCACGTGAGACGATCTTTTCCCTTTGCAACTTCTTGTGTGGCTAAAGAGACCAATCCTTGATACACAGCTGCGGTTGCAGGTTGGGCATATAAAATCACCAGGCGGAGCTGCATTTTCAGCCTTTTTTCTGCTTCTGTTGTGTATGGCATCTGCAATCCGAGACCCTTCTCTTATGCTCTCTTTCCATGTGGATCTATCCAGTGCCACCTCTTCCCAGCTGCTAGTGTCGATTTTAAATAGCTTCATGTCACGTTTGCACACGTCTGTATACCGTAAAAGTGGGCGACCAGCGGCTCTCCTGCCTTCAATAAGATCGCCATACAGTATATCTTGTGGTAGCCTACCTACTGGCATTCTGCGAACGTGGCCGAGCCAGCCAAGGCGTCTGCTGCTGATAATAGAGCGGATGTCCTGGCACCCTGCTCTTTATAGCACTTCCTCATTTGTTATCTTATCTTGCCACCTTATTTTAAAGATAAAGATCTTTCGCCAACTAATGTCAGGTATTCATTAGAGCTGGGTGGACTCAAGATGCACCCAAAGATCCTGAAATTTAAAATCCCAGTCTTCACCAGAAATCGTACCTGGGATACCTGGTTTGGAAGCCAAGCACTTGACTGTTCAGCCACAGAGCATCTGCTGTATATTTAAGATAAATGCTTAATGGAACAATAAACAAACCTCTTGATGCAAAGAAGAACTGAGCATTAAATCCAGTTTCTGGACCAGAGTTTTGAAGCAAGGTCGAAGGTCAGGATCTTCCTGCCAACAATCCCGCATTATGCTATACCTAAAGAAAACAAAATATTCAAAAGTAACAGACAGTGTTCACATTTTCAACAGTAGTCACATCTTCAGTTTACTACTTAAGAAGAGACCCTATTCAGTCAACCCAGGATTTCGTGTAAATAAGAAGTTAGTCTGAATGAATGTCAATGTTACCATAAATATTAAACTACAAGAAGTTAGTTTTTGAACAATCACAGAAAAATTAATTTTTTTTATAAATGTGTTTCTTATCTAGGATGAATGTTCTAAAGAAAGTGTGTCAAGAACTTACATCTTTGAGGATGCATAAGGAGGTTGTTTCATTCTGTGGCCTTCTTTCAAAAGAGCAAAGAGAGCCTCAACTGGCACTGAAGGATAAGGATTACCTCCCAGTGTAAAGATCTCCCACAATAGAACTCCATAAGACCACCTGAAGCAAACATTATGATTTAGCTCTTTAAAAAAAAACTTTTATATTACTGAAAAGACTTATAGTTGATTCTATAGAGTTTTAAAATAACTTACACATCACTCTTAGATGTATACTTCCTGTCAAATAGAGCTTCAGGGGCCATCCATTTTACAGGTAGTCTCCCCTGAAATAGAATATAATTTGATTTATGCTTCATTTTAAAATTACTAGCATAGTAAATTGATGTTTAAACAAAAGAAGTAATAAAATAAGTGTCAATAAAATGTAAACTTTAAAAAAAAAAAAGGGCAAAATTAAACTTACATCAGTTGTCTTCTTATAATAGTCAGCAGCAGAAAGATTTCGTGTTAATCCAAAATCAGCCAATTTAAGAACCAAATCTTCAGCAACTAACACATTTCGAGCAGCCAGATCTCGATGGATACACTGAAACAAATAGTGAACATAAATGTTAAGGTCTTTTTGCATTTTTTGTTAATCAAGTGAGAATTGTATTCTACAAAGCATCAGACTATGTTGACCTGTTTTGATGCTAGATAGTCCATTCCTCTGGCTACTTGGAAAGCAAAAGATATCAAATCTTTTTGTGTTAATGCTTGTGTTTCGGAAGTCTCTGAAGGTACAGCTGGAGTTTCATAATCTCTTGTTATTGTTGGGAAAATAGGATTTGCTGGTCGGTGAGTCTTCAAGAAATCTCTCAAGTTTCCATATGGTGCAAACTCCACAATGACATATAGAGGACCTATAAATAAAGAAAAATATTAGTAAATTTCTTATATTGCAATTAGTATTATGTTTAAAAAAAAGACTTATCATAGTTTAATTTTCAAATAAGTTTTCATTATTGTGTAGCATTAAACTAAATTATAAATAATTCTACAGTTGTTTGATTGAATATTTAAAAAAAAAATATTTTAAACATATCTGCAGTATTCAATCTTGCATTACCTCTCTGAGTGCAGCAGCCCAGAAGATTAATAATATTTTTATTCTTTCCTATGCTCTTCATAGTTTCCATCTCTCGGACCAGGTCAGTCATCTCACGATCAGTTGCATCTCTTTTTAACATTTTCACTGCCACTGTGGTTGGAGTGTTTTTGTTCTCCATGCCATAGGCTTCACCCTTGACTACAAGCCCGAAAGCACCCTCACCAAGTCGTTGACCTAATTTTAGTCTGTAAGAAAGAAACAATTAGTGACCTTTTTCAGCAATTACAGCAGAAAATATAGTACAGTCTGAAAAATCTTTAGAAAAAATTTAAATAAAAGGTTTCCACTTTCTTCAATTCTAAAAATGTGGTTGCTAAAAGTAGAGCAAATTTAACAAATAATAAGATTTCATTAATTACTTATTTGATTTAAATTATAAAAAAATTTATAAAGAATGTTTTCATATGTATTTGATATATTGATTACACACAACTGTTAATACTAACAACTAAAATTTGAGATGCACAATATTTTCACCAACTCTACAAAATAGACAATGAATAAATTTGATGTTTTAATACCTCTCCCTAGGAAACTCCCATTTACTATCATAAGGAATATGATATTCTGAAACTTCAGTAAAATCTGACGAGAGACGGCGTCGGCGTCCACTTGTGTAACCATCAACAATTCGAACTTGTGGAACCATAAGTGGTGCAATGGCATCTGGATCTTTGTTATCACAATACAAGTCATTCTAGGAAAATAGTCAAATAGAAATATCATTGCATTGTTTTTCTGAAATATAGCTTGTGACTAGATTTTTAAAAAATTAATGTGACTAGATGTTACAAAACAAATATTTGGGGTGAAAAAGGTCTGAATCCTCTGTTTTACATGTTTTGGATGTCCCTACAGAATTCACAGGATGGAAGGGGATCACAGGGTTCAAACCCAGGACCATTAAGATGGCAGTCCAGAGTGCAAACTACACGACCAGGCAGCCATGTTATTGAGGTTGCTTGGTGCATTGTAGTTAGCACAACAGCCATCTACTTTCACATTTTCTCATTTAAATTTAAAGACTTATTGACATTAGGAATATTCATAAAACTTTTTTGACTTCCAAATTTGTCTTTTTGCTTAAGACTTTTTTTTGCTTAACTAAAGCTGATGCATCTGATATAGAACCTAATGGCAAAACTTTTACTAGTTAACTATTAAAACTATCTAGCATGATGCGATTATTTTGGTTGCTCTTCAAAAGTAGACAAGCCAAACATAGACACACAAAATATATTTTAATTTTCAACAAGAAAATGTGGTTATCCTTCTATTTCCTGTTAACTAACGAAGACTTGAAAGTTTAGACTTACAGACTTCATGATGATTATACGTTTGATGGGTTGTTGATTTGGAGTGGTTTTCTGTTTGTACTGTTTTATCACTATAATCACAAAGATGATTAAGATGACTATTATGGGAACTGATACACCTATGATGATATAGTAAATTTTCTCCTGAAAAGAATCTTTTGCTAATGTGCTTGCTGATGGAGTCAATTCATCATCTGAGGAATAAAAAAACAACAAGATAATGGTAACAGTCTATTGAACTTTCTTTAACATTCTTCATTTCTTTATAATTTAAATAATTTATAACAGATAACTTATTTTTTAATTACCTCCTGTTTTGATATTTAAGTATGCTGATTTGTAAGATGAGCCAACAGCATTGCGGACAATACAGGTGTACTTTCCTTCATCATCATAGGTTATGTTATAGATAATAAGTTGCTCAGGATTACTGTTGTTGATTGTAGGAGTCTGTAAAAGTAATATTTTTATATTACAATCTATTGATTTTGTGTATGTTATGTAAAATAAATAATAGTCTCTCATCCCATCTTGATTTTAAATACAATTATAGAATGGTCTAATACTTTGCTATACAAATAGTACCTTAAATAATAAAAATTTTCTATTTATTTTTATCACTTATGTTACAGTTATGTTGCCATGCAAAAAAATAATAAATAAAAAAAATCAATTAGTTATGTTTCAAATATTCCATGCGGACATCAGGTTGTGAGTTGATGCAAAACTTGTTTCCAGTAACCCTTTCTTAGGAAACATCTCCATATTTTTTGTCTCCATGGTGGAGATACTGTACACTAGTATTCATTTAAAAATTAAATTTAAACCTATATGTAGCTAAGTAAAACAAAACCCATTAAGTTTAAAAAGCCAAAGAATAGGTTTTAATCAAATGTGTGCATCAAGGCAAAAACAATAAAACTGCCTGGTGATGTTAGTAACTGATTATCTTAATGTATTCAAAATAAAGAAAAAATCAACTGTGGCACAAATCATTAAACATTACTGACAATACTTGCTGGATAAAAGACCATTGAACATGTTGATGAGATGCTCAAAAACATAAATTGATAGGAAAAAACTTTTTGTAATAGTTTCAATCAGGTAGACCATAACATCATTGAATTAAACATTTATTATTATGGGAACTAGGTATATAATAGTTGTAATATAATAGTCTATGTAATGATTGGTTGCCTATGCTCTTCCAGGTGAACATCAGGTTCACATTTAGAAAGGGATTTTTGTTCTGTTATATTATAGGATCTTATTTTTATTGTATATTTAAAGACACATCCAGTCTTCATGAAACAAAACATTAAAGTAAATTTACAGTACAATCATAAGAATGACAGCCATGAAATTAATCCTTTGGTCAACATTCAACATAAGTCTTTGAATGAAACCTTCCTATTTCTAGCAAGAAGATGGTTACTATGACCAATTATGTCACATTCACAAATGAGATAAGATCATATTAAAAGCATGCTGTAAAATAATGATACATATAAAATGTTTATGACATTCTCATATCAGTGATGAAAGTTGCAAATGTTACCTACAAGTACACATTGTGTGACACAATAAACATGCTCAACCAAAATAAAAAGTGTCATCAAATTAAAATGAAACTAAAAAAAAATGTGTGTGTATGGTTTCACTTCCAGTGCTGTGGCAATGCTTCAACTTAAAGCTATTATATAATAGACAACATTTAACACAGAAGTAAATTTTAGCTGCAGGCAAATGTACACTCATTTACCTTCCTTTCCTGCTCAAGAAAAAAAAGTAATAAAATAATGTAAAGCTACATTGCTAGAACTAAAAACATAGAGTAAATAAATAATAGTCTACATGTAACAGTTTGTCCTTTTATAGTGTGTTGTTGCATGCCTTAAATGACAAAAACAAAATAATAATCAGCATTTTTTTTTTAATTTTAGCCTTTTCTCTCCCACATACTAATTCTCATTTCAAGAACTTATTCCATTGTTTTATTGACCAATATTTAAAAAAAAATGTCATTCTTAATTTTTAGATACACAAAACAATTTCTAATGAAACCTCTACTAAGTAGCCCAGGTTTTTTTTAAAAAAAAGGCTGATCTACATTTCTCTCAGTGGTGGCCAATAGATTTGGGGGGTGGGGGTACAAAAATAGAGCATTTAAAAGTTGAAGAAGTAACTTTTAGAAAATTTTGTGAATTTCGCCACAACATGAATAAAAAAAAATTATGCAGATGAAATGTCCAAAGATTAATACACTTGTATAAGCACAAGAACATTTTGGAATCACATAAAGACACTAGCCACCATTGGATTTAAACAAAAGAAAAATAATTGTATCTATTCTATTTGTAATAATGACATAGATGACATTCCAGTAGCTACATTTTTTGAAGCACAGTGGAAAATATTTTTATTAGACAACTAAATTAACACTTGGTATAAAGAATTTTAAGATTTGGATTTTCATTTGTTTCTGTATTTGAAATTTTTAAATTCATTTTTTTTTTTGTGGACTGACAACTTGCCATTCAGTTATTTACGACTGTGTGAGATTTACGCACAAACACTGCAGCTAGAGTTTTATGTAGCTTTATTCTCCTTTCAACTACTAGTGCTAAATAAAGGCTTTGTGATTCTTATCCATTGAATCTAAGACAACATAGATATATACTGGCTATGTATATACATATTTATACAGTCAAACTTCCATTGTAATGAATCAAAAGTTTCAGGTGGGAGTTCTTGACATTTCTTAGTCCTGGTTTAGCACCAGAAGATGTTCACATGTTCACATCAAGGTAGAGCATAAGTCTACTTAACTAATGAAAGCCTTTTTTGTCTTTTTTTGTAGGAAGGTTTGACTGTACAATAAAGTAGGGACCTGCGAATATTCGATATTCGATTCGAATTTCGAATATTAAAAGAATATTCGAATTCGATTCGAAATTATTTTAAATTTTCGAATGTTCGAATATTTTCAAAAAAAGTAATGCTTTTTTTTGTGGATAATTCAAGCTCGGTTTTGGTGTGCAACTTTCAATCAATGCTGCTTTAGATGCTCAAAAAATCATTCAGAACCTAATCAGTCATGTTCACAGGATTGCTGGCTTTTTTTCATTCATCAACTGTTGGTCAAACTATGTTGTCCAAATATCAAACTGATCAAGGAATGAAGGAATCAAAGCCTCCTTTAGATGTTATTACTAGATTCAATAGTACATATTATTTGCTGGAATGGATTGACCAAAACTCTATTCCTGTCTCTCTTGCACTTGTAGAATGTGGTGTTAAAAAGAAATGTGCAAGAAATCCACCAAAACCATTAACTCAAACTTTACAAGATACTCTGAAAGCTTCTCTTCCAATTCTAAAACCAACAGCAGAAGCAACAACAGTTTTGAGTGCTGATTCCAATATCAGCATAAGTTTGATCTATCCTTGCATTTTTACATTGAAGGAAGAGTTAGTGTCCAAATCACCAACAGGTCTCCAACAATTTCGAGATGAGCTATTGAAACAACTTGGAGCAAGATTTGATTTGACAATGGATCATCTCCTGGCAGCCACATTCATTGATCCAAGATTTAAACACTACTGATTTTCAGAAGCTGAAACTAAAAAAGCTGTCTTATTTGTAGAGACAATATTGGCTAACTCTGACGGAAGCAAAATTGGCAAAAATTCTGATGAATTGCCACGTGAAAGTCTTGTTCAAGACAGGAATAGGGGAAGCCTTATGGATTCAATGTTCAAGAAAGTGCATGATGCTCAAGGAGATACCAGAATCATCAAAATTTCCACCATTTCTGAGCAAATTAAGGATGAAGTCAGTTTGTATTCGAAGCAAGCAGTTGTAAATCGAAACATTTTAAAAGTATTAATATTTTTCCACTTTTGGCCAGAGCAGCTAGGAATTTGCTTGTAATTCAGGCAACAAATTGTTCATAAGAAAGAGTTAATTCAGTAGGAGGACAAATTATTACTGACCATCGTCACAATCTCTCGGAAAATAATGCTGAAACTTTGATTTGGGCCAAAATAAATAAAGATCTACTTTTTTAAAACGCGAGGGCGCGGTGGTTGAGCGGTAAAGCGTTTGGCTTCCGTACTGGAGGTCCCGGGTTCGAATCCTGGTGAAGACTGAGATTTTTATTTCGGGATTTTCGGGCGCCCTTGAGTCTACCCAGCTCTAACGGGTACCTGACATTAGTTGGGGAAAAGTAAAGGCGGTTGGTCGTTGTGCTGGCCACATGACACCCTCGTTAACCGTAGGCCACAGAATCAGATGACCTTTACATCATCTGCCCTATAGACCACACGGTCTGAAAGGGGGAACTTTTTTTTAAAACGCCTGCTTTGCAATTTAATTATTGCTAACATTTTAATGTGTTACAGTATAAATAAACATAATATAATAAAAATTTTGAAGTTCAAGTTTTATATTATACTTCTTGGTTGTCAAGTTTTTTCAAGAATATTCGATTCGAATTCGATTCGAAATTCGAATATTTTCAGATATTCGATTCGATATTCGATTCGAAAAAAAATTCCTGATTCGCAGGTCCCTACAATAAAGCAACAAATTCTAGAACATACTAAATTGACTAAATATACATCAGCCCCCCAAAATGTAGATATATAACATGAACTGCTAACTCCTCTGTGATCATGTTCTATTTTCTGAAGGTTGCCATCTTGGACAAAAAGTTTGTATTACTGTCAATTTTTTTTTTAAGATCAAGCAATGTCTTACCTGCACAACTTGGAAGTAGCTATCATTGTAAGAGCCATTGACTTTCAAATGTTTAATCCATTGAATGTGAGGGTGTGTGTCACTGACTTGGATCCTGCAATAAAACACTGCAGTGCTGCCCAGGGGAAGAGTGACATTATCTGGCTGAGCAACAAGGGGCACATGTGGCACTCTCTCTGCAATAATCAAACCAACAAAACTGTACATTAATAAGAGATGTATGAGAGAGGTGCAGTATGGGTATAATACTGGTATCTGTTACATTAATGTATATTGTTTGTTCATTTGCATGAACCTAATAAAAAACAGTCACATCATACACCAAATATCAGTTATTATTAAAGACAAAATAGGCAGTTGGCAAAAGAACATATAATATTAATAATAAACAAAGACAGTACTGGTACATACAAAAGTGAACTTTGTTAAAAAAAAAAAAAAAGGCAATGTTGTCAATTTAGAAGATTAATGATGAGTGCAGTGTTTCACCCAGTTGGGTTAATTAAATAAAAGAGCAAACATTACATATATTACATACATGCAGTAACTGTACAAACATAAATAGATATGTGGCTCTGGGTATGTGTCAATAAACCAGAACACAAACCTACAAAAAAAATGGCATTGTCTAAAACAAAACAATACAACCATTACAGTAGTAGATCTACTCGGAAACAAAAAGACTTGACAGAGCCAGAAATATTTGCTCAATTCTAACTACCAGTACATGTATTTGTATTGTGCTGTAGTTACTAAAGAATGGAGTTTAGTTTTTTTTTCTAAAGATAGGGTTACCAGTCTAGTCTAGATCTAACCCATAGCTAGTTATTCTATTAAATGGGATGAACGAAGTTCTCAGAAAAAAAAAGGCCTAACAAAATCAGATGGACCTTAAGGTTCTTGTTATTCAAGCCAAAACTAAAGATTTCTAAACTAAGCATCAATGGTCAGAATACAATGGGAAAACAAAGGATGTAGGAAAGTGAAAAGAAATAGAAACAAGCAACAGAAAAAACAAAAGAAAACTTTTTAAAAACAAAGTTGATCTAAGTTAAAGAACTGCTAATTACTGCCATGTTTCTGAAAATTACAGGGAATAGCTTTCTTTCTGCTGTATAAAACAAAATTTAGTACCAAATGATTAACTAATTGATTAATTTTTAGATTGATTAGTGTATTGTCATCCACTCTGAATAATTGTAGTGTCATCCACTCTGAATAATTGTATTGTCATCCACTCTGAATAATTG